>OY744528.1:114673729-114823729 GCA_963556195.1 Sepiola atlantica | reverse complement strand
GACTTACATATTATGCTTTTATGTACTATGCATCGAATATTTATTGAAATACATAATACACTAGCATGAAATTAAACGAAATTTTACAAATCGATTAAAAATAATAATTTAATAACGAAATTAAATCAACCAGAATGCAATTCTGTTTCTTCGTAAACAAGTCAGCCATTTTAATATTTTCTGAATGGTTAGGAAAAAAAGAATGAATTACTCTTCGACTCTTCAAAATTTAAAAGCCTTGAACTGCCGAAAAGAATATCATTTAAAATACTTACCAAAACATCATGCATTAAAAGATTGACAGATTTTGAAATTATTTACAGCCAACAACAATTTTAAGAATTAAGATAAAATACAGTATTACCTTAACAGAACATTAGTTTGTTAACAATATGGTTATACTAATTAACAATAATAAACAATTAATAATTAAATAACCAAACGATACCATAATAAGTAAATTTACCTTAAATCATATTTAAATTTTTTTTAAATTGATAAAAAATAAAGGGATTGAACTCGAAACCATCAGATTATGCGACTTTTGTGTTTTTACAGCCCTCCTACCCCCAAATATTACCTGCGGTTCTTCCCCTGGTAATACCGCCTTTTTTTGCTCTTTTCATTTTCCTTCATAATCCACCCTGCATGTTCGTTTTTTTAAAAATATTTCCTTCATTAACGCTTTCAAATCACTCCTCTTCTTAAAGACCCCAATCTATCCATCATGCATCATTTCCTTGCTATAAATAGCTGACCTTTAGAATATCAATGTCTGCCCCGCACTCACCCCCTCTGTATATTTCCTACCTTATTTTTTTTTAATCTAAAAGACGTATCTCTACAAATAATACACTTATTTTCCTTATCTGTTGTTCGAATAGATATAAACCTTAGTATTTAATACATACCCTTGTTAATGAGGGGCGTCGAACCTCAGTCGGTCGGTCGATCGGTCGGTCGGTCGGTCGGTCGGTCGGCGGGTCACGCTCAAGTTTAAAACGGGCATTTTAATCGCGAAACGCGCAAATTCAATGGACACTTCAATTATAACGGCACACAAACAATAATAAGTGGCTCTGTCCGTCGCTTCGTAGCTCAGTCACATTTATATCCGTCCACGTATTTCTATACGAGCATCTGTCGGTCTGTCACGCTTGAGTTTCTAAAATACTATGTATGAGTTTACTTATTTTGTTTAAGTTTGAAATAGCAGTTTCAGCCTTAATCCCCACAGATTTTGTTAGACACGTCCAACCATTTCTATAAAAGACGCCGCCAATCTGTCGGTCTGGTACGCTTAACATGCGCTTGCTTTGCATTTTGGCCAAGATCAAAGTGTAGTATCTGTTCCAATGTATACTGCACTCCATACACTAGTATTGTCTTGGCCTTCGGGGCTTCATTTACGCCGGTCTATGGGTCTGTCCTGTGCAGTTCTAGGAGGTCCACCCTCCCAGGCTTCGCCTCCCCTCTTTGGGGAGGAGTAAGTTTATTGCTTACTGCCTGAGGCGCCCCTACCGGGGAATGCCGACGGGGCTGCCCAGGCAATTTTTAATGGCCAGAGCGCTCACCTTCTCGGGCGCTGGCTTTTCAAATCCCACTTTCCGACCTTGTGTCACATACTCCTATTGTGGGTGGGCGTTAAATAACACGCTTAACATGCGCTTGCTTTGCATTTTGGCCAAGATCAAAGTGTAGTATCTGTTCCAATGTATACTGCACCCCATACACTAGTATTGTCTTGGCCTTCGGGGCTTCATTTACGCCGGTCTATGGGTCTGTCCTGTGCAGTTCTAGGAGGTCCACCCTCCCAGGCTTCGCCTCCCCTCTTTGGGGAGGAGTAAGTTTATTGCTTACTGCCTGAGGCGCCCCTACCGGGGAATGCCGACGGGGCTGCCCAGGCAATTTTTAATGGCCAGAGCGCTCACCTTCTCGGGCGCTGGCTTTTCAAATCCCACTTTCCGACCTTGTGTCACATACTCCTATTGTGGGTGGGCGTTAAATAACACGCTTAACATGCGCTTGCTTTGCATTTTGGCCAAGATCAAAGTGTAGTATCTGTTCCAATGTATACTGCACCCCATACACTAGTATTGTCTTGGCCTTCGGGGCTTCATTTACGCCGGTCTATGGGTCTGTCCTGTGCAGTTCTAGGAGGTCCACCCTCCCAGGCTTCGCCTCCCCTCTTTGGGGAGGAGTAAGTTTATTGCTTACTGCCTGAGGCGCCCCTACCGGGGAATGCCGACGGGGCTGCCCAGGCAATTTTTAATGGCCAGAGCGCTCACCTTCTCGGGCGCTGGCTTTTCAAATCCCACTTTCCGACCTTGTGTCACATACTCCCATTGTGGGTGGGCGTTAAATAAAACGCTTAACATGCGCTTGCTTTGCATTTTGGCCAAGATCAAAGTGTAGTATCTGTTCCAATGTATACTGCACCCGATACACTAGTATTGTCTTGGCCTTCGGGGCTTCATTTACGCCGGTGAGTGGGTCTGTCCTGTGCAGTTCTAGTAGGTCCACCCTCCCAGGCTTCGCCTCCCCTCTTTGGGGAGGAGTAAGTTTATTGCTTACTGCCTGAGGCGCCCCTACCGGGGAATGCCGACGGGGCTGCCCAGGCAATTTTTAATGGCCAGAGCGCTCACCTTCTCGGGCGCTGGCTTTTCAAATCCCACTTTCCGACCTTGTGTCACATACTCCCATTGTGGGTGGGCGTTAAATAAAACGCTTAACATGCGCTTGCTTTGCATTTTGGCCAAGATCAAAGTGTAGTATCTGTTCCAATGTATACTGCACCCCATACACTAGTATTGTCTTGGCCTTCGGGGCTTCATTTACGCCGGTGAGTGGGTCTGTCCTGTGCAGTTCTAGGAGGTCCACCCTCCCATGCTTTTCCTCCCCTCTTTGGGGAGGAGTAAGTTTATTGCTTACCGCCTGAGGCGCCCCTACCGGGGAATGCCGACGGGGCTGCCCAGGCAATTTTTAATGGCCAGAGCGCTCACCTTCTCGGGCGCTGGCTTGTCAAATTCCACTTTCCGACCTTGTGTCACATACCTCTATTGTGGGTAAGCGTTAAATAAACGCTTAACATTGAAGTAACATTTTCGTCGATCTGCTTCCTTGGCTTTTGTGCAAAGACTGAACTGTAGTATCGATTCTGTTACTACAGTTCATCCTTTCTCTCTTCGGTCAGTGAAGGACAAACACTTCTAGACTGAGGCAATAATCATATTTGCTCACATCCATAGTTTTTCAGGAGCTATATTATCCTCGTATTAAACATCGATCTTGTGTCAAACACCGCCCTCGTGAGGAGGCAAACATTCATGTTTTTTTTGTCACATTTGCATTTGAAATACCAGTCTCATCGCTAAAGGCGAAACTTCCATACATCCCTTTTCTCACAGTTTTTCTACTCTATCATTTTTTTTTTGTCGTAGGTGCTCGACTGAGCACCATTCTCTGGTTACTCCCTGTAAAACATTCACAGCAGAACCTCGTCTTCTACCACCGTTTCTTCCTCTGTGTACCTAAACCAACCGAGATTTCCATGGACAGATTTTCTTTCCGACCCCCTCCCATATGTGGAACACTAGGAGACTACTTCCTTGCTGGCTACAACATGGTTCTCTTTATGTATAATGTCAATAAATACTTATCGATCCGCTCTCATAAGTAATCAAATTCCACCCATCGTTTTCAATCCTCTCATAGTATTGTTCATCATTCAACCGGCAATCTAATTGGCCTGTTATCCTTGAATGACCTTTCCCCTTTGAAATAGATTACCCCTTGGTATAAAAAGTTGATCACTTCTTTAAGAGGCGTTCAAAATCACTTTAAGAGGCTATGTCCATAGGTCGGTCTGCCAGGCTTAAGTTTGTAATAGTATATTTACGTGTGCCCAGGCATCACTAAGTTTTACATTTCTTTTTTCAAATGGAAGCATATAGTTTTAGATGAGTCCAAAGATTTCTATAAGTGAATCAGTCCTGGAGTCGGTCTGTCAGGCTCAAGCTTTTGGACAGCATTTCTTATTGGTCTGTCATGCCTATAGTTGAAATAGAATCATAAATACGTCCACGCGTCTATTTAAGCGACGCTGTCTGTCGGTCTTTTGTCCGTTAATCTGTCACGATTAAGTTTTAAATAGCAATACCATCACGAAGCGTACAATTTATATGGACGCGTCTTAAGAATTACAGTTTTTTATATACTAAAATGTCACCACTTACCAAAGCCAAAGGCAACTTGAGGTTAAGGGTCAATGAGATTGTATGTTTGATGACGAACAATGCTATGAGAGAATTAGAAACGACGGATGGAAAAGGCAGAATTTGATTACTTAAGATGACGAATCGATAAGTATTTGGTTGCATTTAACTTGAAGACCACAATGTGGTAGTTAGAAGGAAAGCTGTCCCATTGTATTGGGTTTTGTTGGTCTGTCACACTTAAGTTTAAAATATAATATTTTGATGTGTCAAAATAAATATATATATATACGACCCTGTCCATCGGTCGGTTTGTCCGTTCACCTGTTACCTGTTTGAAATAGCTGTGCGACACGACATATTCAGATTGACATACAGGTTCTAATAAGATCAACGAAGTTAAGCGACGTTGAGTATGGTCAATACTAAATGGGTGACCATTTGGGAATATCAGGTGCCGTATGTTGGAGCACGGCGATACTTCTTTGCAAAAACTAACTTCGTCAAAAGGGATTGCGGGCTGACAAGCAAATAAAGGTTACCCTCTATATAATGTCCATTGTTAACATATGATTAACAACATGGGGTATCTTTCAGAATGATCAGTACAGTCGCGGACGGGGTCTAAAAAACTAACGAGAACGGGGTATTAAAAATAAATATGCAACAAGTGAGTTTAACCTACGTCGAGAAGAGATATTTGTCTACTTACCTATGATATTTGTTTGTATTTTTACGTACTATAAATGGGGTTTTATTAGATGTAAAAAAAATTTCTTGTTCATTTTTTACTCGTTTTACGAGCGTCTTACGAGCAAGCGCCATTTTTTTTTTTTTTGCAAGTTCGCGTGATAAAACTATTGATTTCTACTAAATAGCAGTTGGAACGGTTTAAAAATACAAACAAATATCACAGGTCAGTTTTAAATTAACTTTTATCGACGACAGTTACTTTTATTTGTTGTATATTTGTTTTTTTGAGCGTTTTCAGCGTACGATCATTCTGAAAGATACCCACAACATGATGTTTACCATGGTTAACGAGTGTGCAAGGTTAAATTTATTACCGCTAAATGTACTAATAAAATGTACGCATTTTAAAAATGAGATGTTTATTTCATTTAAATTCTGTCTTTCTCTTTACCAGTTGTACTTCTATTTGCTAACTTAACCAATCAATGCAAATACATCTTTTTTTTTTTATAAAACTTTCGCATCTCGTCCGTTTCGCCTGGTAATCAAGATTACTTCTGCCTTTAACATCCTCAACTAGATGCCACCGCCCCCCTATAGCGCTGAATCTCCAGTTCTGATATGCCCCTCCCGGCCAGTTACCCCTGCTCTGTTCCACGCTGCTTTCAACATTTCTAATCTCACCTTATTCCCCTTGTCATGCCATCCAATTTCCATCTAGCCCTTCCGGAGGTCCGCCTACACCTTTCCTTCAAAAAAAAAAAAAAACTAAAGAAGAAAATCAACAGCTGACAGGGTTTCATGATTTCGTGCCCCTAAAAATCCTGATCTGGACATGAAGACGCTAAAACGGAAAGAAAGGGTGAACTTTTAAATGTCTTTTTACTCGCAAGTCAACACAATAAACGGCCGGTGCATTTCTATTTGTTATTTTAAGGCCTATCTTTTCAGGCGGTGTTCATTAGTGCTAAAAGACTTTAATGGATGTGTTAGGCTGTGGGAGTTTCCATTAAACGGGTAAAGAGATGGGTGGTTCAAGGGAAGTGGGAAGATAAATAGCAAGAAGAACTAGAAAGAACTGAAGAAAACAATAATACAGAGAAACAGGAATAGGTGAATTAAGATACAAACACACTAACATACACACACACATATATATATATATATATATATATATATATATATATATATATATATATATAATATAAATATAGAGGCAAACAAGCCTTCAAAAACCATGTATTAGATGCGAGTAATTAAATCAAAAGAAAAAGAAAAATATTTCGAAACATTTAATAAAATATTTCAAAATACCTTCCGTTTTTTTTTCTTCATCTTGATTTTTTTTTTTAGCTAAAAAAAAATTTTTTTTTAAATCAAGATGAAGAAAAAAAAAACGGATGGTATTTTTAAATATTTTATTAAATGTTTCGAAATATTTTTATTTTTATTTTGATTTAATTACTCGCATCTAATACATGGTTTTTGAAGGCTTGTTTGCCTCTATATTTATATTAACTTACAAAGGATGCTTTATAAAATGAACTTTCCTAATATATATATATATATATATATATACATATATATGTATATCTAGGCAGCATCTTTTCTTGAAGGCAAGTATTGTTAAATATAACAGATAACTTATGTCTGTATATCCTTTCGTAGATCATTTCCATTGTCCGAATCAGAATCTATGGCAGATTCATCGGCCAATCCCTCCCCCTCCCCTGAAACTAAGATTCTGATTCGAACAATGGAAAGGATCTACAAAACAATATCCAGACATAAGTTGTTTGTTATATTTAACAATATATATATATATATATATATATATATATATATATATATATATATATATATATATATATAATAAAACCGTAATTTAAAAAAAAACGGTAATTAATAGAATTAACTTCAATACCAGCAATAATATACTAAAATGTCTATAATGCTAACTATAGTTTCGTACTTATTATATAATTCCAGCTAAAACCATCTATAATACGAACACATTGTCTTTACCTGATTATCCTCATTCGCCTGAAGATGGACCCGGATGGGTCTGAAAGTACTTGGGACACATATGAAAATTATGGCAGATTCATCGGCCTATTCCCCCCACCCCCCGAAACTAAGATTGTGATTCGAACAATGGAAAGGATCTACAAAAGGATATCCAGACATATTTTTTGTTATATTTAACAATATATATATATATATATATATATATATATATATATATATATATATATATATATATTATAAAATTGAAAATAGAAGCCTTTATCAATGCAAGATTCATTTATTATTATTTTTTTTACTTTAATGTTATTAATTTCGGAATAATAGTCATCATCAGAGTTGTCATTTTTTTTCATAACAAATAACAAAAACAAAAATATACAAACCTTTTGTTTGTTTGTTTTTTTATAAAATGTATTTGTTATGGGTATATCCGCGGTGATGTTTTTGGCGGTTATGAATTCAAATGTTGATTGTAGAACGAGGAAAGCATTTACGCGCTAGAAGTTTAAGAAATTGGGGGGTTCATTCAAAAGCATTAGTGGGTCAGTATTATACAATTGAAAATAGAAGCCTTTATCAATGCAAGATTCATTTATTATTATTATTTTTTACTTCAATCTTATTAATTTCAGAATAATAGTCGATCATCAGAGTTGACCAGCATTGTGTCATATTATTTCTTTCAAAAAACAACAACCAGAATTTGAATTAATAAACGCTAACATCATCACCGCGAATGCACCCACAACAACGGCATTTTATCAAAAAACAGTAAAAAAAATTGTTTATTTTTTGTTTGTTTTTTGAAAGAATAAAAAATGACACAATACTGGTCAACTCTGATGATGAAAATATTATTCCGAAATCAATTAGATTAAACTAATAAAAAAAATTAATCTTGCATTGACAAAGACATCTATTTTCAATTTTATAATGCTGACCCTCCAAAGCTTTTGAATGAACGACCAATTTTCTTTTATATATATATATATATATATATATATATATATATATATATATATATATATATATATATATATATATATATATATATATATATATGTAAGGTTAATACAACAAAAAATATAAGAGGCAACTAATATCTTTAATTAGTGAAGATCCGGATAAAAATAAAGCTCAATATACTGGATAGAGCATTAATAGCAATAGATGAAGTGAACGAATAGAATAAGGTGCGAATCCAATTTTATTAAAGTTCTTTAAAGTCCTCAACTCATTAGTTTTCAAAATAAAACTTCTCCTCAGAGGACCATTACCGCAATGACATTGCAGGTAATAAAAATTAAACTTTGAAAATATATATAAAAAATATATATCAAAATAAATAAAGGTATATAAATCATCAAATATATCGGCCCAAAAAATACTTTTTTGTAAACTTATACAGTTCATCTAAGTCAACAAGTTTAAAATAGCTCCAGGCAGGATATCCAAGAGGTTGATTAAAAAAATAATCCAAATGGTGAATGGTGGTTTAAAAATGCAAAAGGTTATCCAGGCGCGAGATTCGTTTGCTATCGTTGCAGTGAAGAGTGTATTAAAGGGGGTATGCAAATTAATAAAATGATAAAAAACGATTGTTTAATTTTTATTACTTGCAGTAATGTTATTGCGGTAATGGTCCTCTGAGGAGAAGATTTTCTTTGAAAACTCATGCGTTAAGGACTTTAAAGAACTTTGCCTGAACATTGAACTGTAATAATATTTAATTCGCACTTTATTCTATTCTTTCAATTTATCTATTGCTATATATATATATATATATATATATATATATATATATATATATATATATATATATGTGTGTGTGTGTGGTATATATATATGCATATATATATGTGGTATATATATATATATATATATATATATATATATATATGTATATATGTATGTGGTATATATATGGTATATATATATATATTCTATGTATATGTATATGTGTGGTATATATATATATATATATATATATATATATATATATATATATATGTATATATATATATTTATATATATATATTATAGTTATCTCCGCCAACTTGAAACCGACGGTATCTTGTTGATCTAGTTTGATATGTAACACCATCAATTAATAAATACATATATATTTCTGTAGATGTATGAAAATATATATTTTTGGATACTTATGCAGATGAGGACCAAGTTAAAATCGACTTGGCGTCGGTTGATGTATTAGTTGTGAACAACGCGGCCGAGGACCTGGGTGTGCCGGGTTCAAATTCAGTTGGTTCCACAGAAACACTTTCATTAAAACCCACACCTGATTTTGTTTCTGACCATCAATGGAAGCATCGGTCAGGGTTCGATCTATGCGTAAAATATATTTTGTCCTATGTATGACATGAAACTTTTTCCGCACCTATAGACATTAATTTCACCATCTTCCAATTTTTAATAATGTGTATAAATTTGTATGTGTCTAAATATATATCCGTCGCGTCACAAAAAATGTTAGAAAGTTAAAAATTAGCTAAACGAAACTATTTAACGTGTTTAAGGGAAAGAAAGAAATCAAATAGCAAGTCCGGTAAGTGAAATATTTCTTTCTGAATTCATTTCAAACGACAGGTGGGGAGGGCCTGTCGTTTGAAACGAATTCAGAAAGAAATATTTCACCCTATTTGGTCAATGACACATTTAATGTTCTTCTTTCTATAATGATGATATGTGTATTTCTGTCTTTTTTCTCTTTCTTTTAAGTTTCCAGTTTAAGACGTCTTTTTATATGAATATGAATATTAGTGTAATTACTATCGAAGCATCATTTTCCGTCAAATTTGATGGAAGGCTAATAAATATTTGATAATATTTTTAACTAAAAGCTTGTTAATTAAGATTCGACATTAAAGAAAAAAGGGTTGATATGTCATACAATTAAAAAAAAACACACAAACACATGCATATATCTCATTATCTTTCATCTAATTTTGGTCGATCCATATATCTATCTATCTATCTATCTATCTATATATATATATATATATATATATATATATATATATATATATATATATATATCTATTAAAATTTACACAGCACCGACACTGTGTACAGAGTAAAGCTGTTAAATCGTTACGGTCGAGTGTCCTTCAGACTTAAAGGGGTATATGGACGGCAGGTTCAACTTTCATAGGGTCAACTTCCGAACGAAACCGGATGCATTCCCATTCAGCTAAACGCTTCTTACACACGATTAAGATCTGGGGTTTTTAAGTGTCAGGGGTCATGTTAGGTCAAAAACATAAGGGACAATCGAAGGGAGTAGGTCATTTGGACCGTAAACCGTAAACCGCATGTACATTATACATTTATGTATCCATCTATTTCTCTCTATCTATTATTTTTGTCTATATATATATATATATATATATATATATAATATATATATATATATATATATATATATGTATATATATATATATATATGAATATATATTATATATGTATGTATATATATATATATATGAATATATATTATATATATATATGTATATATATGTATATTTATGTGTGTATATATATATATATTTATGTATATATATATATATATGTATATATATGTAAATTCCCGAAACTGTTTTTCATGGTAAACAACTGATGATCCCTTAAAATAGTGTTAGAAATAAACTAATATAATAACTGTGAAAAATAAATTGACTTACATGAGTGATTTTCCACTGGAAGACTTGGGACTATAAGTTGTTTTGTTTTTTTTAAATTTTAATATAGTTTTAATGGTTGAGAAACTTCCGAGACTATATATATATGTATATATATATGTACTTTAATATATAAGGATATTTATTTATATTTCTTAGTTTGTCATATAGAACTAACTAAACATCGCCGATAATTGAACTCATTAAAACTTAGTCAATTGACGTGTAAATGTTTTCCTTGAAGCCATAAAAAGGTACTTTAGTGGTGCAAATTGATAGTACCGTTTTTAGTCTTTTTTATTGATTTTAAGTGGAGTGAGAGACGATATATTTTATATATCATTGATAATCATATTAAACGTACTTTGCATGAATTACTTTTAAAAGATACTTAATCTGGGCCGACAGATTAGTAATATCAAAACAGTTTACAATAATCACCGAAAAGACAAATTAGCTTATTCAATTAATAAAAAGAAATTTTACAAAGATCGAGCTATTTCAGTTAACACGTAACATTTTATGTCTTTAAATTAAATATTACTCTATTCATTTCTTAAAATTACTTGTCTATCATAATATTAGTTAAAATATTTTGATTTCTACAACCTACTCCTAATGTTGCCTTACAGCTACGTTTCATGCGGTCTTAAATACCAAAATGTACACAATGGCTGTTTTGCTAAGAAATGTCTTATTATCCTGATATTTTTTTTATTTTGGCAGCACTTATTACGGCTTCGACAATTACATAATTTATTTACATATTAATCTCAGCGTCCGTACGCAGTTCGTTTATTTCGCAAATTTACATCACTTTTGTAACATAAGTGTATAACTTTAATTTAGTTTATGTTCGAGGTTCTGAAAAAATACCAGTTGCTTTCAATTACAGTTACTTCACTACAATATAAGTCAGTAATTTTTTATACACGGTTAATCCTGAAAGAATATATTCATGGTGCCTGCAGCAAACTCATGATATCTAAATCATGGTGAAATTGGATTGCAAACTAAATGTTAGACAGTTTTTTTTCTTGGGACAGTTAGTTTTTCTTCGAATTTTTGTGAATAACCTTCTACATACAAAGTCACTATTTGATTTTTATTCACCAGTTATTAATTTTCAGAAAAGTTGTCCATGTTCTTAACGAAAGTAAAAATGCATTTTGATTGTATTTGTTTACAAAAATAATTCATCCGCCTCGGAAATATTTTAAATGAGCGCATTTTTCAAGAATAGCTTAGCAGTGTCTGAAAAAGAGTAAGATGAATATTATTGGTGTCTTTTGTACTTGCTTTTACTCCTTTCTTCTCTTGCATATGAGAAAGAAATGAGAGAGAGAGAGAAAGAGAAACAGAGTAAAAATGGGGATACAATTGGAAAGTGAGATTCATGCATTGTCTTACTAGCGTGACCATATAAGCTTTAACATGAAACATTTATATATTAAGGAAATGCTTTAGTGTTATACGCAGAAATTATGATCCTAGACGATGCATATGATATATATATATATATATATATATATATATATATATATATATATATATATACATATCTGGTTGAACAGGAGTTCCAACTTCTGTGTGTTCCTTTTTTGATCCAATCTTTCTATTCGTCGGACGATAGATCTTGTGCTTTTAATAATGGAGTGTAAGAAATATCCATATTTAACGCGAACGTTATGAGGGGTGCGAGGGCGTTTTGAAATGCTGTTGAATGATTTGATATTTTTAATCACATGGAAACGTCCTTTTAAATAAATTCACCAATTTTATTTTGCATTTATCAATCATCCGCCTGAAGACGACCAATGATGGTCGAAAACGTTCGCGTTAAATATGGAGATTTCTTACACTTCATTATTAAAAGCACAAGATCTATCGTCCGACAAATAGAAAGATTGGATAAAAAAACAAACAAACAGAAGTTGGAACTCCTGTTCAACCAGATATGTATAAAAGGAGGAATGTTGCCTAACTATACGATATATATATATATATATATATATATATATATATATATATATATATATATATATATATATATATATATATATATATATATATATATATACACGTATGTAGTTCCTTCTGATGAAGACATTCTAAGTCGAAAATTTGGATTTAAATAAATAAATTATTTATTTAAAAAATGTCCACGTAGAAGTTGGGCAAAATGTTGAGTCCGAGGTATTCTGCTGTACTTTTTTAATATATATATATATATATATATATATATATATAAATGAATATTAATTATTTATTACCTACCGACATCGATGTTTCATCCTAATGCAATCTTCAGTGCAGGAAGTTTATTAAGAACGGTCGGCGGGCTCGAACTCCGATCACAAATCGCCACTGATTCGCAGTCAAGAGCGTTTACCCCTCGGCCGTAGGGAATTAGCTAATAATTAAGGAGGAATTTAACTTTGTAAATAGGGAGTCGGCAGCTAATTTACACGAGCACTTGAAAGTGATCAACAAACTGTGTTTGGATCTTGCATATATATATATATATATATATATATATATATATATATATATATATATATATATATATATATATATATATACGCTAGGCGAATACCCATTCCAAAACGGGTAAAATGAATTCCCTTTATTGAACGATTTTGCATGAATTTTATGTCCCTTTACGTAGGTTATCATGATACAATAACTTATGCCAAGAATCTTTATTTTTATTTTGACCAAAATCCATTACATTATTTGGATTCATTAAAATGTCTACAATATATTACTTAAGCTTAATGGGTTTTAAGACGAAAGTGAAACTCAGGGAATTTTACGTAATTGGTGTCTAATGAGTATGGATCAAATTCACCGCGAATCTGATATATTTGGATTTTCAAACTGGAGATAGCGCTCATATAAAGTCCCTTAAAACCCCATTTAATTACCCCAAAGAAACTGAAATTTAGGGTGTTTTTATTGATTAATGTCTAATGCCTATTGATAAAATTTCACAAAAATCGGAGGTATCTTGATATTCACGGAGGTATTTCATTCCCCTTTTACCGTTTTAGCACAAAAATGAATTAAAGTAAATATATACCCTGTTTGGAATCGTTACGCCTAGTAAAATTAATAATCGTCGGTTACTTAGTTTAGGAGCGAATCCAGTACATACAAATATATAAACATATAGACATACCTACTTAATATATATATACTAGTAGAATATCCGTCCCAGAACGTGTATTAGCATATTATCCATTCACAAATGTATAACTAAAAATTTAATGTAGAGAAAGTCTTTTCTCTATTACCTGTTTTGTACATAACTTATTTAAAATGTTTGAAGGGGTGGTTACTAAATGGTAAAGATTACAAATAAAATAATGTGCAATGTTACCTAGTTGTTTGCTGAGCATATATATTGTAAAATTAATAATGATCTGTTTATAAACAGAATTACAATTCTGCCCCATCGAATTTGAAATGCGCCCCTAATTGTTTAAATTGACCAATATGACAACAATGTTCTCATGTTACTCACTGTGTTACCTAAAATATATATTCCAACATCTATGATGATCCGTTCATTAGTTTAGAAGATTACCCTGTGCATATATGTATAAAAATATAAACACATAAGTAACTTTCTCTTAAGGACCTCTTAATTTTTCTCCCACTTCCCCCTCTCTATCTCTCTCTCTCTCTCTCTCTCTCTCTCTCTCTATATATATATATATATATATATATATATATATATATATATATATAAGAAAAATAATCAAGAAACGAAAAATTTTACCGGTTTCGTTCAGATCTACGAACGTTTTCAGAAAAGTAAAAGTTGTAAATTTATTCGATAACGGTAAACACATAAGGGAAAGAAGAACGCATAAAAAGATCTCACTGGCACGTGTTTATCTTTGAGAAAAGAAAGAATATCAAAATGCGCGGAGAGATGTTAAAATTGAAAGGGGGAGAGAAGAAGGAAAGAAATAGAAAACTATGGATTGAGTGTAGTAAAAAGAAAACAAAACTTACTTTAACCGGAATCGCAGTGGCGCAATATATTGCATTGTTTCAGTGCGGTTTTAGCAAGATATTTGCTTATAGAATAAGATCCGAGTCTTAAGTTTATGATAGATAGAGATGAGAGAAGTATTATAGCGCTTTCGATGCACTTGCAACGTTGGAGAGGGTGCAGTTTGTAAAGTCAAATGTGTTTCTAAAAGTATTTTTGTGTATTACTAGTGCGTTAGTGGGATTGTTCTGTTTGGGGTCCTGTTTGTGTTCATAAATGCGGGATTTTATATTTCTAGCTGTTTCACCAATATAACACATCGGACATGCGGCACATTCTATTTTGTAAATGCCGGCTAGAGAAGAGGTGTCCTTAGGATATAGTTGGGGATACCTGTAGTCCCCGCATATTCAGTTCTCTTGACGGCTTGCTTGGAGGGATGCTGAATTTGTCATGAAGACGTTAATTTATTCAATCATTTCTACTGCACTGCGTGATGGACACATCGTTACACGCTCCGACTACTAAATCAAATATGACTTTCGAACTGGGGTTCGAACCGTGTGACCGGCAGCGATTGTTTTCTCCCATACTGATAATTGCGGGTTAAGCATATAGGTTTATTTGAACATGTTTATATTTATATTTATATACGTAGATCTATTCTTTTTCTTTATTTATAAACTAATTCATTGTATACAGAATTTTAAAATAAATTTACAAATAAATTTTTGCGTGCACGAAAGTTATATATATATATATATATATATATATATATTATTATTATTATTTTTTTAAATATTATAAGGAGATATAATCTTTTATGTATCAATTTTCAGTATTTACTTCAACAGTGCTCAATACGTAAGTAGAGCTAGGTAGTAAGTTAGTAAAATACATTTATGGAAATTAGATTTACACAGAGTCTTCCAGGTTGCATCCCCGTAGAGAATCGTCAGGCTAAAATGCATTTTAGCTTGACGTTTCCATCCGGGTATGAAACGCAGAAGACTCGGTGTAGTTTAATAGCCATAAATTCAGTTTCATAACTTACTATATATATATATATATATATATATATATACATATATATATATATATATATATATATATATATATATAGAGAGAGAGAGAGAGAGAGAGAGAGAGAGAGAGAGAGAGAGAAAGAGATAGAGAGAGAGAGAGTAGATATTGTGGATAAAAGGTAAATACTTTTTAATAAGATAGTTCTTGATTAAAATGTTATCGCTAATTTTCTAGATGGGCTGCTCTGAGATCATCCCGTGCACATATTCCCCTTCGACATCCCATGTCAGTTGTGTGACTACCGACCACCCACTAAAGTAAAGTAACGTAAGTAATAATGAAGCAGAAAACATGTTTATCGCTTTGCCCCTCGACCTCCACCTTTTTTCTTAATTTTCTTATAAACTCTATCGTAGTCATACACGATGCAAAACGTGTCTCTCTAATCAAAAGGCACCGGGCAAAGTTGATATTTGGTTCATTAGTAAATCAAAATCCGCTAGCCGATGAAACCTCATCAGAAACGAAGATAAACTAAAGAAACATAGCGTCCTTTCATGAACCGATACAAGAAATGAAAGGTATTTTTTTTTACAGAATACGACGCCAAATGAAATAAACTTTTTTTTTCTTTTTTTTTTTACTAATGGGTGACTTCTTATAGAGGCCCGGGGGCCACTTAAGGATTAGAATTAAAGAGATTGTCAGTTAGACAATCAGAAACGAAGATACAGAAAAGAAAGATCGCATCCGACGCTAAATAAAATAACTTTTTTTTACTAATGAGTCACCTTTTATAAAGGCCTGGTGCCACTTGAGGATAGAGATTGTCAGTTGGGCAATGAACAATACCACGAGAGGATTGGAAACGGTGGATTGGAAGGGCAGTAGTTGATTATTCAATATGGCGGCTTAACAAGTATTTGTTAGCATTGCACTTAATAACGGCCATGTTAGAATCAGTTTGATAACAGTCCCATAGTACTTTGTTCGACCGTTACGATCCTCTGGGAAATAAACTTTGTTCATGAAAGTTCCGTTTTATTTTAGGTATACTGAGAGAGAGAGAGAAAGGAAAGTTAATTGGTGTGGTTGTAGATAGACGCGTTCTTGCTGTGAATGTTTTATAGAGGAAAAACAGATACTAGAGCTCAGTCGAGTATTTATTTACCTCCTCCCCACGAGGTTAGACACAAGGCCAGTGTTATCTTACTCCCACAAGGTAAGATGTGATCCAAGGTCGGGTCAAGAAAGTGGGGTTTGAAAAGCCAGCGCCTGAGAAGGTGAGCACTCTGGCCTACAAAAAATGCCTGGGCAGCCCCGTCGGCATTCCCCGGTAGTGGCGCCTCAGGCAGTAAGCGATAAACTTACTCCTCCCCAAAGAGGGGGGAGGCAAAGCTTGGGAGGGTGGACCTCCTAGAACTGCACAGGACAGACCCATAGACAGGCGTAAATCAAGCCCCGAAGGCCAAGACAATACCAGTCTATGGGGTGTAGTATCAATCGGAACAGATACTACACTTTGATCTTGACCAGTCGAGTATCTACCATGAATATTAGGATAGAGAAGAGAGGGCCTGCAACATCAATTCTGTGAGCAAGGTGATGCGGGGAAGAGAAGAGATCATCCACCACTAGATTGCGAAGTCGATTTTGTACGTTGTTACGGCAAGAAAGAATGCTACGAGCGCTCCATCTTAAGATTGTATCGCTTATACAGCTAGAAGATGTAGTCATAGGTAAAGTACTTTCTGGAGTGATAGAAGGATCCAACCATTTTTGTCAGTGACCTTACCAACAGTTCGTTACAATCACACCGTGATGATTAAAAAACAAAACAAATCCAGCTGATTATTCCAGCTCGCTATCGCTTCGCAAAGTAAGTAAATAATTAAGTCATAGAGTGAATGCGGTATTTTGGTGGGAGTATCTAGCGTACAGTAAGTCCTAGGTATTTTTGAATAAAAGTACGACTATCGACTCTACAAACAAATATTTGTTGTCACAATTGTATAACCAACCATCCCCCTTTCTACAAAATAAAAAAAACGATTAGGGATTCATACCTAAGTTGAAATGATTTTGTATGTAATTTCTAAACAATACAAACGTATATTTTTTTACTAAATAAAATCATTCACAAAGTACGCTACATGAAACCGAAATTTAAAATAATAAACATTTCGTTTATAAGTGTCTTGCAAACATGGAATAACAACTTTTATTTATATAAATATATAAACATGAACATTAATTCATATAAATAGATCAATAAAGGGCAGTTGTCTGTTTGTTTGTCTGTGTGTGTCCAGGTAAAGGTCAACAACTACACAACTTTTTATATTCTTGTTCAGCATTGCCTCGGACAGAATATAAGCACGACTTTCATTTGTAATATTCATTCTCTAGCGGGTGAACAGGGACAGAATTAGTCAGAGGGTGGTCGACATTTACAGCGAGTTTTGAATGTTATTATGTAGTAATTCGCCACTTTATAGAATGAAATTTCTGACCCTATAAAAAGATTTCTTTGGTTTGGTTGTTTTGTTTTATGGCATATCAACCCTTTTTGGGTTATTTAATGGCGAATCAGGTCATTTTGGTCAAATGTGGTTGTTTTGTTTTATGGCATATAAACCCTTTTTAAGATTTAATGCTGAATCCAGTCATTTTGGTGAAACTTCTTATGCTTCGAGTTCTTTTATATGGTTAAGTATTTATTCATTGTGTTTGGTTGAAAGGGGGAGGAAGAGAGAGGAGAGGGGGAGGGAGGGAAATTGTTGTTTTTTGTTTTGGATTTTGCAGAACACGATTGAGTTTTGTAAAAGAATAAAAAAAACAATAAAACATCAATGTTTGGTGCATTTTAAGTCAGGAAGTCAACCCATAGAAAAGATAACACCCCATCCTCCGTGGGGTTATTTAGTCTTTCTTATAATGTGGAAGTGTCTTTCTGAAAACTAACAAATTATTATATGATAACTTTCTCTTCGGACTATTGTCTTCATCAATATTATTTCTCTTCGGATTATTGTCTTCATCAATATTATTTCTCCTCGGATTATTGTCCTCATTAACATCATTTATCTTCAGATTATTGTGAGAAAGTGGGAATAGAAGATCGTTGAGTAGGTGTAATAATCAAGTATTACATTTTGTAAGTGGTGTATGCTCAATGCAAAAAGACAGATACACTCACACAAATAGCTGTCTAGCATTCCGCAATCCTCTTCACAGTGGCGTCTATTCTATATTTTATAACACTAACTTAACCGTAAGGTCAACACAAAAACAATGCATTTCTAGACATGACTACAAAATGTTGGTCAAGAAAAATGCTTGTAGGGATTGTATATTTATGGTAGTTTAGAATACTAAAACTATTTGATCCAGTGCGGCTTAATTTCGCTTCCAGACAGACACAGTAACAACAAAAATGTATGCAGCAATGACTAAACACGAAGGATCATAAAAGGATAGAATTAGAGGATAGTAAATACAAGTCTTTCTCACGCGTTTTGTCTTTTGTTCAGTTGAAAGGTCATGATTGATTCGGTTGTCATTTTTTGTCAAATTTCTATTTGTTCTTTTCATTCAATCATTTTTTTTCCATCGAATTGTCAGTGAAATAATCTGATGCGTGATATGTCGGATATATTTTATTTTATTAATTACTAGATGATCTATACACGTTTATCCATTGTGAAATATGTTGAGCCGGCATTCATATATTTCTATACATCTAAAATAAAATGTAGTGTCTCCTCTACCTGGGGATGCACTTGAATACAAAGCCTTACAGGATGAGTCATAACTCACTTCACTTAGCTATTTAAAATGATTACCATATGAAGCACAAACATACTATGAACTTTTGATAATTGTTATCTTACTCTCTAATTACTGCTATGTGTTCTTTTAAATTTGTTCGTTTATATATTTGTTTCTATATATATTTATTTAATAATCAATCAAATATGCTACAAAGAGTCATAAATTCCTTGCAAAAAAGAATGGAGCTATGCATGCAGAACGAAGGGGGAAATTTTGTAAATTTGCTGTAATTGTAAACTCCCATGAATGAATTTGTTGAATAAACTTTCTGTTTTGTATTACCGTATTTTTTTAACTTTAGAATTTCGAAAATCAATAGCTAAGTGACTTATGAATCACCCTGTATATCAAAATCAAAGACATTTTTTCCGAGTGTAATTGTACCAGAGGTTCGATTGTGAGATGTATTTCTTATCAACTATTCTTTTCACCATAATAATGTTAGGTCTGCATTTTCCAGGACATCCGTAAACAGAAGATATGACGCTAACATTATTTATTTATTTATAACTAAAATAAAAACATGAGAATAAATATTTAATAAGGGGGTTCAGGACTTGGGGAAAAATTAAACAAAACTTGTTATTCATTTCCAGGCTAAGCCGGTGCTATATGTCTTCTGTCTCTGTTTCTGTCTGTCTGTCTGTCTGTTGCAATGTAATTTTCAAAAAACAAATCGAATGATCGTTTAAGAATGACGTCTTTCTAATAGTATGTTTGCACGCTAGAAACGTACGACATACATTTTTGTCCACCTTTATTCGATTTTTGACAATTATAAACCTAAAATTTCACTTCCTGTTTAATATTTATTATCTTTTATATTGAATTAATTATTAACTATTCATGCTTAGGTTATCCTTATTTTAATTGTATCTAAAATTTAAAAAAACACAATGTGTCTACTAACGACTGTATACAATATAATAATATATGATAATTGCTATAACAAAAAATATTTTAACTTAAAAAATCTTACTCATTTGTATTTCTTACTTTAACAGTGTAAATGAAAAGATAAATATTTCGTAATATATTATATTTTACCGCCAAAATCAGAAAATAATACTATTTGCCGGCCTTAGTAAGATAGGTACTTTTTCAGATTAACACGGGCCCAAAAGTGCTGACGTCACATAAACGTCGCGTAACATTCTGTCGGCATGGCTTGGTGCGAAGTTACATGATTACCGTAATAGTTTCGTCGATAATTCAATTGTAATTAATTCAAATAATTTACAAACCACTCCTAACGCTAACCCTAACCCTAACCCTAACACTAACCCTAACCCTAACGCTAACGCTAACGCTAACGCTAACGCTAACGTTAACCCTAACCCTAACGCTAACCCTAATCCTAACGCTAACGCTAACCCTAACCCTAACGCTAACGCTAACCCTAACCCTAACGCTAACCCTAACCCTAACGCTAACCCTAACCCTAACCTTAACCCTAACCCTAACCCTAACCCTAACACTAACGCTAACGCTAACCCTAACGCTAACGCTAACGCTAACCCTAACCCTAACCTTAACCCTAACCCTAACCCTAACCCTAACCCTAACACTAACGCTAACGCTAACCCTAACGCTAACGCTAACGCTAACCATAACCTTAACCCTAACCCTAACCCTAACACTAACGCTAACGCTAACGCTAACCCTAACCCTAACGCTAACCCTTACCATAACCCTAACCCTAACCCTAACGCTAACGCTAACCCTAACCCTAACCCTAACCCTTACCCTAACCTGCCTATATATGTTTTGCTGTTCGTATGGCGGTGATGATGTCATTTATTCTAGTTTGTTTTCTTGTCCAGATATTTATTTTTCTTTCACATATAGATGCCGAGCATAATGTTTTCTTGTTTGCGTTGTGTTACTGTTAGCTTTTCTATCGCTGCATTAATAGGTGCCTATGTTTCGCTACCATATTACATAACAGGCATGATGTATTCATTGAACAATTCCTATTTAAAGTCGATAGTGGACTGTCTACTCTATAATCAACTAATACAAGTAACAAATTATAAGTTTACTGAATCATTCATCATGTATTCAAATAATGATATAAATTCTCGAATTTAAGATCACAGTGAGTTTTTAAAAGTCGGCGTTTGACAAAATATCTGGTACCTGGTGCGGTATGAACCCTGGTCAAGTTGAACTTATTTCCTTCTAAAAAGGAAGTTTCTAGGGAATATTAATTTCACAAGCATTCTCGCGTGGCATGTATATCCTAGTCAGGGTAGATGAAGACGTTGATTTTTACAGTATTTTTTAGCAGGAAGGTGTCGCCGTCCTCCCCTATACATCGTCTGGTATTCTTAAATGGTCAACCATCTGATATTGACCAGACTCAAATTTTATTTTACTTAAGTGATCTAACTGGAACCCGTGTGTCAACATGATTAAGTTATGTATGAACAGAATGAGTCAGACTCATACATATGCGCAGTAACGTTATACGTTTTATGGTTTTACTACATTGTTACTGTTAAAGAGGCCCTATATGATTTTATGACAATGTAAGTGTAATAATTAAATCATAGGGGCAACTATAATGCTATTTAAACTACCTCGCTAATCCTACACGTAGAGTTGGACCCCAACCGGTCGGTGAGTTCGGATGGAATGAACACCGGCTTTGTGATAGGTCAATTATTCACTTTTATTATTGATGCCATTTTTTATACACACTCTTTTCCCCAGTCCCTTAACGTATCGTCCTTTATAGAAACATTAATTCCTTTTCCCCTTTTATCACACAAAAAAAACTGAAAATTCTATCAAGGGTCTCCACAAACTTAAGGTATGATTAAATATCATCATAGGGGTGGTTTATTCATCTCTCTTGATTCCTACTTTAATTTCTCTGTAACCCGAGACATCATTTCAGAACTTAAAAGAAAGAAAAATATTCAGAGCATACTTATCAGGTTGACACGTAGATCTTCACGTAGCTTAGAATATCACTTCTTTTTGCTGATCGGTCGGGTGAACAATGTATGGAAGCACTTGAGAACACGTTTACGAAACCTTAGGATGTTTTTTTAAAAAAAAAAACTTTAAAATATCCACGTGATTATCATTAGGTTTCTTTTAAATCGAGTGAAAATTCATTTTCGTTCTTTATTTCTTCTCTCCACTTCGAATACATTCACTCATCGTTTCTTGAGATATTCCTTCGTTTCCACCGATTTTTACATTGTGTCTATCGGTCTGTCGGTCTGTTATTCTTAAGTTTAAAATAGTGCGTTAATCGCTAACTGCGCGGATTGAATCAGTAGCATCACAAGAAGGCCCCGTTACTTTTGTTGGTTTGATTAAAACTCAGGTAATTTGGAGACTAATTTTGATACTAAGTAATCGCTACTTTTTAAGAGCAAAAGCCACTTTAGTATAAGCGTTGATGATATTATCAGTTGGATGATGAAAAATACTATGACAGGATCAAACACGATGGATGGGATAAGCAGAGTTTGATTATTTATAAGAACAACCAAACAAGTATGTGTTTACATTAGACCTAAAGACGACCATGTTGCATTCAGCAGGGAAACACTCCTGTAGTAATGTGTTTTACATATGGGAAGTTCTTGGAAAAAAAAAACTCTGTTCATTTCGTTTTAAGTAAACGGAGGAAGAAAGATGTTCTTTGCAGTAGTTGTGGCTAGACGGTTCTTGCTGTGAATGATTTACAGGAAGGAACCAGAAGACGGAGCTCAGTCGGGTACCTACCAGGGAAATAACGATGGAGCAGTAAAAGACTAGCAACGTCTCTTTTATGATAAAAAGGCGCTGTAGGAATTAGTAGAGATCCCCCATACGATTGCGAAGTTGATTTTGTCCGTCTATAATAGGCGAATAACTACAGGACCTATTTACACCAGGTCGCAACGATAATTTTTTTTTGAGTGATTATTCCTTCCGTTTTCTTGAAAGTATAATCCCTTGTCAGATATGAAAGCGTCTTACTTAGAAAGCATTTTACAACATTTCCAAGAACATCACATCTGTTGAACACATTACCACCGAATCGTTCCACTTAAGAATAAAACATGATAGTCTGTATATCAAATTTGAACAAACGCTCATATGAACCGTATCCATACGCAATCAGGGTTAATTCCATTAATCATTTTGAGCACCCTAATAAACTTGTTAATTATTCAAATGACAATTCCATTATCTCATCAACCTATATCCTCGAGTGCCTTTTAACTTTCATGCGTTTTGTTCTCCTCTTCATCCACCTCCTCCTCATCACCATCCTCATCATCATCAATTTTTATTTATTTCACTCATGGTGGACGAACCCCTTCCCTGGTTATTATTCTAGTTTCTTATAAAAACGAATTTATAATTATAGTACTTAATCCTGAAAATATATCGACCTTTGTGGTAGAATAGTCATAAAAACATCAGTTTTAAAGAGTGTACTTTTATTAAACTAAACATATATCTGCAGTGACATATTGAAAGTAAGGTGCAGACGGATTTCCGACGTATATCTCGCATAGGTGACCGACCGGAAATAGCATGTCCGCTGTTACATTAAATTCTTTTTTTATTGTTTAAACCAGAAAAAGTTTAAAATGACAACCGGAAGACAATCCTGAAGAGGTCAACGTTGTTTATTGTTTATCGTTTCTACTGTCAAGAGCTCTCAATTACTCGTAGCTCTCCACTCCATAAAAAAAACGAGACAAACACACGAGTTGTGTTCAGTTTATTCAGAAATGGTAATACGAACTAAGGAAGCTAATTTCATCGCTTTGTCTCCTTCCCTTCGCGGCTCGACATTCGGTGGTTCAATCAGTATCAACAACATCTCTTATTTGTAGCTGGCTTTTTTAGGTTCGGGTCAAAGAGTAGCATCTTTTCTGTCGACATAGAGAAGACGAGACACTTTTTTAGAGTGAGGTAATTTCTATAAATAATGTGTGACAGGAAAATAATGGTCACAATCCATCTTCAGTTACACCTTGTGTCCATGAGCGTCGCCAGAATTTTTAACAAGGGGGGGGGGCAAACGCTTTTGGACGATATCCAAAAATACCTCCCACATGGATATATAAAAGTATATGTTATACTTAAACGAATTAAAAAAATGAAAATACACCCAGTTATCTTCATCACAACATGTATGTTGTGATGAAGATAGCTTCGTGGATTACGTATGAAACCACTAAGAACATTTTAAAATGCTAAGCGTAATACAATTTATCCTGCGAATCGGAATTTAAATTGTTAACGTTTCTTTCTGGAACTACACCGGTTTGTTCTTTTGACGTCTAACCGACTTCACATGCGCGTTCTAGGTTGTTTATTTTTAATTCTCCACCTTTTTCAGCATTTGTTTCTAATCGAAAGTACTAGTGATACATATGGATCATTCACAGTTTGTTTGATGTTGGCACATAAAAGATTATTAGAAAAAATAAAATGAAAAGGTTATAATTAAGCAGTGAATTATGGTATGTTTAACAATGTGTGTTTAAATATATATATATATATATATATATATATATATATATATTAGATAACCGATTAGATTAACGATAAACGATGTATCGCTAAATAATAACATATCGTAATAATCTAAAGCTTAATATGTTGAATAGAGCAATCAATTCAGTATTCTTTTTCAAACGTTTATTTTCACTATGATAGCTTATTTTGTTTGACGGTGACTACCCTGACTTTACGTTTCCTCTAAGACAAAGGTTTTTGTCGTTTTTTGTCGTATATATATATATATATATATATATATATATATATATATATATATATATATATATATATATATATATATATATATATATGTGTGTGTGTGTGTGTGTGTGTGTGTGTGTCTGTATTACTTTTCACAGTTAAATTTTACCGGTATTTTTCCAGTTACATTACCGAGTTTTACCATCTGATGAAAGGAGTTTGTCTTTGAAAATCCATGGTTTAAGGATAATCAAACTTCTTGTTTTTAACTTCTGATGTCTTAATAAATATTGTATCTACATAATTTTGTATTCTCCTCTTACACCTCCTTAATTGATTGCTCTATTCAACATATTGAGCTTCATATTATCACTATAGATTATTATTTCGCGATACATCGCTTATCGTTAATTTAATATTAATAAATAAAATGTATATATATGCATATATATATATACATATATTATATATATATATACATATATTATATATATACATATATTATATATATATACATATATTATATATATATACATATATATATATATATATATATATATATATATATATATATAAAGATAGATACCTACATAGAAACATACATACGTACACACATATCTCATGAACCGTTCAGCAATAAGTTATATCACCAGCTGCAGTCGCATAAATCATTTCGTTGTATTTAGAAAGAACATAACTTTTGAGAACACTTAGAATCTCTGCTATAAATGTCATATGTATGTGTTCCCTGACACAATAACTTTTACGATTAATATACGAGAGTCTCTTTTAAACCTGGCTTACACATTTCACTTTTACACAAACATGACGGACAACGTTAATTTCAACTGCCATTCCGTAACTGACAGGTAGACCACTTGACTAATTCCTCACGTTGCCCGTCACCCGCATCCCACTATGGAGCATCTAAATATGATATACACAGGTGAGTCCGCGATGATCAAAAGCGTTGAGAGGTCTTCAGTTTTTTTTACTTGATTCGATACTCTAATCACATGAAATGCCAACTTTTCGCAATGGAGAACCTCTTTTAATAACGTTATATCACAGACTTGTATCTCCCAGTCACCAGAGAGAATATCCATAATCCTTATACACGCATTCATATACATACGATAAATTTACTATTTTGTAAAGGCATCGTTGTATAATTTATGTGAATCAGTATTGAACAATCTATCAATCTTGTCGCATTAGTGTTAGATAGTTTTTTAGGCCTAAACCGTGTTATTCTCATCTATAAGTGTAAGTAAGTGTATCGGCAGAGAAAACCTCTATTTGAAGTATTGATTTACTCCTCTCCAGGAGTTAGGCACAAGGCCAGTTTTTTTTTTATCTTACTCCCACAAGTAAGATGTGACCCAAGGTCGGGTCGGGAAAGTGAAATTTAAAAATTGCCTGGGAAGCCCCGTCGGCATTCCTCGGTAGGGGCGCCTCAGGCAGTAAGCAATAAACTTAGTCCTCCCCAAAGAGGGGAGGCAAAGCCTGGGAAGGTGGATCTCCCAGAACTGCACAGGACAGACCCATTGACCGGCGTAAATCAAGACCCAAAGGCCAAGACAACACCAGTATGGGGTGCAGTATCCATCAGAACACACACACACACACACACACTCATATATATATATATATATATATATATTAGTAGTATAATAATTAAAAATTTTTGTCAGATTCTCTGCTCAGTCGGAGATTTCCTCTGGTGTTAATTATTTTTGACAAAGGGAAGTTTTTTTTTCCGGAATATTTTATAAATGATTTTTATAATCATCCGGACATCACACAAACAGCTAACACCACACTTGCTGTTATGTAAGATTTTAAGAAAAAATAAATAGTAAGTCACATTTCGTATCCGATTTATTATTTTTTTTCCTTCCAGCTTACATCTTACCCGGAATTTGCATTGCCCACAGCCTTTTAAAACATACTACTACTATTCCCAGCAATGCTTCAAGCAAACTACCATTCTCTATTATATATATATATATATATATATATATATATATATATATATATATATATATATATATAAAGTATACATTTTTATTTATACAGACGTTATTGGTTACAATACATGTTTCGGTTGTACTCTTCACAGAGAGTTAACCTCTTCAGACCAAAGAAGACAGAGAAGTGAGATAGATTTGGAAAACTTTCCCTTTCAATAAATTTTTTTTGGGGATGAGTTAATATTTTCATTATTTTGCAGGGAGTAGTGCGTTTTCCATCTCATTTTCCATCTAATTAGTTCCTTTGTTTTCATTATTAACCTCAGAAGATAGTCCTTTTTGTTTGTTGTAGATATAAGTTTGAGAGATGTTTCAAAGTTAATCTTTTCCATGTTTGTGTTTAATAATCCACTTTATGGAGTACTCGACAGTAATGCAGCTTTATATGGGAAAGTTTTCAAAATCCATCTAACTTCTCTGAAGAGTTAACTCTCTGTAAAAACTACAACCGAAACATGTATGCACATATGTAACCAATAATGTTTGTATAAATAAAAATGTATACTTAAGAACAGCTCTACTTGTTATTGAGCACTTTTTATAAAGACTTGAGTTTCAACGGATTTACATCTATAGAAACTAATACAATACGTGTACTATATATATATATATATATATATATATATATATATATATATATATATATATTTATATATCATATAATATATATATATATACATAAAGTTAGAGTGTGTGAAATGCACTCGTCACACCACAGAAGATTTCAACAATAGTTGGCGAGTCCATAAAACTGTTTTTAATGTGAAGAATAGAATGACCATGAGCAAAACTATTACGTACAACGAAAATCGTACCAAAGTTTTTATTAAAGCTCTCAAAACCCAAATCATAACGAACCAAACTAAATTCATGCACAAATTGCAATTGAACTTGACGTAGACAACAAGCCCATTAGAAATGCAGTAAAATATAATTTAAAGTTGAAATCTTACATAAGAACACTGAAACACTTATTGACAGCAGCTATGAAGGAATAGAGATTGGAAAGGTGCAATAAAAGTATCACATAGTTCAAAAAAACGTCCTCCATTGTAACTATCTTTTCAGATGAAAATATCTTTATTGTCGATGCTATTCTTAATCGCAAAAATGACAGATTTATCGCAAAATCGACACTTGAGGTAAAAGTGACATTCAGCAAATCCTACACCTACGCTTTTTGTTGTCTTTGTTTCCTATGGAAAGAGAATTCTTTTAAAATTTTCAAAGCTGATAAAAAGATCAATGTTAATACTTATTACAAGACTCTGAAATACAGGGTATTGCTATAGCCTAAGGAAAACTACCCATATGGTAATTATGTAGACATATGGACGGTGTTCAATCGCACACAGCAGGAAAAATACATTATTTTTGCAAATCCAACTGAAGCAAATTTGCGGAATCGTATTTATGTCCCCCTACTTGCCCAGATCTAAACCCACTCGACTATGCTATTTTGGGCGTTTTACAACATGCTACTGATAGAACATCACACAGCACTGTCGACTCTCTGAAAGATACTATTAAAGAAGAATGGGGCAAGTTGTGTCCCGAATATTTGAGGAACGGTGGTGCAAGTTTCAGAAAGCGTGTGAATGCAGTTATTGAGAAATAAGTTAACACATAGAATAAAAACATTTTCTATAATGTAAATGCTCGTGTGTCAAATAAATTCTCATGACTTTCAATAAATTAATTGGCCATACACTGTTTTGATCTCTGCTAAAAAATATTGTACTTTTTAATTCCCCCTCTCATATATATATATATATATATATATATATATATATATATATATATATATATATATATAGAGAGAGAGAGAGAGAGAGAGAGAGAGGGAGAAAGAGAGAGAGAGAAGGAGAGAAAGTTAAATTGTGTGTATTTGTGATATAAGAACCAAACTAACTACAGATTTGGAATCACCAACTTCGATTCGCTGTCCGTATAGATATCAGAGGTTCTTCAAACTTTTTTAAAACCGCATTTTTCAAAATTGAATTACAAACAAATGTTCCGACATTTTTGCGTTCTCTTTCCAAATGAATATTTTTAATTATAAATCGCTCGAACAACATACATTTAATAATCTTAACCTTCTCTCTACAAATAAACAATAAAAATAAGCCAATATTGTTTTTAAGTCAAATCATTGTACAGATTTTATTTCCTTTTTGTTTAATCAAATATGGATATTTTTGTTTGTTTCTTTCTTAATTGTATGCAATCGAACTATTTGTGATCTATCCACAGAGGTAAAACAGATTTTTATTTTTGTATCCTACACCGAATTCATAAAATGTGTTGAACTATGTTAAAAAAGCAACATATTTTCGTTTTAACGATAGCCGTGCGGATAAGTGTTCGCCTTCAGTTCCAATATTTCATTCCACCTTTCGGGGTTCGAATTTCACACTAGGTAATTGTTTAGTTTTTGTGCTAAACAAAAATAATGCGCTTGTTTATTTATAATTTTTTAAAATTTAGTTCACCCAAAAAAGGTAAGTTGCAACTGTAGATGTAAACGTCTACTGATAATTAGGGTGTAAGTTTTGGGGGTCATCTTAAATTGGAAGATGTGCAGCGAGATGCTTGTTCACATTAGTTTTAAATTTCTGCATGTCGGTATAGTCAGTCGAGGAAACAGGTAGCAGGGAGGAAGTTCCAAAGGCCGGCAGCACGAAGAAAGAAGCTATTGGAGTAGAAGGCTCTCCGACACCTGAGAGCCTCAACACTGAATGGATTGGATTTAGCTGATTGTCGGGTGTGCTTAGTGTATTTACGTCGAGGGGGCACCAGAACAGCAAGTTCATAGGAGCACATTATATTTATGTACTTGTTAAACAAGTACAAGGATTCAACATTGCAGCAGTGGGACAGGGGTTGAAGTTTGGTAGATAGTGAGGGATTCGATTAGAGACTCTTTTGGGGGATTTTGTCTAAGAGGGAGAGACTGGTGGATGATGCACCAGCCCAGATGTGACAACAATACTCTATGCCTGGGCGGATGGTGGCTTTATAGAGAGATAGGATAACGTCAGGTGTGATACATTTTTTAGCGTGAGCCAACTTTTTTTGCAGCAGCATTGGCAATGTCTTCTATGTATTTGTTACAATCCATGTTACATGTGAATGTTAGGCCGAGAAGTTTGAACGTTGGACTTTCAGGTAGGGTGTTATTTGCCATGGCAATCGGTGGTTGAAGAAGTTTCTTGTTGTTCAATGAAAACAGCTTTGTCTTTGAAACATTTATTTATCATTTTTATTGTAATGATGAAAAGGTATATTTGAAAATTATTTTATTGAGATTTCAAGTAAGCACAAACTATTTTAATTTGAAATGACGTGCAGAAAACAAAGGTTAGAGAAACCGGTGTAAACGGGTACCTCAACTAGTGTATTACATCTTATTTTGAAGGACAAATGTACCAATAATGAAACTATTTTCGAGACAATATTTAAAATGACCTCAAATCTGGCACCTTCTTACAGTAGAAGACTCTTTCGGAATTGATAGACGGCATTCACTTTTTAATGTATTTTTTATCATAATTGACTCCAAAAAAGGAAAGCCGCCACTGTAGACGTATGGGGCTACTGAGAATTAGGGTGTAAGTTTATGGAGTCATCCTAAGTTGGGAGATATGCAGCGAGATGCCTATTTACATTAGTTTTAAATTTCTGCATGTCGGTACAGTCAGGGAAACAGGGAGCAGGGAGGGAGTTACAGAGGTCAGCAACACGAGTATGTTCTACCAAAAATGTTCCTAAAAAAGATGTAAATATGGTTCAACTAAGATAATTATCTAAATGAGAGGAAACAATTAAATGATGCTTGCTTTTGTAATTACAGTGTGTTGGGGATAGATTTGACACTTTCGGAAGGGAAAAAGATGACGTCATAGTTTTGCTAAAATTTGATGTACTCTAATAATTTAAAGTGCAAATATAGCTTACTCGGAGAAGCCGCTTTCAAACTCTACCAAGGCTTATTGATAAACCTGAATATATCGTGGACGGCCTTTACGGTGTCCCCCAAGAGGCACTTGAACATCCGTTTGATCTTGACAATCAGCTTATCCCTGTTGTTGCAGGCGGTATGGTTGGTGTCTTTCTGAGCTGTGCCTCGCACATAATAATCCATGGAGTTTTAATCAAGTTGGGGTGACAGATGTTACAATTCGTCTACGTATCTTCATAGGAGGCTTTTGTCGTCATTTTTGTCGTTTGAGCACAATTCAGTTTGACAGAGAATTTTCATCATTAACCATGAATGTTGGATCATCGGATTTTAATTTAAATGCGCCCTAGCGTTTGGAAAAAGGCTATGTCCGTCAGTCGGTTCATAGCGTTTAGTTATAAAAGGCATTTTTATTGGTCTATCATAGTCTGTTATAAATAGGGTTTCATTATTCAACTTGCAGAGTAAATGAGCACTTTTAAAGTATATCCCTTTTTTTATGATCCTCTTATGCATGAATCCTGCCTTTCAGGGGGCTTATGAGTTTACTCTTTGATTGAGTCGATTTGCCTTAATTCGCGATCCGTTCCAATGGGACTGTACATATATTTTTGTTCTTCGATCACATACGGGTAAATCTAACGCACACATATCAAAGTCAATGGATAAATCCTTATTATATTATTGTAGTATGTAGTTGAATGGGACCAACCATTAATGGTTACATTTAATGCTAGCAAAACAAAGCTCCTTTCCTTCAAAAATTATAAGAAATATTTCTAACCACCGATGGCGATGGCTGATAGCACCCTTCTCACGAATCCAAAATTGAAATTCTTCGGCTCAACATTCACAGATAACATGAATTCGAACAAATATATAGAATATTCTGCCAAGTCTGATGAAAAGAAAGTGGCATCTATCTCCCGGGCTAGAAAACTTCTTACGCCTGCCAATATCGTATATCTCTACAAAGCCACCATTCCTACGTACAGGGAGTATTGTTGCTGCATATGGGCGGGTGCATTGCCCACTAGTTGAGCCCCCAAAAGAGTCTCTGACTTAATGGTTCCCACACTGTCTATGAAGAAAGTATTTTTACGGAATGTGCTTCGACGAACTTACTCCACCAAACGTGAATACCCCTGACTAACCCGGCTAGCAGAAACTTCTTACTCCTTCACTATAGAAGTCCTGCACTTGTACTCCACCAAACGTGAATACCCCTGACTAACCCGGCTAGCAGAAACCTCTTACCCCTTCACTATAGAAGTCCTGCACTTGTACTCCACCAAACGTGAATACCCCTGACTAACCCGGCTAGCAGAAACCTCTTACCCCTTCACTATAGAAGTCCTGCACTTGTACTCCACCAAACGTGAATACCCCTGACTAACCCGGCTAGCAGAAACTTCTTACTCCTTCACTATAGAAGTCCTGCACTTGTACTCCACCAAACGTGAATACCCCTGACTAACCCGGCTAGCAGAAACTTCTTACTCCTTCACTATAGAAGTCCTGCACTTGTACTCCACCAAACGTGAATACCCCTGACTAACCCGGCTAGCAGAAACCTCTTACCCCTTCACTATAGAAGTCCTGCACTTGTACTCCACCAAACGTGAATACCCCTGACTAACCCGGCTAGCAGAAACTTCTTACCCCTTCACTATAGAAGTCCTGCACTTGTACTCCACCAAACGTGAATACCCCTGACTAACCCGGCTAGCAGAAACTTCTTACCCCTTTCACTATAGAAGTCCTGCACTTTTACTCCAACAAACATAAATACCCCCGACCAACCCGGCTAGCAGAAAATGTCCACCCCTTCATTTTAGAAGTCACAAGATGCCGGCAAACCTTCTACTCTTTCCTCGCACCGCTTGCACTTGGAATTCACTCTTTCCTCCCAGTTTTGCCGACTGTACCAACATGCATACATTTAAATGTAAGATGAACAAGCATCCCGTTGCGCAACTATACACTGAGGAAGCCTCTATAAAGCTGACCCTTAATTCACAGTAGCTGTTTACGTCTCAGTTGTAGTGTTCCTTGTTTGTTGTGAATTGAAGTAAACAAAAAAATATCCCTCCTTTTCTAAGCCAGCCAGATTTTCACATTAAAAAACCGACATAGTGTCAAATTTTGCCCAGCGGGTGAAGCAAGTAAATGGGTGGCTTATAATTGAATGTATGTGATCTACAAGCCAGTGACAGGAATGTGTCCAATGCAAACAACATGGTTGTTATTTCACTTCAAACAATACCACAGAACACATGTTAGTGATTAGACTGTTAAAACGTTTAGCTTCATCGGAAAATATTTCCTTTTCAGTCGTTTGAAATAGTAAAATTCAGTTTCTGTGTTAACCAGAGTTTTGTGATCGCTGCGTGATAATTTTGAACTTTATTATGTTGGTAATCGTTAGACAAACATTCGTTATACTGTCCATGAAGGCTGGGAAAAAGCGTAAAAAATGCTACTCATTCATTAGCGGGTGCTGTAGTTCTGTAAAACGTACATATATTAGAGCGCAAAGTGACTAATCTTTGCCCATTCGTTTCGTAATTTATCATTTTATTAATAAAACTTATAATGTGTGTTGGGTTAGTGTAGTTTTTTTCTGTTTTACAATATATCAACATTTCGGAGGTTTTTACTCCACCTAATGGACCGGTATCGTCCGGGCCTTTGGGTCTGGATTTACGCCGGTCTATTGGGGGCTGCTGGTCCTGTGCAGTTCTAGGAGGTCCACCTTCCCAGGCTTTGCGTCTCCTCTTTGGGGAGGAGTAAGTTTATTGCTTACTGTCTGAGGCGCCCCTACCGGAGAATGCCGACGGGGCTGCCCAGGCAAATTTTAAATGGCCAGAGTGCTCACCTCTCGAGCGCTGACTTATCTAATCCCACTTTCCCGACCTTGTGCCACATCTTACCTTGTGGGAGGTAGATAAATAAAATCAACATTTCGGAGGTTATGTATCTTCATGACACCATACCTATTGTCAAATGAGTAATTGCATGCGATAGATTGAATACAAGTTGATTATTTCTATACAAACACAACATTAAATAAATGGTTCTAAAAAGATGCTACCGAGTCTGCTGTACAGAAGAAGAAGAAAAACTTCTCACATCTGTAAGTACCCTACATGTCTGTAAAGCCACAATTCGCACATGCATAGTGTATTGTTTCCGCATCTGGGCAGGTGCCCTAACCTATACCTCTTCCTATTGAGCAGGGTCCAAATGACCTTTACTAACGTAATAGGCTCAACAATGTTAACCAAGTTCCAGCCCCTGGCGCATCGCTGTAGAGTTTCATCCCCGTGTTTTTTTTTTAAATACTTCCACGTTGAACTTACATTTTTACTGAGCTCAACGAAAATACCCCCGACTATCAGCAAAATCCCACCCTTTTAAAGTAGACGTACCTAGATACCGAAATATGTTCTCTTCTTATTGCTGCTTTTTCTCGAACTACTTGCCTTTGGAATTGCCCATGGAATTCCCTTCCTGCTCCATGTTTACCTGATCGTACCTACATACAGAAATTTAAATATAATGTTGATAAACATGTTGTTGCTCAACTCCTCACCCAGGTAACTTTCTATAAATATCTCACCTATCACAATAGCTCCTTATGCTTCAGTGACAACATAAAGTGTTTGGGGCGAAGAAAGTTAAACTAATGAAATTAATAATATATTATTCATAACTAGTAAGGACTGCAGATTCATATCTTCTTTAATAGTATGAGTGCATATTTTATAAGATAAGAATTTAAATGGTCTTCATTGATTTCACAGGCAGTAACGGTATCAATTACGTCACACACGCACCTTACATGTGATGATCTGTATTTAAATATTTACATTTGCTGTATCCTATATATTTTCATTACTATTATTATTGTATCTTACAAATGGAGAAGTATAACATTACATAATAAGGGGTTCTGTATGTATATATATATATATATATATATATATATATATATATATACTAGATGTAATGCTCACTGATTGGATCACAACAGCTATGATTATTTATCCCACTTTGATTTCATGCGATAATTCATAAACTGTCAGATATCAGTTTAGAAATTATTCTAGCGTAAAAATAATAAGTTTTTGCAATTATAATTGTCTTGCTATCTAATTTACATACGTGTTTACGGTGTTTACAAACAAAATATGTTAATTAGCTTGAAAGTGGTTGAATCAACATACGGTGCCAAACGGCGATAATAATAAATAGATAGCTATGTGAGAGATTGGTGAGTTGTTCAGTTAATTACAGTTTACTGTTAATTTGAACAATTAAAATGTAATTCTTTCAAGCATAACTCAGTCCCAGAACTAAGTATTCTTTCATCCTTGAATTTTGTCTTGATTAAGTATATAGGATGAAAATTCAATGGAAATGGACGTTAATGAACTCAGTTTCAGTATACTACTACTACTACTACTACTACTACTACTATTACTACTACTACTACTACTAATAATAATAATACTTAGCGAGACCTGTGTAAATTACACGAAATTATGTTTTCAATACTAATTATCTTGTTCTTAACCTATACGTGTTTGAATAAAATATGATAAGATTTGACTTGTATATTTATTTAGAAAAATGAACAATACATGAAACAATTTACAAAACTGCTTCATATACAATATTTCTAGTGAAAGTAATATTTCGACGACTTACCCTTACTTTGTAAATGCTTTAGATTAAATTAAATTTGGCTCTAATTCATGAGTAGCATACAAAGATTCGGAAGGTCGTTGCTTTTAATGTAAGCGTGGCACACAAAATAACACACGCGCTATCGTATTACTATGTGTCTTCCCGGTCGTCCCCTCCCTACCCCGCCCTTCGATGTAGAAAAAGAATCTTAGGGGTTGGTTGGGATCAAACTGTAAACCAGTCGTCAGAAACCGATGTCAAAATCCTACATCGCTAACCGTTGCGCCAAATGGACATACTTGAAAATGTTACGAAAATTAGGTTACTTGAATGCTTTTCCAAATCTAGGTGCGGAACGCATGCGCAGAGCTTTTGATGTAAGCGTGGCACAATGAACACACACTCTATCGTATTAATATATAGATAATAATAATAATAATACTACTACTACTACTACTACTAATAATAATAATAATAATAATAATAATAATAATAATAATAATAATAATAATAATAATAATAATAATTGTTGTGAAGTTGTCCAACAGTAAATAATAAATAAAGGAAGTCAAGTCGAGGGTTGGTTTAACAAGTGTATTAACAAAGTAAGAAAGTGACTAGCACTTGGCTAGACAGTTACAAGACTGTGCTTTGTCTTCTGTGTCTCTGGTGACTCGCACTATTTATAGTGACAACCGGTGTTGTTTCTCCTGTGTAAGAACGGCGGGTGTAACAACAACAACAATAATAACAATAATAATAATAATAATAATAATAATAATAATAATAATAATAATAATAATAATAATAATAATAATAATAATAATAATAAATCTATATGTATATGTATTTAAAAATATCAAATTATTTTCAAATCATAGTCAAGATCATTATGGTGTCTATATAGTTTACAGCCTTTTCCAGATTATGTTTATTTTCAGTTATAAAATTTTACACAATATTTGTTTAAACAGTGTCTTTCTTCAGAACGGGATTTCTGAAGCATTAATTTGTACCAAAAAAATAATAGCAATGTTCAAGTAAAAGGTAGCTTCACCCCCCCCCCCCCAAAAAAAATACAAGTGAAGATCCAATGTTAACTTCATCGGTAAAATATGAAATTATATTCACATATAAATCATCTCGAGTATAAGAGTTAATGAAATTGTCAGTTGGATAATAAAACAGTATTATTAGAGGACTGAACACGATGGATGAAATGACCAACATTTGATTACTTAAGAGAACGGATAGGCAGGTATTTGTTGTTATTTGACTTGAAGACGACGACAATGTTGTGTTCAACAGATGTGAAGGTATTCGAAGGAAGCTATTTTCATAGAAATTCTGTTTCGTTTTAGGTAAAAAAGAAAAGAAAAGGTCTTTACTGTATAGTAGGAATTGTTAGATTATGAATGGTAGATCCACTAGTATAGATTATCACACATTGAATGAGTATAGCTACAACGACCTGTGACTTTGCGTGAAAAACAAATAACATTTTCAGAGTGTATTTTAGCCTTATCATACACTAGGGTCAGATTTTACAATGTAAGGTTATATGAGCCACACTAAAATAGATGTACGGATGGGATTACTCGCGGATGTGAATCCACGTGGAACAAATGCAAAAATTAGCGATTAGATTTTAAGTCAGCCTGTTGTTAGAAACTTCGAAGCGGACAGTTGATTAATAATCTGGCTTAAAACTATAAAAAAAAACTGAGAATCGCATGCGGCTTTAAGCACCTGTCCGTCTGTTGCTCTAACTATCTGTGTATCGGTCTATAAATCATTCTGTCCATCTTTCTATATGTAGTTACATTAGAAATATAACTGTCTCTCTCCTTCATAGTCAAGCGTATCATTGTACCGGTAATATTTTAACATTTTTCTTTAAATAAACCTTTATTTTGAATCTCTATCTTTACTTAATTCTTCTTCTTCCATGTGTACAACGACGAACGCACGCCATAGCAACACGAAACGACGATACGGTCCAGGAGAGAAGAGAACACGAAGAACGACAAGACTACAACGAGAAATAAAGAAACAACAAAGAAAGTACACGAGGAAGAGTAAAGTAAGAAAAACTACGCAACACAATATGCAGCATATATCGAGATCGTAAGGACGAAGAGAAAGAAAAAAGAAAAAAGCATCTCACATATTGGACATAGAGGAAGAAAAGTAAAAAGGCATCTCACATATTGGACATAGAGGAAAAAAAGAAGAAAGCATCTCACATATTGGACATAGAGGAAAAAAAGCATCTCACATATTGGACATAGAGGAAAAAAAGAATAAAGCATCTAACATATTGGACATAGAGGAAGAAAAGAAAAAAGCATCTCACATATTGGACATAGAGGAAAAGAAGAAAAAAGCATCTCACATATTGGACATGGAGGAAAAAAAGAAAAAAGCATCTCACATATTGGACATAGAGGAAAAAAAGAAAAAAGCATCTCACATATTGGACATAGAGGAAAAAAAGAAAAAAGCATCTCACATATTGGACATAGAGGAAAAAAAGAAAAAAGCATCTCACATATTGGACATAGAGGAAAAAAGAATAAAGCATCTCACATATTGGACATAGAGGAAAAAAAGAAAAAAGCATCTCACATATTGGACATAGAGGAAAAAAAGAAAAAAGCATCTCACATATTGGACATAGAGGAAAAAAAGAAAAAAGCATCTCACATATTGGACATAGAGGAAAAAAAGAAAAAAGCATCTCACATATTGGACATAGAGGAAAAAAGAATAAAGCATCTCACATATTGGACATAGAGGAAAAAAAGAAAAAAGCATCTCACATATTGGACATAGAGGAAAAAAAGAAAAAAGCATCTCACATATTGGACATAGAGGAAAATAAGAAAAAAGCATCTCACATATTGGACATAGAGGAAAAAAAGAAAAAAGCATCTCCCATATTGGACATAGAGGAAAAAAGAATAAAGCATCTCACATATTGGACATAGAGGAAAAAAAGAAAAAAGCATCTCACATATTGGACATAGAGGAAAAAAAGAAAAAAGCATCTCACATATTGGACATAGAGGAAAAAAAGAAAAAAGCATCTCACATATTGGACATAGAGGAAGAAAAGAAAAAAGCATCTCCCATATTGGACATAGAGGAAAAAAAGAAAAAAGCATCTCACATATTGGACATAGAGGAAAAAAAGAAAAAAGCATCTCACATATTGGACATAGAGGAAAAAAAGAAAAAAGCATCTCCCATATTGGACATAGAGGAAAAAAAGAAAAAAGCATCTCACATATTGGACATGGAGGAAAAAAAGAAAAAAGCATCTCACATATTGGACATAGAGGAAAAAAGAATAAAGCATCTCACATATTGGACATAGAGGAAAAAAAGAAAAAAGCATCTCACATATTGGACATAGAGGAAAAAAAGAAAAAAGCATCTCACATATTGGACATAGAGGAAAAAAAGAAAAAAGCATCTCACATATTGGACATAGAGGAAGAAAAGAAAAAAGCATCTCCCATATTGGACATAGAGGAAAAAAAGAAAAAAGCATCTCACATATTGGACATGGAGGAAAAAAAGAAAAAAGCATCTCACATATTGGACATAGAGGAAGAAAAGAAAAAAGCATCTCCCATATTGGACATAGAGGAAAAAAAGAAAAAAGCATCTCACATATTGGACATGGAGGAAAAAAAGAAAAAAGCATCTCACATATTGGACATAGAGGAAAAAAAGAAAAAACATCTCACATATTGGACATAGAGGAAAAAAAGAAAAAAGCATCTCACATATTAGACATAGAGGAAAAAAAGAAAAAAGCATCTCACATATTGGACATAGAGGAAAAAAAGAAAAAAGCATCTCACATATTGGACATAGAGGAAAAAAGAATAAAGCATCTCACATATTGGACATAGAGGAAAAAAAGAAAAAAGCATCTCACATATTGGACATAGAGGAAAAAAAGAAAAAAGCATCTCACATATTGGACATAGAGGAAAAAAAGAAAAAAGCATCTCACATATTGGACATAGAGGAAAAAAAGAAAAAAGCATCTCACATATTGGACATAGAGGAAAAAAGAATAAAGCATCTCACATATTGGACATGGAGGAAAAAAAGAAAAAAGCATCTCACATATTGGACATAGAGGAAGAAAAGAAAAAAGCATCTCCCATATTGGACATAGAGGAAAAAAAGAAAAAAGCATCTCACATATTGGACATGGAGGAAAAAAAGAAAAAAGCATCTCACATATTGGACATAGAGGAAAAAAAGAAAAAAACATCTCACATATTGGACATAGAGGAAAAAAAGAAAAAAGCATCTCACATATTGGACATAGAGGAAAAAAAGAAAAAAGCATCTCACATATTGGACATAGAGGAAAAAAAGAAAAAAGCATCTCACATATTGGACATAGAGGAAAAAAGAATAAAGCATCTCACATATTGGACATAGAGGAAAAAAAGAAAAAAGCATCTCACATATTGGACATAGAGGAAAAAAAGAAAAAAGCATCTCACATATTGGACATAGAGGAAGAAAAGAAAAAAGGCACCAACAAGCACGCTATTTTGATCTCTTAAAGGAAAGAAAAAAGGGACAATATAACATAATTAAATTATAATTATTATCCAGTGCGACACGTTTAATATTCAGGGACTTTTATTTTGAATAGTTCAAGTCTATACATGTATTATTATTATTTTTTATTCGTAGTAGTAATAGTATTATTATTAGCCGTAGTAGTAGTAGTAGTAGTTTAATATTGATATATAACTCTCTGTATTCGTCATGTCAAATATGCAACAATTGCGTCGTGTACATTAGTTCACTGAACTGACAAACCCACATACAGACCAAATACTCTCCGTTATGATATAGTTGTCAGTAAACGTGTCCACATTCCGACACTTAGCTTTGAACAGTTTTTACACTCGAGGCCAGTCTCCATTCTTTGTTGAACAGTTTTTCTATATCCAGTGTTCAGCTGAGACAAAAGGAAGAAAAAAGAAAGGAACCAAAATTAAATTATGTATTTTTTTGTGTATACATTTCGACTTCGTTAATGCTTTTTGAGACAACCGAGTGTTCGGGGCCTTTAAAATGGCGACAGGAATGTTTCCAAGGCAAACAACATGATGTTAACTTGTTATTTCAGCCCCAAAGAATTTCCTTGAAACATATGTTTGATATTAAACTGTTTGCCTCCTCGGGAAGAATCTGTTCCTCTATTGTTTTATGGAGAAATCTAGTGTTTGTGTCTTCCTAAGCAAAATATTGACGGCGAAACGGAGAATAATTTTGACAGGCTGTGCAGGAAGTTTTCTGGTGTTGAGTAAAAGTGATACGTCAGTGGTAAAAAAGAACCAGATATTTTTATTGCTTTTTTGAGGATTGTTTCTCTTTTTTTGGTGCTGTCCCAGTCATAAAAATGTAATTAAATGACATTCTGCATTCATAAGTGTTTTAGATTTTACTATTAAGAAAGAAAACAATGGATGATTATAGTTTAAGCCCTCGTCGTTTGACAACTTGGGGGCGGATATGATTCAGGCATTTAACCACCAGAAAGCGGCTGACAATATATTTGACAATAAACGTCGATTATCCTAGAAGCCATATTGTACGCAGTTTCTGTTTTAGAATTGCTAACGGGAAATGTCTTTCTTCGTGTTTAAACTATATATATATATATATATATATATATATATATCTTGTTATAATTCACTATTCTTAAATGTCTAAAGAAGCGTTTCCCAACAATTTTCCTTTTGCGCAGCCCTGAAAATAAATTACATGTCTCAAGCAGCTCTACGCAAAAACTATTTATTTTTTTAAAACGTAATTCACCCAAAACAAGGCAGGCCGCCACTGTAGACGTAAGGGCTACTGAAAAGAAAGAAAAGGGGGAAGGTTGTGAGGGGGGGTCAACCTAAACTGGGATCTGTGCAGCGAGATGTCTGTTTACATTAATTTTAATTTCTGCATGTCAGTACTGTCAGGGAAACAGTGGGCAGAGAGGGAGTTCCAGAGGCCAGCAGCACGAGTAAAGAAGCTATTGTAGTAGAAAGATCTCCGGCATCTGGGGACCTCCACAGTGAATGGATGTGATTTAGTTGTTTGTCGAGTTAGTCTAGTGAATTTACGTCGAGGGGGCACCAGAATAGCCAATTCATCGGAGCATAATCCATTGAAGTATTTGTAAAACAAGCGCAAGGATGCTACATTGCGGCGATTGGACAGGGTCTGGAGCTTGGTTGACAGTGAGGGACCTATTAGTTTGGCGACTCTTTTTTGGACCTTGTCAAGGAGGGAGAGTGTAGTAGATGATGCACCAGCCAAGATGTGGCAACAATACTCCATGCATGGGCGGATGGTGGCTTTGCAGAGATAGCGGATAATGTCAGGTGTGAGGAGTTTAATAGCACAGTAAAGGGAGCCAACCTTCTTTGCGACAGCCTTGGCAATGTCTTCAATGTTTTGAAGACCATATGTTGCTCATTCAAATTTCAGCGTAGTTCACGTGGTAAATAGCATAATATAGATTTTTTAAATAACAAGTAGAGCATTTATAAAATAAGATAGATAGATAGATAGATAAATATATAGATAAATTAATTACATAACTGTCAATTACTCATATTGAATACAGCAATTGACTTGGATCGTTAACCCCCTATTATGAAGATGTTCGACTTACATCGGATATCTGCTGACGACATTTTGTATGAACAGAACTGCAACATAGGTTGTTGACTGCATGTATAATAAAACGTAAAGCATTATAAATTAATACTAACCGCGCATGCGTGGTCCTCCTCTGTATGTGACTCGATGTGGCGTGTGTAAAATGCAATACATTTGGGCAATTTGGGGAATGTTTGACCCCGTTTTGACCCCCTGGGGGCCAGAACCAGAATTTTGTGAGGTCAAAGATGCTCATTTTATATCCAGAACAATTGCCTCTATATTTTGGCCAAGTATCAGAAAAATTGAATGCATGGATCAAACGTTATGGGAGGAAAGGGTAATTTTTTGCCATTTTAGGGGGCTTTTGACCCCCTGGGGGCGCGAACCAGATTTTTTCCTATGTCAACGACACTTATTTTCTATTAGGAACAATTGTCTCCACATTTTGGCCAAGTTTCAGAGAAATTGAATGTATGGATGAAAAGTTATGGGGCAAAAAATGTCATTTTTTTCCATTTCGGGGCCTTTTGACCCCCTGGTGGGCTAACCAATTTTTTTTTCAAAAATCGGAGAATGTTACTTTCTAACGTAACCAAAGTTACAACTTCATGCAAAATTTCAGAGAAATTCAATGGATGGTTGCGGAGAAAAATCCGGACGGACGGACAAACGGACGGACGGAAATGCCTCAAAACATAGGTCTCCCGATTTTATAAATCGGGGGATCAATAATTGTGATGTCAAATCGGGTAGATAAGAATTATTAAAATGATATTTTTAAACCTTCCAGTGGGAGTAGGAGGGAAAGAAGAAAGAAAGAAAGAAATAAAGAAAGAAAACGTGGAAGTAGGAAGGAAAGAAGAAAGAAAACATGGGAGTAGGAGGAAAAGAAGAAAGAAAGAAAGAAAAAAAGAAAACGTGAGAGTAAGAAGGAAAGAAGAAAGAAAAAAAACATGGGAGTAGGAGGAAAAGAAAAAAGAAAGAAAAAAAGAAAACGTGAGAGTAGGAAGGAAAGAAGAAAGAAAAAAAACATGGGAGTAGGAGGAAAAGAAGAAAGAAAGAAAGGAATAAAGAAAGAAAACGTGAGAGTAGGAAGGAAAGAAGAAGGAAAGAAATAAAACATGGGAGTAGGAGGGAAAGAAGAAATAAATAAATAAATAAATAAATAAATAAAGAAAATGTGAGAGTAGGAAAGGAAGAAGAAAGAAATAAAGAAAACATGGGAGTAGGAAGGAAAGAAGAAAAAAAGAAAGAAGACGTATAAATCTTAACTGTCCTCAACAGGAAAACCACAGTATTCATATATATATATATTTTATATCCCATTAATTATAATAGACAGGGAATAAAAAAGTATATCAAAAGATACTCAAGTTGCAAGTATCTTGAACCTAATTCTCTTCTGACTTCAATCATCGACGCCCGTCTTTTCTCCCGTCACGATGAAGTAAGCAACATTTAATTTTCCCAATATATTTTAGGAAACCTTGATTCTTCTTGAGTCAGACATGTACAGGTACCGGCCGCTGAGTAGTAGTGAAGGTGCTTCCAAACTGGCGCCGTATAGACATCACTAAATCTAGTCCAAATGATTGTTACATTTTAAATAACATAACAGGTTAGATATGATGTTATTTATCTACCTCCCACAAGGTAAGATGTGACACAAGGTCGGGAAAGTGGGATTAGATAAGCCAGCGCTCGAGAGGTGAGCACTCTGGCCATTTAAAAATTGCCTGTGCAGCCCCGTCGGCATTCCCCGGTAGGGGCGCCTCAGACAGTAAGCAATAAACTTACTCCTCCCCAAAGAGGGGAGGCGAAGCCTGGGAGGGTGCATCTCCTAGAACTGCACAGGACCGACAACCCCCAGTAGACCGGCGTAAATCCAGACCCAAAGGCCCGGACAATACCAGTTTATTAGGCGGGGTAATATGTTTATATTACAATATTACAGAAACCAAAAGTATATTGTGCGTGTTTAGTAATATTACGTATATGAAATTAAATTCATATTCAAAAGTTCATTAGCTTATCTCTCTTGTTCTTGCCGAACCTTTAAGATCTTTTGCGAAAACTTCGGGTTGCGGAGATCCCGGTTGCAAAACGCTGGTCTAAAGAGTGATGAGAAATAGAGATTTAGAAGCTCGTGATGGATCGTTTCGTGAATGTGGATTTCTTCTGTAAAACGATACAAAAGACATCGGTTAGTCACATAATTATTTAACGATTATAGTCATCACAATTGAGATAAAGCAAAAGACACATTGTTAAAACTCCAAGGATTGAAAACTTATTTTAGAGCAAATATTTCAAATTCCAATCATAATCAACATTACCGTCACCATCTTTTTTTATTATTTACCCCGCAATGCTATTTTGCAGAAATTCATTCTCGCTAAACATGGAAAATATGCAATCTTCAAATATCCGCAACATCTTTTATTTCATGGAAATCGCTGCGGACAAAGCATGAATCCACTTAATCTACGGAGCTAAAAAGAACAAACAATGATTAACGGAAAGACAGGATGTGTCTATTGACCTTTGTCTCGAAACGACCAATGCTATAGGTAGGAGAAAAACAGTCAGCAAGAAGCGAATTCTACAAGCATGCATTGCTTTGAAAGAAGTTACTGAAATAGGAAGCTGGATGTTATTAAACCCCTCTCCAGGAGGTTATATACAAGGTCAGGTGTGGGTTTTGATGAAAGTGTTTCTGTGGAACGAACTGGATTCGAACTCGGCACACCCAGATACTCAGTCCACGTCGTTAACCATTTAGCTATCGTATAGCTGGGTATAAAAGCAGATAATTGCTGAAGACCACTAGCCCAACGAGTAAAGCGAGCTGAAACAAAGGAAGCATGGAATATATCAGACAGTTTTTTGAAGAACACACATCTTAATAGTATTTATAGAACAGACTTAGACTGCAAAACAAAATAGCTGCCGTGAAATCGCCCTCTTAAATATGATGTTCGTTGGGACATCTACGTCGTAAGTGTTTTCTTAGCGTTGATCACGACAGAGAGAAAATGAGAGGGGAGATCAGTTGCTAACCAAGGCGAACTGTTAAATCTTCTCTCAGGAAAGTGTGTATAGCTCGCTGTTCAACAACTAATAAACAAAAACAGTTACTAATGAATAATTACTATCAACATGCGATAAGTCTTTGCTCAGACCACAGTGTGTAAACATACTTTTATATTTTTAATCTCTACTTTAATATAATATTGTATTTTAATGACGCATTTGTTTTTAATTATTTTATTGTCATGTGGTGTAAACCGTTGATTTCTGTATCGCTATTTAAAAGAATATCAAAACCATTAGCTTAACTGGCCAAAGTTAATGGTAAATTTAACATTTTAGACAACGTTCAGTAGGAATGAACGGAGAACATACCAGTTTAAGATGCGATGTGGGCAAATTAAAAATATATTTATATTTTAGTGTTTTCCAAAAAATGTGACACTGGTGTTGATAAATGTTTATTTACATTTCTATATCTCGTAGATAAAGGTGTTGTAGTTGGAACTATGATTATCGTGGATCAAAGAATTGTATTCATGCATCGCTGTGATTCTTTTTCAAGTACTTCCACGGTAAATACTCCGCTGAGCTTTCTGCACTTGACACCGCTCAACGTAAATACATCCGACACACCTGATTAGCAGCAATATGAAACCCCTTTCTCTGTAAACGTCCCAAGATGGCGCAATATTTTCTACTCCAATAGCTTCTTTCCTCGGATCGCTTGATTATGGAGTTTCCTTCCTGCTCCCGGTTTCCCCAGCTATACTAATATGAAGAAAGTTAAATGTAATGTGGACACCTTGCTGTCCAACTCGTTGCCCTATAAACATGGCCCTGTTGCAGTATTCCCTTACGCTTCATTGGCTCTATGTCTTGTTTAGTGTAAACAGAAATGTGTATACTTCATTTAACGTAATAATAAAAAAATAGATCCTTTTACATTGGCTACTAGATCGATATGTAGATGAAGTTTTCACCTTTTTTCTTAAATTTATCCACTTATCCTTGATCCTAAGCAAAGAAACATGAAGCACCATCTTTATTTGTCATGACTCGACTTGCATCCCCCCGACTGTTGACCGAATTCTATAACCATCACGCCAAATAACCCGATGTAAAAATGGCTATACACTTTCTTAACAAGAAACTATTCTAGGATGTAAATGCTCCTATCTTTTTGGACTTTACACTTCCATTTAAATTCGATAAAAATCTATCAACAACCGCTTTTACAAAGGAGAAAACAATTAGTATAGATTAACTTGTCAGTGATTGGTTTACTAAATAAGATATAAGCTAGTCAAACAGATGAGAAAAAGAATACACATAGAAACTGTTACAATTATAGCATCTATCATATATTTGAAAAGAAATGAATGACTTTCTCATATAATTGGTCCGCCGATTTATAAAATCGGGGGACCTATGTTTTGAGGCATTTCCGTCCGTCCGTCCATCCGTCCGGATTTTTTTCCGCAACCATCCATTGAATTTCTCTGATATTTTGCACGAAGTTGTAACTTTGGTCAGGTTATACAGTGACATTCTCCGATTTTTGAGAAAAAATCTGGTTAGCCCCCCAGTGGGTCAAAAGGCCCCGAAATGGAAAAAAATAACATTTTTGGCCCCACAACTTTTCATCCATCCATTCAATTTCTCTGAAACTTGGCCAAAATGTGGAGGGAATTGTTCCTAATAGAAAATAAGTATCGCTGACCTTGGAAAAAATCTGGTTCGCGCCCTCAAAATGGCAAAAACATGACCCTTTTCTCTCATAACGTGTGATCCATGCATTCAATTTTTACTGATACTTGGCCAAAATGTAGAGACAATTGTTCTGGATATAAAATGAGCATCCTGGACCTCAGAAAAATTCTGGTTCTGGCCCTCAGGGGGTCAAAGGGGGGGGGGGGGCAAAAATGCCCCAAATTGCCCAAATGTATTGCATTTTACACTCACCACATCGAGTCACATACAGAGGGGGACCACGCATGCGTGGCTTGTTTATCTATGAAGCTGTTACCTATTTATATCAAACGAATTAAAAATCGACAATATCATGTAAATAATATATTCTATCATCTTTGATCAAATACTTTCTCTTTATATAAAGTCAATTAGAAGAATATCCGTCCCAGGATGAGTAAAATAAATTACCAGAACAGTACAGTTTTGCACCAATTTTATGTCCCCTTAAGAAGATTAAAATCATGATATAATGATAATAAACCTTATGTGTAGAATTTTCATTCTGATTTATATCAAAATCATGATTTTGATACTAAAAAACCTCTACAATTCAAGGCTTAAATTTAAGAATCTTAAGATGTAATTGACATTCAAAGAATCTTTGTTAATATGTGTGTAATGCCTATGGATACAATTTAATACCAATTATATTTTTTTGGCTTCCTAAAACCCTCTCCTGAAACTTAAATTTTAGAAATATTTATTAAAATTTCACAAAATTCGGAGGTATCTGAAATTTCAAGAAAGATTTATACACCCTTTGTACACTCTTTGCTTGCATCAACATTAAACTAAATATAACCTGCATTAAACACCCTTACGCCTAGCAGCTTTGTTTCAAAATTCGTAATGATCTGTTAATTAGTTTAGGAGTGAATCATATACACATAAATATATAAACACATACATCTACCTAACTTTATATAAATAAAAGTTTCGGCTTCTTTGATACGAAAAAGTAATAAACTAAAATGATTGACTTGTTACATTTTTACACATAAACCTAAAGTATCCATTGTTAAGCGTCTCTGTCATATGAAAGAACTGAGATTTGCATGTTGATAAAGTGCACTAATGATATATTTTAAATATACTGTGACTGAGCGTCTCTATCGATAGGGGCAGCTGTAGGAATCTTGTAATTAGAATAATATTTAAGAATAACAAAATATTCAGGATTAACACAATTTACAGAACATGACGTCAAATATAATTTGAATTACCTACTGAGGCGTTTGAATTATCTAAAGGGGAGTTTGAATTAACTACTAGACACCATCCTCGAGTATTTTCGGTCTTTCTGTGCATGGGGTGAGGCTACTTCACCGTACAAGTAAACCCTGACTAAATATTCAAAATAACATAGTATTCGAAGCCATGTATGGGCTAGTGTATATATGTGCCTTCGGCACATATATACACTAGCTCATTCATGGAATAGGGCACCTTCTCCAAGTTATGTTACCTCAAGTAACATCACATAGCTGGATACTCCACCGGACTAGATGAATTATTGTCCTGGAATCCGGTAAGACCAAGAAACCACAAGAAAGATATACTACAGACTAGTTAATTGGTCAGTTGGGGTAAGGGGAATTTATGTGTTTTACTTATTTAACAACTTAACGTTTGACATGTAAAGAGAACTTTAATTGAATATTCGAATATCTATGTATTTCACATAGAGATCAAGTGTTAGCCTCAGGACGGACCCCCTGTGTTTCTGCGAACTTCGACTGAAGTAAAATAAAACAATATATATATATATATATACATATATATATATATATATATATATATATATATATATATATATATATATATAACTAAATGTATGTGTGTATGTGTGTGGGTTGGTGTGTTCTCTATATGTTGGATAATGGCCCTATAATGGACGTATCTGTTGGAAATCGTTGGTTTGACTTCCCCGAATTTGCGCGGGTGGACCCGTGCAATCGAGTGCAGAATAGGGCCTGTTCTCACAGTCGGAGCTCAAAGACGTGACAGGGTCACCGCGTGACGAGACCTCAGATCAAGGGTCAATGTGCACCTGCGAGAGGCTCTGTGACGTCACGGGCCTTTGCGTGGGAAGCAGAGGGATCCATGACGTCACTATCAGATGTGATTTTTACCATATCGTCTGCAACATAGTTAAGGGAAATATTTCCCTAAGAAAATACAGGCGAAAGATCTCTTTTCCCCCTCCACGAATGGTTAAGACTTAATTGGTAAGTAATTACGAAAGCAGTAATTTCTCTCTCTCTCTCTCTCTCTCTCTCTCTCTCTCTCTCTCTTTCTCGACGTTGGTGAATATCTCCAAGCCGATAAATAACTAACGTTGTTGTTTAGTGAGTCGGTCAGGAAGCTTTTGTTGCAGACAACGCACGGGGTGGTTCACGGCAGAAAGAGAAAAGAAAGAATTAAACCACTAGACAACACGCACCCTCTACGCGGCGAGAGAGAAATTTAAAGGTATGCAAACTATAGGATTTAAATGACGTGTTTAAACGAGGACTGCCACTGCCCGTTCCGGGAAGAGTTTACAAAACGAGTACCGCCCCGGCCCAAGAGAGGGACTATGCAACATACATAAAGAAAGGTTAGAGAATCCACATGAAACCTAAAAATGTATTCCTATGTTAAATTAACCGGGAAAGACAATACGAGTGTACCAACATCTATTAGTGCACCGCTAAGGGAGTTATGGATCGGGTATCGCTGCTATTCCTATATAGATGTGACGTAGTTTAGGTCACAGATTGTCCCGCATTTACATAAGACTAGCAAATATATGCTCTCTCCTGACGCTTTTTTTACTCTTACATTTGAAAAACCAAATTAAAATAAAAACATCTCAAGGATTGAATGTATAATATTTTACAAAAAATAACAAATATAACTTATCCCAGAGAAACAATCATGAGTGGGTATACTTGCTAATTAAGTAGAATTTAATATTAATATTACTAAAAGCTTGTTAAAGTCTTTCCCTCTAAGGCTTATATAATAACCACTTAGTTTTACACGTACACGTCTCTATTTATAGACCCGCAAGCAATGGTGTACCATAGTCGCTTTCGTCTCATTAGAAAAAAAATGCTGCGTTCTCTCTCAGTGATTCTGCTTTGTGGAACAGCCTACCAGGTAGTGACGATGTTATAATATCGAGGTTTCAAGTCGCCTTGGACAAAACATTCAGACGGTATATAAACGTACACAACTTCTAACTGTCTATTTTACATGGCTTGTTGCATTTTGCTATATTTTGTTAATAAGTTTAATTATAAGTATCGTTTGGACTGTAATATTTTGCCATTACATAGGGGCATTCTGACGTATTAATATATGACTTCAGAGGGAAACATGCATCCTTTACATACAGAGATATTAAGTATTTTACATATACAAATGTTTTCACTGCTTAAAAAAGCATTCATGCAGCGTTTCTCAACAAATTCTTCATATTTGTTTCTTAACGGACAGAAAAAAAACCAGCCATACGTTTTATCATGCTTTGACGTTTGATCTTCTTTCGTGTGAATCCGATGATTCTGGTGTTGGCATTAGTTTCCCCGATGTTTTTTTCTAGTTAGAAATCTTTCTGGAAAGACATCGGGTACTTACGGGAAGGACCACGAGAAGATTGCCAATATCCCTAAGTGAAAGTGATACTGTGCAACCGACTGGATTCGAACTCAGTCCGTGTCGTTATCCACTTAACCACCGTCACCTCATGACGTTTGATGACAAATTGTCAATCACACATTCTAAAGGGAAACTAACTTATTAAAACATACATTCATTTTCTTAGTAAAGACTCGTGTAAATGTAATTCCACGAAAGTCGCCTGTAGAACTAGAGCGGATCGATACGATATAAAAGAGAGAATAGACGTATGTAAATGTTTTACAGAGCGAAGCGAAGCCATGTATGACCAACGTCTTCATGGATTACTGCATGAATAAATTTGGGTTGACACTTTATTTGTTGACCCCAATACACACTTGCCCACATTGTCCTTGATATGATAGACAAAACCAGTGCAAAAGAAGGAACCTAGTTTTAAAAAGATCGTCATTATTGTCGTCCGTGATAGATTGCAGAATTTAATACCCCGGCTTCATTTTTCTATTTGAATTGCTATTCTATTATTCTGTGTTTGCTTAAGGAAATTAGAAAAATGGTTTTATTCCGGGGTTTTACATCTTTTCGACTACTTTCCATACTACGTATTAAGTGTCTAGACCACCCTACTATGTCAGCTATAGTTGGTAGATATGAACTTAGGATTAAGTCAATATTTTAACATCTGACTCACACTACCAGCAACACTATTTGGTATTTATTATCGTAAAATTAAGTGAATTTATCATTAAAAGTAATAAAAAAAATAATTAAAAATTATCATAAACTGCCTCTCTTCGCCCCAAAACGACAATGTGATGGCACCAGCCTCGGTTGATACTGCACAAAATAGCCATGAAGGGTCAAAGAGGATGGAAGGAGCTAGGAGGAAAAGCACTAACCAGACCTCGAAACGCATATTGCCAGAAAAATCCCAGTGAACACCGGTGGTCGCACCCAGCGAGAAATAAATTGTAATCGGCTGTTGCGATAGCACACAATCATGTGATATGGTTAATGAAAGAGGTAAAGAATGAGGTAAAGCTGGGGAAACTCGTTGTCATTCGGATTTCAGGGAACACCACCGGTTTTGTCAGTGTGCAATCATGAATTCCAAATTAATTTTTATAATAATAATAATAATAATAATAATAATAATAATAATAATAATAATAATAATAATAATAATAATAATAATAATAATAATAATAATAATAATAATAATAATAATAATATTGGGGGGCTTATTGCCAACCATATCCCAGAGAAGACCAATGGTCCTTATTTGCGGTGGTTATCGAAAAGAGGTGGAGAATACTGGAAATCTAGGGAGACTTGTTGTCACTCAGACTCTAGGGAATGCCACCAGTTGTCGGTGAGCAATCACTGATGACCTGTGTGAGAACTCCTAGTGAGTAAATGATGATGATGATGATGATGATGATGATGATGATGATGATGATGATGATGATGATGATGATGATGATGATGATGATGATGATGATGGTGATGGTGATGGTGATGGTGATGGTGATGGTGATGGTGATGATGATGATGATGATGATGATGATGATGATGATGATGATGATGATGATGATGATGATGATAATAATAATAATAATAATAATAATAATAATAATAATAATAATAAACAGTGGTATGATGGTGTCAGAGGAAGTCGGGGTGGCTGGTAGTTAACTGATGTAATAAACACTTTTGTGTAATTCAATAAGGTTTATGCGACGCAAGTTGACGCTTGGCTGGCAAAACAACTAAAAACTGTCGAATTGAATTAAGTAAACACACTTAAAACATTCAAATTATCAAAACGGACGTGAAGCATTCTGGTATTTTTTCCGGCATGTTGCTACTCGAGAGAGAAATAATATCGTATCCAAAATACTTATGTTACTTATTGACGAAAATAGGCTTGTGTTTTTCCCCCTTTCTTCATCTCTCCTTTAAATAAAGCATCGAGATAGAAAAAAATATGGACGGTCCTGAAAGGCTTCTTGAATATTATCTAAACAAAGGAAATAGGTTCTACTTGTCGAGGATTCGTTTTCGTTACCTTTTTTTCCTTTAAAAAAATCTTCTTGTGGGGTTTAACAGTAAGTGGAGAGTTTATTTATATACCGTGCCTGGCGCCCTTTTAACTCCACTAAAGAGACCGTTTTTACCCGGCGGTTGTCTGTATGTCTGTTAACAACTTAGCATAATAACTGCCGATCAAATCTCCATATAAGGTTTAGCAGATACCTATCTTTAGATAATAAAGTCCGTATTAAATTTATGAAAGTAATCCGGACACAGATCACGATCTGGTTTCTAATGTTTTACACAGCGCATCCCATAATTATTACTTTAACAAGATTAACAAGTCATCAGCATGATTGACTTATATATATATATATATATATATATATATATATATATATATATATATAATAGAGAATGGCAGTTTGCTTGAAGCATTGCTTGGAATAGTAGTAGTATGTTTTAAAAATGAGGGCAATGCAAAGTGCCGGGTAGGTTGTAAGCTCGAAGCTTGTTTTCATCGGAAAATATCACAATTTATAGATGTTTTTGAAATAAGTAGTAATACCACTGAGACGTGTAAATACCATTGAGCTTTACACTTATTTTAAACTACACAACCAAAATACAGACATTATATATATATATATATATTAACAAAAACAACCCGCCCTCCGGACAGCTATCACTGTAACACTCGTTTTCTTTCGAGAAAAACAAGAAACAATTGTTGTTTGATATTTTGGTAATTTGGAGGAAAACAATAAAAATATGATTGTCGTAGTGTTATTTCATATATTCTAGTGTTGGGTAGTTTACTGTGGATTAACATAGTCACATTTTATTCATTAGAAAAACAGGTTACTTGATATGGAATTTTATTTTGTTTTAGAATGAAAATAAATTCCTATTTAAAAACTGGTTATGTAATGGAATGAATAAATGAAAGAATAAAACGCCGATTCGTGAAATAAAACAATGTTACTTTGTGCTTTTCGCCTTCATCATTAAAGACAGAAAAAGAAAGATTAGACAAATGTTAGTTATCATCATCATCATCAATCATCATCATCATCATCATCAAGTTCTTCAGGGTATTCACAAGTAATCGCCTAAAAAGTAGAATTTCATTGGCGGGGCTGGAGGTTTCAAGTTACAATAATACCCAAACTTTTAACATTTTTATTTACGCCTAAAAAATAAGATATTTAATGAACCAATTTGAATGAAGTTATTTATTTAATTTTCACGGGAAAGGTAAACACAATTAAACAAATCAATTGCTTATAATTAATATTTTAAAAAGGGGACGTATAGTTAAATAATATATAAGATTAAACAGCCGCCGCTTAATCACCCTCCCCAAAATGAAATTCAGCTTTTTGGGGCGATTACGAAAACTAAACAATTATTTTAGAATTTAGAGTTTCATATGTATTTTCGGTAAAATGATGCCTCATCTCCGGTCCATTCTATCTTTTTAGGAAAATTACTAAAAAATATTTTAATCACTAATCCGAAATCCGAGTCGCAAGATCACCAAACCACACGTAACATAGACTCTGACCTTCCCTAAAAACGCAACGGATTTAACTCCCATAGCAAAAAACAAAGAATTAAGTTGAATGTCCTAAACGCATTGATGGTCCGGCAGTGAGGGGATAATTTAAAATTAAATCCATATACGAAACTAGTTCGTACTCTTAATTCTAAAATAAGCGTTCTTTCATCTTTCTGCCTAGTGTTAAGGGTGTTCATACGTAATCGCCTAAAAAATAAGAATCTATTTTTTTTGTTTTGTGGAATGTGGGGTGATTTAACAGAGGATGTTAATCTACACTTATACTATGAGTACATTTATTTTCGTAATTTGTACTGAATAGTGAAACGGCAGTTTGTTAACAAAACAATAAACAATCAGATTGTTGTTATTTGTTTTTCACAGAAAATTTAAAACTACGAAAATTAAATGCTGAAATAATTAAAAAAATATCTTTAAAGCGTTTAGTTATATATAATTTTAAGGAAAAATTACGTTTTAAAAATGAGGTTTATAAAAATAAATAGGTAAGTTAACAAAAAACTTGTCGATTGTTGTGAAGACGGCGGAGGAGAATTTGAAATAAATAATTTGTTGAAAGAAATGATTCCCTTGCAGAAAGGGGGGTGTGCATGTCCTTTGAAAATTAATGAACATGGTTTCGATTTTTTGTGATTTTTTATTATCACTTTAATTAATTACTAGTAATATCGCCAAAACTATTCCATATATATATAAGCAAATAGGACAATCAAATTATAATCGAATAACAGCAAACAATTATTTATTTTGAACTGTTTAAAAATATAATTATGTTAATTAGATAAACAAAGGATTGTATTTGCAACTTTGCTTGCCCATAAATAGAGTATTTCAAAAAAATGTAGTGTGTTCATCATTTAAATTAGAGTAACCTGGCTTTTTGTTTCATTATTTGTATTCGATGTTTTACAGGAAAGAACCATAGATTGGAGGTCAGTCGAGCAACTGCCATGAAAATAACGATAGAGTAGAGAAAGACTAGCAACCTCTCTTCTCTGAGAAAAAAGGGTGTAGGGAAGAGAAGAGGATATACTGTACTAGATTTTAAAGGGTTTTGTTACTCTGTCAAAGCACGAAAGGGTACTCTGAACGGCACCTCCCCAGATGTTTCAACAGTACTTCGTCTTGGGACGTATTTGACTCCTATACATGCGTCAGGATTGAGATACTTTCTAGAGCGGTAGTGGAAATTAGTTAAGAACATTCTAATTTTTCTTAAAAATAAGGTTATTCTTTGTGATGTATATGTTGTAAAATGGTAAGACCATGTTGAAATTGAGGATGCTTAATATATAAGTATATTGTCAAAATTTCACTGTTCCATTTGGTGCTCAGGTGTGTGTAGGTGTCTTAGGGCAAATATTGAAAAACATAGAAGCGTTTAAGGATCGGAAGCAAATCGTCTAACTTTGGGTATCGCTTTAAATTCTTAACTTTCAAAAATTGTTTGTAAAACTAGATTTTCGCTGCGTTTGTAATACGCATAATAATTTAGATTTGATCATAGTCCCAACCAATGTCACGGTCGTTCAACACTTAGATAACACATAGATAACAAAATCAACATTTGATTTTATAGGTTTGTTCTCTATAGATTACGGCATATCAACCCCGTTTTAATATTTGATGAGAGAATACACTGCCCATCAGACATTATTTATTGTACAGGTTTTAGTCAACAGATATTTCTATTTTATATATAGCTGAAAAGTAGAAATTGAGCGACACTGAGCTTTAAAGACCCTGTAGAAAACAAATTGACTTTTAACAATCTTTTCACACTTAAGCCGCTACCGAATTTTCCGATGTTTTTATTGATTTTTTTTCATTTATTTTCGCATCGGTACATTTTTATGGAAATTGCTCCAGACAATGCATGGCGCCACTTGTTGTGAGGAGCTTTAAATATACTACTTCAAGATAAAAAAAACTAGCCAATGATAAGTGTTAGTTGGATCGATTACGACCAATAAAACATAAATGTTTCCTCTTTTGTCAGAAACATCGCTCATGGAATGTGAGGACTAAATGACAAAATAAGTGAAGCGAGAGTTACGAGGCTGACGAAAGTAAACCCAAGGTTCACTTTCTACGAATTATTTTTATATTACTTTTATGCACCCTAAACAAGACGTAACGGGCTACTGTAATAGGTGTTAGACTTATGTTTGTACGGCACGGGAAACAAGGAGTAAGATGAGAATTAAAGAAACTATTAGAGTAGAAAATCTTCCGACAACTAAGGACCTATATAGTGAAGGGGTGAGAGTTTGCTGCTAGTCGGATGGGTCTGGGGTATGTTTGTTGAGGGGGTACTAGTGCAGTTAGTTCATTGAAGCAGCTTACGTTGAAGTACTTATAATACCAGCACAAGAATTGCGGCGATGGGGCAGAGGCTGGAGCTTTGCAACAGTGTGGAACCTATTAGGTTAGAAATTATTTCATCTGCACCATGTCAAAGGGGGAGATTCTAGTGATTGGTGTACTAGCTCAGATGTGGCAAAACTACTCCATGCACGGGCGAATGGTGTCTTTATAGAGGTATAGGATGCTGGGAGGTGTTAGAAATGTTTTAACGGCATATCAACCTATTATGGCTATTTAATTCCGAAAAATTACTACCTATTAGAAACGCTTTATTGAACACAAGTTGTTTTTTTACATATAGCCGAGAAGGAGAAATTGGGCGAAATTGAGCTTTACGGGTGCTGTAAAAATTAAATTGACTTTTAATGGTCGTGTCACATTCTGATTGCGCACAAGCGGCGATTTATTGAATTCATTTTTCCTTTGTTTTTTTTTCTAAGTGTCACCTAAACTCAGGATTAATTGCACAGTTAAGAAAAGGCATGCCTTTTATCATTACTCTAAGTTCAAATTAGATTACACTTTTATTCTTGACTAAATCCTATTGAGAATTGAATGAAATCATATCAAGATATCAGTATTTAATCTCATGAAAACCCCACGTCCTTGCTTAACACTATCACTAACACGAAGTCTCGGATGTAATACAAACAAAACAGTTTTTTGTTAACTCTTTCCATCTCTAACCTATGCGATTTTTATGTTGTGTGTCAGCAACTTGGTTCGGGGTACTTGAACTTTTTTAGAAATCTTAAAGCTAAATTTCGCCGGGAAAATGAAAGTTTATAGATATCCAAACGGTATTACTGCGTAAAATACCATAATAGATTCAATAGAATTTTAACTCAGAATAGCTGGATCCATAAGGAATATCTTTACGAAGCCACAATTCGTCCAAGCCACATCTGGCCTCTTGCACTAACCACTTGTCTCTTTCTCTTAGACAAGGAAAAAAAAGCGTCTAATCTAATACGTCCAACACTGTCTACCAAGTCCCAGCCCTTGTCCAATCGCCGCAACACTGCATGACTGTTCTTGTTTTACATGTACTTCAATGGAATATGCTCCGATGAACTTGCTGAACTTATGCCACATTTACGAAACGAATGGTGCTCTTAGCGTCTCAGAGCACTCTTTGTTGACTAGACAGAGTTCAAGATCTCTCCTCTCTTTATTAGCCACCCTTTCTCACAGAAAAGAAAAACGTTGCCAGTTTTTCTCTACTCTATCATTATTCGCATTAAAGCTGCTCAACTGACCCCTTAATCCCTGGTCCCTCTTTGTAAAACATTCAAAGCAAGAACTCGCTTTGCTGGCATTATGAAAATAACATTCCTTTCTTCCTCCGCGTATTTATCATCAGATGAAATTCCGACGAACACAGCTTCTTTGCAGGGGGTTCCCGTCTGTTGAACATATTACCACAGGACTGCTGCCTTGCACATTACAACAGGGTCGTCTTTAAATCACATGTAAACAGATACCTGTCATAAACAGCCCTAACAAGTAATAAAACTATTAATCATCCTCAATCGTTTCATGCGGTTCTTCGTCTTTGAACTGAAAACCCGCCCATCTTATTCACACATATCCTCGACTGGCTTTTGGTCTTAACAAGTGGTGACACATTAATGCAGAGTAATAGGTCACGACGGTATTTATTAAGCCAATCACCCACACACATATTTATGCAGCCACCCTTCGTAGATTCTTAGCGTTATAATAATAAGACACGTTGATTTAGAGATAAATTCTCTGACGCTGATCACGTACATTGTTAAAGGTCGTTAAGATTTAGGATGGGGGGAGGAGCTACAGTAAGTCGATATTGTTAAGACGACCAATGTTGAAACCTGGTATGGTCGCGATACGCTATCTCGCCGACCGGTTGATATTGATGACGACTGTTGTCACACGATAATGGAATGATGAATTGATCGGGCTACAAGCTAAGGACGCTAGCGTTTCTGCACATTTTCAAAAGATTGAAGTAAAGATAATATGCAAATAAACAAAGAACAGACTTCAATATCCAAAGGTATCTAGTACGGCGAAGAGTTTCATTTTCAATAGCAACATGTCTATTATATAAAATGCAGGTTAAGAACTTAAAAACTACAACAAAAATAATCATTTATTTGCCTATTAATAGAATTTAAAAAAGTTTATTTCTGTATATATATATATATGTATATATATATATATATATATATATATATATATATATATATATATATATATATACAATTATGTATGTGTATAGATATATATAATTAAATATATATATATGTATATAAAATTATGTATGTAGATATATATAATTATAAATATATATGTATATAAAATTATGTATGTGTGTGTATATATATATATATATATATATATATATATATATATATATATATATATAAAATAATGCACCCATGTTACTCACTGATTTGTCAAGAATATATATTCCAACATCTATAATGATCCGTTCAATAGTTAACGAGATTACACTGTACACACACACACACACACACACATATATATATATATATATATATATATATATATATATATTCATATTTATCAACTATTATGATATAATAATTTTATATTAATTTCTCATGCAATAAACATATGATCAATATTGAATTCAGTCCTATTTAAGGCGACTGAATGCAACAATCTGCATACTATTTGCCACCTAAGCAGTGGAAAATACGAAAGAAAACGTTGTAACTATGCCAGTAAAAACAATAACAAATATGTAAACTTAATATTTAAGCGATAAAAAAGCGTACATATTCCAAGCAAGGCATTGTGATTAAAATGTAAAGCTACAGACTACAGACAAAACAATCAAGGGTTCGATCTTCGTTTAAGTTTGCCATGCTGATGACTGCTGATAGCAAGAAACACGTGTCCATGGATTACTTTCATGCACTTGAAAATAATTAATAAATATATGTATAAAATAGAAATAGTGACACGTCCGATTAAGGGCGACGTAATGCAATATTCTGCACACTCTTTACCGCTTAGGAAGTAGAAAAATACAAAAACACTCGCAAGTAAAAAACAATAACCAATAATTAAACTTAATATTTAGGCGATAGAAGATCGTACGGGCAAGGCGTTGTTGTTAAGAGGTAAATCTTGAGACTACAGACAATAACATCGAGGGTTCGATCCTTGTCTATGTTAGTCATGCTGATGACGGCTGATAGCCAGAAACATGTGCACATGGATCACTTTTTTCTACGTAAAAAATAATATATATATATATATATATATATATAAATATACATACATATATATATATATATGTATATACATATATACATATACATATATATATATACATATGTTGTTGTAGATCACTATTTGCTGCTCGTTGTAAAATACCCGGCGACTTGGTATTTAAAAGTTAAATCAATCCTTACTTTTAAGCTAATTTGTGGTGGCCAACGGAAAACGCTCTTGACTGCGAATCAGTGATCGGAGTTCGAGCACGCCGACCGTCGGAAATTAACTTCCTGCACTGAAGATTGCATGAAACATCGATGTCTGTAGGTAATAAATGATTGATATTTATATATATATATATATATATATATATATATATATATATATATATATAGAGAGAGAGAGAGAGAGAGAGAGAGAGAGACAGAGAGAGATATTTATATATATTATATGTAATAGAATAAGTTTCAATAAGTGTTACAATTTTCTAAGGACAACATTGACATTTCCCTTCGATTAAATCTGGGTTTACTAAGTAATTTATCGTTTAGGTCTAAAAAATAACTGAAATATATTTGAACATAAAAAGGAAATTCGTTCTAAAAAGTTTTTCTGTTTCATAAAAATAAAATAAAATTAAACAAGAATGTTTCGGTGTATCTATGTATGTAAAAAATGGTTTAACATTGAAAGCATTATATTTCTTGGTATTCTTAAGACAAACATTTTTGTTTTAATAGTTCTAATTTGTTAGATCCGTTAAATCAATATGGCGTTTTACCACTTACCTGTAAGAACGGTATTTTTTTTTTAATAACAACAGCGGATTAGCAGTTTTTTTAATTACTTGACCTCATATCGTAAAAGAAGTAGTACTAACACATTGCTAAAACTTTCTTTTGGCTTGACCTCATGTTACAAATTTTAATTAAAATTTTCAAAATGTAAACATTAATATAGATTTTGCTAAACTTTTTTCAGGCCAGATATATCTTTCCACACGGGAAATATATATATATATATATATATATATATATATATATATATATAGAGAGAGAGAGAGAGAGAGAGAGAGACATAGATATAGATATATATATAGAGAGATATACATATATATAAATATACAGATATACATATATATATATACACATATATATGCACATATATATACATATGTGTACATATATATACATATATACATATATATACGTATGCATTCATATATAAACATATATATACCTATGTATATATACATATATACATATACATATATATATACATATATATATACATATATATATGCATATATATATACATATATATACATGTATGCATATACATATAGATATACATATATATACACATCCATATATATATATATATATACATATATACATATATACATATATATATACATATATATACATATAAATATACATATATATACATATATATATGCATATATTTACATATATACACATTTATACATATATGTACATATACATACATATATACATACATATATACATATATATACACACATATACATATACATATAGATATACATATATATACACATACATATATGCATATATATACATATATATATACATATATACATATATATATATACATATATATACATATATAGACATATATATATATACATATATATACACATATATAAGTACAGCACTATTTTAAATAACAATTCTATTAAAATTTCTTACTCCACAATTCCTAATATAGCACACACACCATCATCACATCTAATAATAAAAAAATTAAATCTGCCCAACAACCAGCACGTACTATACACCCCACTAATAACTGTAACTGCCAGAAATCTAGAGAATGCCCATTAAATCGTAATTGCATACAAAGTAACGTTATCTATGCCTGTACTGTCAAACAATTCCCCCATAACACCATGGTGCAAACCAATTCCAACACACAAATTCCCCACTCACCATACAGCCCTCTCCTTCTACAACTCCCTGTAGCTAAATAACACCTCTCACACTAACCAACAACCCCTACTAACTCAAAATATATCATCTTCCCCAACTAACAATCCCGACTTAAATTTGGCCCAGAACTTGAGCATACAAACCCAGAACATCCCCGATACTATAAATAACACAAATACTACAACAACAACCCCATGCAAAATACACACTTGTATTGGGGCAAGCGCCTTCGCCATTAAGACCCGAATCGCAAACCATATCTACTCTTTCAAACACAATAATAACAATACCACTAGCACCTCTCTATCCAATCTAATAAAAAAACTTTAACATTAATAACATACCCTCCTCTCTACGTTGGACTATATTCAAAAGATCTTATTCTTACACCCCAGGATCCATTTTCTGCCAACTATGTACACTAGAAACATTTATGATAACCACAGCACCTAAAAGCTTAAACATTATTAACTCTAAAAATGAGCTCATCTCAAATTGCAGGCACAGACGAAAATTTAAATACATTAATTTCATTACCCCCTCTGACACCCCTCCTCCTAACCAACACCCCTTTTTCTAGGATTAGACTAATTTTTAAACTCTAAAATTTGTTAATGTGTTCATCTTTATTTCTTAACTCCTCAAACCTTACAAATAACCATCCACAAAACATAACATATCCTCCCTAGTACTCCTAATAACTATATTAACCCATAGCACTTATTGTATTTTGAAAACTAACATTACTCTCCCTACACCCCACCGACCCTTAACCGCCCTAACTTAAATACCATTATTCCTACTCTACACTATAATTCCTATTTTCCTTTCATTCTCTTCTTTTCTATCTGCCAACCCTCGCATACACTCTTCCATTCATTCCCTTCCTTTCATGCTTTTTATTTTATCTCCCTTGTATCCACTACATCCACCCTTTATATGCTCCTATCCACCGACTATATCTTCATCGTAGTTTTTCATTTATCTATCCTTTACCTACGCTCCTAAGTTACCCCTTCAATTGATCAATTTGCTTCCTCTATTAAGCTATTCATAACCTCAACGCACTAATGATACACTTACATTTTACATGATTCAACCTAACCCTAACCTAGAATACTCATAACTGATATCAATTGTTACATGCGGTCTAACTTTTTTCTCCAAATTGATCCCCAACCCTAAAGTTTAGTTTGATTAAGTGGGACAGGCGTAATATATAACTATACATTGAGCTTGTCTTACTTATTTTTTTTAATCTGATTTTTTATTTAATTTTTCAACTTTACTTTCGGGCTGCTCTTATTTAATCATAGTCTTAATCCTTTTTAAAATCTGCAGTACTTTAAATCTTTTAAATATATAACACTATATCTCTGCCCGGCTTAGTACTTTTTCAAAATTTAAACTACTGATTCCCATTCTTTGAAACCCCATTATTTTCCTATCGGACACTCCTTTTTCTTTTAATTTCGAAATTATTATCGTCTTTCGCCCTAAACTCGTCTTTAATCACGCCCCCTTTTCTTCTTTTTTAAATAATAAATACACCTAATTGACCTAAATCGACCTAAATTCTAAACCACGGCCAATCTCTACTGGAATCGGACTTAGCATATGCCAAAAATAACTTTATCACTAGAACCCCCCTTCACTCCCCCTACTCCCTTTTCCATCAGCAGTCATGGCTTTTTCATCTAACCCTCCTACCATTTTCCCACCTTCCTCTTTCCTTCCCACCTCCTAATTTGACCGTGATTTTAACTTAGGGCTTCTTTTCTCAGAACTACTTCAATTTTCCATTGCTAATGTCATTCGCTTACGACTCATTTCTTGGCCGAGGAAGCATTGTTTTTAAATGGCCAGTTTTCTTCATTTTAATTCGGTTTAAGTGCGCTCCATCTACGACTTGAACTCAATTTTCACCATTGGATTTACTTCATTTGAACGCCTTTCTGTGATGCCTCCACGAAACATTTTCTTCTCCATCGAAACTTCCTTCCATTGGACACCTTATCGGCGGACAATTACCACCTGGACAAATCCAATATCTTTTTACACTAACTTTTTTCACCCATCATTAGCTTAATATTTTTTCAAATGTTGAATTTTGGTTTTTCTATTGCCAACTTATCTATCTGTATAATTCCTCTGATGATAAGATCTCGATATTTAAAAAGCCTTGGCTTAAGGAAAGAATAATAAACATAATTTTATTACAGAATATACCTTGCATTGAACAATAGAAGTTTGAAATAAATTTGTATATTCGTGCATGTTTATCCCTCTTCGTCCATCTATCTTTACACATATATACATATATATATACATATATATATATACACACACACATGTATATATATATATATATATATATATATATATATATATATATATATATAAAGATAGATGGACGAAGAGTGATAAATCAGGGGCCCCTTCCTATGGCTAACACTTGCTCTTTATATGGGATACGTAGATATCCGAGTGTGCAACTAAAGTTCTCCTTTGCCTGTCAAACGTTCAGTTAATAAAGAAGTTAAAAACATTAAATTTCCTCTCTCCAATTGACCAGTTAACTATGTTGTAGTGTATCTTTCTTGTGGTCCCTTTGTCTTACCTGTTTGCAAGACAAGAATTCATCTAGTCGGGTGCATCTGTGTTGTGTTTTGATATTGTTAGATGAATTGATATTTTCTATGGCGTAATTTTCGAGATTATAATGAATGACCATTGTAGTGTATGTGAATGTATTTCTAATAGTTTGATTGTGATTGTTAAAACGTAGGCATAATTCAGAGCCTGTTTCACCGATGTAGTTGCATTTTGTGCATCTGGTGAAGTACATTTTGTACACCACATGGGCCTATTGCAGGTGCGAAGGGGAGGTTTAAATTTGATGTTGATGTCTGAGGGTGCGGATGTATCGTTCCTGGTGATATATTGGCATACTTTGAATCTTTGTTTGTTACATGTTTCATAACCCTGTTGTGTATCAGTGTGACTTATTTTTCGTGGATGTAAGTGAAGTATAAGAGTTCGGTGGCAGTTGTCTTGTACTTATCGGTGGTTTGTTGCATATTGCATTGATAGTGGGGTACTATATATATATATATATATATATATATATATATATATTTTTATAATTGTTATATAATTGTTTTTATTGGCGAATGCAGCGTTCGTTGTTTTTGCTTACTACTATTTCGATTCCTTCACTTCCTAAGCGATTAAGATGCAGAGCATTGCATTATTAGTCGCCCTTTACTTTATAAGACGTATTTACGTTAACATATTTTTAATAAATTTCATACGTACATAAATGTAATCCAGGTTTTTTGTTAATATATATTTTTTTATTAATTACTTTTATATACGTATGAAGTTAATAAATGTATATATTTATATGAATATATATATATATATATATATATATATATATATATATAGCGTCAATTACACAATATTAACTAAATTTTCTCTTATAATGTTGACTAATATAGCTTCCAAACCAGAATCTACATATTAAATTTTGCATGAACTGCTTAGCGTTACAAGCGTACGTTTTTAGCGAATAGTAACACAACAGTTTAGGGCACTTACAATAATTACTGGTGTCATTCGATCATTTGTCAGTGTATGAGTGTCTGCTGTGGAACGAATCGGGTTATCATCCTAATATGCGTTTAATTCTATGGTTATTAGTGATGATAAACCTCGCCAAGCAGAAAAGAGCGTATTTAGTGTATTTCGGTTAGAAACAAGTAAACAAAATATAAAGAAATAAAATATTGAAGGAAATTAAAAAAAACACAAATGAACATGGGTTACAAATACTCTAAATAAAAAAAATCGACGGTCATTGCTTTCTTATTTAGGAAATCAGAAATGATTATAATAATTGATAGATGAAAAAATAAAATTACTGATGGTGAGGGAAAGAGCAGGGAAATCAGAAATGATGTCACTTCTGTTCGTGTCTGTTTCTGCCTTTCTGTTCCTGACTCTCGACCGAGGCAATTGTGTTAAGGCCCGATCCATGCCAATAGTTCAGGGAAGCAGCAGTGGTCCAGATAGTCTAAATATGTGTCCCCACTAATTTCTCTCTCTCTCTCTCTCTCTCTCTCTCTCTCTCTCTCTCTCTCTATCTCTATCTCCTTAATTTTATATAAATATTAGTGCGAACACTGGCGAAGCTTAATTTTTTCTGTCAGTTTGAATAGAAATATACACTCATATGATATATAATTTATTAAAATAATGGGGACGTTTTTATGAAAATTAGAACATTTTCCGATTTGGGGCTATTGAAAAAGATTTCTAAAAAGCTTTTGACAAAGAATAGTTTAGTTGATTTTGCTACTGAGTCCATCAATCTTTAGCGCCGGACATTTTATTTCGACTCACAATAATTTGATACTTTAATATGCATTTTTTAATCTATTTTTCCTATTTTATTTTATTTTTTTAATTCAGACCGTCCTGATTTTTTCTCAGTTTCACCGCAGCATTTGGAGCGTAAAAAAAGAACGACTATTCCTAATTCAGCTGTCCACAGAATGATGAGTTCTAAACGGAAATTGATCACATCAGTAACAGAAACTATTCTACAAAATAATGCGTTTAATGGAAAAAACAGGCGTTTCGAAATTGCTCTGAAATCAACACATCTCAGTCATCTCCCGTGAGATACAATTTTGTTAACAAATAAGTATTTGATAATCCAGCTTTCGCTCTATTTTGTTTTTTTTCTTTGGTTATTAATGTTTAAGCACACGTATACTAAAATATACATATTTTGAGAATCCGACTGACTTAATTATATATATATATATATATATATATATATATATATATATATATATATATATATATATATATATAATTAAGTCAGTCGGATTCTCAAAGTATGATAGAGATAATTCTGAATCTAAAAAATCGATATTTGATTCTGACTAGAAATGTATTTCTTTTTATACTTGCCATGTTATTTGCACGACTATCTCTCTCTCTCTCTCTCTCTCTCTCTCTCTATATATATATATATATATATATATATATATATATATATATATATATATATATACATATATATATATATATATATATATATATATATACATATATATATATATATATATATATATATATATATATATATATATATATATATATATATATATATATAGTAATGAGTCACTCCTTTTCAAAGCCCGAGGGCCACTCGAGGATTATTAAAAAGATCAGTAGTTGGACGATAATCGCTTCCACGAGAGAACCGAAAACTAACATTATGATGGGCAGAAAATAACAAGAGGAATTGCATATCCAAAACGACGGCTGAGCAAGTATTTGTTTATATTAGACTTGAAGACGACTACATTATAATGTAAAGACGAGTTTTTCATATTCCATTGACGGTAATAGCTTTATCAAAAAAGTAGATAGAACAATGTATTACGTTCGATAGAGCAAATATTGGTCTGTGTTGTTAAAAGGAAAAATTATTTTTAATCGATTTTACTGATTTTACTAATTAGTCGTTATAAACATTTTATTTTTATTTATCATAAATAAAGGAAAAAAAGTTCTCACTTTCACAGTCGTAAGTTCTAGTACTACTATAAAAATCACTGTTTAGTAATTTAATTACATAGATATATTTGAATATTCACCGATAAAGAAGTGGTAATATAAGTCTTCATTTGCCATTTTTATTTCGTTTTTCCCCATTTTTTATCGTTGCGTTCTGATGACTGGGGGAAGTGAAGACAGAAAGAATACTGGCTTTTCTGTGTTTAACCAACATTCGGTTGTGAGAAAATATATTGATGAGTTGGCTATATCGATTAAGCGGAGTACTTAAATGCAGAGGTAATGAGTTCGAACCTCACTAAGGGATAGTATTTTTACGCTGATCTGTCCTAAAATGAACTTAAAGACTTCAAATTACAATATTAAGTAATGTTTAGTTCTACTTTTATTTTAATCAGTAACAGGTAATGAAAGTGAATGGGATCGTTCGAATGGGAACCAATTTCTAAAAGCAAAGATGAAGCTCATTATTTAAAGTTGGGTTATTTGCGGCTCTGATTTTGATATTAAAAGCCTACTTTTCTATTTAAAAAGTAAAAAAACAAAACAAATTCCTTATATATGCAGTATTAGATTTGCGTGTGATTTAAAAAAAGATAACTAATTTGCATATTTCTTTGAAAAACGAACTCTTATTAATACACTATTCTTTTTTTCTATTTTTTTAATGGATGATTTGTTTCACTTAACTATTACACAGAGGTCTATGTATGCATACTTTCTACATTGTGCATAATTGCGTATCATTTGGGGTGCAAATGTTCTAGCAGACACACATGTGTATACCTCTCTTGATATACATTTCTATGTACAGGATAATTTGTGCTTGTATAATAAAAAGGCGAAAAAAAGTTTTTTTTGTCTTTTAGTGTTGGAGAGGTAAATAAGGGGCAGGTAACTCTTCACAACAGCTCTAGCTGTCGAACACATATTTTTCTAACCCTAACCCTAAACCTAACCCCTAACCCTAACCCTAACCCTAAATTATAACCCTAACCCTAACCCTACACCCTAACCCTAACCCAAAACCCTAACCCTAAACCCTAACCCTAACCCAAACCCTAAACCTTTTATGTCTAATCGACTTTCTCCTTGCACAGTAGCCACATGTGCAACGCCAATTTAAGCCGTCAGTTTTGATTACTGAAAAATCGTGCTTAAAATTCGTGGTGAGAGTTACATGCCCCTTATTTACCTCTCCAACACTAAAAGACAAAACACACTTTTTTCGGCTTTTTATTATACAAGCACCGGATAATCTCCTAAACTAATCAACGAATAATTATACATTTTGGAATATATATTCTAGGCAACACGGTAACGTGGGTATATTATGTGTTTTTTTATAACTGTTAGCATTAAGTTGTTTCATATATATCTAAATTAGGTAATATATTTCGTTTTACAGGATAAACTCCTATACTAATGAACCGATACTTAGAAAGTTAAGAACATATATTCTCAGCAAACGTCTGAGTGAAATCGTGACATTTAAATATTAGATATTAGACATTAGAGATTAATTAACGAATAATCCGTAATTTTGTTTAATGTTTATTTTATAGGGTTTCATCGGTTTCTTTGTCACTACCTAAGTAATTAAGATGCAGAAAATTGCATTATTAGTCGCCCTTAACTTTATAGGACGTATTTGTTGTTAATATATATAATTTTATTAATTTCATACGTTCATAAAAGTAATCCATGGGCATGTGTTTCTGGCTCACGGCCGTCATCGGCATGGCTTGCTTAGACATGCATTGAACCTTATATATATATATATATATATATATATATATATATATATATATATATATATATATACAAATGTACAAACTGCTGATGATAACGGACTTACCAAAATCGTGTTTTTTATTTTTTGCTTGTTTCTCATCCACAGCCATGCCGATATTTGGACAATTTCTGACAAATCAAGATTAATATCTGTATTATTTTTCTGCATTGTTTCTTCATCCTGAGGAAGTCTTCAATAAAAGACGAAATATTGATGAATAGTTAAATAATATAGTTTTCTTTCTTTTTTCATTTTATATATATATATATATATATATATATATATATATATATATATATATATATAGGAAATGAACTGAACACAAATTACGGCTGTCAGCATTCGAAATTATTTCGCCTTAGATAAGTCTCATCTAACGCGTAAACAGCCCTATTTTAGAACTTCCTAATTGTGGCTCTTTACGCGCCTGATGAAATCTGTCTAGGTCAAAATCATTTATAATGCCGGCAACCCTAATGTGCTTTAAGTGTATTCCCTTAAAAATGTATCCCTGCTCTGTTAATAAGTACATTGAGCGCTTTTACTCGGATTCCCATCGAAACCAATTCAACTCTGCACATACACTTTGGCCTTTTGGCTAAGATCAAAGTGTAGTATCTGTTCCGATAGATACTGCACCCCATAAACTGGTATTGTCTTGGCCTTCGAGGCTTGATTTACGCCGGTCTGTGGGTTTGTCCTGTGCAGTTCTAGGAGGTCCACCCTCCCAGGCTTGGCCTCCCCTCTTTGGGAAGGTGTAAGTTTATTGCTTACTGCCTGAGGCGCCCCTACCGGGTAATGCCGACGGGGCTGCCCAGGCAATTTTTAAACCCCACTTTCCCGACCCGACCTTGGGTCACATCTTACTTGTGGGAGTAAGATAAAAAACTGGCCTTGTGCCTAACTCCTGGAGAAGAGTAAATCAATACACTATATATATATATATATATATATATATATATATATATATATATATATATATTAATGAAATACATTACAGGCATACGTTGTGGTTTTAGTCATTTCTTCGGCTTTCATAATATTATTTTTGCCCGCTAGATTAAGCACACTGAATAGTCCTCCCGCTACGTCCTCGTCCTCTACGTCCTTTATTTCTAATTTGCAATAATTAATTGTTTCTAGTGTCGTCTCAACGTATGTGCGACACAGGACATATGGAAATTAATCTAGTTCTCAAAAGTAGGAGGTTGCTATTTTGTTTTGTTCGTTTACTATTCTCGCAGTTTCTGATTTCGTTTACTCATTTACTCGATATGGATTCGGTTGTTGGATGAAACCGTTTTTGGAAATAAAAACGTACACACCACCTTATTATATTCTTCTGTTTCAATTTTTGATCTATATAATAGATCAACTTTAATAGTAAAAAATTCAACTGAAAATATTTTAAATGTTCCTATTTAATGTCCTTCCCACAAGGTCGGTGAAATCTAGCTCCCGAAAAGGGGTACTGGATTTTGGCAAACATTAAAAATGCCTCAGTCTAGAAATATTTCCTCTTTACTGACAAGTGGCAGAACATTTGAAGTATAGTATAAGAACTATACTACATTTTTATTCTATGCCAAGAAACTAAAATCCGTACAACATTACCAGAAAATACGCTATGTTAACCATGCATTTGTTATAGTCAAACATGATTCTACTTTAAAGGTAATCACGTAATGCTGATATGAAAAATAGGAAATTCTTATACATGGAAATACGTTTTTTTTTTAATTTACAACTTTTCTGACGGTCGCTCAAAAATGCGTCTCTCATATTTGATTTTTGAAAATCTCAATTGGTCCGGGCTAAACTCCAACAGACTAGGATTACCAACATATAGTGTTATGTCTTCAAATCAAAATGCACACTGGAAGATTTTGATGTCTAGAACACGTTCGGTCGTCTTGAAGGATCATTTAACTATATTGCAATTCAAACCTGTGTATAACTAATATAGTGACTTTGCATCGCGTAGCCAGAGAAAATCACATTGGCCACCCTAACCCCCTTATTACAAAGGCAGTCCATAACTGGCTACTTCCCTTTTAAAAATGTTGCTGAAATCGCCAACCAAATTCAAGAGTCTATGCAAAATATAAAATATATATATATATAAACAATCGGTTCTATATAGATTTCTGCGATCCATTTTTGTCGATGAAATATTTATGGATATAAGGAATAGCCCTAACCCTAACCCAAACTGTAACACTTACCCTAACCATAACTCTAACCCTAATACTAAACCTAACCCTAACCCTCACCCTAATCTTAACCCTAACCCCCATATTACAAAAGTAGCCCATTACTGGCTACTGCCCTTTTCAAACAGTTACTAGAATCGCCAACCTAATTCAAGAGTCTATACAAAATATAAAATATATATAAACAATCGGGCCTATATAGATTTCTTCGATCCATTTTTGTCAATGAGGTATTTATGGATATAAGGAATAGCCTTAACCCTAACCCTAACCATAACCATAACCATAGCCATAACCATAACCATAACCCTAACCCTAACCCTAACCCTAACCCTTACCCTAACACTAATCCTAACCTTAATCAGCATCTGCAAATATTGCTTTAGTTAGGGGTCTAGATTTTTATCACCATTGATTGCTATTTTTACTCTAAAATCTATACTAGAATTGACCAAAACTTAAAGCACCTCAACGTCGAGATTGATGTAGCCGTCTTTGCCTTTTCACCCTTTGAGAAGGGGTTATTTTAATGCTAATCGCCTGAGGCGCCCCTACCGGGGAATGCCGACGGTGCTTCCCAGGCATTTTTTAATGACCAGAGTGCTCACCTTCTCGTGCGCTGGTTTATCAAATCCCACTTTCCCGACCTTGTGTCACATCTTACCGCTGTGGGAGGTAGATAAATAACGTGGGTGTGTGCAGTATACAGTTTACAAGGTTGATCTTCCAGCAAAGACAAGATAATATTTGTACTAAACATGTTACTTGGGATGTTGGGATGTTGGGATGTTGGGATGTCACTGTAATAGTTTGCATACATTTTGATAGTTTTGATGTTTACAAAAATGATAGCCCCAATTCAACTATCTTTGATTCGCTTCACATTGTAACCATAGTGTTAGAAATCAATAAATAAAGATACTTCAAAGGCGATCCAAGAATGTTAAAGTTTTGTTAGAATGCACGAAGGGTAAACGTTCTTGGAAAAGGTGTTCTATTGCGGTTTTTGCACATTTTTGTTCTACAAATATTGATTCACATCTTGCTTAGCTAAAACCGTTGGTAATCAAATTAAGTTGGATAAAATAAATCAGCTATCGTCTGCTTCCTGTTTACTTACACAAAGAAAGCATTATTAATACGACGATTTTTGATGAATTACCTCCCTTTGAGTTTGCTAATAAGTAGTGGCACCATTCTTCTCCTGGTAACTTAGTTAATAAGAGATGAGCATAATTATTAAATAGATTCAAACGTTCGAGAATCTAATTAACATAGTACTATTCTCTGATGTTGTTTGCTACCTGGCTTGCCTGTCACTGTGCACACTTCACCTGTACATGGATGTTTATGATGATAAAATCCAAACATGTGTTAATGATTTAGATGACGAAAATGACACCTGGATAAAATGCAAGCATCGTTGATTTGCATTACATTTTAACAATACGTATTAGAGAGCAATTAAGAAAGATACCGCAAATTTAAAGACATACAATCTGGTAGTTTTAAAAGTGTGTGAGAGTGCATAAAAAGCCCACGCCCGTTAAAAATATGGATATATCTGATTTGGATCAAATTAAAATAATATATATATTAGAGACAAAATTAAACAAAATTATCAAATTTTAATATTTTTATAAAATTAAAAGACACAGTTAGCAATGTGGCGCTTAAATTCAAAATTATAACACACTCCATTTAAAAAGTCAACTAATTCCGACTTGAATGAAAGTAGTACATAATGATGTATAGTAACAACATTATTTTATTCAAAAATAATATTTTATTTAGGTCAAATTTGTCGGTGTTTGGCTTTTCGTTTGGTTTTGCGTTATTTCTATGATATTAAAGCATTGCGAGAATCGACATCAATAAGATAGCAGCAGAGGTAAATATAGAGTGAGAAAGAAAGAAAGGGAGAGAAAGAAAGAGAAAGAACGATTGCTTCCTAAATTTTCTTTCATTTTCTTTTCTTTCTATAATATAAAATCATTGCAAAGAGAGATAGAGACATAAAGAGAGAGAGAGAGAGAGAGATTGAGGGAAAGAGAGATAAGGAAAGAAAGAGAATGAAAGAGAGAGAAGGATCTTTATATAATACTTTCTTCTTTTTTCTTTCTTTCTACCATATTAAATAATTGCAAAAATAGGCATCAATAAGAGAAGAAGGGCCACAGAAAGGAGGAAAAGAGAGAAAGGTTCCTTATTTACGTGCATAGAAAGTGTGACTGGATGAGTAGAAGAACACGTTCATAGTTCCGTCGGCAATCCCTCTTAAATGATGAAGCCTCAGTGGATAGGCAATACATGATGGCCCTAATATTTATTTTGTAGAATGCAAAGGGCGGATAACTCTTCCTTATAAATAAATGCACCGATTGATTAAAAAATTCGAACTGATAACATTAGGAACAGAGATTGAATTCGTTAAAAGTAGTGTAATTGTCAATGTGTTATTTACTTTTAAGGGGAAAAGAGGCAGAACGCCCTTTGGAAACTAAATATATACACGAATTAAAGAATTGGTGGACATTGTTTTTATTTAGAACATAGATACAATATCTTATATCGAATGTAATAAATGTTTTATTTTATTTTCAAGAAATAAAAGAGCTCCTCTCCGAAAATTAAATGTTCGGTGAATTATTTTTCCTACTAATTAGAATTTAAATTAAACATATCCAAGATGCAGTCATTTCTCGCCAACACTGTCGACCATTCCTGCTAGTATAAGACTATACACGCATTTTGTACACCCCTGAATTAAAATAAAAACAATCACTTGGTGTGGTATCATTAATAATATCCACAAATCCACAAATCTTTTATTTACAAGAAGAAAATAAAAGTCACTTATTAGAATATTCGCCTCGAAGAGTCGATTATTTTCCCGGATCTAATACTCTTAATAGAGTCAACACTACAACCTCTAACACAGTGTATCAATATTTCCCAAATCTTATAGTTCTAATATGGCAAACTCACCGACCTCGAAAATGACGTATCCACATTTTCACATATATAATACTCATAATAGGGCAAACTCACCAATCTCGTACATAACGTATCAATATTGTCCCAAATCTAATATTCCTAATGGAGTAAAATCAACAACCTCTACCAAAGTTTATGCAACATTTTCCCAAATCTAATATTCCTAATGGGGTAAACTCGCCGACCTCTAACACAGCGTATCAAATTTTTCCCAGATTTAATAATCCTAATTGGGTCTAACACGGCGTATCAGATTTTTCCCAGATTTAATAATCCTAATTGGGTCTAACACGGCGTATCATATTTTTCGCAGATTTAATAATCCTAATTGGGTCTAACACGGCGTATCAGATTTTTCCCAGATTTAATAATCCTAATTGGGTCTAACACGGCGTATCAATAGTTTACAAAATTGAATACTCTTCATAGGGAGAACTCGCCAATATCTAACACGACGTATCTATATATTTAATAGTAATAATAGGGCCAACTTGCTAACCTCTCAACGACGTATCCAAAACAAATTCACACACAATGTATCTTTTTAAAAAATATCTGGCCTTCTTAGGTAAAAAGACGTGGTTTTAGAAGATTAATCTTTTTGAAATAAATCCATTTTTCTAAAACACAAATTGCAAACGTACCTGTTATGTTTTACTTATATCGTAAGTTTTATATGTGCGATTCTAAGAATCTTATCTCATCACCTTTGCCATATATATATATATATATATATATATATATATATATATATACAGGGTGGGCAAAAATAAGGGTCCTATTTTTAAAAATTCATAACTTTTTTATTTATTGATTTTTTTTTTTTTTTTAGAATAAGTAAAGGACCCCTTCCGAAGCAAGCATAAGCCGTATTAGCCCAAAGGAACGCACCCTCATTTAGAAAACATTATTTTTGCTTAAAAAACTGAAAACAGTGTAAAAAACAATACTTTAGTTTTTGTAAGTTTTAAGAAGTGTTTTTCGGCTAAAATTTGTTTTGTTTATTTCAAAAAATCTCGGAAGGGTCAGTCTACACACACATAAAGTTTGGTGAGTTTAACTTTTATTTTGTGGAAGTTATTCAAATTCAAGTTATTCAAATTTAAAGATAGGACCCTTATTTTGGCCCACCCTGTATATATATATATATATATGACTTTTATCTATCTATGTATCTATCTATCTATCTATATATATATATATATATATATATATATATATATATATATATATATATACCCTGTATAGACTTTTATTCATAGAAACATTTTGGGCTACATATGTGCATACATATTTCAGCTGCGACTTTATTGAAAGTCCAGATTCCTCAGGCCACAGTTAAGAAACTATTTACGACTAGTATATTTACATTGACCTGACAAAATCGGACTTAAAAATCGCAGTTGAAACATTTATTCACATATGTAGCCAAAGATGTTTGTATAAATAAAAATTCATATCAATATATATATATATTTGTTTGTTATTCCACGTATGCTTCTAGAGAAGTGTTTTAAAGATGATTAGTGGTGTATGAAGCATAAAAACGATGTTGTTTTTGTAAATATTATATTTTATTCTGATATTTCGAGCAGTCATGCGCTATTTGTCAAAGAATGATATGAAATGAAGAAAATGAAAAAAAATGAAACTGTTGGGAAAGCTGGAATTTTCAAAAGCGTGCAGCGTTCATTCCTTTTTCCAACGTTCAAGTTTGTTCACGCAAAATGTCTCTGCCGATAGGATAAGTAATCCGTTGTCTTTAAAAAAAAAAGGAACGCATGTGCGTCACTATTGTTATGCATTACGATTAAGGGAAACTGATTTTCAAATATATATATATTAAATGACACTAAGTAATTGAATTGGGCGGAGTAGAAAATACATTTAAAAAATAATAATTAATAATAAATAATAAATTGAATTACAAAATAAAATAAAAATAAGAATAGAATAAAGGATAAAAAGAAAGTGAATTAATGGAAATCAATTGAAATATAATAAATTGATTAATACAGTGTATGTACTACTCCTAATTCTACTACTACTACTACTACTACTACTAATAATAATAATGCTAGATTGTTTAAGTAATAAAATCCTATAAAATATATATATAAATAGATAGATAGACATATCAACAAAAATATATAAATAAATGCATGAATATAAAGTGATTGAAGACGCCATTGACAAACAAAACATTCAGAATATATTTAGGTCCACATCTTTTAACTGATTCCTTTGGCTTGATTCCTTTCGCTCGTGTTTGCCAATACATTCAATTGATTTGATTAACAGACATCTCAGTGTTTATGAATTTTTCAATGAAATCAAAAGCAAAATAATGCTAGTTGTTACGTCTACTATATATTCAGTACCGTCCAAAACATATTGTTCTAAACCATTCTTGTATACAATGGCATTTACTCTAGTATCTCAGCGTACAAGTGGTGATGTGCCCTGCCAGGATATCACGCCGGAAACCATAACGCTACCTCCACAAAATTTAGCAGTTTTTTTATGCAGCTGTGATCCAAACTTTCGCCTTTTCTTCTTCTTACAAATTGTTTTCCATCACTGCCAAATACATTAAATTTCGATTCGTCACTGAAATAAACTTTTTTCTAATTTTCTTCTGACCATATAACATGCTTTTATTGCTAACGCCAATCTAGCTGATTTGTTTTTTTACTTCTTAGCAGCTTTTTTTTTCGAGGAGATCTTGCAAAAAGACCCATTTCGTGCAACCTTCTTGACACAGTTTGTCGTGAAACATTCGTGACACCTTCAATTTATTTAGACATTTTGCCAGCTGTAAGGAAACGGTATTTTAACACAGGTCTTGTATAACTCTGTCCTCTTTTGCCGTTGTCTTTCTTGGTTTACTAGGTGTTTTTGTGTTACTTAACCTTTAGGACAGTTACAATAATTACTGGTTTCATTCGATCATCTCTCAGTGCGTGAGTGTCTGTTCTGTTACTTAACCTTCCAGTTTCTTTATAGATTTTTAGAACTCGGCTTACAACACTTTTTGAACGTTTAACACGTTTTCCGATTTCTTCTATTATCAACTTTTCCTTATTTAATTTGACGATTTTGACTTTGTCGCTTAAGTCAGTTTTATTTCTTTTTGACATGATTGATATTGCGTGACTGGCAGCAGTGATAATAATTAAAGTTTAGAATATTTATTATCATCTTTTTATACAAAAACTCCCTAATGTTTTTAACTTACAACACTTATTTTTCTTAATGTTCCTTAATTTTGGACACTTGAAATCTGTAAAATGATAGGTAACTTTTAAAATATTATTTTAATTCATCTGAAAATCTCGGTAACGGTCCAACTACATAATGTGTATATTCAGTGAAATTTTCACAAAAATTAATATATAATTTTGTTTAAATTCAGAAGATTTAATTTTATATACAAAAGTATTAACATTTATATAAGGAAAATGTACATATTAATAGATAAATGCAATAATGTGAAGTTCATGAACGAATAGATTGTCTATGGAACATTGTGTCGTGCGAATCTTTCAAACTAGATTGATCGGATTGCGATACCCGGTTTAAAAAGGTGTATACCTAAAACACACACACACGTATATGTATAAGGGAGTGTTAATTACCTACTAGATTGTCTTCGGTCTCTCTGTAAAAGGGTTTGTCAGGAAAACGTCACATAAGTATACTTTATCCTAGAAGTAAACCGTGACCAAATATTCAAAATAACATAGTATTCGAAGCCCAAATAAGATATCGGTTTTGCTATACACCAGCTTATACAAGGGATGGTGCACCTTCTCTTAGTGATGTTACCTCAACTAACAGCACTTAGCTGGATACTCCACCAGACTAGACGAATTCTTGTCCTGAGATGTGGTACGACTAAGAGATCAAAAATACGATATACTATGACATAATCAACTGGTCAATTGGGAAGAAGAAAATTACTGTTCTTAATTTCTTTACTACTCAAAACTTGAGAGATAAAGGGGTACTTTAATAGAACACGTGAATATCTATGTATCTCATGTGGAGATATAGTGTTAGCCCCGGGAAGGGGCCCCTTAGTTTTTGAGTCTTTTTACTGAAGTAAAATGAAACAAAAGGGAAGTGTTCGTATGTATGTATGTATGTATGCATGTATGCATGTATGTATGTATATATATATATATATATATATATATATATATATAATTTAGAACTAAGAGAAGATGAACTGCTTCCAGTACATGAATGTACAAGAGGGCTATTGTGAGTGAAGGAATAATGTGATTGCAGGTGTGGAGAAAACTCCGCGTGTAAAGCGATACTCAACGCTGGCCACCTCTTTTTCACAAACACATTATTAAAGGCCTCGCGGCGCATTCGTCGAGCCACAAGAAAGAATAAATAGATCTTGCTTTGACGATGTCTAGAAGAGGGAAATAAAATAGGTCTCTAGTTTCGGCGTTCAGTGAATTGTGTCAAATAAAATTGCTGGTTAATATTTCCAGTTGAATAGCTATCTGTCAATCTCTCCAGCTCCTGCGGCCTCTGTTCGAACATAGTTTTTCCACATCCTAGATATTGGCAGGGTAACATATTTGGCTAGTAGTAAATTAATTCAGAGACTCTTAACTTAATTTTGCTTCTAGAGTAAATTATCCTTATGTGACGTTTTCGTGAGAAACACTTTTGCAGAGAGACCGAAGACAATCTAGTAGGTAATTCAAACTCCCCTATACATATACGCGTCTGTGTGTTTTAGGTATAAACCTTTTTACACCGAGTTTGTGGTTACATTATTTCTTAATCCGGACGAAAATCAAAAATAGAAAAAATAATATACTTAATGCTTTCTCTGGAGCGATTTCTTTCTCGCTCTCTCTCTCTCTCTCTCTCTCTCTCTCTCTCTCTATATATATATATATATATATATATATATATATATATATATATATATATATATATATATAAGGAAAATATGCAAACACGTTGTCTGAAGAATTTGATGATATATATATATATATATATATATATATAAATATTTAAAAAATATAAAAGTGATATCGTTTCGGGTTTTTTACACTCATCAGTGTAGGAGTGGCGGTTGTAGGCGGTCACATGGGATCGAACGTAGTTCGTAGATTCAGGCAAAAATAACGACGAACGCTCACGACGACACGGCCGTCAGCAATCGACACACACAATAATTGAAGTTGAGATACAATTACCCGGGAAGGCGGGGAAGTGGCATTGCTCCCTACAGTGTTCAACGCTCGTGCGGAACTCGCTTATCGCAGATGACAACTAACTTTCTAAATTTAACGGTGCTCTACTTATAAGACTATTACATATTAAAAGGGGCTTTTAACTATAAATATTTTTTAAATATTCGAGTGTTTTTTTTACCTACAGACGATATCGTTCCGTTTTTTTGTTGTTTTTTTACCCTCATCAGTTCAGGAGTGGCGGTTGTAGGCGGTCGCATAGGAGTATAGAATAAATAAAAATATATATGTTAACGAAAAATACATCCTATAAAGTAAAGGGCGACTAATAATGCAATTTTCGTCATATTAATACATGTTTCGGTTGTAATCTTCACAGAGAGTCAACCTTTTCAGACCAAAGAAGAGGTTGACTCTCTGTGAAGATTACAATCGAAACATGTATACACATATGTAACCAATAATGTTTGTATGAATAAAAATGTGTAATATATATATATATATATATATATATATATATATATATATATATATATATATATAGGGTGGGCAAAAATAAGAGTCCTATTTTTAAAAATTCATAACTTTTTTATTTATTGATTTTTAAAAAAAAATTTTATTAGAATAAGTAAAGGACCCCTTCCGAAGCAAGCATGAGCCGTATTAGCCCTAAGGAACGTACCCTCATTTAGAAAACATTATTTTTGCTTAAAAAACTCAAAACAGTGTAAAAAACAATACTTTAGTTTTTGTAAGTTTTAAGAAGTGTTTTACGGCTAAAATTTGTTTTGTTTATTTTTAAAAATCTCGGAAGGGTCAGTCTACACACACATAAAGTTTGGTGAGTTTAACTTTTATTTTGTGGAAGTTATTCAAATTCAAGTTATTCAAATTTAAAGATAGAACTCTTATTTTGGCCCACCCTGTATATGTATATATATATAGATATATATATATAGATATATAGATATAAATATAAATATATAGATATAAATATAGATATATTGATATATAGATATATACTGTTTACACCTTTGAAAGATGTCACAGCCAGTTTTTTTCTCTTATCTATAACCTACCCAATACGATTTACTTATCTGGTACGTAGATGTTATAAATCTGACCTAAACGTCATATAAATCAAATCAAAAATGTCCAGTGATGATATATATATATATATATATATATATATATATATATATATATATATATATATATATATATATATATATATAATGCCTATTTCTTTTAAAGATGTCACAACTAGTTTGTGGTTATCTATAACCTTCTCAATACGATTAATCGTAAATATTGTTTATAAAATGTACTGTGACACTTCCCTAAAAAATAAATCTGCGATATTCGACCAGGTAACCTAATATAATTATCAACATATTTCTGTGAAGACAAATTCACGTATGCTTTTTTTTTTCGTGTTCATTGAGAAACTGGAACTGACAACATTCATAAAGATCGACTTATACTAAGAAAAAATAGCGAAAAAGCACACACACAAAAAAAACGTCGGTCTGCGACAAATATCTAATTATACTGCGTGTATTTTGACTTTTTTGTCATCTGAGTTAGTGACCACAATAAGTAGTTAATAACAGGGTGGGCAAAAATAAGGGTCCTATTTTTAAAAATTCATAACTTTTTTATTTATTGATTTTTTTAATTTTTTTTTATTTAGAATAAGTAAAGGACCCCTTCCGAAGCAAGCATGAGCCGTATTAGCCCTAAGGAACGTACCCTCATTTAGAAAACATTATTTTTGCTTAAAAAACTCAAAACAGTGTAAAAAACAATACTTTAGTTTTTGTAAGTTTTAAGAAGTGTTTTTCGGCTAAAATTTGTTTTGTTTATTTCAAAAAATCTCGGAAGGGTCAGTCTACACACACATAAAGTTTGGTGAGTTTAACTTTTATTTTGTGGAAGTTATTCAAATTCAAGTTATTCAAATTTAAAGATAGGACCCTTATTTTGGCCCACCCTGTAGTAAATCAAAGTTTGCGCAATCTCCAAACGCACCTTAGCTTACGTACAGTGACCAAGGAGAAGTTGAAAGCAACTAATATTAATAAACGTGTTTCATTATATCAAACATGTTTACTTTAACATTTGCTTCACTGTAAAATATTAACTAAGCTTAAAACTATGTTGCTACGATGGTCGGATGTTTAAACGGAAGCCACGTGCGTTTAAGAACAAACAACTGATTTTAAGTATAAGTAATTGTTGTGGGTGAACCTACCTACTCTTTAATAATAACTAAATGATAGCAACCGGCTACCATAAATACCGTCTTTTGCCGGGAGAACATTAGTAGGCACATTTAGGCACTAGCACTGCCAACATTGACTTGTGTATAATTTCTCTGTTCAATACAATTCGTTATTATTATCTCTAAACTTGTTGTTCTTTTATTTCATTGTATGGTACAATATGTGTGAGGTTGAGCCGCATGAAGTGTTACACAAAAAGTATAACCCCACGACGTAAATTCACTAGACCAACCTGATAATCTGCCAAATCCCATCAATTCACTGTGGAAGTCCCCAGATGTCGAAGAGCTTTCTACTCCAAAAGCTTATTTCCTCGTGCTGCTGGACTCTTAAACTCCCTCCCTGCTCCCTGTTTTCCTAACACTATTGACATGCATAAATTTAAAACAGACATATCGCTGCGCAGCTTCCAATTTAGGTTGAACCCCCTAAAACTTTCACTCTTTTTCCAGTAGATCCTTACGTCTACAGTGGCTTTGTTTGGGGTGAACTTTGTTAAAAAAAAACTCATCCAATGTTTTAAGTTTTATTAATAATAATTAAAATTGAACATTAAAATTCTGAACTGTTATCCAGAAGAAAGGCTCTTATCTTTCCTGCTAGAGACTTGGAGTATCTTCCATTTAGACAACGGAGCAAAATCTGATTTTGGGGAGAGAGCAACTAAATCTTTAATATAGCTTTTGAATGCACCTGGTTTTCTTTAGCAACCTGGATAGCGAAGAGAAGGTGAAGCAAGGGCAATTCTATCATAATTTCTCTAAGCTTCTCTATTTCCTCACTAACATCTATGAACTTAACTTTGGGTTCAGAATTACACTGCAGGTCAGTTTACTCCATCTTACGTACAGGGATCATCGTTTACGTCAACGGAGAAAAGGTTAACAAAAATTTCAAAAGTGACTTCGTCTGATTTGAAATCTATAAACTTGTAATCAAATTTGTTTTGTAGCTTCCCAATGATAATGCCATACTTCGAAATACATGTTTGGCACGAACTCACGAGTGCTTACATGCGGGAAAATTGTAGGAGTTTGTCTGAAAAAGCTGGGCTTTTAATAACACAAATTTCAAAGAGCTCTGACATTGTCGTATGCATCATTGACAAGATGGACATGTACTTGTAACTAGATGTTTTGCACATTCTACCTTTGTGTGATGGCAACAATTAAAAAGTCTATAAGTCATTTGGGATAACATTGTACAGGAAAAGTTATCTAATCTCTCTTTATAAAGGTATTTACTGTTGCTCTTAACTAAAATGATCTTTGAAAACATTGCATAAGCTGAGCTAACGTACCTCAACAAAGTAGAGCACATATCAACACGCTTTCTCTAAAAGCGTGTGAAATTGTCGGTGCCGTATATATGTTGGTTAGTGAATTTTGCTTTTTCTAACATTACATTCAAGTATTTATTTCAAAGGCTGTGCTGTTGCATAATGCAATGTAGAGCAATAGTCTTTTCTACACGCTCGTCTTTAAACTATTTCTAACAAGTCCATTTCTGCTATCTCTCAATGACGGGGCTCTGTTGGTTGTTTTCTAAGATAACACGCTTCCATAGTAAGCCAGAATACACAATTGAATCACAAAACTGACCGACTATCGCCTTGCAGTTTATCTGGACATACATTGGATTTATTGTGACCAGCTCTTCAAATATTTTAAGATTGATGTCAACACTGCGTTCAAGTAGTCACTCCATCTGCCATTGCAGTAGTTCTGTGACCGTGCATGGTCAATGCTTTCTTAAGTCTCTTTCGGCATGTAATTGCTTCATAATTTCAATGTGCCTCTTGTTGGTCCATGGCTAGATAGGAGATGTCTTCTGTCGGTTTTCTGTTTGTGTCACTTGATTCTTACATAGGCATCCCTTCTGATATGGAGAGCTACGATGTCAACCAATCTGTAGATCGCTGAGAATGGGGTTTGTCTTAGTGTCCACGTGATTCTGCGGCATGCATTATTTTGTTCTGGGTCAACTGATTGAGTCCAGTCTAGTCCAAGTTTCAGCGGAGAATTACAATGGGCTAATGACTACTTGAATAAAGCTATCTACAAACCCAGGAAACATCTCCCACATGGAATAAATCCCCCAAAGGAGGACTGGCTGACCCTAAACCGAGCAAGAGAGGTGGTTGAAAAGACAAGCAGCAATATTCACAGGTGGAAATCCTAACAAAAACAAGCACTTGTCCTTGTGGAAATCCCAGACAAACAATAAACACATCCTCAGTGACTGCAGTGATAGACAATCTTTTACTAACTAAGGTTTGATGACCTCTAATCTTGAGGCCCAACGATATATCCAGTATTGACATGATGATATGATGATTGTTTCTAGCCGTGCAGGTTCAATGACATATTTGCTCTCATCAAGAGAAAATAAGCATGAATAGAAATGTTTAGCTTTATCACGCAGTTAATCGTAAATGTTACCTGACATATCTGAAATGCACTCTGCTAATATGTTCCTATTTACTTGCCTCCCCACTATGGAAAAGTTAGACACACGCTCGTCTTTTAATGTATGGTGCTCAATTAGTCGTGCAGGGACGTGTGTTAAAAGAACACAGATGTCTAAACAACAAACAGGGCTTCCCCCAGTCAAACAGATACCAGGTGCGCGTCCTGAATACTGCTTCGCCAACGGAACTCTGGTGAACGAGGAGTGGTTAGTGCCGAAAAATTGGATCCCCAACTGTCTTGTGAACTAAGGTTATTAAACCAAAAGCTAAGGCATGACATTTCAGAAGATGTTAGGCTCTGTCGGCTGTGGCAAGCATGACTCAACAGCGTGTGCAATACGATCTCGTGCCTAGCAACCTACGCCTAAGCTATGAGTCAAATGGCATAAGTAAGAAAAGGGGCTCCCATACGCCGTGGTGAAAACAGCCACTCTAGGAGAATCAACTCTTTGATATTAAAAAGCAATAAACTGTAAGGTGCAACACACAGTCGCTTTAATTTACTGTTATAGCAAATGGACGACGCCCAACTTCCCTCCTAGAAGGTGAAAACTTTGTGATACTGAAACCTGTAGACAAAGCAACTTGCTGACCATCTTGTTATTGCTTGTCGATTACTATGCAGTTGCTGAGTCATAGAGAGTGTTGTACTTTTGCATAGCCCTCTCCTACTTAGGACCGCGGCGGAACGCGTTTCGTACACTAAGCCCACAACGGGTCGTGGCTTTACTCGTTTCGTATACTCGTCCCTGAAAAGGCCGTGGCAGTTCACACTCAATACTCGTCATTTTTAAAACATCATAAATCACATAGGGCCTATATTGTTTGCATACCTTAGATGTATCCCTCGTCGTGTAGAGGGTCGCCGTCTCTATGTCGTCTAGTGGATGAATATATTTTTCCTTCCTGCCGTGAACCACGCCGTCTGTTGACTGCAACAAAAGCTTCCTGACCGACTCACCAAACAACAATCGTTTTACTTTCAATTCTTTTTATTACAAGCGTTAGTTATCTAATCAGCTGGAAGTCATTCACTACGTCGAGAGAGAGATAGAGCAAACCACTACTTTATCGTAGTTACCTGACAATTATTTCCTTAACCATTCATGGAGGTGGAAAAGGATATCTCTCGCCTGTATTTTCTTAGGGAAATATTTCTGTTGTAATTTACATGGTAACAATCACGTCTCATTGGTTCGCCTCCAAAACCCAGACTGGCTAAACTCGCTTCTAACGGAGAACAAGTGACGTCACGGATACCCTCTGTTTCCCACGCAAGGGCCTGTGACGTCACAGAGCCTCTCGCAGGTGCACATTGACCCTTGATCTGGCATCTCGTCACACGGTGACCTTGTTACGTCTGTGATTTCTGACTGTGAGAACAGGCCCTATTCTTCACTCGACTGCTGGTCCATCCCGCGTTAATTCGTGCAAGTCAAACCAACGATTTCCAACAGATACTTCCATTCACATAGAGCCATTATCCAACAGTACAAGCCAATATCACTTAAATGCCTCGATGTAAGATGGCTCTTTTGATGGTTAACTGGCTTGCAATCAAGTTTGTATTTGCATCTATTAAAAGTCGTATGATGATGGACGAGTGAAAACGTGCGCAGACCTGACAAGTTGCGAGTTCACAGCCACAAATCTGCTCATAGGCGGCAGGGATCGTATCATAACATTGGTGTTGTGTCTTCCTGTTATAGGAGAAAACTCCGGTAGAAGTTCTTGTGACTGAACAGCTTTTTCTAGAGAAGGCACAACTCACACTAATTCCTGAAAAGATGCTAGAAAAAGTGCACCAAGCATTGCCTGTCAAGTTACCTGTTATTTCATTCTCAGCAGGAATACGAAACATACAAAAAAAAAACACTAATATATTCGCAAAAGACAGAATGAAGCTCAATATTTGATGTTGGAAATATTAGAACCTTGTTGGACAGAAGTAAATCTAGTCGACCTGAAAAGAGAACAGCTCTTGTGACCAAGAAATTTCAAACACTGAACATTGATATCGGAGCTTCGTCAGAGACACGTCCTCATGATCATGATCAACTTACTGAAATAACATCTTTTTTTACACTCCACTGGGCTAGAAAGCCAACAGGTGAACGCCGACATGGCGGTGTAGGTTTTGCAATTAGAACAACTTATTAGACCATATTGTCCATGCATAATTTCTGATCTCATAACCAAGCTTCGAATTCCTCCCACTTTTGGTCAATATGAAACAATCTTCTCAGTTGCAAGCTAACGAAGAAGCTATCATGACATTTTACAGCGAGCTGGCAGTATAACATTCATGAAGACACATGGAGCTAGAAAGGGGACAAATGTGATCGTAGTCTTCTATCAAAATATGGCTATGTTAACTATTTGAAGTCTCATGCCAGATCAATGTAACTATGTAACCTCGCCCAGGGCCCAGAATGTCGTCGTGTGTAGCGTGTGGGGAGATTTGTAAATGAGTACATAGATACATACATAAACTCATATATAAATGCACGCATATGTACATGCATACATACATGGTGATTGCCTCTCTTCACAGATGATTGCCGCCATTTTGTCCCCAACTATTGTCAGTACCATTTTGTTGCATGAAATGGGAGCTGACTTTGAAGACCAGGCCTTAAATACCCTGAATTTCTTTTATCATCTTTAATTGATCAGTTTTTATCAAATTTTTCGTACATTTTGAATATAAATAATTCTTATGATGAAATATTAGAGAAAAGCTATGACATGACTATGGACAAAATTATTGTAATTCTGATTCTCAAAATAACAAATTTTAAAGCGTTATTTCATAGCTGAACTCCTTCATTCCTTTAAAATTGTATAAATCAGAACGTTGGACAGATAAATATTCATATCAACCAAATTATAATCTAAACAGGGCAGTACACAAAATCAAATTCAACAAAGCAATCCTATCAATCAAGATGAAGCTACGTCTTTCATCTGCCACCTATGTTTCCGGCGTTGCAGATCAGAGGCTAGTCTGCAAAGTCATCTACCATTTCATGCAACAACATGGTACTGACAATAGTTGGGGACAAAATGGCGGCAATCATTTACTAAGAGATGAAATCACCATGTATGTATGTATGCATGTACGTATGCGTCTATTTATATATGCATTTATGTGTGTATCTATGTATTCATGTATCTATTTTTTGCAGGTTTGTATCTATGTATATACTAGTTTTCCCTTACTTATCGTTTATTACAAAGATAATTTTTACAATTATTTTTAAACAAAGATCCCATATATTATATATATTTATAAGTGATGCCTTAGTAGAAAACAATCTAAATTTCGTTAGTATATCTTTGGTTAGAATACTAGTCAAACTTACAATGTTCGCTTACTAGTTAGTACCAGCGATCGTTCACTGACAACAACAAGTTGGGTCCTCTGTAACAAGTATCCCACTATTTCCAGTACTCTTAACTTTTTACCAAATCTTTACAGATAACTCACAGCAGCCGTTTATCATTGATTTCTCACGGATAACAGCCGTTTACATTCTCTGAATTTTGAGTCGCCATGAACTTTGTGAGGATTTCAATACTCTCCGTACATTTATAGTGGAGGGCTTGATTGTACTCTCCCTCCTCGATCTTTTGATCCACCCTGACATTTCACGACCATTTAGTGTAGCATGAACCGATGTTGGTTGAGCCGCGTTTTTTTTTAATGGGAAGTGTCACATTATAAAATTTATTTTACCTATTCTGACAGTTTGAGTTGTCTTCGTTTTGTTTAATATTTTTTGTGCGTTTTTAGTTTTGTGTATGCAATGCCATTCTATTTCAGTACTTGAAATTGGTCGACGCCATCTTGTTCTATAGGTTGGTTTCCCCACAAGAGAATTTGTATTAACATTTCTACTATCTGCTTTAGTGTCGTGCTTAGTGTTGTGTGAATACACTCTTTTCTTGAAATTTCTCGTAGTCTTTTTGCCAGGCTTTTATGAACTGTTACTAGGTCTCCTAATATTATTGGTGTAACATCAGGCTCTTTCTTGGTCCATATTCTCTACAGATCTAGCACCATATATGTCCATCGGTTTTCTGCATACTATATTTTTACTCGTTGATCTTTTGGGCTGGCTAGATTTACTATTTATCAGTCTTATTTCTTTCTTGTTTGGTATTTTGAACCACATTGATGCATTCATTCATGATGCTATTAACTGTTTCCTGTCTTTTATCAGATAATCTACATTTTCTTTTTCCTTGGATTTTGTCTATCTTGGCTTTTACTTAGTTCGTTCTCAACTTGTTTTCCGCGCTTCTCAGTAATGAGTTTATTTCTCTGTTCAGGTGTTTGCATCGTATTCACGTCTATGTGTTTTCCCTTGCCATTTATTTGGGCAGTCTTCTATACTTACCATTCTTGTTACCCTTTCTGTCTTTTATACATATACTCGACCAGTATCATCTTTCAATATTTAATCAATTATTATTATTATTATTATTATTATTATTATTATTATTATTATTATTATTATTATTATTATTATTATTATCATCATTTACACGCTAGTAGTTTTACACTGGTCATCATAGGTCAGTGTGTAAAATAATGATGCAGATATGTTGAGTAATAACGCATAAGACGTCACGGGGAGGCTAAGGACATGATCCCGCAATAATGAAGAAAAACCGAAGACTAGATAGATTGTCAATTAGGCATAAAAGAACAACAGAAATGAATCAGTGACATTTCAACGAGCCCTGGTGTGTGAGGTCGACGAGTTCATTTCGGAGTATGAGGTCGTAAAAAAACGACTCCGTAACCGTTAAAAGAGTCGGGTGCACGAGGCCAAAGGACGAAGGCACCCGGAGTACAAAGTCAGAAATTAAAACGGCGGTTTTAAACGAAGGAGGAAAGAGCGCTTACGTAGCAGAGATCGGGTTGGGAGGTTATAGAGAAAATGTTGCCGTAAGTCAGCCCCGAAGGGAGGTACCCCCACCAATGTCAAACTGCCGTAAATAAGTGGCGTGGGAACCATAACCCTTCCCTAGATTCCGGGAACAGACTGCTACAGAACGTATTGTCGTGTTTCCCTCTAGGTTGGAAGGTAAATCACTCTGCCTGGTTTTCGTGAAAATAACCTACGTTGGGTAGAGTCGAAAATCAACCGCCGTCAAGGTAAAGAAAGAGGTTTATTTCGTAGGACAAGGGAAAAAACAATAATGCCAAAAGACTTTTGCTAACAAAGAAATATTTAATTATATATATGTGTATACCAAACTTACACCAATTGGTGGTGAAGGATAAAGAAACAGAGTTTCTCGAGCACGTCTTTGTCTCTATCGTTGTGTGTTGTTTGATGCTACCAGGTTCCGCGAAGGAACGGGTATTGCAACAATTGTTAACATACCATAATCGATGGTGTTCAATAGAGTCTGAGTGACAACAAGTCTCCCTAGATTTCCAGTATTCTTCACCTCTTCCGTAACAATTGCAAATGATATTTCGCTATAGGAATAGCCGCTTACCATTGATTGCTCACTGGCAACGACCATTGGTCTTCTCTGGGATTTGAGTGGCTATAAGCCGCTCCAAGGTCATAGTACTGTTAAAACTCTTTCAGTGGAGGTCTGGATAGTGCTTTTATCTTATCGGTAGTTCAATCATCCTTGACGCGTCACTACAATTGTGTGGTGTAGCAGCCGAGGTCGGTGGCATCACATCTTTTCTTTTACTCACTAAAAACTTTTACACTAATCATCACCAGTGATCACTGATAAATACTCACTTGTAAGTGACATGTTTCCCTTGATTTTAAGGATTCTATGGGCTTGACGATCACGATTGTAAATATCGAAAACACCGAGCAAGTAAATACACATAAATGACTATATATATTTAAAAGCCACCTTCCCACCATCACCAGCAAAAAAATAAATAAATAAACAGCCGAATAACCTGCATTTTGCTTTTTATTGCATTTGTTGCTAACGCTAATTTTTTCTTGATCCTGCTTTTCCACTTGGAAGATTGTTTCATCCGGGTGATTTCTTTCTTGATCTGGTTTCATTTTGTTTCGCTCTGTTTATTCGACGCATTAATATTCAACACATCTGTTACTTTCTAAAGAAACAAACAACCCCCCCCCCCCAAAAAAAAACAAATGACCTTTCTTTCCATCGCAAGTGGGTGGTGGATCTGCTGGGTTACATGGGTAGGGTTGCTTGTCATCTGATCAAACCTAACATGGACTGGGTCACGCCCCCTTCTCCTAAAAGAAAAACGAAGTATAACACCTAATTGACCTCCACACACATATTTAGATGATATTAATACATACAGTTGTGTTATATTTGACGTTTGATGTTTGTAACCAAAAATACGTCGTAATTCTAAAAAAATCTCACGACGTATTCTCATATCAATTTTTAGTCTGAAAAATTGAGAACTAGCAATATTAATATTTGGTGTTCCTATCTGCGCATTTACTGAAATGTAGCTTATTTTAAATAAATGCTAACATCAAACGTATTGGTATGAAACTGTCATACCACGAAAACATGTGACATATTCTTTCGTTTTTCTTTTAACGGTTGAAGGGAACATAGTTTGAATGCACTCATCGCCAGTTCTAAAAAGGGCCGCAGAATTCTTACATATAAGAACATATCATGTCATTTCATGCCCTCTGTTACGTCTAGAGACACTATGGACACCCCTGTAAGGGGCTGGCTGCGCGTGTAATTGTGAAGCAAGGGTTGCACAATTCTTACAACACTTATCCTGAGTCGGCACTGCTTGATTCCAATGGCTAGCAATTCAAGACGACTGGAAACAATGCCGAGATAAGCAGAGAGCACTTGCAGAAGCTGATATTCCTAAATAGTCACCCATTTAGTACTGGCCAGGTTCGACATCGCTTTACATCGGTGATCTAACGGGAACCGGTGTGTCAACGTGATTGTGGCGTATATAAGAACATATATAGCAACACTAATAATAGTAAAAAATAAAAAGAGGAGTTAAGAGAAAAAAAACTGTACTAGTAAACACTTGCATATAATGTTCACCCTTCTGGTTTGGCTTTTCGATTGATTCTGATTAGAGACACTTCTAATGATCGGTGATACCATGAAACTGCAGTAAAATGTTAAACATTTTAGTATCATCAATAATCTGTATGTATATATATATATATATATATATATATATATATACAATATATACATATATAACTATCATATATATATATATAAATATATATATATATATATATATATATATATATATATATATATATATATATATATATAAGTACTGTGTGGTAGGGCAGGAAAAACCAGCAGAGTGCTCGATTAATTAAGAAATCCGAGATTTCGGAGGATTAAGAGCGTAAATATTTATTTATAAAATACAGAAATTCAATGTAACATTACACAAATCACGTCCTACGTGATCCCAGACGTGACCGAATAAGTCCCACCATTCCTGAATATGTTTATCAGCTGACGATAATCGGGATCAACCTCCCGCTTTGAAACCGACGGTACTGATGTTACATTGAATTTCTGTATTTTATAAATAAATATATATATATATATATATATATATATATATATATATATATATATATATATATATATAAGTACTGTGTGGTATGGCAGGAAAAACCCAGCAGAGTGCTCGATTAATTAAGAAATCCGAGATTTCGAAGAATTAAGAGCGTAAATATGTTTTTATAAAATAAAGAAATGCAATGTTACATCAGTACCGTCGGTTTCAAGGTGGGGGGTTAATCCCGATTATCGTCAGCTGATAAACATTTTAAAAATGGTGGAACTTATTCGGTCACGCCTAAGATCACGTATATATATATATTACCAAACCCCCTTTTTCTTCTGCTTTATTTTAATTAATAACCTTTTTATATATATAAAAATTTAAATATTTGAATCTAAATTCAACCCCTTACGCACCCATATGTAAACACCCTTCCATTTCACACAAATCACGTCCTATGTTTCATTGAATCTCTGTATTTTATAAATAAATAAATATATATATATATATATATATATATATATATATATATATATATATATATATATATATATATATATATATATACCATCATAAAGTGCACGATATATCATAAAATAAAATGCCAGGCAGCAATTACTGAGGCTGTAGTCCTCTTTACAGAAACGAAAGAAATAATTTTCAATTGACATTTCAGTGATTTGTAGGAAAACAACAAAATGATTATTGTGGTTGTGTAATTTGATATATTCAAATGTGGATAAAATTTACTGCGCATGAACATAGTCAAATTTTATTTTGTTTAGGATATAAACAACAAAATGTCGAGAATTTTTTTTTTGTTTCAGCATAAAAATGAAAAGGAATTCCCTATTAAAAATTTGCTATATGATGACATTAATAAACATAAGGATGTAAAGTTGATTGGTCAAATAAACTAATTTTATATTACTGAGTACTTCGAAATGGGTACTTTATATTTTTCGCCTTTATTACAAGACAGAAAAAATATCAATGTACATTAAAGACAAATAAACTATTTGTTTGTAATTTATACAGGTTGGAGGAGTTTTTTCTTCTTTTATTTGACAAATGTTAAAGTTATCATCACTCCCAGTATGTTGACTCCTTGGCTTTTTGACTAGGAGCAAAATGTAGTATCTGTTCTGAATCTGCACTTTGTTTTTATTTCCTGGTCAGTGAAGGGGAAATCCCTCTAGACCAAGGTAATTGAAATTTTTGTTCCAATCCAGAGTGTCTCTTGTGGGGGAGAGGGATTGTCCCCACGTTAAATATTGATATTGTGTCTAACTCTTCTCTCGTGAATCAATTATAAGAACAGCAACAACAACAAATTTAGTTTAAAAATAATAAACGCATGTATTTAATTATGTGGGAAACGTAACGGAAAAACAAAACGACGAATAATCAAAAGAAAGTTATTATTTTGAATTGTAATCTTAATTTATTAAAGCGATTAAAACAAGCCGCGCATGCGTGGTCCCCCTCTGTATGTGACGAATGTAAAATGAAATAAATTTGGGCAATTTGAGGCCTTTTTGACCCCCCTTTGACCCCCTGGGGGCGCGAACCAGAATTTTTCTGATGTCAAGGATGCTTATTCTATATCCAGAACAATTGCCTCTACATTTTGGCCAAGTTTCAGAAAAATTCAATGGATGGATCAAATGTTATGGGAGAAAAGGGTCATATCTTGCCATTTATAGGGGCTTTTGATCCCCTGGGGGCGCGAACCAGATTTTTACCAAGGTCAGCGATGCTTAGTTTCTATTAAAAACAATTGCCTCCACATTTTGGCCAAGTCTCAGAGAAATTGAATGGATGGATAAAAAGTTATGGGGCAAACAATGTCATTTTCGGCCATTTCGGGGCCTTTTGACCCCCTGGGGGGGGGGGGGGGGCTAACCAGATTTTTTTTCAAAAATCGGAGAATGTCACTTTCTAACCTGACCAAATTTACAACTTCATGCAAAATGTCAGAGAAATTTCAGAAAAATTGAATGTATGGATCAAACGTTATGGGAGGAAATGGTCATTTTTTGCCATTCTAGAAAAAACGAATCAAAAAATAAATAGACAGAATCTGGCGCTATTGTTTAACGAAACATGCATAAGAGAAGGAATGCTGCCTAATTACACGAATATATATATATATATATATATATATATATATATATATATATATATATATATATATATAATCTAAAGAAGCTTTGAGTTATTTTAAACAAAAAGACAAAAAAAAGGGAAAATGCAGTTTAAATTCCCAGAGAAACTAACTAAATCCAAAATAGTGTAGACTTAACATTTGTTGGAAAATTCATAAATAAATAATATATAATATTAAGTAAATAAAATAAAAAAGGGGGATTAAGTATCTAACAGTGAAACAAAAGCAGGAGACTTTAACGTAAACATCTAATATTAACACGGGGATCTTCAGCTGTTTACCATGAAACTGTTTCGGAGATTTAAAAACAGGACAGTTATAGGCATGGCTCTCCAATGGTACAGATAAAACTTCCATTTCCCCAATAATCAAGTGTATATATATATATATATATATATATATATATATATATATATATATAATTAGTAATAAATGATCAGGTGTTCCGCTTAAGATCGGATGCGTTCAGCTAAAGGTTTGTTTTATTCAGCTTTAATATTAATGGGTATCCTTATAAAATACGTATTAATAAGATGCAGTGTTTATTTCATATATAAAGACAGATTGTGCTATTTTTCATTTTAGACCTAAATAGCAGTAGATCTGACAAAACGATACTTGATCTGACTAGCGATTTCTTTCTTTTTCCTTGCAGAATTTCCTTTCTAATAAAACCTGTAATTCGCGCCAATTTTCTTCCGAAAATTATTATGCCGGCGAGGAAGATTATTAGTATTGAAACAATTTTGTAATAATGAACTTAAAGGCTCACAATGTAAGGGATATAATGTTTTAGCTTTACTTCAGAGTAAACATATCAGTTATGGCACTCATACTTTGTGCGTTTCTTATATTTATAGTAACTTTCACATTATTTGTTTCAATTAAAACATTTAATATGTGACATTAATGAATGTCGAGCTTCATCAGGAAGGCTCAACTAGGTATAAATAAAGAAACAAATGAGGCTTACCAGTGAAAACGTGCGTTAGATTAACATGAGTTTAGAAAGAAGAATATCATAAATAATTGCCCCGTATTATAGATTTCTATTGCTGGTGTATCATTTTCACGCATATGTATGTCATATAATGAAGTAGTGCAAAGGAAGTGACTCAGTGAAAAGAATATTTGAGAGAAGTAATAGTGACGAGAGGTGGAAAGGTGGTCGATCTCCTTTGTTCGGCAAATGACATCCTAAGTAGATGCACATTTCAAAGTTTCGTGTAAGTATCATGCCCTTCTTCGAAAGCAATGTGTGGGGTATGAAGGCTGGAAGTGCTAAATAGACAGACACGATTTTAGGAATTCTCTGACCAGATATACAGGAAATGAATAAACCTGTGAACCGTAAAACAAGTGTTATTGTTTTCTTGGTTCTAATGCTGAGACTGCTAAACATTGTCGTCCAGCGTTTGCAACTGCAAGGATAAATGGAGATTACTACTAAGAGGAAATCAGATGGCGGTAGATGAAGCCACATAACAGAATTCAAATGTCATTAAAAGAAGCGATTACCATTGGCTACGTTACATAAGCCAGACTTTGAATAAATGTTACGCAAATTCCGCGCTGATCTCAATGAAATTACATTTAAGTGTTCATGTAAATAGCAGCTAGTGTTTTTATTGAAAATTCTACTTTTGAAGGTGAACATTTTGTTATGTGATACGTTAAACACGAAGGTCTCCTGACCAGCTTCTATAACAGTGGTTCTAAACTACCATTACGGCAAAATACTTGTTTAACATGATGTCGTTTCCCCTATGAGATCGGCCAAGTGATTTTTAAAAAAGACTAAAGAATCCATGACCCGTTGGGTTTCAACCACTATCACTATGTTAATAAGACACGGCTTTTAAAACTACTGTAGTCATAGCTTACATTTCTGTAGTAACGGGTTACCGCTTATCAAGGCCCATAAGCGACACGAGAATAAGGGTCAATGAGTTTGTCAGTGGATGGGGACACAACACCGTGCGGACTGGTAACTAGACAGTATTTGATTATTTAAGAGGACGACTCAACAATAATCTGTTAAGATTGAACTTCAAACGACTATCTGTACTCAGCCGGGAAGCAGCCCAATGGTATTGTGTTCCACAAAAGTGTAGTTCTTTGCTCATAGAAGTTTCGTTCAGTTTTAGGTACACATGAGAAAATTATTTACAGTGGTTGTAGTTAGACGACATTTTGTTGGGTATAATATCGATAAAGTCTTCCATTTGAAAAGTCAAATATTCTGATTTGCGTGAACTTTGATTCATATTTATTAGACAAGCAAGATTCATTGACTTTCTATTTAATCATAAAACTTCTTAAGACCGAGCCTAAGATTTCAGACATTTTCTGGGAATTTATGGACTTTTATTAAAATCAATAATTTCTAGAAGGCATAGGTAGTAACTTATATCCTGATTTAAATCGTCGTAATGACATACAGATGTCGTGCAAAGCTGTTCTCTTCTGTACATTAATTTCATTATCAACTAGCAGAATACACGTCGTGGTATGGGTATAATGTTAATATATAAGAATAGATATGTATCCTCCACTTCATAATAAAGAGAAATATGTATTCGTGTGTAAATATATATTCGCCCCGTCACACGAAAATTGGCCGACGAAAGGAGAACACAAATCTTTTCCCATAATCAGGCGTTTGTTTTTATTTATTTGTTTCTGTTTTCTTTCTGTATCGATTTATACGTTGTGTTCTTCCTTTTTTGTAAACTTTCCAGTTTGGGACGTTTTATTTCTTTCGTTCGATACGACGATGGTTTATTTTCAATTTAATTTTACCGTTAACGTCGTTGATGTTTGCAACATGTCTTTAAACTCTGGCATTGTAGTGTCGTGCCTTTTCGTGCATTTGGAAACGGAGCAGTGTTTACACCCGAAAGACGCGAATCCAAATAGTATCCTAATTACCTCCCCTACATCAGACATTGTGGAGTTATCTTCCTTGTATATTTCTCATGCTATATAATAAATTATGATGTGTCGATCGACCTCTTACGAAGGAAACGATCGGAGCGCACATCAACTGGTCGTCTCTCTTGTTCTTTCTGTGATTTATCGTTCCTACCTGTGTTCTTCTATATTGATTCTGTTACAGCCGCGGGCCGGAGAATAAATGAACCACAATAACAACAGACAACTGAGCAACGCTACAATGGCGACGAGGATGAGATGATGATTTTTGACCGGTGAGTTGATTGTCTGTGTTGAATTCTGATTTAGATTTAACGCTACAATGGCGACGAGGATGAGATGATGATTTCTGACCGGTGAGTTGATTGTCTGTGTTGAATTCTGATTTAGATTTAACGCTACAATGGCGACGAGGATGAGATGATGATTTCTGACCGATGAGTTGATTGTCTGTGTTGAATTCTGATTTAGATTTAACGCTACAATGGCGACGAGGATGAGATGATGATTTCTGACCGGTGAGTTGATTGTCTGTGTTGAAATCTGATTTAGATTTAACGCTACAATGGCGACGAGGATGAGATGATGATTTCTGACCGATGAGTTGATTGTCTGTGTTGAATTCTGATTTAGATTTAACGCTACAATGGCGACGAGGATGAGATGATGATTTCTGACCGATGAGTTGATTGTCTGTGTTGAATTCTGATTTAGATTTAAGGCTACAATGGCGACGAGGATGAGATGATGATTTCTGACCGATGAGTTGATTGTCTGTGTTGAATTCTGATTTAGATTTAACGCTACAATGGCGACGAGGATGAGATGATGATTTCTGACCGATGAGTTGATTGTCTCTGTTGAATTTTGATTTAGATTTTACGCTACAATGGCGACGAGTATGAAATTATGATTTCTGACCGGTGAGTTGATTGTCTGTGTTGAATTCTGATTTAGATGTAACGCTACAATGGCGACAAGGATTTCTGACCGGTGAGTTGATTGTCTGTGTTGAATTTTGATTTAGATTGAACGCTACAATGGCGACGAGAATTTTAAACGTAAAAGCTCACGTTTTTAATTTTCTATCGCAATGCCTTTCTCCCAATAATCAAAGGACATAGATTGAAGGAAATGGAATTAAACAAAAAACAAAACAAAACAAATGGTGCTGTTTTTGTATTGTCTTTCGCTCATAAAAACACTCGCTTTTTTTCAACTAGCCATCGTTCAGCCGTATCCTATTAAAATAAAAATAGAATTAGCAAACACATAGTAAGTAAGTCACCCCCGCCGTTAACAATGATCCCGGAAAGAAACATTCCACTCTAAATAAAAAGTCAACGGTAGGCTTTCTTTTTCTTTCGATTATCAGAGATAATTATGATAATTTATTTATGAAAAATTAAATTCCTGTCGTTATTCTATGATTGTATATGTATATCAGTGCGAACACTGGCGAAGGATTATTTTCATTATGCCGAAGGGTGTGCACCTGTTATATTAGTAATAATAACAGTGATAAATAAAATTATATAATTGTTAACATACGAACATTTAATTGACAAATTAAAAGAAACAAACAATTCCCATGCTTCCAGTGATGGCCTAGTTCAGTAATTCCACTTATTTACTATCTATTTATTTAACTAAATATACTTTACTTAGACCAAAAATAGCCTGGCTGCATGACAATCCCTAGAGGGAAGTAAGTTATTTATTTTTATTAATAGCAATTGATGTTCGTACTATTGTCATACGCAAGATAAATATTACTGTAAAAACCAGATTAAATTATGAATAAAAAAACAGCAAACAATACGCGAGTTAAATCTTATTTAAAAACAAATACAGAAGTGAAATTTTAAAGAACAAAATGTAAGCGAGATAAGTTACTTAAAAAAACTAATCTGCTCTCTCTCTCTCACTCTCTCTCTCTCTCTCTCTCTCTCTCTCTCTCTCTCTCTCTCTATATATATATATATATATATATATATATATATATATATATATATATATATATATATATATTGTGTGTATATTTAGGCAGCAAGTTTTCATTTAGGCAAACGTTGTTGAATAGCACGGAGTGTTTCTGCTTTGTGATCTTTTTTTAATTTTTTCTATCTTCCGAATGGTCAACTTCGTACCTCGATCAAACTGGTGTATGAAGTTTCCGTAGTTTTGTTGTTCCATCTTCTTTGCGAGTACTTTCGATTTGATATCCTCAAATCATTATCAGGCGTGTTAGTGTGAAAAAAGAATATGTATTTATAGAATGTAAAGTTGTATGAATTAAAAAATAAAAATAAAATAAAAAATAAATATCAATAAATAAATTAATAAAAATAAAAAATAAATGAATAAATAGAATAAATAAATAAAATAATAATTTTCCTCTCTTTACATTCTATAAATACATATTCTTTTTTCACACTAACACGCCTGAAGATGATTTGAGGATATCAAATCGAAAGTACTCGCAAAGAAGATTGGAACAACAAAACTACGGAAACTTCATACACCAGTTTGATCGAGGTACGAAGTTGACCATTCGGAAGATGGAACAAATTTTAAAAAAAGATCACAAAGCAGAAACACTCCGTGCTATTCAACAACGTTTGCCTAAATATATATATATATATATATATATATATATATATATATATCCTTCTCTCTTTTTATATATATATCTTTCTATTTCTCTCTGTCTCTTTCTCTATCCCTATCACTCTCTCTATATATAAATATATATATATACAATATTTGTAATTGTTTATTATCTATGTACGTATACGTTTCGTTCCTTTTCAATCAGGACTCATCAGCATAGAGATATGATAATTCACTACCGGTCGTACGATTCGAAACCCTGGATTACAAGTATTTTTCAACTCAAATCCAACGTCGTTAATCGCGATAAACAATGATAATTTTAACACATTTAATAGCGGCACGATATCCAGGCATTCTACTTCTATTAAAGAAGGAATGATGCATATAAAGCAAGTGACGTCATGCTGTGTTTGTACTACCATTTAGAGTGCTCTACTTATTTTACGAGGAGCAACAAATATAAAATATTTGTTATTGTCTATGTACGTATACGTTTCGTCCCTTTTCAATCGAGACTCATCAGAATATTCACTACAGGTCGTACGATTCAACTCAAATCCAACGTCGTTAACCGCGCGGCCAATATTTGAATAGCCGATAAACAATGATAAGTTTACACATTTAAAAGCGGCTTGATGTCCAGGCATTCTACTTCTATTAAATAAGGAATGATGCATATAAAGCAAGTGACGTCATGCTATATCTTTCTCTCTATTTCTATCTATTTCTATCTCTCTTTATCTACCTATTTATCTATCTATCTATATTTGTGTCTCTCATCCATTTGCAAATAAAGCAGCTGTGTTCCCATAGATTAATCCCTATCTTATTCACAGGAACACTAAGGACAAGGGCATCTTTTTTGTGTATATTTAAAGTGAGAGAAAACATTTACTTAATTTTTTCTCATCACTTATAAAGATTACGTCTTCATTTCTTTGCTCATAGAAGTTACATTTACATATGTGATTTAGCTATTCTTCATTTATTTATTTCAGTTATAATTAAAGTTAAGAATAAGCCTCCCTTTCTTTGCTCATAAAAATAAATGTGCATACGTGATCTGTAAAGCGTTCACTGTTATTATATACAAATAACGCAATTAAATTAAAACCTCTAAATATTTTATTTTTTGTCTACCGTAACTTCGAAAATATTACAATGCGGTCGTCGCGTTATTTTTTATTAATTTCTAATGTTATTATTGCCATTTCTATGTAAATGTTTACATATCTTAGCTGATATAAATCTCTTATATGTTAGGTTTTCGTAAACACTTTGTTACAAAGATTACCGTTTTCTTCTTCGTCATATTTTTTTAATTTTTCATGTAAGTTTAAGTAGGAAAATATATTTGTTCATATGAACCATTTTTTATTTTAATATTTGTACTGCTGCTTGTATCGGTTTTTAGGAAGCGGCAACAATTCGGATGATAATCTTTGCGATTTGGGTGGTTTCAATCGGATTCATTTACTTCCAAGTTCGCTTTTGTTTGTTAAATTCTTTAATCTTTAGATACGATCGTCATTTGAGAATCTCAACTAATGAGATGCCTGAATGTTGATTGTTATTCTGCAACGCGCAAAAGCTGAAAGAAATATAAAACCTTGTCCTTCATCGCTCGCCTTTAAAAGATATAATTAGATAAAATAGACAATAGGGCTATTCATTCAGTACTTTTAATTTTAACCAGCGTTTCATGATGTTGCTTTTCTGTTTTACGATAAATCAACTGTTCTAAGGTTTTTTTAATTCCTATTGTAATCATTCCATTATACACAATAAATTGAACAACAGTTGCTGTTTTAGCAAGATACGAGTGAACATTATGGTCGATAGCTTTCCAGCAGTATACGAGTTTAAATACCCGCAATAATACTAAAACTGTAATTGCGACGTTTTGTTTGAAAAGCTTATCTTATCTGACGACTATAGACGATATTGTAATAATATGTCTTAGTGGACAAGGGAATATCCCTGTGTCCCGGGAATTAACCGCGTTATATTTTACGATAAAATGAAAGCAAACAAAGCTGTACGTAAAATGTGTTATTTTAGATATTTAAAAGTGCAAACGTTACAAACATGTTTTATTCCATTATTCATAACACTCAAACACTCCATCATCATCATCATCATCATCATCATCATCATCATCATCATCATCATCATCATCATCATCATCATCATCATCATCATCATCATCGTCGTCGTCGTCACCGTCATCATCATCATCATCATCATCATCATCATCATCATCATCGTCATCGTCACCATCATCATCATCATCATCATCATCATCATCATCATCATCGTCGTCACCGTCCTCCTCCTCCTCCTCATCATCATCATCATCATCATCATCATCATCATCATCGCCATCGTCATCGTCACCATCATCATCATCATCATCATCATCATCATTATCATCATCATCATCATCATCATCGCAATATAATTCATCGCAAATTTCCTAAAATCAAGTGCGAGGATGGAAGATTAATTACCATCATTGCTTTCTCGTAAAATCATAACCTCAAAAAATTGTGTTGAACCTTGGTACTGGGCTTGATCTATATAATAAAAGATAGCCCTTTCTTCCTATGACACTTTGGCTGTATAGACTGCAAACTAAAAGCTTAATATGGTAAAATTTTCCACTTACCGCCTACAGCACTTCCTAATGCGTATTTTCAGAAAATATGCATACATTTCGTCTCCTTACAAATATCATTATATTGATTCCGATCTAGCTGCTTTTCCCAAATACGTCTTTCACGACGAAGGTGGGAGACACTTTCACCCTTGAACAATTATCTACTCCCACGTCTCTAAAATACACCGGGATTTTTTTTAATAGAATACATATGACTCCGACACCGTAATTATTTTATTTTAGTTTTAGTATTGACTATATACTATACTACATTTCAAAATATTAATAACAAACGCTCCCTCAATTTTAGTTATATTCTACCAGGCGTCTCGACTGTAGACGCGGAAGACAGGAATATCGGATTGAATATCAAATACACGTAGTATGCACGAATTTGACTATACACTATTCATTTATTCTTATTACATTCTTCTAAGACTTTTTCCTTCGCCGATTCTTAATGGGAAACAAATAATATTCACTATTCATTCAGATGTTCACAATAAATTCTGTCTGCCGTCCCGTCTGACTATTCCGATTACATTTATTCAAATTTTGGAATACATTAAGTAACACCTGGCATAATACGTCCAGTTCGTCGCAATGACATCTTAGCCTGACGGCTGTTTTTCTTTGTGTCTCGGTTCATCGTAAGTAACTTTAATTCTCTTTCTTCACTTTCTAAAAGTTTTAACAACTGTTTTTTATCCCTAGCGGGACTCAAGGAAATAAAAAAAGAATCATTTCTTACAAAACATAAGTATTAGAGTACCAAGCTAACGTGTTATTTTGATTTGTATGCTGACTTCCTGAATCACATATATATTAATACATTTTGTTATTTCGACATGTTTTCTCAATCTAGAAGGATTACTACTTCATTGACTTAGAACATAAAAAGTTAAACGTGTCCTTTTGGTTTATTTTTTACTTTACTTGTCAAAATAGAATTAACGTTAAAGTATACAATCGGTTCTGATATTATACTTTATATTTTCTCTTCTCGGTGAGTTAAAGAAGCATCCTTCAAGTGAAATTTAGTGGTTCAACTAAAATAAAACGCATGTAAATAGCATTTAGCGTGTTTACGCGGCATCAAGCGACGATTAATGCCAAGAATAGCCAAAATAAACGCGTTTTCACAAGACATTATGAAATTGCAAATATGAACATATACTGTTTTTAATACTCTGTCCGGTGGCAAAAGTTGCTAGTGATGCAATGTTACCACCCTTCGTTGGCGGCTGGAGAACAGAGTATCGCACGTGATATCACATGTTGTATGTTATATATATATATATATATATATAGATATATATATATATATGTTTCATTCATTATTATTTCATGTTTATACATATTATGAAGTGATATAATATATTGTATATATATATATATATATATATGTACATTTTTCAGTATTCATCTCAACAGTACCCAATACATGACTAGGCCTTAGTAGTTATCTGGACATTATATATATATATATATATATATATATATGCGTCGACGATCACTAGTGACTGGTTTTCTGTCATAAGTAGATCGCATTCTCTATTCCACCTCAAAGTCCTGGAAGCCATATATATCAAGTCAATCAAACCTTCCCTTTGTAAGCAAAAGGAATGGCTTTTAGGACTTAATGTGATCAACTTATGACTCTCCTCCCCATATATATATATATATATATATATATATTTTTTTTTTTTCTCCTAAACTTGTCACTAGTTTTCATCACAAATTTTTTAGGTTTTAGTCGTATTCAATCACTTCCACGTTTTACTCTGATGAGTGTGGACGAAAACCGGTTCAGTACATTAATTAATTTCTTTTTAATCGTTTTCTCTCGTTTTTATATTTGTTTAATCTCATTCGACCCTCCAAAAAATGTCCCAAACGTCCGTATTCCTCGCCGTTATCAAATTTTGTACCACGAAAAATTTATTTAAATATATATATATATATATATATATATATATATATATATATATATATATATATATTACAGGTTAGCTTTCGTAGGAAATCATTGGACTAAATATATATATATATATATATATATATATATATATATATATTAAATAAACTATTTATATATTTGATATATATATATATATATATATATATATATATTAAATAAGCTATTTAAATATATATATATATATATATATTAAATAAGCTATTTACATATTTGATGTTGGTCATACGAACGGTTTTATGCCTATAAATCGGCAATTTTTCAATGTTACACTCCATTCGCCTTCAAACTATTGGGTGTAATCGTTTGTTGACGTATTTAAAACTGAAAACTTTAACTTCGAAGATTACAGTCGAAGAAGAAGACGTTCAAAATTAAACAACGGTTCTTTTAAGACAATCATTGAAATACAGTTAAAATATCAGAAGTAACTTTCAAGGGAATTGAACTCACTGAAAAGTACAATTCATGAACACTTAATGTTGCTAAGATTGTATTAATGTTTGAGTTCATCACAAACATTCTAAAAATAAGTGCGTAGACCGATATTCGTTTTGCGATAAGGTTTCGAGCGACGCCATTTCTTAAGAGAAAATTTGTGATTGAAAATGAAAGAATTGATTATTTATGAAACTGTCGTGCGAAAAGATCCAATAAAGTCACATCCAAAAAGAATATCCACGTCATAAAAATGATTTGTGTTTGGTGGGGTTGCACAGATATTATAGATTTAGAGATGAGTCTAATGCATGTATAAAATAAAAACACATTTGTCAAAATTAACGGATATGTTTCATGGGCACAATCACTCATCAGGGTGGCTCATATAACTACACCGCCAGTCGAACATTTTGAACTCTGAACCCGAGTCATTATTAGTTAACTCCAATCCAACACCCTTATCAATTAGCTAACAATCATCAGTGTGTCTCATGTGACTGTACCAATGGTATAATTTTTATGACGGAGGATGCACTCACCTTATTTCTCTCTCTCTATCGCTCTCTCTCTCTCTCTCTCTGTATATATATATATATATATATATATATATATATATATATATATATATAAGTATACCTTTTTATTTATACAAATATTGTTGGTTACATATGTGCATAGATGTTTCGGTTGCACTCTTCGCAGAAAGTCAACCTCATCAGACCAAGCATTCATTTCTCTGAATCCTTGGTCTGATGAGGTTGACTTTCTGCGAAGAGTGCAACCGAAACATGTATGCACATATGTAACCAATAATGTTTGTATAAATAAAAAGGTATACGTATAAACAGCTCTATTTGTTATTGAGCACTTTTTATGAACACTTGAGTTTCAACGGATTCACATCTACAGAAACTAATACAACCAGTATTGAGTCATTTTGTTTTTTTCATCAAAAAACAAGAATAAACAAACTTATTTCTTTGTTACTTGATAAACGTCCTTGGTACGACGTCTCCGCAGTGTTGTATCGGCGGTTATGATTCAAATCCGGTGTCGAACGAAAGAAGCGTTGGCACGCTGTCATGAAAAGTGTGGGTTTGTCGTTCAAATTTCAAAGTATTGCAGGGTTAATTTTATTCCGAAATCGATAGGATAAATGTAAAAAAAAAAAAAATAAATTAATCTTGTATTGCTAATATGGTTATATTTCAATTTTATTAACTAACCCTGCAATACTTTGAAATTTGAACGACAAACCACAATATATATATATATATATATATATATATATATATATATATATATATATATATATATATAGCCTTACCTGACACAGCCTCCTGCACAGGAAAGTAACCTATGTCAGGTATCGTCTTGTCTGTCGGTCAACCTATGTCGGTCTCGTCTTGCCCTTCGGGGCTTGATCACACCGGTCTGTCGGTTCATCTTATGTCGGTCTCGTCTTGCCCTTCGGGGCTTGATTCCACCGGTCTGTCGGTTGTTCTGCTCTGTGCAGTTCTAGGAGGTGCGGTGGTGCGGCTGTTCTGTCCTGTGCAGTTCTAGGAGGTGCACCCTCCCAGACTTCGCCTCCCCTCTTTGGGGAGGAGTAAGTTTATTGCTTACTGCCTGAGCCGCCCCTACCGGGGAATGCCGACGGGGCTGCCCAGGCAATTTTTAATGGCCAGAGTGCTCACTTTCTCGGGCGCTGGCTTTTCAAACCCCACTTTCCCGACCCGACCTTGGGTCACATCTTACTTGTGGGAGTAAGATAAAAACTGGCCTTGAGCCTAACTCCTGGAGAGGAGTAAATAAATATACAGCCTCTGTTAATAATGATGGAATAAGTTAGTTTTTTTCTACTTTCATTTATTCCAAACAAGGCATATTGTCCGTGAAACGTTAGGGACTACTGTAAAGTAATGGCTATATCTACAGGGGCATCTAAAGTGTGGGAGTTGTACATCACATTACGAATAATTAAAAGCTAAAAAATAATATGACCCGCTGAGTCTACTATTGAACTCGGGTGAAATGGTTTTAATGAGGGAAAAGTCAGTGTGAAAAGCCAGTTAAATTTAATAACAAACTTCAATATCCCACATTAGTATATTTCAGTTCGCTATCTCTTTCTACCTCTTTTTTTCTCCTTTTCCCCAGCCATGGCGTACGTTTGGTGATATTCCCTATTGTTCATAATGAACTGTTCCAATTTTCTGGTTTATAGTTAGTTGTATTACGTTGACTGCTAATAAGTAGATAGAGAGAGAAACGGAAGCGAACGTGATAGATACTACATGAAATAAAAGCGGGGGTCGAACAACATAGAGTGAATGCGGGCGAGAGTAATAGACAGAAACTTAGAAAGAAACGGGCGACTTTGTTAAAAAAAATTGCAAATAACAGCTAATTAGAACAATTAAAATGATTTTTTAAAAATATAACTTAATCTTTACGCTAAGGAATATTTAACATGTTTTGTACGTAATAAAAATATATATTAAAAAGCTGTAAAGAAACAAACGTTGATTGACTCAGATTTTGTATAATAATAGAAATAAAAATAACTTTCTTTTGTTTTCTATCTTTCTTTGATTCAAAAAGATGTTGGGTAATTAAAAGAAGAAGCTTCGACTCATTAAAGAGTCGTCCGACCTTTGTATCTAATTTTTCATTGCATTTATATATGCTAGCTTTCTACGTAATTTGGTTTCAACAATTATTTCGAGCGGACTTAAACACACACGTACATACAATAACGCTTACATAGATACAACATAGCTTGTTCGTTTATTTCGGATGAAAACGCCGTTCATGAGAAAGACTGATTATGTATTTATATTTCTGATACAGATCAAATCGTTAAACCGGGTGGTACATAAAGAAAGTTGACCGACCAATCTAGAATAACGATATAGAGAAAGAGAAAACAGAAAAAAAGCGATAGGAAAAACGTAAGGTTCACAAGTGCGTATGTTTCGTTGTACTGACTGTCTTATCCACACATAAAAAACCTTCTAATACGACAATATTATAATGCACTAATTATATATTTCTTCCACCGTACTTTTAACGTATCATATTATTAGCATTACCGGATGTGTACAGTTTTAATTCATATATTTGAGTTGATACATTCTTGCTTATTCCAAATTAATGTTCTTAACTTCTTTACTAACTCGATGTTTGAGAAATAAAGGAGAAGTGTAATAGAATATTCGAATATATATGTATCTTATATAGGGATTAAGTATGAGCCCCAGGGTGGAGGCCGTTGATTTTTGAGAACTTCGACTGAAATAAAATTAAACAAAAAGTAATATCAAAGGTATTTCATCTTGCATTGAAATACATACGCTTTACAATACAAATAATATAGATCAACATTATTTTTGCAGGTGTACACCTGATTATATATATATATATATATATATATATATATATATATATATATATATATATATATAATTTATTTATTATTCGGTACAGAAAATCAGTACAACATCGGTACCATTGGTTTCAAACTCAAAAAGCGTTAACCTCCCGGATATCTTCAGCTTTGTTGTCACTTTGTAGATAAAATGGAGGATGAAGCATAAACCACGATTTGATACGTTGTTGACTAAGAAAGGTTAAATAAGTATTGTCTCAATTCTTAGCCTTTTGGCTAAGATAAGATGAAAGTGTAGTATCTGTTCCGATGGATACTACACCCTATAGACCAGTATCGTTTTGGCCTTCGGGTCTTAATTCCGCCGGTCTGTGGGTTTACCCTGTGCAGTTCTGGGAGGTCCACCCTCCCAGGCTTTGCCTTCTCACCATTTGAGAACGGGTAAATTTATTGCTAATCGCCTGAAGCGACCCTACCGGGGAATGCCGACGTGGCTTTCCAGGCATTTTTTGTATGCCAGTGTACTCACCTTCTCGGACGCTAGCTTTTCAAATCCCACTTTCCGGACCTTGTGTCACATCTTACCGCTGTGAGAGGAAGATACATAGAAAGTATCGTCTCAATTATAGAGAAAGCTATGTGAGATTAAAAAGTGTAATAAAGTCCCAAAAGAGGGGAATAGAAATTAAAAAATTTAGATTTATATTGTTTAAATATATTTTTTATAAATCCCGTGGGACACAGTTTTTGCTAACAGCTATTTTTATCTGAAGTCTCTGTCTTCTTTGGTCTGAAGAGGTTGACTCTCTGTGATGAATAACAGCGAAACATGTATGCACATATGTAACCAATAATATCTATATAAAAACACATTTATACTAAAGAATAGCTCTACTTGTTATTGAGCACTATTTATAAACACTGGAGTTTCAACGGATTTACATCTACAGAAACTAATACAATAGGTGTACTATATATATATATATATATATATATATATATATATATATATATATATATATATATATATATATATATATATAAGTAATCCAACAAAAGATAAAAGCGTCAACTAATATCTTATAATTAGTGAAAACATCCGGAAAAAAACTGAAGCCCAATATACTGGATAGAGAATTAATATTATAATATAAAATGAAATGAGCTAAGGACGTTAAGATACTTTGCTTGAACTTTGAATTTTAATAAAATTTGATTGACACCTTATTTTATTATTTTATTTTATATTATAATATATATATATATACACTGTTTTCCAGATATTCCAATCCAGGTGGACGGTAAAGATCTGAAATATGTGAAAAACTTCACTTATCTTGGGAGTAAGATAAATTGGAGTGCCTCCCTTGATGACGAAATCTTTAACCGAATTGCGAAAGCAACTACTGCCTTTGGAAAACTGCGTCATCGGTTATGGAAGGACAGGGGGATAGGTTTGAGAACAAAAGTACTTGTGTATAGAGCAGTTGTGCTAACATCCCTGCTTTATGGATCGGAATCATGGACAGTCTATCGCAGCCACATTCAGAAGCTTGATGTCTTTCACAAAAATTGCCTTAGAACGATTTGTGGTGTCACCCTAAGAAATCGGATGTCTAATGCGGATCTATTTACATGCTGCGGTATTGGCGGAATTGAAAGTTTTTTGATGCAATCACAACTGCGTTGGGCAGGACATGTCTTACGTATGGAAGATGATAGAATACCAAAGCAACTGATGTACGGCGAGCTCAACAGTGGAAGGCGAAATGTGGGTCGACCGCTGCTTCGCTTTAGGGACAAGTTGAAGATGAATTTGACATCTATCAATATTGCTTATCGTGATTTTGAACAGCTTGCTTCTCGACGGAAGGAATGGCGATCTGACTGCCAGAGGGGCATCAGGCGGTTCTCTGTAACTGCCATTGATCAACAGCGCGAAAGACGCGAAAGAACAAAAACATCTACAAGTATCCCAGCCGATTTTTCTCAAGATCTTCCTTCTTGCATCCATTGCGGGCTGGTTTGCAAATCTCTCGCAGGACTCAAATGCCATTTACGATTGAGTAAATGTAAGCATGCTACATCCATCGTAGACTAAACAAATTTTGAGTTGTCTAGACCTCATACGTCGAAATCGACGGGAGAGTCCATGATATATATATAGTAAGCTATGAAAATATATTCATGGCAATTAAGCTACACAAAGGCTCCCACGTTTCATCCCCGGTGAGAATCTTCAGGCTAATATATATATATATATATATATATATATATATATATATATATATATATGTGTGTGTGTGTGTGTGTGTGTGTGTGTGTGTGTGTGTAACAGACATCTAATGTAAACAGACATCTCGCTGCGCTGATCCCAAGTTAGGTTGACCCCCCCCTTCGTTCTCCACTTTTCTCTTCTCAGTAGCCTCTTTACGTCTCCAGTGGCGGCCTGCCTTGTTTGGGGTGAACTATGTTAATATATATATATATATATATATATATATATATATATATATATATATATATATATATGTATATATATATATATATATATATGTGTGTGTGTGTGTGGGTGTGTGTGTGTGCACTGTTATCTGGGCGTGTTACAGTAAACCACGAGCATTTGGTTCAACAATTGGTTTATACTTGTTCGCCTTTTGTTGATATGTTGATAGAAGTTTTGCAGACGAGATGCGAACAGAAAACTCTCAGCTCAGGTCATGGTGTCGCTTTTTTTTTGCAAAGGGAATTTTGTAACAAAAGAAAGTAAAACAATGCCAGCAAATAATTATACATGAAAGTAAAAGCCGGCTCAGCGGGAAGAAGAAAACGAAAGAAAGGCTTAAAAAGAAGAAGAAGAAAAAGAATAAACTACAAACACGATGGATGTCAAAAAGAATAGGAGAACAAGCAACAAAAGACCAAAGTACGTCACGTGCTACTAATTAGGTGCTGTGTGCGCGTGTCCTTTCTGGGTCTTCGTGCTTGAGGCTCGGCGTCCGGCGCTCAAACTTTACTTCCGGCTAGTTTGGCTCTGAACAGACCAATCAGGTCAACAGTCGTCGGTTCAAAAAACGTTCTACAGGATGGCAGCCTTTAGCGCACTTGACGTTGTGCTCATCGCTATTTGGCGCCAACGTCCGTTCGGGTTAAGTGTACGAAGTCGTCTTCCTTTCTTTTTAATTTACTTTTATTTATAATGACGATGTTGGACTTTTGTGTCGTTAGTCTCAATATTTTTAGAACACCATTGTTCTACCAGTGACTACTTTAAGTCGGATATAAGAATGCGAAAGTGAGTGGCTGACGACATGTAAACTGATACTGAGTTTCTTGACAGCTACATATACAAAAAGAACGGATTTGTTTTATTTGTTTGTTTACTTCTTTCATGGTATATCAAACATTTTGGGTTATTTAATTCTTAAATACAAAACGTATCATGAACGATCCATTGTCTTCGATGAGGATACACCATTGCTGTTTTACTTATATCTAGGCATGTGGCATAACGTTGGGTGTTCTTTAATCTACAATGTTCGTGATCTACTTCTTCGAAAAACCAAATGTTCGTCACTCTGAAGTGACAGTGTTGATGTGCTAGGCCAAATGTGTGTGTTTTGTTCGTCTCGCCTGGTCGCTCAGATAACGTATAAAATAAAATAAAATAACGACTCCAACAACCGTGCTTCTCAATTGATCGTGTTCTTTAAAGTGTTATTCTCTTACAGCACTCTACTGTTATACGTAACCTTCCCATCGGTAGCTTCCTGCGGAGGATAAATTGACGAAAACGAAGTTTCGCAAAAAGCGTCCATACCAAATCATATCATCTGCCACGTGTCTTCCTCGCCACTTGTCACTTCATACTTCCTCCCATAATGCAATTTCCTGTACACGTAGCTCTAGTAAAACTCTTAACTTTAAATAGAGTGCCCCGTTATCTTACTTATTTTAACTGAGGAAAATTACCGATTCTAATATTACGTTTACACACTTGCATCTAAATAGGGGTTCATATCTTACCCAACGATACGATTGAACATAACAGATGCAACTGATCCCCCAAACGGATTTTAGTTAAAAATAAAATATAATTTAAGTAGGTTTAAACTACATGAAGCAATAAACTGAAACATGCAAAGGGCATACCTCATGATATGATCATGCCCTTTTAATGCATATTAGATGGGAAATGAAGTAAGCCACCATTTTGAAACATTTCTGATGAGAAACAACTATTTTCAGAAAGAAACCAATGCGAAATAAGATATACTCTTTCCAATATCATAAGGGATAGACAAAACGAAAAAGTTGGGTAGTTCGAATCAAGTAGCGATATGTCATACAGATTACTATTTAAGCCTGCCTTTGACAATCCGATCATATATATTTTTATATAAAAATATCCAATGATGATATATATATATATATATATATATATATATATATATATATATATATCACTGGATATGTTTTATTAAATTTATATGATGTTTCGATCAAATTTACATCTACGTACCAGATAATTAAAAGCTTAAGAAAAAAGTTACTATTGAATTAGACACGTAATGGCGCCTTCAACCCTGTGATAAAATTGATATATTAAGAAACACACAGAATTTACACCAATTAAAATTTAAATGAAATACTAAATGGAACATTCGGAAAAAATTTTAAATAAAAAGTATTATCAAGCAAAAACTCTTCGTGTTATTTAGTAATGTTTGCCTAAATGAAAATATTATGTCTAAAAACGCAAGATATATATATATATATATATATATATATATATATATATATATATATATATATATACTGTAAATATATATATATATATATATATACTGTAAATATTTTTTACATATTTAAGTATTTTTATACCCACAAACGATATCGTTTCGAAGTGTTTACCCTCATCAGTGCCGGAGTGGCGGTTGCATACGGTCATCTGGGATCGAACACATTTCGTAGATTGAATCACGAGGCTAACCAGAAATCGCCACAGACAGTAATTGAAATTAACGTACACTTACTCGAGAGGCGGGGCAAGCGTGTTATTGTCAAACGTGTTCGACGCTCGAGCGGAACTTTTCATAATCGCCCGTGACAACAATCTCGTAACTCCAAAGACTCCTCTACAATTAAGACTGTTAAAACGTTAAAAGGGCATCATCTGTAAATAATTGTTCATATTAATCTATTTTTTTATCTATATCGTTTCGAATGGTTTACGCTCACCAGTGAAAGAATTGGCCGTTGAAAGCGGTCGTATGGGATCGAACGCAGTTCGTAGATTCAGACTAAAATCATGAGGCGTATGTCTTTGCCTACGCGGTGACGTGAAATCGCCACAGGCAGTAATTGAAGTTATATAAATAGTTTTAATTAAATATTAAAGTGTTTTTTTATACCTACAGACGAAGTCGTTTCGAGTATTACCCTCATCGTATATATATATATATATATATATATATATATATATATATATATATATATATATACATAAACATACACACACACACACACACACACACACACACATATATATATATATATATATATATATATATATATATATATATATATATATATATAGTAAGCTATGAAAATATATTTATAGCAATTAAGCTACACAGAGGCTCCCGCGGGAGCCTCTGTGAAGCTTAATTGCCATAAATATATTTTCATAGCTTACTACCTAGCTCTACTTACGTATCGAGCACTGTTGAAGTAAATACTGAAAATTGATACATAAAAAATTATATCTCCTTATAAAATGTTATGTGGATACATGAAATACTAATATATATATATATATATATATATATATATATATATATATATATATATATATATATATATACTGGCAAAACCTACCCGCCCTCCGGGCAGCAATTCATTGGGAGAAGGGGGAGCGTTCATTAAACAAATATTTTTATCTCAGAGAATTCCATAATTCCATAAACTTTGGTTAATTTGTAGATTAAAATCCTCAGCTAAATAACCCGCCCCCTAAAAATGAGATTCTTTTTAGGGTCATTCTAGGTCGTTAGGGCAGTTACTATGTTTTAAACACTAACCCTAAGTTTGACTGGCAAGATCGTAAAACCACACGCGATCGCCACAAAAAGGTTATTTCCCTCCCTAGAAATAAAAAAACGCACATAATTAATCTTCTACGGCAAAAAATGGTAAACTCACATTCTAAATTCTAAAATATTTTTGTTGTTTCTCGTTCGGCCAGATTTTACAGGATATTCACGCGTAATCGCCTGACAAAGTAGAATCTCATTTTATCGAAGGTGGGGTGGGGTCGTGTGGGGTGTTTATCTACAATGATATCAAAACTTTAAATATTTTTATTTATACCATGAAAATAAAATATTTAATTAGTTAGATCATTTTAAAGTTATTTTTTTTATTTTTACCGAAAAGGTAAACACAACTAAAATCAGTTGCTTAAAATAAAGATAAAACAAGACGTATAGTAAAAAACAGTATAAGATAAAAAAAAATTACATATGGGTAAATTTGCATATAAACACCCTCCATTAATACCCCACCACTCCGAAAAACATAACATTCTGCGTTTTCGGGGAGTACGTGTTAACACCATGGAACAGGGAAAGAAAGAAAAACAAATATTTTAGAATTTAGAGTTAGGGATCAAAAATTGTTTACCACTAACCTTAAGTCCAAGTCTCAGGGTCATAAAACAACACGTAAAGTAGCACCCCCCCCCCTTCAAAAAAATGCAGCGATTCTACTCCCATAAAATAAGAATTTAGTTAACTGCATTAAAACTGTCTCTAAAATTGAATGTATATACAAAAATGTTCTCCAATTTAAATTATCAAATAATTGTCTTTCTCTTCTCTCAATCAGATTAAAAATAGTTAAACACTGCAAAAAGAGAGTGAGATCAAAAAAGAGAGAGAGAGAGAGAGAAAAAAGGAAACTGCCCTAAAATGTCAGCATATTGTTAACTGCACCTGATAAGAGAGAGAGAGAGAGAAAGAGAGAAAGAGAGAGAGAGAAAGAGAGAGAGAGACAACCATATTCCCCACTCCTTCTTTGTCTTCTCGCTTCTGCCTCGCTACAAGACTTTGACTTTCGGTAAGGTCGTCAGTGAGCGCATAAAGTTAAAAGTAAAGGTATTTAGTTATTTTTCCGATCTATGTATTAAATAGCATTAATTAATTACTGGTAATATAGACAGAACTATTGCAATATATTGTATTCCTATACGTTAACAAATAAGAAATAAATGAAAAGTATATAAGCATTTACATATTTTTACACTAATCTATCTATCTATCTATTAATCTATCTATCTATCTATCTCTCTCTGTATATATATATATATATATATATATATATATATATATATATATATATATATATATATATATATTAGTAAGTTTTTGAAAGGCTGTGGGCAATGCAAGTTCCGGGCAATGCAAGTTCCTTACAACTTGCATCTTACCCGGAACTTGCATTGCCCACTACCTTTCAAAAACGTACTACTACTACTATACCCAGCAATGCTTCAAGCTAACTACCATTCTCTACTATATATATATATATATATATATATATATATATATATATATATATATACATATTAATATTTTTATTTATACAGACAAATGAAATATGAATATAAATATATGTAAATAAAAGTGCAAATATAAATATAAATAGCTCTATTTGCAATTGAGCATTATTATATAAACATAGTTGGAATTCTTTTGGTGTTTCTCCTGTGAATATTAACTTTACATGGATTACTATATATATATATATATATATATATATATATATATATATATATATATATATATATATAAAATATGAATAAAATAGAATATGAAACATAAAGGATACTTTTAGTGGATAGCACCTATAGTAAATGGTTTCCGCGAGAGTATTTTAAAATGGCCCGAATTCTCAAAATTACTTCCGAATAAGCGCGTTCCACCTACGATTGAACTAAACATCTTTCTATTGGATTTATTTCATTCTTGAATTTTTTTAATGCTGCCTTCACGAAACCCCTTCTTTTTTATCTTTAAATCTCTTTACACTGGACACCTTATCAACGGACACTTACCAACTGGGCAGATCCCATATCTTTTTACAGGCACATTCTCACTCTCCATTATTTAATACTTTTTCAAATTTTGAATTTTGGCTTTTCCTCTGCCGACTTATCTATCTATGTAATTCCTCTGATGATAAGATTTTAATCTTTGAAAAGCCTTGGCTTAAGGGAACAATTGTAAACATGTTTTTTACCGAGTACACCTTGCATTTAACAATCGAAGTTGAAATAAATTTGGCATTCGTACATGTTTATCCCTCATCTTTCATCTATCTTTATATATATATATATATATATATATATATATATATATATATATATATATATCAATGAAATGGACAGGTGGAAAAAAAGAACATTGCGAAATTTTTCCTTAAGGCCTTATCGTCTGACCCTTTAAGAGGAAACGTCAGAATGATAAATTAAAAACTAAGAAAATCGAATGAGATATGAGAGGAAAAAAGATTGTTTGAGTTAGAGAAAACGATTGAGAGAAAAAAAAGAAAAAAAAGTACATCTCTTTACGTTATGGTGGATTTGAAGCATTAAAGATCTCCAACTGATGCTCTAAAATCTTTTGTCTACACAGGCTAGGTCGAGAATTTTTAATAACTAACGCCTCAATAATATTGAGATGGTAGTTCGACCTGGCACTGTGTAAAACAGAAAACCCCCCATCGGAATACTTGTCAGAACAACTATTTGTACTAACCAGGTGATTACCATGGCTGATTCCTGTTCTTAGTTTTTAATTTATCATTCTGACGTTTCCTCTTAGAGGGTTAGACGATAAGGCTTTAAGGAAAATTTTAGCAATTTTCTTTTTTTTTTCACCCGCCCGTCTCATTGATTAAAAAAATAAATAAAATGTTTCCTCTGAAATTTATCCTACGATTTTGTTGTACTAGAAATTTACATTATATATATATATATATATATATATATATATATATATAAATATATATATCAACCATTCGACCACCAATGGCATATAAGAAAATACAAAGTTGTTTCTCTGTAAAAGTAGTATGAACAAGCCTGGGGCCCAAACCTTTGCAGAAGACTATGTAAAAAAAAGGCCAGAAACCACAAAATAATAGTAAACATTGGAGCGTTGACAAGTTGGCAGAGCTGTCCTCCTTGAGATCCGTGGCACACAAATGAAACCATTTAGGCAGAAAATCCAATGGATGCTCAGTCAATAAAAGGACTTCTTTTTTTTAAAATTATTTTTCTTCTATTTTGGTCTTTTTTTTGAAGACACACGCACACCTCTACCAACAACAGACGAGTGTTTATAAAACTCAAACAAAAAGATGGGCGGAGACGAAGACGAAGATAGGGATGAACTGATGTCAAGAGAAGAAGAAGAAGGAGGAAAAATGCACTAAGTAAATTGAAAGAGAAAAACTGTGTGAATTGAAAAGGGAAAACGAGTCGAGAAAAGGAGGAAAGGGGAAAAGGGAATTCATTGTTTGATCAATAAATATAGGGTGAAAAGGAATGAATAAGTGAATTGAATGAAGCAATATACAAATACAGATAGATAAATAGATAAATAAAAGAAATAAATAAGTAGATAGATATATTGATGGAAAGAAATACATACTAGCTGACGTACTTAGGGGATCAAAAAAGATGAACACGAGTTCATTTCATGTATCGGAATTTTTTTAGATGAGGTTTTATTTGAATTATTCGACCTATTGCTTCATCTTGGCTGTGCTTTTGAAAAGGTTTCGGCCGATGTAATCTCCGACCGTCTTCAGGTGCGTTTAGTTTTGTTCCTGCCTTCCTAATTAAAACCTTAAAATTACGTTAGCTCTACTCCACATATCTATGGCCTTTTGGCTAAGATCAAAGTGTAGTATCTGTTCCGATGGATACTGCACCCCATAGACTGGTATTGTCTTGGCCTTCATGGCTTGATTTATGCCGGTCTGTGGGTTTGTCCTGTGCAGTTCTAGGAGCTGCACCCTCCCAGGCTTTGCGTCCCCTCTTTGGGGAGGAGTAAGTTTATTGCTTACTGTCTGGGGCGCCCCTACCGGGGAATGCCGACGGAGCTGCCCAGGCAATTTTTAATGACCAGAGGGCTCAACTTCTCGAGTGCTGGTTTTTCTAATCCCACTTTCCCGACTTTGTGTCACATCTTACCTTGTGGGAGGTAGATAAATAAAATTACGTTAGCTCCACTCCACATATATATGGCCTTTTGGCTAAGATCTAAGTGTAGTATCTGTTCCGATGGATACTGCACCCCATAGACTGGTATTGTCTTGGCCTTCGGGGTTTGATTTACGCCGGTCTATGGGTCTGTCCTGTGCAGTTCTAGGAGGTCCACCCTCCCAGGCTTCGCCTCCCCTCTTTGGGGAGGACTAAGTTTATTGCTTACTGCCTAAGGCGCCCCTACCGGGGAATGCCGACGGGGCTGCCCAGGCAATTTTTAAACCCCATTTTCCCGACCCGACCTTGGGTCACATCTTACTTGTGGGAGTAAGATAAAAACTGGCCTTGTGCCTAACTCATGGAGAGGAGTAAATCAATACTCCACATATCTATGGATTGCATAAAACTGCATCCAAATTTTAGAGCTTTAGTGAGTGTGAAATCGCCCCTTAGTAAGAACTAGCAAGACGACCCGACGTTGTTCGGGATTGAATGAGGATCACTACAATGCGATTGTTCACTATGATCAAAACACCATATTACTTTATTTGATTTTACTGTCACTCCTCCCATTTCGGAAGAAGTTAAAAGGCCTCTTATACAAATGGTTCAAATTTGATTAAAATAAATATAATTATTTGTAGTTGTAAGGAGGTTCTTCTACCATGGGTCACTTAGAGGTAAAGGCACGTAGATATTCGGCACATAGACGGTAATGTAGAGATTCGATACCACTTCCATTGTCTTCCTCAGAGAATGTTATACATATGATATAAATTTAATCAAAATAGGATTCATTTTAAGTTTTAAAGGACGTTCAGCCTCGCCTAGCTCCCTTACGTTAGGAGAGGCACTTAGAGATTCGGGCCACTTCCATTGTCTTCCTCAGAAGTTTTTATACATAGAATTATAATTTCATAAAATTAAGACATATTTAAAGTTTTAAGTGGTTATGTCCTCATAAGTTCTTTACATATGCACTTCGCGATTCGGGAACACTTCAATTGTCTTTTCCGGTAAATTTTACATACGAATACATTTTTAAGTTTAATGTAGATTCTATAATCTTTCTAGCTTATAGAGAACACATAAACATCATTCACACAGATACACAGATATTATTATTTTTATATATATATATATATATATATATATATATATATATATATATATATATATATATATATATATATATTATTCCAAGATCGCATCAAACCCGAAGTGATAGGACCTGTCCGAACCGCACTCATGAGTCAAATAGAAACTATCATTATAGACTATTTGTGTACACGCTAGGAAGTAAGTGTAGTATCTGTTCCGATGGATACTGCACCCCTATAGACGGGTGTCGTCTTGTCCTTCGGGACTTGATTCCATTTGTCTGTGGGTTTGTCCTGTGCAGTTCTAGGAGGTCCATCCTCCCAGGCTTCGCCTCCCCTCTTTGGGGAGGAGTAAGTTTATTGCTTACTGCTTGAGGCGGCCCTACCGGGGAATGCCGACGGGGCTGCCCAGGCAATTTTTAAATGGCCAGAGTGATCACCTCTCGAGCGCTGGCTTTTAACCCCACTTACTCGACCCAAGCTGTGGTCACATCTTACTTGTGGGAGTAAGATAAAACTGGCCTTGTGCCTAACTCCTGCAGAGGAGTAAATAAATATACATCTACAAAACAAATGTATCGAAAAACTAATCGTATGTAAAATGTATGTACAGTTTCGGCATGAGATGACCTAACGAACCTAAATCCAAGAAAATCATGAATAGTTAAAACTGAATCGAAAGAAAACAAAGCGCTCAATGATATCGTCGTCGACATCGCCGGAATCCTGTCGATCCTCGAACCAGTTGGCCTCAATAAAAGAGATGTCAAACTGGCATATATTATACGGGATGCGACTGGCGTCGACAGTTTTGCGCCATCGCCAGTAACAGAATCGGCGAAAACAACCCTGCACATGCAGAAGCGTCAGCAGAGGTTCGCAAGCAATCAAAATATGCAGATCTTTTCCACAGATCTGTGTTCCGACCGATCGCCGTAGAGACGAGTGGGGTGATAGGCCCTGCCACGCGCGACTTCATCAGCAGTCTTGGTCTGTTAATGAAAAATCACACCGGGGACCATTGTAAATTGACTTGGCTTCATGAGTACCTCTGCATCACCACTATTCGTGGAAACGCCTTGTGCCTGCTCTTGGCCTGTCAAGCCAGCATAACATCATATGAAACATCCCGATATTTTCATATTCGTTTTGAAAAGTGACATTTTATTAAATCAAGAGAAGCGCGAGAGCGCTCTATCCTTTAATAAACTCACGAATGACCTATGCTAGAAATCTCATTTCTTTGGTCAATCATTACTCAAAAACCAATAAACCAAATTAGTTAAAACTTTGCACAAAATGTTTCTTTGGTAGGTTCTATAAGTGTATAGAATTTCAGCATCATTAGTCAAGGCAACCCAGAGATCCAGAAAGTTCAACCATGAAATCATCTTATCTGTGTGTACGTACGTACGTACGTACGTACGTATGTGCCACCCTGTATCTCATCAACTATTTTATGGATTCAGCTGATTTTTGCAGAGATAGAGGTTCTAGGGTCTAGTTGAGTACATTTTAATTTCAGTTTACTATATACCTTAGTTTTCCAGAAAATTCCAAAAACCCTTAAAAATGACCAGTATTCATACACTTTATTCTATATCTTATCGACCATTTGATGGATTCAGCTGATTTTTGCCAAAGATAGAGGTTCTAGTGTCTAGTTGATGGCATTTTAATTTCAGTTATTTCAGTGATTAGTCAAACTACCAACTATATCAGTTATGAGAAGGCATTGTATTGAGGCATAGCCTTTACAAAAGTAGTGACATCCCATAAAAAATGCCAGTATACTGAAATCATATGCCCTTAATAGGGTTAAGATGAAAATGCATATACACTAAATGTACAAAAGCAAAGAAAATTCGCAAATTTTTACACTTTTATTGTCATTAAGGATATGCGAGCACAACAGTGCTATGTATTTTACTGGTAGGAATTTTTCTTCAGCGCACCTCACACACTTCTTCCACTCATGCATAGAGATTTATACTGTAGTTATGTGATAATGAAATGGTTTGGTTGATATGTAGTCATACACTTAATGACAATAAATGTGTAAAAATTTGGGACATTTCCTTGCTTTTGTACATTTAGTGTATATAAATGTTCATCTTAACCCTATTAAGGGCATATGATTTCAGTATACTGGCATTTTTCATGGAATAACTATTATATGTTGTTATTTATTGAATAAATTTTAATAAGAAAATGATTATCAAAAAAAAAAAGGATTGAAATAAAATGTACATCCATGTAAATCAGCATGGAACAGCTATCTCTGGCCGGCTGGATTCTGTTGTTTACACTGGTTTCCCTAATTATATTATGATATATATGACTGCACCTATCGTTACTGTTATGTTCGAGTGAGCTGCAACCTGTTGTTCCTCTTGTAGAAGATTCACAGGAAAAATGAATAAATAAAAATGTAAACTAAATTAATTCTGAATTAGCAACGAATAACACAATAAATAAAAAATAAATTATTCCACTCACATACGTATTAATGTTAATCGTCTTAACTATATTTATACGAAGTTTAATATAAATGCAATTGATATGCTTTTGGATTTTCTTGATGAGCATTGATCATTACACCACATAGACCCATGGCGCAACAAATACATGTTCTAAGTAATAATCAGTTCTTAGTGGCCGTCTTATTAAAGTAGCAAGTTAAATACAATTAAAAAATACTTAGGACTTCTTCCTGAAGAGTGTCTATGTAATAATCAGTTCTCAGTGAAATCACTAGAATCAGGTACTTATAGGAGGGACCACGTGAAGGTTGCCAACATCTATAACTGAAAATGGTGGTATGGAACAGACAGGATTCGAACTTGACACGTCCACTTCACCAGATACGATCTCCCAAGCATTTAATTTAAAACGGAACAAAGACAGACTGAAAGACTGAAACCGAGGCCATCGTCCTCATTAGTAACCACTTGAAAAACACCATTTCCGAGAACATAGTAAAAAGAAATAATAAATGGATGAAGTGTTAGTTTTTTTTAGTAAGGCGTGTATACCTTTTATGAGGTTTAAATGTCGAATTTAGTAATAATGGTGAAGGTATTAATTTAAGTCCTTAATATGTTCAAGTGGATTCATGGTGTTTCTTTTAACTAATTATACATTATGTAAATGTTTGCGCAGTATCTAGCCATACATGGGTAATATTCTATTTAAACAATATATAGTACCCTGACAGGTACTGGCATGGTGGTATACCACTCTGGGTAGGTGTTTATCAGTGAGTAATGTGGACTAATAAGTGACTTCACACTCTCATAAGCTCCCAAATTGTGGTCTCATTATCAAGTCTAGTCTCATGTCATAACTTAGAAAAATGATTTGTTTTTGTTGGTATTTTCTTTTTAATATATTTCAGCTTAAACAACACACACACACACACACACACACACACATATATATATATATATATATATATATATATATATATATATATGAGTGTGTGTGTGTGTAATTAAATTATTAATCTTTATATAATTAACTATTTATATGTTTATATAGATATATCTTCATGAAGTTAAGTATGTTTGTAAGTTTACACACACACACACACCCACCCACCCACACACACACACATATATATATATATATATATATATATATATATATATATATATATATATTAACTTAGTTCGCCTCTAACAACGCAAGTTGCCACTGTACATGTAATAAGAATTTAGGTGAAAGTTAAAGGGGGAATCATAATTTGGGAGCTCTGCAGCGGGATACATGTTCACATTAGTTTAAAGTTCTGTCGGGGAAAAGGTGATCAAGGAGGGAGTTCCAAATACCGATAACTCGAGGAGAAAAGCTATTAGAGTAGAAGGTACTCCGGCATTAGAGGGGCTCCAGAGTGAATAGATGAGATTTAGCTGATTGTCGGGTTGGTCGAGTGTATTTACGTCGAGGGGGCACTAAAGTAGCAACTCCATCGGAGCACATTCCATTGAAGTATTTGTAAAACATACACAAGGATGTAACATTGCGGCGATGGGATACGGGATAGAGCTTGGTAGATTGTTAGGGACCTATTAGATTAGCGACTTTTTGGGATTTTTCTGAGAGAGAGAAAGAGAGAGATTGGTAGATAGGGCCCAGGCCCAGATGTGACAACAATACTCTATGAATTGGCGGATGGTGGCTTTGTAGAGATATAGGAAACTGTCAGGTGTGAGAAGTTTGCTAGCATGGTAGAGGGAGTCTATTTTCTTGGCAGCAGCCTTGGCAATGCCTTCCATGTATTTGATCCAATTCATGTAAACTGTGAATGTGAGGCCGAGGAGTTTGAACGTTGGACTCTCAGGTAGGGTGTTTTTTGCTATGGCAATCGGTGTTTTAAGAGTTTTTTTGTAGTTGTTGAAGGAAAGGAGATTTGTCTTAGCAGCATTAAATTTTACGACCTATTTATGACCTTATTCCACTGCAGACTTGAGGTCACTTTCCAAGCATTCAGCCATTGCCTCAGATATCTGCGCGTCCGTTTTACCCACATGACGAGAGTAGAGCGTAGTGTCGTCAGCAAATATACCCATCTCAGACACAATGTCATCAGGGAGGTCGTTTATGAAAATAAAGATCAATAAAGATCCAAGGATCGATCCTTGGGGTACACCTGTATTTATGATATGTTGAGGGCAACCTGGACCTTTCTTCTGGATGGGAAGTATATGAATATAGTAAATATTCGTCCACAAAAGATGGGGAATACCCTCCGAAAGAGTGCCTACGCAATTAACTGATTAGCGTAGAAAAGATTACACAATCGTCAAGCTCATCACTCTAAATCCATAATTGTATAAGTCCCGTTTTAAAGGTGAATTGAGGAGGAGCGAAGCAGTGCTGGGATAAGCGGAAAAGACTGATGCCATATTTTAGTTCTTCTTTTACTAATAATTCACTACTTATCAAGGCTAGAAGGCACTTAAGGATATAGGTTGATATATAGATTGTCAATTGTATGAAGAAGAATTTTATGAGTGTATTTATGATAATTTATGGAATAAACAACGTTTAACTACTTATTGGGACGCCTTATGATGATTATTTGTTGATGTGGCATTCGATTATTTCTTAAATATTTATTTTTACTTATAGTAACCCTAAACAAGATACATTCCTTTTGACTCCTAAGGGACTTCTGTTAATTAAAGGCCGGATTTATAAAGGCAATTTAAGTAGAGAGTTTAAATTTCTGTGGAAACAAGGAGCAGGGAGCGGATTCCAACAGTTCGATGTTTTCTTTCTGCTAGACTAGTTTATATGCTATATATATATATATATATATATATATATATATATATATATATATATATATATATATATATATATATATATAGTAGTTTGAAAAACCATACATTGAAACGTTGATGAAATGGCAATAATAAGGAGAACATTTTTTTAAAATATTTTGAAACCTGAACAACGCAGATATTTGTTTTTTAAAATAAATTATTTATTTACTTTAAAAACTTTTTTTAAAACTTTTATAAACTTGAGTACTTTCGGTAATGGATACCCTCGTCAAAAGTATAAGCATATATATTTATTTATTTCTCAACGTTATTAGCATTCTTTTTGGAATTTACGAAACGGGATCAATGTCACTTGACATAGATGATCCCAATAAAATCGGTGTGTCAACGCGATTTGGCGATGTGATGATGTGCCCGTGATAGAAGAATAAGTAAAAACAAAGCGATAGGATCAAATTCTAAAAGAAAAGTAACGAAATCAACCAATAACATGAAAAGAAAGCAAGGATTATTTTAATAGAGAAAATCAATGGAGTTAAACTGAGATTATGAAATATATATAGAAATCGGTAGATCAATCAAAATGTTGACAAGAAGAAAAAGGTTATTATTCGAACTGAAAAGAAATAAAATGAATTTACTTAATTAATAAAGGGAAGGTTTTTGTTTGATTTTTGGTGCCAATTGACAATGAAAGGTGGACGAACATTTGAATTCCAAACAGGTGAGACCCCGGACATTTGCATTCGTAAATATTTTTACCTTATTGGGATATTTGCTTACTTTTGATATGTTTTGGAATTTAACTTTTTTTTCTTCTTAAGAGTTGCTATAATTAAAAACATTTTTTTATTATTATTCTAAACAGGCAAAAGGAATTATTATCTAAGAAAAAAAAAACATTAGTGGCAGAGAACACGCCATTTTACTACTAAATAACATATCGGCAGGTAACTTTTATAAAGTTACCAATTTTCTTTTAGGATGCAAATCAGGATAAGGATTAGGATTTAGGGTTAGTGTTCAGGTAAACATTTCTTGCATTTTAAACAAAAATAATTTTGATAACTAAAAAAAACCCTCATTATTTTAGATTCATGATTACTACGTATGCATATTGTCAGGATGTATGGCAATTACTTTAAAACGCTAAAACGATTACTATAGGTATGAAATTATACAAGGAGGTATTTATCTAGGGACGCAAATGACCGGGTACGCAATTGTCCGCGAAACATATGTCCAGTACGCAACTATTCTCTATCTTACATTTAAGTCACGTAACGATGTCTCTTTAAACAATTCTGGTTGATAAGAGTAGTCGGACCCAGAACTACCATAACCAGTGTTATTACGCACTCTCTTCCAAACTAGTTGCATTACGAAGGCTACGGGGTCCAACTTATTTTACTATATTTCCAAAACTATTGGTGAACATGATGCAAAAACAACACGGCACGTTCAATCTGCACACTGCGCCGGTTACCACTGACCCACAGTCTATATCCAAGCTTCCGGTCAATATAAAACTATAGTATCTGTTCTGGTTCAAAAGGACAACCTCCAAGGATTTACATTCATTTACAGAGAGGTGTGTTTATTGTATGCTATTTGAAGCGCTCTGTTTGGTGAGTAACTACAGACCATGCTATACAATTATTATTGGCCCAATAGTGCCTCTTTTGGGGAGCTAGATGTATCTCACATTGAAAACCGATCTTGTGTCTAAATTTGCTCTAGTGAAAACGGGGCACGTGAATAAAGACTACCGCCCTAAAGAAAGACCCGTTCAAATTAATGAATTGAATGAAACAAAACAAAAAACTAAAAAGAAACGAGAAGAAAATATATACGAACTAAAAAGAAAACAAAAGTGAATGAATAGGACGGAAAGAAAGAAAGAGTTGAAAGACAAAGAAAGAGTGAAATAAAAAACATAATGAATGAGAATAAATTAGGGATAGAACTAAATATAAAAAAGAAAAGAAAAACGTATTCAAAAGAAGCGATAAAAGAATATAAGGATAGGTAGATTAATAGGTACACATGGGGGGCGGTAAGCGATAAGCGGCCGGTAAGGTGAGCTACACGTATAACGGCGTTGCTATGTATACAAACGCACATATACCCATTGGAGAGAGTTTGAATGCCTGCTAAACACCGTTCCTGAGTGTCCCCGATCTCGTTGTAATGGGATTTGTCAAGATAACCTTGGCATTAGAATACTTCACTCTATAAGTAAACTCTGACATAATATTCGAAATAACAGTATTCCAAGCCCAAATAATATCGCCATGGGTACACACTCGCCCATACGGTGAATGGTGCACCTTCTCCAAGTGATTCTACTTAAAGTAACAGAACTCAGCTTAGATACAGGAATTTATTTTTGTCCTGGAATCCAGCAATACAAGAAAATACCACAATACAGATAAACTATAACATCGTTAAGTGGTCAAGTGTGGAAAGGACAATAAGTATTCTTCACTACTTTACTAACGTCGAGAAATAAAGAAGAATCTTAAATGAACACTCGGATATCTATGTAACTCATAAAAAGTATCAAGTCTTGACCCTAGGAAGGGGTCCCTTGATTTCTGAGAGCTAACTGAACTAAAATACACACAAAAAGGGAACATCAACACAAATACTTATCTTCAGATGTTTAGGATATTAAATAGATAAAAGAATTGCTTCATTTAACAACTACTTTCACAGTCTATTTCGAAGTACTCCTCCTTGGCATATATACTGCAATCTAAAAGAAAACGCTCAATAATGGTCACGGTGTAGTGTTTACCTGCTTACATAGATTAAACAGCTGATGTCATACTTTTTTTAGCATACTTGTGATAGCACATACGAAACGCTGTCCTCATTAACCGCCAACTAAGGGACGACAACACAATTTTGGTGGCTAAGGCGGTACTAGCGTTACCAGCAGCATTTGCCACCGGAAAGAGTAGTTTCAAAAATATGTTCATATTTGCAGTTTCATAATGTCTTATTGAAATATGTCCATGTGTGTATCCGTCTATATGTTAATAGTGTAGCAGCTTACATGAATGAACTATTCTCTGTCGATCTACTGAAGTTGTCATTCGGGGTGGCGAATTATTTTAATAATCGCCTCTTCAACAGGTGCACGTCTACGTGTAACGAGATTCACGCGCGATCCATAAAGCCATATCACGTGATCCGCAGAACACTCCAGTCCGTGAATTTTTCCCAACCAGACAAGATGTGAACCTGCGATTATCTGCTGTCGGCCCACCAGAGAATCTACGAACTCCAGGAAAAGTTTATTTCATCTTGTATATATTAACCATACTCAACTCCATGTATTATCTTTCATATTGTTCTTGTGTTTCTCCTACATGAAACTATTACTATTATAATTAAGAATGTACTATAACAAGCAATATGAACTTGACTGCAGTATAATTGAGAACGAACCTCAATGTATCAGGTTGTAAAGAAAGTAATGTCGTATTTTTTACTTCATCACTTTGCAGCCTCCTAAGTTGTACAGAGTTCTAGATTTTTTGGTGAATTGATGTGCTAATATCTTGCTTTGCCTTTCACATATAGTAATTATTCGGAAAATATTAAGTTTAACGGTCTCAGCCGTCAAAAATGGATATTAGTGAAAAGCATCTGAGACATTGCATGCTCTATTAATTCAAAAAAGGAAACTCAGCTGCAGAAGCTACAAGGAATATTGGAACTGTCTATGGGATAAATGTTCTGAATGATCGAAAATATCAACGGTGGTTTGCAAAATTTTCTTATGGAGACTTTAACTTGTCATATCGGGGACGTTTGGGAAGGCCAAAATGCATTGATAAAGACGCCATTAAAGACGCATTGGAGGCCAATCCAAAGTTAACCAGCAGAGAATTAGCTCAACAATTCAATACAACCCATACCACAATTAGTTCATGCCTTCATGAGTTAGAAAAAGTTTAAAAACTTGGACTCTGGATTCCCCACGATTTGACCGACGCTCAACGAAATAAAACATTGACTATTTGCACAACTTTGCTTTCCAGAAATCATCGGGAACCATTTTTGCAAAGAATTGTGACTGGAGATGAAAAATGGGTTATTTATAAGAATACCCAACGCAAAAAACAATGGTTAGACCGAAACGAAAGTCCACAGCCTTTTGCAAAACAAGGACTACACCCAAATAAGTTTATGCTCTCTTTATGGTGGGACATGAGAAGACTGATTCATTATAAGTTACTAGAGCCTAATCAAACAATCACAGCAGTAAACTATTGTTCGCAGTTGGATGATTTAAGAATTACTCTATCAATAAAACGACCAGCATTACTCAATAAGAAGGGTGTAGTGCTTCATCATGACAACGCGAAACCTCACAGAGCAAAACTCACTCAGCAAAAGGTCATGAGTTTCAATTGGGAAGTGTTGCCTCATCCGCCTTATTCACCTGACATTGCTCTATCCGACTACTATCTTTTCCGGTCGTTGCAGTATCACTTAAACAATAAAAGTTATAAAAATGACCGCTAACTCTAAAATGACCTAAATTTGTTTTTCTCTCAAAAAATCAGAGAAAGTTTTTGAAGAAGGCATCAAAAAGCTAGTTGATCGTTGGACAGAAGTCATAGAAAATGTAGGAAATTATTGTGAAGATATAAAATGCCCTAATGTGAAGGTTTCAGATGAAATAAATGTGTTGGACAAAAACGACATTACTTTCTTTCCAACTTTTTATTATTATGACAATTAACCAGAGTATAGATGTTAATGATATTTATTCTACTCTAAATGACAAAGAATGAGAATGTACTATGAACTCCAGTGATTTGGACTGTATTATACATGTTAATCGTATTTACAACATATACATACGGAGTTTAATATAAATGCAATTGATAAGTTTGAAGGTTTTTTATGAGGACTGATAATTACATTAAATGGACCCCTAGCGCAACGGATAGAAGTGCTAAGTAATAATCAGTTTTGATGGCAGTCGTATTTAGGTTGCAAGTTGTATACAATTAAAAATCACTTAAAACTTTATTTTTCTACAAGACATATCTGAGGAGCTCTGAGGTTATATCGGTGGACCCCTTGTGAGAATAGCATCCAAGATTAGAACAGTAGTCCGAATAATTCAGATAATACAAATGCAGCGGACTATGACTGTACAATGAATGCCAAATAAATGATAAATATGTTTTCAAGCAAATTAAAATTACGTGTACCTATGATTGTTTAAGACGTCCACATACAAAACAGAAAACATTACACTTCAGTAAATTATTGATAAATTCATTTGTTACTCTTGTGTTTAATGTTATTCTGTAAAAAAAAAACAATATTTTCCTTTATTTATTTATTTATTTAGCTCCCCAGCAGGTTAGGCACACGGCCAGTTTTATCTTACTCCCACAAGGTAAGATGTGACCCAAGGTCGGGAAAGTGGGACTTGAAAAGCCAGCGCGAGCACTCTGGCCAGTAAAAATTGCCTGAGCAGCCCCGTTGGCATTCCACGGTAGGGGCGCTTCAGGCAGTAATCACTAAACTTATTCCTCCCCAAAGAAGGGAGGCAAAGCCTGGGAGGGTGCACCTCCTAGAACTGCACAGGACCGGCAACCCCCAATAGACCGGCGTAAATCCAGACCCAAAGGCCCGGATGATACCGGCTTATTAGGCGGGGTAAAAGACCAAGTCTATTTTAACTCAACTCCATGAAGAGAGGAGCTTTGAGAAATACTCAATTAGAGGTCAGAACTGTCACACTGTCGTGTTATGATCTGAAGCGTCAAGGAACGTTGATTTTAACAAAATAAAACAAGAGAAAAGTCAGTGAAAACAGCTGCACAAGAAAAAAAACTGGTATTCTTTTCTTGTTATTTGAAATCTTAACGTTTCTTGGTTTTATTTTTTTAATTTTTTTGTTTTTAAGTGAATTTCTTGTCTGCTTTTGAATTCTATTCTTATTTTTTTCGGTGTTTTTTTTTTCAGTTTATATTTTTTCATAATGAGGCTGCAACTTTGTATCTCTCTGAAATATTGTAAACGTCGGGCGGGCTGTCACGCTTCAATTTTTCGTCAGTCTGCCACATGTAAGTTTGAACCAGAAGTGCCCTTTGTCTGCCAAACTTTAAATAGCAGTGAAACGGGTGCCCGTCAATCAGCAGTAGAAAAGACCCCCCCCCCCGAAAGAACCGCCACTCAATAAATAACAGAAATAATACCGAATCTAGTAACAAAAATGTATTACTTACTCAAGACAATGTAATTCATTCTCGTCATTGACTATTTGCATAAAAAGATCGTTTCCCTACTACTTCAGATAGATGTCCACAATTCCGCGATGCGTTTCACGGTGGCATTGTATGCTGCATTTTATACGGCGATAAATGAGGATTTATCGGTCTCAACGTATAAATTTGGATACTAATCCTAGCCCTAATCTAAATTTAACAATTATTTTAAAACTAAATATAACCTAAATTTAACCCTAAACCTACCCAAACCCTAAGTCTTACCCTAAACCTAACCTAACCTAACCTCAACCCTAGGCCTAACCCTAACCAGGTGTATATCTAGCCAGAACTCACAAATCTAAGTCAAGTTTGTGTACGCGCACTGCCCATGACAGGTAGTGCAATTTATTTTTGTAAAATCTATTTTTTAATTCTTGGCGGATTTCTATATATGTGTGTGTGTGGGTATGTGTGTGTTTGTGCGTGTGTCTGTGCATATATATACATATATATATATATATATATATATGTATATAACTAAACATAAGTATATATATATAGAGAGAGAAAGGGAGAAGTCAATATGTATATATATATATATATATATATATAAATATATATATATATATATATATATATATATATATATTTATATAAATGCGTAAGTTTTTTCCTTCCATCTAACAGCTTCTGCTTATTTACTTCTATGATACAACATATTTACTTCATAAATAATTTCTAATAAATTGATATTCTGTAATATATACATTTGTAATTTGTATTGTCATATTTTTTCATAAAGACGCAATAGTTTTGCCGATGGTAATTTTATAATAATTATTAATAATATAAATTAAAGTGATTATTTTTTTTTAAAGTTTAATGTTTTAAAAAAAATACTGTTAGAATTTCATGTTCATAAATTCTCAAAAGCGGATAATTTACATGAAAACCTCCGCATTAATGAGTTTATCAACAATCCCGATTTACTTTTACGTTCCTTGACGCTTGAGATCATAACACGGCAGTTTGATGATTCTGACCTCTAATTGAGTATTTCTCAAAGCTCCTCTCTTCATGGAGTCGAGTTTAAATAGAGGATAAAGGATAATATGAACAAAGATATTTAGAAAATAACATTAAACAAAAAAAGTAACAAATGGATTTATCAGTGATCCTGATTTACTGAAGTGTAGTGTTCTCTATTGTGTGATTTCTTAAACGAATATAGATACACGTCATTTTCATTAGCTTGAAAACATATCATTATCATTCATTTTGCATTTATTGTATAGTCCGCTGCATTAGTATGATTTTAATTATTCAGACTGCTGTTCTCATCTTAGATGGTATTTCACAATTGATCCGCCGATGTAACTTCCGACCTCTTCAGGTGCGTCTTGCCGAAGAAGATGTCTTAAGTATTTTTAAATTTCGGAATTTTTTAGATGAGGGTTGATAATTTGTAGACTTTGGTATACTCTGTCTACTGTTCTCATCTTGGGTGTTTTGATCACAACGTTTCGGCCGATGTAACTTCCAACCTTCTTCATGATATACCTTGTCGAATTCGGGAATCTTTCTGTCGAACTCATGGCAGATGGAACGAGAGCATGCTACCCCTGTGGATTTCATAAAGGGTTCCGTTCGAAATTCCGTCCAGATTCCTGAGTTTGACAGAAAGATTCCCGAGTTCGACAAGGTATACCTGAAGAAGGTCTTAAGTTACATAGGCTGAAACTTTGTGATAAAAAACCCAAGATTAGAACAGTAGTCTGAATATACCAAAGTCTACATATTTTGAAATTGTATTGAACTTTCAACTTTAATAAAAAGGTAACGGTCACATAGCCTGGACGCGCACGAGTGTCGTTGCCGACATCGCACACTGCGGCGGTGACTTGTTAAGAATCACCGTGTCTAGGGCACAGCATATGGAAGGCGGAGCCTATCCCTCTCCTTCCGCTGCCTTGCACCTTCCCTGAGTTTTAGTCAGGTACCCATTTACTGCTGTGTGGACAGAGGGAGTTTTCAGACCCGAAAATTCGCATGCCGTGAGTGGGATCGAACCCGGGTCGTCCAGCCCAAAGACAAGTGCTATAACCACTCGTCCACAGACCTTCCCTAACTTTAATAAGACCTCCACTAAAAACTACTTACAACTTTGCACTTCTATCCGTTGCGCCATGTTGTGTAATCATCAATCCTCATCAAAAATATTTTGAAACATATCAATTGCATTTATATTGAACTTCGTATAAATATAGTTGAATATTGTTTACATGTATAATACAGTCCGATTCACTGGAATTATATTACATTCCCGTTCTTTGTCATATACAGTTTAATAGAGATAATTAACATCTATACTCTGGTTAATTGACATGCATATTACATCCTGTTTGATTAACATTTAGACTGCAGTTTATGTATTTGATATGTATAGTGCAGCAGTGTTAGTTGACGTGTATAGTACAGTAAAGTCTACTTTATTTTGCATTCACTGTGTGATCTGGTTAAATGAAATGCATAAAATATTCTAAGCCATTGACATCCTGAGTGACCCACGTACATACATTCATTAAACCTCTAACTTGGTTTTCGTAAATAATGTAAGCAAAGATGAATCCCTATATCGAGCGTTAAATAAATGAGTATAAACACCATAACTAGTGCATTGAATTATTGTATGGTTGTGGTCCTTACACGTCCGGTTTTTAGTAACTAAAAGTTTATAAGAATTCAATACAAGATCACCAAATCATTATCGCGGACAGATACTATTATATTGACTTTAGTTTCCATAATATGCCTCGTGAAGTTGGCAAAATTTATGTGAAAAAGCTTTGCTGGGAGATGGTGATGATGCATTGAATAGCATTACATATTGAATTCGGGTCCTGTTGGATTTATATTACGACATTCATTAATGATGTTGGCAAACTCCATATGGTCTTTCTAGTGTATACCTACATTAGTCAGAGTAAGCAATGCCGATCTAACAGAACCAAGCTGGTTATACGAATTGTATTTGTAACGTATCTTTTCTTATTTCTTCAATAAAGGCGTTCCAAACATAAATGTCTGCAACTTACTTCAAATAGTTATGCGTGACATTGCCTCTTATTGTCATGTGTCGGAGCCATTATATTCGTTGAGGGGATTCGCTTGTAACTCGTCTAGATGCCGCGTATCACACAGCACTGGGAATATTTACTTATTTCGTATCTTCCGTCTGAGTTTGACGCAGATTTTAGCTGGTGTACTAAGTTAGATACTCACTATAACAATACAATAGTGACTCCTACTCCTTCTTTGTCTGTGTCTTCGTCCTCTTATCTAACTTAATTTATATCTTTCTCTTCTTTTTCTTCTTTCTTTTTCTTTTTCTTCTTCGCCTTCTCCTTTCTCTTCCACCTTTTCTATTTTTTCTTTCACCGAATTCTCATTTACCTTCCTTATTTCTTCTTCCTTTTCTTCTTTTTCTTTTCCTTTATTATTATCTTGTCGTTTTCTTCTGTCTTTCCTTCACTAACTTATTCTACATTTTATTCTACGCTTATACACTTTATCTTCTTTTTTCTTTCTCCACCTTCTTCTTTCTCCTTCTTATAATCATCTTTCTTCTTCTACTTCATTTTCCTCACTATGACAATAGAAGAGTTCTTTGATGAATTCTGTATTCATAACTGTCTTGTAAGAAGGCGAAAGTCAAGCCTCCTTCTAGCGCTTCACTTCTGCATTTCAATTTTATGCTTAGGTTTGTCTACCATTTTAAAGTATTTTATAGCGAGGATTTGTTCACGAAATCGCAATCTTTTTTTGTCACTGTATATTTTCTCTTCATCGCATTGATGTGGAATTAAGACGATTTGGTTTAACTTTAGTTCATCTGATTTACGGCAGATCAACCATTTTGGCTTTTTTAATTGCAACACATAATATCTTTCGGAAACATGTATTGTAGGACTGTACAAACGTTGCTATTTGTTCCATAGCACGGAGAAACTATGGTTTCATATATTCCTGAATTGTATTAGAGCTTAAATGACCAAAATAGATCGGATAAAGTATGAACCTGGCATTACCCGTTCAGTAGTCCACGAATAGTATCGATGTAGCTAATTGCCCAAACAAAATGGAGCATAAACAGGTATCTATTTGCTCCACAGCCCGACGAATAGTTACAGACTGGCGATGTCAGCTTGCTCAATGAAAAATGACACATTATAAAGTGGGCTACCTGATGAATTCCCCCAAAACAACTACAAATGTAGTAACGAAACAATCACAGAAACTGTTTTTGGTAATACAAAGGACAAAGAAAATCCAGAACTGGACATAAACAAGCAGTGCATGGAAACGAACGAGTATATAAATTCAAAGAATTCAATTATCCATTAATTATTGTACTAAAGCCGATTTATTTTCTAAGTCTTTTTCCTATATATTTTAATAATAAGACAGACATGTGAAAATATACCTTGGTATTGGGATTGAATTACGTTTGATACAAACCAATTTTAAATTTTAAGATTTGTAATTTACTCTCCACGTTACCTATCTCTTACTAAAGTTCTGTTTATTGCTCTCACTTTCACTTACTCGTATTCTATACATCATCTATCACTCTCGCTTCCGCAACACCCCTATCTTTTTATCTCTCTCTATCTCTCTATTTATTAATAGTGAAAAGTAAATTAAAGAGATTATGAACTTAAAATATTGGTATTTTATTTTATAGACAAGATGGAATATCACGAAAGATATTAATACTATTTAACCCTTAGTTGTGGGGAAAAGCGACCAAGAGAAAGAGAGAGAGAGAGGCGGAGACATCACGAAAACAATGACTAATTTTGGATTTCATTTTTATATATATATTCTAATTGCTTTGTACATTCACTTGTTACTGAAGCAAACAATCTAACCTGCGCTCAGTAACATTCTGCATTTACATTAGATATCTATTGGATAGACAATGTAATTATTAAGAAATGAATACTTTGTAACAAATGAATTCAAATTTATCCATCATTTCATATCGTTTACTTCAGCATCCCGTTGTCAGATCACCAGCTCGATTGACGAAAAGTCATGCTAGCGTTTCGTCGTCTAGCACAGCTATACCGAATTTGCCATTCGGTGGTCGGTGTTTTAGACATAACTCGATGATGTGGTCAACTGTCTGTTCAGGGTGACCACAGTCGCAGACAGACGAGTCCCTCAGTCCCTATCCTTTCATGATCGCGGCGAAACGCCCGATACCGGTCCTGAGGCGGTTGAGCATTGTCCACTGTCGGCGAGGGAGGTCCATGCCTGGTAGTTCATCTAGTTCCTCCACGAATCTGTGCAGCCTTGATTGATCTGCTGCATGCCATTCTTTCGTCCAGCGACGTTTGGGCCAGATTCATTTTCTGACGTCACTGGGTATTGAAAGCAGGAGCTGGTGGGCATGATCCGCGATTGGGCTTCGTGACTTCAAGCGAGCTCGTGGTGATGGCTCTCTTCGATGAGCTTGTGGAGGAGGCGGTCCTCATCGATGGTTCTTCGGAACAGTGCAAGAAGCCACCATCGAAGAGGACCACCTTCTCCACAAACTCGTAAAATGATATATATTTGTTTAAATATTATAATTGCAGTTGTGCGACAACCAATGTGTTTAGACACATTCTGTCACTGCCTTCAATCAATTGTTTATGAAAATCAGACTTATATAGATATGGATAGCTTGAAGAAGATACTAACTTTCTCCATCTTTCTGGACCATTTGCCTATCTAGGGTTAACTGGGTTATCATTAGCAAAGGGGGTATGACAATCTAGGAAATATACAGTTAAATAAGTGACGCTAAGATTCAAAGAGGATGATGTGAAAGAAGGAGAGGGGGAAAGCATAAAACATACATCACATTGCTGGCAGCTTACCTCCGCTACGCGTTTAACAAACTTGTCAGGCCTATCAAATCATATTTATTTGGAAAAAAATAGTATAGTGCAACAAGCCATGCAAATAAAGATGTGGAAGCCATTTACATCCACATACACTCTGAATGTTTATCTAAGGCCGCTTTAAACCTGGATATGGAAATCATCGCTACGACCTCCTCTGGCAGTTTATTCCCAGGAGCAGAAACACAGACAGATAATGCTGCTTTTTTATTGAGCCGAGGACGGTACATCTTTTTGCGGGTGACCGCGAAGACCACAACTTTGCGCTGGGATGAAAACCTCCTAGCAAGATGAATTTATATTCGCGTTGAGAATATTGTACGTCACAATCAAGTCTGCTAACATCCTCCGCAGCTCAAGTGAGAATAGATTTAGTTTTTGAAACCGCTCTTTGTATGTAAGCATGGAGAGTTCTGTCACTATACTGGTTGTCAATCGTTGAACACGCTGTAGGTGTACGATATCTTTTAGTAGATCAGGATCTGTTGCCTGTACCAGATTTTTATTTTAGCAATGCCATATTCTGACTATCTGTGACTGTGTTAGTAGCCTCTTATATAAAGGAATATCAGCACACGCACGGTTTAATCTATGATAACTCTTTATTATCTAATTTCTCACACGATTTACTTTTGATATTTTACTAGTAGAAGATCATGCACGACCCTAGTCGTATAGTGGCTAATTGAAATCTGGTATGATAACGAGATTTATGATATTAGATGTTGATATGAGATCATATTCAACATGGCAATTGTGGTAAAACAAATGCGGTTCTAAAAATAAACGATAGTATCTTGCGTTAGATATTAACGGGCGAAATTTTTACTGTCCTATATTTCTATTATAAGAATAATGAATGGCAAATGAGCAGTCTGTACAAATGGAAAATACACAGAAAATAAAAGAACGGTGGACTACAAAAAGATAAAACGAATTGAATCGTAAACGTCCTTATCGGGAAAGAAAATTTAAAGAACCTTTTAACATTTACTGACGGAGATTAAAGGCAAAGAGTTTTATTTTCCAGCCAATAAACTTAAAAGATCTGATAAACAACGGTCGCTGGTTTGGAATATTCGCTTTTGGATAGGAAGTTTCCACATAAATGTTTAAGGAATTGTCCGTCAGCAAAAAGGGAAACAGATATTGCTCCAAAAGACATTGCGGAAACATCCCCTTCCATCGGCACCGAACGTGAGTTTATGACAAATCAAAAAGATAAGGAAACAGTATAAACATTGTAAGAACAAAACAAAGATAAGCAGATAGGAAAAAAGGGATAGAAAGGGGGAAAAGGGATAGAAAGGAAAAAAGAGGGATAGAAAGGGAAAAATGAGGGATAGAAATGAAAAAAAGAGGGATAGAAATGGGAAAAAAGGATAGAAAGGGAAAAAAAGGATAGAAAGGGAAATAAAGAGGGATAGAAAGGAAAAAAAAGGATAAAAAGGAAAAAAAGAAGGATAGAAAGGGGAAAAAGAGGGATAGAAAGGAAAAACATAGGGATAGAAATGGAAAACAGAGGAATAGAAAGGAGAAAAAGAGAAATAGAAAGGAAAAAAGAGGGATGGAAAGGGGAAAAAGAGGGATAGAAGGGAAAAAGAGGGATAGAAATGGAAAAAAAGAGGAATAGAAAGGGAAATAAAGAGGGATAGAAAGGTAAAAAGAGGGATACAAAAGAAAAAAGAGCGATACAAAAGAAAAAAAGAGAGATAGAAAGGGAAAAAAGAGAGATACAAAGGAAAAATGGGCAAAACAGAAAAACAAAAAATGTAAAGACAGACAGACATAAAACCAGAAAAAAAGAAAAGGAAAGAAAAAAGAAATGTTAAACGAGGTCAAGAAAGAAACATAAAGAAGAAAAGTCAAAAATGAAAATAAATAAATTTTTAAATTTAACGAAATAAATAAAAATAAAAATAGAAGAGAAGTTAAAGAAATAAATAAAAATAGAAAAGAAGCTAAAAAAAGAAAAGGAAATAAAAAAGACATATTAAACGAGGTCCAGAAAGGAAGATAAAGAAGAAAAGTAAAAGAAAGGAAAATAAATAAAAATAAAAGAGAAGCTAAAGAAAAAGAAGAAGAATACGAAATGAGAAAGAAAGGATAAAAAACGAAAACATATATTTGAAGAAAAAAGAGGATAAAAGAAATCAAATATGAAAAAAAGAGAACGTGAAGTCACATGTGGTGCGTCTCCAGATGTTTTTATGGAAATTGCTCCAGACAATGCATGAAGCCACTTAATGTAAGGAGATAAAAAATACTACTCCAAGGTCAAAAACATTCAACAATAAGTGTTAAGTTGATTAGAATCTGAGCCAAGTTTGACACCGTCGTTAGGGTTAGGGTAAGTGTTACTGTTAGGGTAAGATTTTGAATTAGTGTTAGGGTTAGCCTTAGAGTTAGAGTTAGGGTCAGGGTTCGGGTAAGGGTCAAAGTTAGTTCGGGTTCTAACATGAAGAAGTACCTCGCATTTTAAGAAAGGATTACAATTAAAGAAACATAGATAAATATACATAACATATGAAACGAGAAATAAAACAGTAACACAAAATGTGAAGAAAGAAATTAAAAAAGAAAAAGATTATCAAAGAGACTGAGAGAATATAAAACGAAGAAAATAATAAAAAGAGAGAAAGGGAAAGTAAATTTAAAGTAAAAAAAAGTAAAGAAAAGGTGAAAAAGAATTTGAATCTAGAAAGGAAAAAGAATAAAACATGAAAATAAAGAGAAAGACAGAAACGATGATGCGAGAATAATAAGAAAAACCACGAAAGAAGAAAGTAAATGAAAAAGGTAAAAATAGAAAAGAGGAAAATAGAAAAGTACATGACGTCATGAAAAAAGAGTGTAACGTAAAAAAAGAGAAAAAAAGAGAAAAAAAGAGAGAAAAAGAACGAAGAGGAAAAGGGAAGAACAGAGAAAGAAGAAAAAATATGGTAGAAAATAAAAAATTGAGCCAAAAAGTATCAAAAATAAAAAGAAAGAAAATAAGTGTCCGAAAAAAAGGAATAAGACAGAATAAAAAAGAAAGAACGAATAATAGAAAAAAAGGAGACGACAAAAAGCAATAAAAGTATTAAATTTCAAAAGAAATCCGGCGCACCCTAGGAGGCTGGGATGACCGATGGGTCATGGATGGGTAACACGCACTTGACCAAGAGAAGCAGGAAAAATGGCAAATAAAAAATAAAAAATAAAAGATACCCACACACCCGCAAACCCACGCATGCGCAAAAACAATAACAAATTCCTCAAATGAAACAACATTTACTCAAATCGAAAGACATTTCTTCAAATGGATTTTCATATCTGATGAAAGCGGACCACCGCTTGAAACGCGTTATATAAAATTATAAAATGGTAAAACAACAAAATAATAAATAAATGTTGAAAAAAACATTCTACAAATGTTGGTAGCCTTACTCCTTTACATATATACTTTTCTCTCGTTGGAACTGCACTAATACTGCACTACCCTCTTTTCTATATATATATATATATATATATATATTGGTATGTATGTAATTACGTGTATTGCTATTTACTTGTTTCGTTACGAAGGAAGATGCAGTCACAAGTCCTTTTTTATGTAGGGAAAATCAAGCTCACAAAAAAAGAAGACAAAAATAAAGATTGTTTCAGTCTAGAAGTCTAGAAAAATTTCTCCTTAACAAACCGAAGACAGATTAGATGCAGATACTACACTTTGAATTATTTATTTGCCAAAAATATAAAAAATAAAATTAAAATGTTTAACCAACTAAGACCAAGGTCATTAAAAGTGTTGAAAGTGGGTGTGACGTTAGTCATCTCTGAATATACAACATCTTCTATTCTACTCTCAACTAGAATCATTGGAGTCACCACAGTAACACATTTACTGTAGGGGCCATCCTACGTAAAATAACCATCAATGTGTGTAAATTGAATTTTTATATATATATATATATATATATATATATATATATATATATATATATATATATATATATATATATATATATATTCATTGAAGATGGGAAGTAGGACAACAAAAATGGTTAGTATTACTCTCCCAACCCTTTTTAAAGAATAGACCGTCCACTTTTCCCCGGTTTGTTATAGACCGAAAACAAGCAGTTTGATCTCTAAGTGGGAGAAAAATAAGTAAGGGTCGAGTTTTGGGTGGATAGTGTCCTTATGCCGACCCTAGCCTAAAAGCCAAGAAACTGCAATTATCAATTTAGAGAACAAACAAACAGTATTCAAATAAATAAACGAATAAAAAAACAAACTATATATTTTTTTAATTTATTAAATAATGAGTAATGTGTTATGAAATTTTTTTAAAATCTTTTAAAATAAATATATAAAAAATTTTTTTTTTACTAGGTTTAAATTATATTTCTTGTCCTGAAATAAAATTATTCTTGAAGTGTGAAACTGTAACTTTAATTCAATGTTTTAAAAGTTGTCTTTTTTTCTAGGATCAAATATATTTGAACTGTTTTAGAATGTTATTATACACATAAAGATTATTTGGCGCAAAAATAAGCTCAAAACATTATTGTAATACGCAAAGAAACAAGTTTTAATGAAATGTCTATTCGACACTATTTCATGAAAATCGGCGGGTAGGCATAAAACTTCAATGTTATATACGTTTAAAAATAAATTAGAATTCTGTAACACGACAACCAAAACGTGTTATTTTATGTAGACTTGTTATTGAGTAAAAAAAATCTCTCACATTTCACGTAAAAAGAAGTATATAGTTTTACTAAAGATTTTTCTATGATGAAAGATTGTTCAACTATCTTGAATTTCAGTTTCGAGTTTTTTTTATAGCTTTACCTTCAAATCACTATCAGACTTCCGGTTTGAAAACGGCTTTTGACCAAAAACATAAGTATTCTTTTTAAATACCAAACAATTACTATACCAAATAATTTCAAACAGAAATGACTACCGTCATATGTCCACGTGTAACAATCGTTGCCTTCGAATCGTCTTGTTTATGTTCTTAGCACCAACCAACCAACCACTGTGACGTCAGCAGAAAAAACGCTACTAAGTGATCAGGCCTTCTTAACGAAGGTCGTGCTTTAACGCAGGAGTTATTAGAACGAAATCCGTTTTTGCTTTCTGCTTTTTATTCTGTGTCATCCCTGTTTCCTTCTTTTCTTTCCTTCATTTATAATCAAAGATTGATATATTCTGTTTTATTTTTTCTTATTTCTTACCATTTCCCGTTTGTTCTAATACTTCGCACCATGTTCTCATTGTATTCCTATTCTAACTGCGTCGATCCATTGTCTTGTCTCGAATCCCTTCTATACGACTCCCTAGAAAACCTCAACACATGAATAATGTACAAAGTTCAACACAGTTTCCCGGGCTTATATCAGAATGGAATGGGGTTGTGATCGGTATGAGGTGATCAGTAGCAGCGAAGTTTACCCTTTGGTGTCCAAAATGAAAGTGCTTAACTCGTTTCCGTGTAAACCGCTTTGCGCACGCATCCGCCAGAATTAAAAAAAAAAAACAAATAATAATATTTGGAACCAATCAGCGGAATGTTCTTAATTTATATAAATTGTTCTTTTGGAGCCATCTCGACACCATATTAAAACAAAATTTTATTTCAATTACCAGTTGAGACAAACATTCCAGAACATCGTTTCTATCGCCCCATTTTCTGCAACAATTCTCAACTAACTCAAACACTGTCGTAAGTATACGCACACTAAAGGCGACACACACACACACACTGCTTTAATCCCCTTTCAATGTCGTCTGCTGATTTACGCTGATTGGTTCAAAATATTATTTGTTTTTATTAATTTTGGCGGATGCATGCGCAAAGCGGTGTGCGCAGAAACAGGTTTAAGCACTTGCATTTTGGACCCCGAAGAGTAAACTTCGCTGCTATAGATCACCCTAACCGATATTTCCTTATTTTACGAGGGTTAATTAGTTGATTGCCGATTGCCTGCTCTGAAATAGCGACGAGGTCGATTACGTTTAATTTTGCAACCATTGAGTGTAACGGTCTTTTAGCGAAGTATGTGTATTCTAAGGAATACACATACTTCGCTAAAAACCGGGTCGTGTCTAACTTTGACGCGAGCTAAGTAAAGAGCGTCAAATGAAATGAAATTAAAACAAGGAACGAAAGGAAAATAATGAACGTAGTAGAACACTAACAAGAAAGAAACATAAATATAAATGAATGTAAAAAAGCTTTTAAACGTATTAAGAAATTAATTGTGCCTGTTTTCCAAGTCCTTCAATCGATTGTGATCCGATGAACTTGCTGCTCTGATGCCCCCTCGACGTAAATACACGCGACGAACCCGACAATCAGCTAAATCGCATCCATTCACTGTGAAACTCCCTAGAATCTGGGCAGCCTTCTACTCCAATAGATCCTTTCCCCGTGCTGCTGCCATCTTGAACTCCCTCCCTGCTCCCTATTTCCTCGACTGTACCGACATGCAGACGTTTGAAACTAATGTAAACAGACATCTCGCTGCACAGCTTCCAAGTTAGTATGGCCTTCAAAACTTACACTCTTATTCTCAGTAGAGCCTTACATCTACAGTGGCGACCTGCCTTGTTTGGGGTGAACTATGTTTTAAAAAAAGTTTTAGAAGACATAACTGAAACCGAGTGCTAAGCATAAAAAAGATTCAAACCGATTCGTGATTTACATCAATACTTACATTTGGACGAATTGTTTTTTTATTTAAGGACGAACTCAGTTGCTTCTATTTCCTTATTTTCAACAAAAGATACTAAAGAAACTACGATATTTAATCGCATACGAAACACATTTCAGGAAATTCTAAACTCAAAATCATCCTACGCTCTCAACAATTCAGGGTTGGTTATCTTGAAGAGTCCCAAACACTAAACGCAAACATTCTTCACCATGTTTAATTATGCAACTTCAAGTGAAAACCTCTCGATTCTTTCCTAAATGTTTATTCAAGTAACTTAGTATCTAATAATACAGTTGTCCTATTGTTTGTGTAACACAACTAAAGCGAGAAAAATGAGTGTGAGGAAAACATCTGTTGAATTTTCAAAAAAGAACGGAAATTCTCTGGACGCCATTGTTTCCTACTCACCGCAACAAATATGGACGTCATTTTCGCAATAAATTTACATTTTTAGAAAAGTATTGAATTTACTGTAATGTAGTTGAATGATAGAGTAATTAGCATAGCCGGGTTTAATCCTCTTGAAGTAGCCGAGATACAATACTCTGGTACCTTTTGTAACGTGTCTACAAAGAAAAGAGCATACTTTGAGACTCATAACATTTCTATCAGTGTTTATATCCGTACTTAGTATATCATAGTTACAAAATGTATGTTTAACAAGGTTTGAATGAGATAAACAAAAATAATAAAATGCAGTTGCATGTTAATAAAATAAAATAAGAATACAAAATAAGATTTATTTAATAAGTTAATATGTAACGTTTTCCCTTTTAAACGTTACTTGAAAAGACTTCAAACTCATTTTGATCTCTTCTTCCTTACGAGGTTTTCGCGTGCCTTGCATTCTGTATGCGTGTATGAATGTGCACATTATACCTATGTGCATGCCCTTGGAATTTGGGTTTAATTTTACGAAGTTCTCATGAATTAAGGGGCTCTTCCTGCGGCTAACGCTTAATCTCCATATAAGATACATAGATTTTGGAATATTCTATTGAAGTTCTCCTTTACCTGTCAAACGTTGATCTAGTAAAAAAGTTAAGAACATTAATTTTCCTCTCCACAATTGACCAATTAACTATGTTGTAGTATATCTTACTTGTGGTCTTACCGGATTCCAGGACAAGAATTAATCTTGTCTGGTGGAGTAGCCAGCTAAGTGCTGTTACTTAAGGTAACATTACTTGGTGAAGGTGCCCCATTCCTCGTATGAGCCAGTGGACCGAAGACACTCACGGATAATGTCTAATAGGTAATGCAATTCTCCCCATAGATTATGTATGCGTGGGTGGGTGTTCCATTATCAGTTCCTTTTACGTGAGTGCATGTTTAATCATTAATTTATTTTGCGTTACTTTCACGTACTTATTTGTTTAATTCTGTTACCAAGGTGCACATTAAACTCGTTTCGGCGTGTGTATGGGTGTACGCTTATTCATTAGTCTATTTACCTTTTTTATCAAGCGACAAGCGACAAGCGACAAGCCCAAATGTCGATTTAAATACCAATGTTTAATTTACCTTGTTCTCTCCATCGCTTTTTCTCCTTCTCTTTCTCCACCGCTATCGTCATTGCCATAATTTTATCGTCCCTTCTTTCTCTATGGCCGCTGGCCGTAACAGTCTAGCGGTTCGCTTTTAGTGTAGTTAGCTGTAATACACTTTTCGTCGCCAGAAAAAAGACTTGTTTGGAATTTCAGGGATTTCATTTTTCTGGAGATAATCATTAATTTATATGAGAGAGAAACAAGATGTTTCTTAAGTAATCATCTATTTTATACATTTGCAAATGTTTGGGTCCATAACCTATCTTTTTAGTGGGTAAATGATGAACGCGACGAACAGACATTTTAGGGGGGGGGGCATATATTCTCCTTACGGCTATTTTAGTCTTATATTGATAAAAAAATCATAATGCTATAGACCAGACCTGAAACAATGCCAACTTTGCTGTTCCCAAACAGTATTTATAATTAGATCTTAAAATATTATAATAAATGTAAAAAATGAATCCTTAATTATCTGATTCTTTACACCGCATAATGCATTAAGACATTCTTTGTTAAAAATACTTTCTGCTCATTAATACAGAAATGGTTTGCTTTTCACACAAATTTTAACTGTTTTATATTTTTTTCAAATTAATATTTCTTTAAATAGCTTATAATTAATTAATTGTGAGTGTTATAAACACGTTCGGTTTCATTTTTCATGCCTCTCTATATACGAACTATTTAGTCGATAATTTAAACGTAATTAATTCAAGTAGTAAAAAAATAAGAGATAAATTACGAAAATATGTTCCTACTTTTAAATAATGTTGTACGCACGCACACACGCACACACGCACATACACACACAACATAGATACACCTAACAGGGGAATAATTAGTTGTTCTCCCCGTCTCTCTAGCATAATTTAATAAAAACAGATATTTTAAACTTTATCCTAAATTATTTTATGAGAAAGTAAAACCTATGTTTATGTTTAAATGGGCATTTCTTTAACTTCGCTTTAAAAAAAATGCATTTTAATTTTTTTAATTTTAAGCATTTAAGTTTTGTGTTTACATTTTCCGAACACAAATCGCCACTGATTCGCAGTCAAGAGACTTACCCGTTAGTCACCACAAATTACATTGGAAGTTAGGAGTAATTAAAATTTGTAAATGCCAAGTCGGCGGGTATTTACAGCAAGCAGCGAAGAGTGATCAACAACAACAAACTGTGTTGGAACTTGCAATGAAGCTAGTAGTACTGCTTCTTATTAGATTCATTCAGAGTGACCAGCCTTAATAAAAATGGCTATATAAAAATATGTTATGAATAAATATTAATAATTTATTACCTACAGACATCGATGTTTCATGCTTACGCAATTTTCAGTGCAGGAAGCTAATTCCCGACGGTTGGCGGGAGCGAACTCCGATCCCAAATCGCCACTGATTCGCAGTCAAGGGACTTAGCCGTTGACCACCAAAAATTACTTTGGAAATTAGGAGGAATTTAACTTTGTAAATGCCAAGTCGGCGAGAAAATTCACATACACATTGCAACTGTCAACATTTATTATATATTTTGACTTCTTAGTCTCTTCAGAATGCTAACGGGACAGTTACATATTGGAAAAGTTTCCAATATGTAACTGTTTCTTAGCATTTTGAAGAGACTAGGAAGTCGAAATAAATTATAAATGCTGACAGTTGCAATGTGTATGTGAATGTATATATATATATATATATATATATATATATATATATATATATATATATATATATATACTGCCTTTTGAGAGAAATAAAAAAAATAATCACAGAAAATGTCAACACACTGCTTTTTTATTTTTAAACGTCAGTATTATTGTTGAATACTTGGAAGCACGAATATATTTTTTCTTTTGTTGCCGATTGATATATTTTGGACAACGTTTCTACTTCCCGGTCGACTACAACATGGTCGTTTTCACGTCCAATGTAAACAAATTCTTGTCGAGCCTTTCTCTTAAATAATTAAATATTGCTCATTTAATCCATCGTTTTCCTGTCCCTTCAGGGTGTTGTTTCTTGTCCAACTGACAAACGTAGTAACCCTTATCCTCGAGTGGCGGTTTGGCCTTCATAAAAGGTGACTCGTTAGTATATAAACTACAACCGTCACTAATAAAATGCGATAATCGAATTCGATTGGAATTTTTCCGTTAGTTTAAAGCAGATGTATATGAGAATAATTGCAAGTGTTTAGGGATCTACATCTTTCTGAAATTTCCTTTTATATTAGTTCCACGACAAAAAATCCACTTTTATGAAAGCAGCCGAAACAATTAAGAAAGATCCTAGAATGCAGAAACCATCCCAGATAACAGAGCAACCACAGGTAAGATTAAATAAAATAGCGTTGCGTAAACACTAAAAAGAACAGAAGAGGAAACCAGAATGCATCTGTAAGGAAATCCCATATTCGGAAAAGTCACTCCGTACATCAGAAAAAAAACAACCTTTAAACAATTGAAATAAATAAAATAAAATATGTGGTGGAACCAACATGGATTGGGACGACAGAAAAGGACATGAAGCGTCTGAGAGAATAGAAAGAGTGAAGAGGGAAAGCACCATTCACACCTCCACTGAAATATGCATGGAGAGATCCCGAATCCCGAGAGGTCTTATTGTTACCGTTTCCAAGATAAAGCCAACGTTGGTTATCCACAAATATTTAATGGTAATAGCTATGGAAATAAAGCGAGATGTAGGGAGCGCTGGCAATTTGGGGAGTCCCGAGAACACAACTTGTGCGATAATGACGTGTTCGAGAACTCTTCGTTGAATAAGAAATACTAATAATGTTTATGACATTTTTAGGTGAGGGTGGATAATTTGTATTTTGAGGATTATTTGAACTATTGCTCTAGTCTTAGATATTATTATCACAACCTTTCGGCCGATATGACCTCCGGCCGTCATCAGTGTCGTCTTATCAAACTCGGAAATCTGTATGTCTAACTCGGGAATCTGTACGGAATTTATTTTTTTAATCTACGGTGGTAGCTTGCTCTTCTTCTGTCAGCCATGACGTAGTAAGTCTTACGTGATTCTTAATTGTATTCTTAGTAGATGCAGCACTGAAGATTGAACCTTCAACGTATCGAAGACTGTCACTTTAAACTGATTATACTTAGCATTTTATCCGTTGCGCCACGGGTCCTTGCGGATGGTTACCTCGGTAGAAGCGTTGTGACAATAACATCAAAGATGAGAATTGTAGTCTGAATAATCCAAATTATTGTCGAGCCGTCCTCTTATATAACCAAAGCATGTCCATTTTACCCATCGTTTTCCAGTCTTCTGAGGGTGGCTATCACCGACTTAATAGTCGAAATCATAGTCACATACAATAATAATAATGTTCCTAAGTTACATGTAAAATTATTTGTGTATGATCGAATTAGAACATAAAATCAATGGCTGTATATGATTCCCTTTGATTTTAGTCGATGTGGTTTTATTTACTCCTCCCCAGGAGTTAGGCACAAGGCCAGTTTTATCTTACTCCCACAAGTAAGATGTGGCCCAAGATCGGGTCGAGAAAGTGGGGTTTGAAAAGCCAGCGTTCGAGAGGTGATCACTCTGGCCATTTAAAAATTGCCTGGGCAGCCCCGTCGGCATTCCCCGGTAGGGGCGCCTCAGACAGTAAGCAATAAGCTTACTCCTCCCCAAAGAGGGAAGGCAAAGCCTGGGAGGGGGGACCTCCTAGAACTGCACAGGACAGGCGTGCAGTATCCATCGGAACAGATACTACACTTTGATCTTAGCCAAAAGGCCAACGTGGTCGATGAAATAAACATTGCAGACATGGCTGTTACCTAGCGCTTGTTTGTATTTTTAAACTCCAGTATTATTCTTCAACACTTAGAAGCACGAATAAATGTTTTTTTCTGTTGTTAGCGAGTGAAATATATATATATATATATATATATATATATATATATATATATATATATATATATATATATCAGACAATCTTTCTACTTTCCGGTAGACTAAATAATGTTCGTTTTTAATTACCCGTCTGTGGAACACAATACTGCGTCCCAGCTGACTACAAAATGTTCGTTTTCAAGTCAAATGTTAACAAATTTTTGTCGATCCGTCCTATGAAATAATCAAATCATGCTCATTTCACCCATCGTTTGCATTGTTCCTCTCAGGTTGCTTATCACCAACATAATAGTCGCAATTATAGTCATATCCAATTTTGTATCCGCCGTTGTTCAGGACTTGTTTGTCAGAAGTGTCTTGTGAACACACCGACAAACACACACACCCAGAAATGATATATATTTATTTCGATTGAGGTAAATGAAAGCGAATTTAAATTTATTTGTATTTAAAGTATTTAAATTAAACTAAAG
>OY744528.1:114568729-114671229 GCA_963556195.1 Sepiola atlantica | reverse complement strand
AACATCCGGTTGCGCATGCGTAAATAGCATCGTCTTCCAATCTGTTATTCCAATTCCGTTGAACTCTTATTATTAACGAACGCATGAAATTTTTCATTCTGGAAATGTTTATATCGCTTTAAATATAAAACAATTACATTTAATTTCATCAAAGAGTTTTTTTGTTTTCTCCACGGCTAAAAACATTCAACGGCAGGACTTTGTAAAGTCTGTCGCAGTTTCAAAAAAGCTCCACCCTTTTAAAAAACAAAAACAAACAAACAAAACAACAACAATCATTATTAATATCAATAGCGGCGGTGAATGAAACTACCTCCCACTTTTCCTCTCACAGATTTCACCACTCCTACTCCCTCTGTTTTCGTTACGTACGCGAGACAGCCGGTTGTACCCCCTTCCTTTCTCACCTGTTCAGTGCATATTTACCTATAAGTATGGCCAACCACTTATAATTCAGTAACTATAATTTAAAAAAAAAACAATTATAATAAACAGAACGACGCATAGAAATCTATCTATATTCTTTTTTAAACAATTACATTTAATTTCATCAAATAGTTTTTTTGTTTTCTCCACAAGTGTCACGCACATACATGAATTCCATAGCTAATATAACAAACTGACCCAACGGGTCACGGGTGGTCTAGTAGATTATAATAATTGGTGTTATTCGGTTTGTTTCATTTCATCATGTTGCTCTGTATAGGCATTACATTTTCGTGTATAACGCAGTAAGTGTAATTGAAAAATATTGGAACTCTTATAGCTGACGCATCATGTTTCCGGTACTTCGCGTCGTTAACGTTCAGGCAGGTTATGTAAGCGCCCGACACCTGTACGAGGCGAAAACTGTCAAACAATGAATTGAAGTCTGGCAGCCGATAAATTACGACAAAGAAAATCAAACTAATATATATATATATATATATATATATATATATATATATATATATATATATATATATATATATGTGTGTGTATATATATATATATACAAATAAAGAACGAGCAAACCATAGCTAAAACAACTGTTAGTAATTGTGTTCTCTTATGTCAAAGGAACCACTGTTAATCAAATGTTTTTAAATAAAATGTTTGTGCAAATAGTGATTTTGTTTGGTTCGTTAAGCAAGTGTTATTATTATTTTATTTTTTTTCAATGTTTTTTTTTTTACATTTTTTTGTCATTTTATTCTCTTGTTAACATAAACACTGCAGCAACAATTTTTAAGGAAATTTTTTTTTTTTTTTAACGAAAACTAACTGTTTATGAGCAAATGTTTCTTAGTTAATAGTTTCGTCAACTCTCGGGCGCTTCCGAGACCTGCCCGAACGTTGACGACGCGAAGTCACGGAAACATGTTGCATCAGCTATAATAGTATCAACATATTTCATGGGAGAATGAATATATATTCTAAAACGCCTACCCTTTATTCTCTTCTCCCCATTTGCATGATTGGTGCTACCAGATCATGCTGTCTGACGATATCGGGATTCTTGACCCAAAATGCACCAAACATTGATGTTTTATTATTTGTTTTTTCTTTGCAAAACTCAATCATGTTCTGAAACACCAAAACATAAAAACGACAATCTCCCCTCTCCCCTTTCCCTCTTCCTTTCACTCAACCAAACATCATGAATAAATACCTGAACGAATAAAGAACTAGAAGCATAAAACCTTTCAACAAAATGACCGGATTCGACATTAAATAAGCCGAAGAAGATTGATACGCCATAAAACGTAACAACTAAACCAAACACCATCAATAAATTCTTGAGCATGTAAATAACTTGAAGCATGAAACCGTTTAGGAAAATGACCATATTCGGCATTAAAAAAACGTAAAGGGTTGATATGCCGTAAAAAAAACCAACCTTTTCACATGACTTGTTCCCTCTAAAACGACTATGTGTGATTAGCAAAGTGAATTACTTCCCTTTGTAGACAGATGCCTCATGAAAGACTCTTAATACTAGCTTACAATTGACTGTACAACGTTTGTTGGTAAAACCAGCGTTTAAATTATAAAATTTCTTATCACTTTATCACTGAAGATTTACTAAATAGTACAAAACGTTCTAGTCTGTAATGTTTTTGTCCATTTTTGTCTTTCTACCATGATGTTTTGTACAAATATATTAATGTATATATCTTATACTTTTTCCTATTTCATACATATAGATTGAAAAAAAGTATACTAATATAAGACTACCCGTCCAACGACGAGTAAAATTAGTTTCCCATAAAAAAACAGTGTTCCACCTTTTTATGTTCCTTTACGAAGATAGACATCAGTATATAAGTATACGAAACCTTATGTCTATAATCTGTTTGCTAATTAGGATCTAAATAAATTAAAAGATTTTGATTCAAAACAATGTCAAAAATGTAAAGCTTAAGCTTAATAGCTTTTCAGAAGAAATTAAAATTCAAGAAATCTTGCTTGATTGGTGTTTAATGACGATGGATAAAATTATACCGACTCTGAAATATTTGGGGGGGGGCATACAATGCCTTTAAATATCTTCAGAATACTGAAAATAAACTGAAATTTGAGGAATATTTTTAATAGATGTCTAATCGCTATTGTCACATTTCACACTAATCATAAGTATCTGAATTTTCACGAAAGGTCTCAAGCCCCTTTTACAACTTTTGCATGAATCTAAATTAAACAAAATATAGCCTACATTGGGATTATATGTGCCTAGCAACTGTCTACTTACATCCATTATGATCGGTTAATTAGTTCAGGAGTGTATCGTGTACATACAAATATGCCATCTCTACTCCATCTAAAACCAAGATGATAATACAAAGATAAAGAAATAGTTGTCGTGCAAACGACACCATTGTGGTTGGATAGATAAACACAAAACCTTTCAAATATGATATATTGTTTACCAATAAGCAGGTTAGCTCATCTTGTTTTCAAATCAGTCAAAAAAAGATTGTCTCACCTGTATAATCTTTATAATCTAACCTAAATTGATCAAGTACTTATAGACGCACTTCATTTTTGAAATATAGAGAAGTACTTGTTCGTCCTGTTTGGGGGTTTAAAGAATTCCACGTAAGTACCCATGACAAGTGACACAAAAATTAATATTTACTGTAACGGAAACACCTCTGCCTGATCCGTACTGTGCGGAAAACGTATTGTATATAAGATAAAAGTCTCATTTAAATATGATTTTTTTCTTTAAAAGCAACAAAGAGATATGTTTTTAATAATCGACGTTGATCTTTTAGTCTGAATTCAATCTAATATTCATATTCATTAGTGAACGCTCAATATCATGATTAAATAATCCTGGACCTGAAATGGAAGACCTCCATCAAACCTGTTGCTAAAATCTCTAGAAAATGTGTTGGTTTATTCTACAGCTCCAGAAAGTATCTGACTTTTGATGCGATCCTTTACCTGTGTAAGAGACGAATCCGTTCTAACATGGAGTAATGCAGCCAGATGTGTAGGTGTCACCTGGGACATTCTTTCTTGCCTTGACATAGTACAACATGATAATCTAGTAAGGGATGAGACATTCACAATAACTATTTACATGGTAAGTGCGCGACTTAGCGACAATCTGTGGTTCCCCTATGAAACATTCACAACAAGAACTGGACTTGCTACTGCCACTTCAAAAAACTTTCTGTTCTTCCTCTATGTACATAAAACCAAAAGAAGTTTCAATAAACATCGTCATTTTCCAAGACGCTCCCATCTGTTTGACATATTGCAACGGGATTACTTCCCTACGGATCACAACATAGTCACCTAAAGTCCAATGTAAACACATTTTTGTAAAGACGTTCTTTCCTTCCATCACTTTCAACCCTCTCATCGTATGAGACATCATCCAACAGACAATGCTAGTTCACGTTTCGAAGAGTGTACCGAGAAAATTGAGAATTATTATTAACACGAGTTGAGAAAAAATCGAGCCGGGTAAAAAAATATTGTTTAGAATACGAGCTGAGATAGAAATGCCGTTAGCGGAAACCCCAACTGCTACCCAAGGAAAGGTCAAAAATGTGTCAGCTATATCTATTAGTTAAAATATATAAGCCGAGAAAAACTAAGTGCGCGAGAAATGAAAGCGGGATTAAGTGATTGACGTGGCTAGCTACTTCTTGAAGGTTGAGTTGAGATAGCAAATGACTGATTAGTACGGTTACTGCCGTGAGGAAAATATTGGGTCTGGGTAATGCAAAGTGACCAGTATAACTATATAAAGTGTTGCGAGAAGTGACAGTGACACGGTAAGAGTTAGTCAGTTTTAAAGAGAGTCAATGAGAGACAATCCTATTCGGAATGTTGAATCACATCGGCTTGACGCCCCGGGACGGTAAATAACAAAATGTGCGGAAACATCACATCTACTGACGCGGGGGTTACCAGCCGTGAACAACTGACAAGTTGCAGAGCGCAAACATGATTGTATCTAGTTACTAGACGGGAGTAAAAGGCCACATTAACCTTTATCGCCGAGAGGTTTCTGGCATTGATTAGTGGTGACTTGTAAGTATAAAACAGTATGTGCATCTTTCCAACCATGATGAAAATGAGATTATAAGTAACTACTTTTTGGGTGCATTTTCATCGCTGAGAGCATTTTATCTCATACGTTTCTGCGCCTTTATTAAATTTCCTGTAAGATATTCACAGCAAGAATTTGATTCCGACAACAACTGAAAAGAACTATTCTTTTATCGACTGTGTGCCTAAAATCAAACGTAACCTCCATGAACAGAGTTTCTTGCTACATTACCACGGGACTGCTTCTTTTCGGGCTATTACGGTGTTATCTTCAACTCCAGAAAAAACAAATACTTGTCATAAATGTTCCCCATACGCAATCAAATGTTATTTATTCCATTACTTATTTTTAATCCCCATTATTAAGCAGATTATTCTACAATCACATAAACCCTTATGTCACACCAATTCACCTTAGAAGTGTTGATTTCTCACCGTCCAGTGGGTCATTGAAAATTTACTTTTCTATACACAAAACTTTCTGTATGATACAACTCAATATATAAATATCGTGTTTGATAAATATATATATATATATATATATATATATATATATATATATATATATATATATATATATATATATATATATATATATATATATATATACAGGGTGGGCAAAAATAAAGGGTCCTATTTTAAAAAATTCATAACTTTTTTATTTATTGATTTTTTTTTATTTTTTTTAGAATAAGTAAAGGACCCCTTCCGAAGCAAGCATGAGCCGTATTAGCCCTAAGGAACGTACCCTCATTTAGAAAACATTATTTTTGCTTAAAAAACTCAAAACAGTGTAAAAAAACAATACTTTAGTTTTTGTAAGTTTTAAGAAGTGTTTTTCGGCTAAAATGTGTTTTGTTTATTTCAAAAAATCTCGGAAGGGTCAGTCTACACACACATAAAGTTTGGTGAGTTTAACTTTTATTTTGTGGGAGTTATTCAAATTCAAGTTATTCAAATTTAAAGATAGGACCCTTATTTTGGTCCACCCTGTATATATATATATATGTATGTATATATATATATATATATATATATATATATATATATATATATATATATATATATATGCTTATGTTGAGAGCAAAACTCATTAAGTAAAATTCATTGGTCAAGTGGGAAGTGTCAAACCTATTTAAACCTTACCTTCTACCCTATTGTCTACAATGATAAAATATGACTGTTAGCAATGACATAATGATCGCAGCGTCAGATATATACAGATTTATACAGATACATAACGATTAGTAGTATAGTAGGGTAAAGTAGTAGAGGGAAGTTTTTAGTCTCATAGAAAATATCAAAGACATATTAGTGAAAATGCTGACGGAATAATGTTAGTTATCAACTCTCGTTAAATTTCTACGCTTCACGTTTGTTATTATAAAACGCTTTTAAAACACCAACCATCTTGTTTTCGTCATTTTTGTTTTCATCCTTGGTATTTCGGTTATGCGTATGTCAGGAAGATCAGCGGAAGCGTCCCGCTCTCATACTTAAGCGATTGGCTGGACCAATTGTGGAAAAGGACAGTGGCGCCATTGTTCAAGATCTCCGCGTTGACCTTAAGTCTTCTGTTCCGTTCGCCAAGAGACGACGTTAAACGCACTCAAGTTTTCATGTGTTCCGAATATGGATTCTAACCACTTAAAGGAATCTATTTATTAGTTCTATTCTTTGAACGGTTCATCCGGTCCAATCCTTGGCGGAAATTGACAAGTTGGGCAGTAAATTTTGTTGCTGTTCCGGTCGGGCAAACCTACCAACACAACAATGATATCTGTCTGTTTGGAATTCTTCCTTTAGCTACAAATATTTGAAAAATATAAACAAGCCTAACTAAAATATTGAATGTCACATATATTTGCTAACCCGGCCGGATGATATCATTACCAACGTACATATACTACACTGTTTCCTTAAAAGAGGAAATAATGCCTGCGGGATTGTATCGTAACAAACAAATATATCTTACACTATCCCGCAAAAAAGTAAGTTAATATCCGAGAGAATGGGTTCATGACAACAGAACACGTACTATACAACTCCACCAAGAGAGGAGGTAATGCTTGAGAAGACGGCCTCATGAGAACAGAAAGATACTATACCACCCTCCCCCAAATAAAAAAGGTAATTCCTGAGAAGAACGGATAATGACAACAGAACAGATACTACACAACGCCCTTTAAAAAGGAAGAAGGTAATGCTTAGAAGGATGAATCATGAACGAAAATATACTACACTGCTTTACTCAAAGAAGGAGATAATGCCTGGAAAATTGGTCTCATGACAACAGCGCATATACTACATTACTACCTCTCACAGAGGATAATGTGAAAAGAAAACAAGTACTAAAATCCCCCCGTCAGTTGAGCTTGAACAAGATAGTATTTTACTCATACATAGTATAATAAACTGAATTTAGCTTTAGAATATAGTATTTTACTTATAAATAGTATAATAAACTGAATTTAGCTTTAGAATATAGTATTTTACTTATAAATAGTATAATAAACTGAATTGAGCTTTAGAATATAGTATTTTACTTATAAATAGTATAATAAACTGAATTGAGCTTTAGAATATAGTATTTTACTAATAAATAGTATAATAAACTGAATTGAGCTTTAAGAATATAGTATTTTACTTATAAATAGTATAATAAACTGAATTGAGTTTTAGAATATAGTATTTTACTTATAAATAGTATAATAAACTGAATTGAGTTTTAGAATATAGTATTTTACTCATACATAGTATAATAAACTGAATTGAGCTTTAGAATATAGTATTTTACTTATAAATAGTATAATAAACTGAATTGAGCTTTAGAATATAGTATTTTACTTATAAATAGTATAATAAAATGAATTTAGCTTTAGAATATAGTATTTTACTTATAAATAGTATAATAAACTGAATTGAGCTTTAGAATATAGTATTTTACTTATAAATAGTATAATAAACTGAATTGAGCTTTAGAATATAGTATTTTACTAATAAATAGTATAATAAACTGAATTGAGCTTTAGAATATAGTATTTTACTTATAAATAGTATAATAAACTGAATTGAGTTTTAGAATATAGTATTTTACTTATAAATAGTATAATAAACTGAATTGAGTTTTAGAATATAGTATTTTACTCATACATAGTATAATAAACTGAATTGAGCTTTAGAATATAGTATTTTACTTATAAATAGTATAATAAACTGAATTGAGCTTTAGAATATAGTATTTTACTTATAAATAGTATAATAAACTGAATTGAGCTTTAGAATATAGTATTTTACTTATAAATAGTATAATAAACTGAATTGAGCTTTGGAATATAGTATTTTACTTATAAATAGTATAATAAACTGAATTGAACTTTAGAATATAGTATTTTACTTATAAATAGTATAATAAACTGAATTGAGTTTTAGAATATAGTATTTTACTTATAAATAGTATAATAAACTGAATTGAGTTTTAGAATATAGTATTTTACTTATAAATAGTATAATAAACTGAATTGAGTTTTAGAATATAGTATTTTACTTATAAATAGTATAATAAACTGAATTGAGCTTTAGAATATAGTATTTTACTTATAAATAGTATAATAAACTGAATTGAGCTTTAGAATATAGTATTTTACTTATAAATAGTATAATAAACTGAATTGAGTTTTAGAATATAGTATTTTACTCATAAATAGTATAATAAACTGAATTGAGTTTTAAAGGATAGTATTAATAGACAGTATAAGCTCTTCTTAAAATCCTCATTAATAACATATACATACATATATATGTGTGCGTGTGTGTAAGCATTATATACCAATTAATTAATTTGAAATACATTGATAAAATAAACTGAAACCACATATTTTACAAAAGGTGTCAATACAAAGTAGAGCTTTATAAATATCATTTATATAAACACTACGAAAATTAACCTTTCTTTATGTGCAAGTACACGTCTACGTAGTTTAAAAAAAATAAATATTGTTTTCAAGCCACGTATTTCAGCCCCGTAGGCATGCGCTAGCACAGAAACAGAGATTAGTTTGCATAGGCTGTTCTAATGTGTATATAAATAATATATATATATAGAGAGAGAGAGATAGTGGAAGAAAGAAAGGGGGAGAAAGAGAAGGAGAGAGAGCAAGAGGGAGAGACGTACTACATCGTTTCGAGCTTATAGCTCTCATCAACGAATAACAATCACAGACGGGCATAGGGTGCGAACCCTGTTCACAGACTCACCGTGAATATGTAGGCGTTCAAGTAGTCCCATTAGGCCATGAGGGATTGTCACAAAATAACGGAGAAATAAAGTGATGTTTACACTGAAAGCAGGGAGTGTAAACACCTAAACCTTCGATAGCACTCAACCATATATATATATATATATATATATATATATATATATATATATATATATAGATAGATAGATATATAGATAGATAGAATGACAGAGACACAGAGAGTGAGAGAGAGTCTAAAGAAAGTTTGAGTCATTTTAAACAAAGAAGGAAAATGCAGTTTAAATTCCTAGGGATACTAACTAAATCCAAGATATCGCAGACTTAGCACTTGCAAAAGCCAACTTACCGCTGGAAAATTTACAAGTAGACAAAAGGGTATTCAAGTACATAACAGTGAAACATTAACAAGAAACCTTAACTTGAACCGAGAAATATTAAACTGGAATCATCAACTGTTTATAATGTAACTGTTTCAGAGATTTAAAAACAGGACAGCTATAAAATACATGGCTCTCCAGTGGTACTGATCAATTTAAAGTCATACTCTGACCAATTTTCTCCGGTTATTGATGGTGTATAAGGAGTTGACGGTGGTTAAGAGTTTGACGACATAGACTGACAACATGAGTATGTCAATATATATATATATATATATATATATATATATATATATATATATATATAATGTGTGTGTATTTAAGAAGCAGTTTTCCATTTAAGAAAACATTGTTAAAAATCACAGAATCCCTCTGCTTAATTATACCGTTTTTATTTTTCCAATTTTCTTATTAACCTTTCTGTTAAAATATAAAAATTAAAGTATGCTCCACCTGTATTACGAACGCTTTCAAATGTATATATAAATATATATATATATATATATATATATATATATATATATATATATATATATATATGTATGTATATATATATATATATATATATATATAGTGAATACAGTTGAAGTAAATACTGAAAATCTATACACAATATACTATATCAACTTATAATATCATATGTGTATACAAATAATAATAATAATAATATATATATATATATATATATATATATATATTTGTGTAGTACGCTGGTTTTTATTTTTATGGTCATGTTTGAGTGTGTAATTAAATCAACCATTTATTTACTCAACGGTGTTCGGAATTAACACAAACAACCACAAAGATGAAAATGAGGTTGTAGTTTATTTTAGCCTGCGCTTTGGAAGAGCGAACACATAATAATGGCGTCGTCTTAGACCGACTGACTAGGAAGCGAACACTTAGGAAAATATCAAATTACATATTGCATTTTGTTTATACACAGCCCTGTCGACAAAATTAATCTGTTATTTAATGATATTCCATATGCAAATACGTATATTAACAAATATAAGCAGCGTACTACATAGTATACTTTAGGAAATAAATTCCAATGTTTAATATAGAACCATTTAACTATCTTGATGCAATACGCAGGAGATTATTATCACATAACACAAAGATTTGTAACAAAGCTTAGAGATTTTGTTATTTGTACGATTTTTATCTTTCTTCAACCGTTCGGCTCGTTAGATAAGCGATCTAAGACGACATATCTGTAGGACACAGGTTCGAATACTGTACGGGTCTTATTTTGTACTTTGTGGGATTTCTTGTTTATTCTCAGCCCTGAAAACTATTACCTGACAAACATGGTTGTGTTAAACACGAGTAGTAAAAGTAAGGTGATTTATTTTAATATATATATATATACTATATAGACTGATTTGTTGAAAACTTTTCAGTGGTTTAACGTGTAGTAAAAGTAAGGTGATTTATTTTAATATATATATATATATATATATATATATATATATATATATATATACTATATAGACTGATTTGTTGAAAACTTTTCAGTGGTTGACCGTGTAGTAAAAGTAAGGTGATTTATTTTAATATATATATATATTATATAGACTGATTTGTTGAAAACTTTTCAGTGGTTTAACGTGTAGTAAAAGTAAGGTGATTTATTTTAATATATATATATATTATATAGACTGATTTGTTGAAAACTTTTCAGTGGTTTAACGTGTAGTAAAAGTAAGGTGATTTATTTTAATATATATATATATTATATAGACTGATTTGTTGAAAACTTTTCAGTGGGTTAACGTGTAGTAAAAGTAAGGTGATTTATTTTAATATATATATATATATATATATATATATATTATATAGACTGATTTGTTTAAAGCTTTTCAGTGGTTTAACGTGTAGTACAAGTAAGGTGATTTATTTTAATATATATATATTATATAGACTGATTTGTTGAAAACTTTTCAGTGGTTTAAAGTGTACTAAAAGTAAGGTGATTTATTTTAATATATATATATACTATATAGACTGATTTGTTGAAAACTTTTGATTGGTTTAACGTGTTTCACTAAAGGAAAGCTTCATTAGATGTGAGTAAACTCTCTACTATTAGAAACGTCGGTTCAAATTATTGTCATTGTTTTTTTTCTGTTGTTAGACATAGTTGTCTATTCGTGATGTAAACGAACATATCACCCTCGGAGATCAAATCCAAGTTAAGTTTAGATGTTAGAGCTGCATTTATATCAAACTAAATTGTCATCATTCTCATATTGTTCTTTGTGGAATAGCCTCTCTCTCAACGATTGAACTTTTGTGTCACTCCTATTAGCATTAATCGGGGATGATTAAGTACAGAATTTGAAGTGTAATTTTTTCCCAAATACAACATCAAAATGGAGAAAAAAGAATCCGGCAGTTACTAAAAAAACTTGAAGAACTTCCAGATCCTTGTCCCCCCCCTCTCTCTCTCTCTCTATCCATCTCTCTCTCTCTCTCTATCCATCTCTCTCTCTCTCTCTCTCTCTCTCTCTCTCTCTCTCAGTCAGTAACACTAATTTCCTATATAGATTTTGTGGATAGAATTTATTTATCGCAAACATTTATATAGTTATTGAATGCTATTATTAATTCTGATTTATTATATAGATTTGGGGATGTGCTTATTCATGGACAGTGTGCGATTTTATTGTGGATGTTCATATAATTACTTATTTTTCATTTTTTTTGCTCGTTTAGTTTTTATGGATATATATGTATAAATGAGGAGGGTGTAGTGTTGTTAGTCCATATGTGTAAATCCAATGAAGCTACGGTGTTTAAAAAATAGTGCTCAATAAATAGTAGAGCTGTATTTTTATGTACATTTTTATTCTTACAATCATTTTGGATAGATATGTATATACATGTTGATTCTACGACCTTATACAAAGACTATATTCATCAGGACACTGAAATAGCCTAAACATATATATATATATATATATATATATATATATATAAAGAGAGAGAGAGAGAGAGGGGGGGGGAGAGAGAGAGACAGCAGTTCCTTAGACTTTTTGTAAACATATATCTGGAAAAGTCGTAAGGACTTCTGGTCAACCATGTACATTAATTTATGATAAAACGAGGAATAACATGTTTCGACGTAAAGGAAAATGAAATAGGAAAACCAAAATAATATTTATGTATGCGTCAACGTTTCGTCTTTATTGTAAGACTTCCTCAGGATGATTTGTTTGAAAGAGATCATTTATCTTTGAAAGAGAAAAAAAACTTGCGCGCATATATGTAGCCAAGATAAGAAAAAATTATACCAGTGTATATATATATATATATATATATATATATATATATATATATATATATACATGTGAATTTTTCCTTTGGTATTTATTTTTGACAAAGGGAAGATTTTCCCAAAATATTAAATAATTCTTAATCATCCTCACAGCCAACACCACACTTTCTGTTATGTGATATTTTAAAGAAAAATAAATAGTAAGTCCCTTCAATTTATTATTTGTGTTCTTTCCAGCGTATATCAAATCCGGCATTCTGCATTGCCCTTAGCTAAACATATTTACTGTATATATATATATATATATATATATAAACATATATATATATATATATATATACATGTTTACTTGGAGATATATATATATATATATATATATATATATATATATATATATATATATATATAGAGAGAGAGAGAGAGAGAGAGAGAGAGAGAGAGAGAGATTTCTCACTTAGAAGATAGTTTATTCAGTGAAGACCGGGATTAGGCCAATAAAAATAAGCTCGATGATACTCGATTACAGGGTACAGAGCATTTATATGTGATTTTTTGAAGGTTTACCGAAACATCCCGTTCAGGAGATCATTCATCACCACAGAAGACTGTTTTTTTTCAAAGATTATTTATTTATCATACATATCCAAATTAAAGAGTTTTTTCCTACACGTGTTTCACTACTAAGCATGTCCTTGCTTGGCAGATCATCAGAGGAATTAAGTACCTTGAGTAAAAGTTTCAACAACTGACAATACACAATGTGGTGTTGCCTTAATTGATGTCACTTAAGAAGAGGATAGAAGTAAAAAAATAAATAAATAAATAAAAAATAAAAAACATCTTAAAAAAGTAGCTCATAAGATTTTCGCCGTATTGTTGCTACTAAGAAAAACAGTAAAGAATTAGACCCAAATGCATTCAAAAGAAACAGGAACAATGTGGGAGAGTACACCTTCTTGTCGGGCGGCACAACGATGAAAAGGATCCCCTCAAACAAAAATAAAACAGTCAAAACCCAGTTCACAAGTTACCGTTCCAAGCCACTGATTGTGTGGGTATTCCACATCTATTCCATCAGAAGTTGTGTTGTGTTTTCATTCTATTAAAATAAAAGATTTGATTTTATTCTTTTCTGTCAACAAAAAAACTAACACATTGTACTGGATAACTATATAACTGATTTTAGAATCAAATTGTTTAATTAAAAAAGGTCATTAAACAAACACACACACACATTCTGATGAATTTAATTTAGGTAAACTTTCTTTCCGATAGCATTTACATAACTAATCGTGTTTACTGTATTTAATTTGTTGGTGATTTTCACTGTAGGACCCGCGCTAACTTTGACCTCGTCGTTACGGTTAGGGTCATGGTCAAAGTAGGGGTTAGGGTTCATAGTTAGGGTCATGGTCAAAGTAAGTGCGGGTCCTATAGGAAAAGAGTACCGATGTTTTATTGTTTTATTTTAGGTACACTTTTTTCCGATTTGGAAAATACTGTTCGCTGTATTTAGTTTTTTTTAATTATTGATTTTAACAATTTCATTGAATCAGATTGTTTCATTAACATCATAATTTATCTAAAAATTACTATTTAAAAAAAAACACACATTCTAATGAATGTAATTTAGGTAAACTTCTTCTCGAGAGCATTTAAATAACTAATCGTGTTCGCTGTATTTGATTTGTTTACTGCTTTTCTTTTTTTTCTTTTTAATTAAAAATATTTATATGTATGGGGGAGGATAAAAAAATTGGGGGGGGGCCGGTCAAAAAAATGTTTGTTTTCTTTTCTTAAGTAAAAATATTTCTATGTATGGGGGAGAGTAAAATAAAACATTTGAGAGGAGGTCCAAAATTTTTTTTTTAAACTAAATATATTTCTATTTATGGGGGAGGGTAAAACAAAAATCGGGCTGGGGTCGAAACTTTTTTTTTCTTTATTTTCAACTAAAAATATTCTTGGTCATAAACAAAGAAAACTAATGTCTAACCACCCAAGAAATATGACTGGGGCTCCATGGGTTTACGCGTGAGCGTTCATTTCTGACGCCGCAGCCTAGCAAAAATATGCGACCGGAGGGAGCATATATTTGCAAGTATATATAATATTAAATCACTTTTAATATTTTACCTACGTACGACTCGTTTTCAGCTTACGACGTCGTTTTCAGCGACGTCGTTTTCAGCTTACAGCGGAGGAAAATAACAATCTCAGACGGTCACAGGGCGCGAACCCTGTCCACAAAGACTCATTGAATCTGTAAGCGTTCACCTAGTCTCATCAGGCCACAATAGATTGTCATGTGATAACGGAGTAATTAAATGATTTTTACACTGAAAGTAGCGAGTGTAAATATTAAGCATTCTGTAGAACTGAACGACAGAGTCGGAGAATTGCATCGATTCTTTAGGTGAATGTTTATGTTTAATCTTTCCGACAGTGCTCTACTTTCAATTTTACTTGAAAGAGGCTTCTAATAATATTAAATTATGTTTTTAATATTTTACCTAGGTACAGCATCAGCGGAGGGAATAGAATCTCAGACGGTCACAGAGCCAGAACCCGATTCACAGAGACGCCTTGAATCTGTAAGCGTTAACCTTGTCCTATGAGGCCACAAGATATTGCCATGTGATAACGTAGAAATTAAGTTATATTTACATCGAACGCGGCGAGTATAAATATCTAAATATATATATATATATATATATATATGTATATATATATATATATATATATATATATATATATATATATATATATATATATATATATATATATATATATATAAGAAAGGGTATTTAGACATACTTTTTTAAACCATTGTTTTGTAATAGTATTATATATATATTTTTTAAAAACCATAACAATGGTGGTATTAAAATAAATAAAATTTATTTTAATCTTATCTTTCGAGAATTACAATTCTCCTTGTCAAAGAGTGTTTTTCTTTTTTCTTCTTCTTTTTCTTCATCGTCCGATGGTAATGGAATCCTGGGTCAGAAAATCATGTTATGTCTCAAGGCGAGGTTGCGCCAATTTGAATAAATACCCTTTCTTATTCAAATTGGCACAACCTCGCCTTTTGACATAACGTGATTTCCTGACCCAGGAGTCCATTACTATGAAGAAAAAGAAGAAGAGAAAAAGAAAAACACTCTTTGACAAGGAGAATCGTAATTCTCAAAAGCTAAGATTAAAATAAATGTTATTTATTTTAACACAACCATTGTTATGTTTTTTTCCCAAAAAAATATAATATATATATATATATATATATATATATATATATATATATATATATATATATATATATATATATATACCATCTTACAAAATGAACCGCCCAAAAGAAGTGGACTAATTGCAAGGACAAGTGGTTTGTACGGCGTTTTTTTTACTTTATAAAGTAGGCGAACTCTGTATAATAATAAGCACATGTAGTCTATGTTTGAAAATTGGGGTCGATTCTGAAATATTTATTTTCTTTTTTAGTTCGTATGTCGCCTCGTCGAGTGTCGCTGACTTTGATTCTAACCTAATTTCAAATATGATATTTCCGATTCGTATAGAATGCAGAGTTGAATACTGGTAGCTGCAAAGGTTTATAAATGTAATACTCTACAAACATGTTTTCATCAAAATAAGATTTCCATACTTACGGATGATCTAAATAAGCTGTACCTTTTCTTCGTCCATCTTGCACATACTTTAAATTAACCTTAAGATAGTGATGTACTAAAATGTTACTTAAATACAACTTACATGCTTGAAGTTATGGTGTCAATGTTGTGGCCCTCGAATGAATTCAATGATCGAAATTTACTGTAATTTTAATAAGCAGCATACTTTATGAAATTTATATATGGTTTTAATCACATTAACATCGAAAGTAAAAAAATCAGGAAGGTAAATTTATATCGGAGAGATTTACCGACTTGATTCTTAAGAGATTTACTTCATTCATCTTGTATGAGACTTTTTATAGGAGGAAATCGAATCTCTAAAATAGTGATCATCATTCCATAATATTTACTTCCTATGTGTTATAGCCTAAACCTAGTCAGTTGACACATACACCTAACACAATTCATCATATATTTACATATTATACACACACAGATTCAGATCGATGATCGTCAACCAGTAACAACAGAGCATATTAATAAGATAAGTTTATCTTATATTCCAATAAACATGTTTTTTTTTTCAATTTTTATTGTTTCACATTTTGGTTGACTCACCTCTAGGGAAACGAGTGGTAAAAATACATCTAACAGGACCTCTTCAAAAAAGCCAATAACATTGTATTTTCTCAAAACTCCCAAGTTTTATTAGATCGTCCTAGGATGTAACTTAAAGTTTTGGTAAATTATTGGAACTACATTGTTCTTCACAGGAGATATTGCATTATTAGCATCAACATTTATGTCAGCTACCAGATTCTTCATGGGTGTGGTTTTGTCCCGTTAAATGTAATCTTTGGCAACTTCCAGTTGACTAAGCTCTTGCTTTTGATTGGCTCCTTCGGTGCGTTGAAGATATCTTAAATTTTCTGGAAATTCTACACTCTTTTTTCACAGTCTAAGAAATTCGCATAGATTTTAATCCCACAGAAACTAAATCAGTAATCTGGTGTTGTTTTGTTTCTTGCAATGGCGTAGACCTATGCTCACAAAACCTATGGGGGTGTTTACTCTGTGGCATAATTCTAAAAATAAAATGAACATTATTTTTTTCATAATGGAACATAGTGTCTACAAAAAATTCCAGCTTTTAATTGCTTACTCTGTATGTACACAGACATAAAATAAATAAATAGACGTCCTTATTTTCATTAATAATTAAGTCTCCTATCAGGTGGGCCTAAGCAGGGCAATATTCAATATTTTTACTAACAGATGAATTGGACAATAACTCGATAATAAGTTGGAAATTGAAATCCTGATATTTGCACCGACGCTTAACTTTCTGAGACTGTTCATGCTTTTTTGGCTCATAGCATACTTAAATTGTGATATAGGATAGATAGATTGATATCTGCAACACAGTAAATATCAGTTGCTATAAAATATCGAAGTTTCAAACTTTTAGTACTGTCTTGTGCGGTTTCGAGTTCGGGCTGTCGACGAAGGAAACAGAAATGTTAAACTTGTTATAAATTATTTTCTTGCGGGGTCTATTTACTTCTTTCATTCCTTTGTATATCCATTATTTCTTTAGCGAAGATTTGGAACTAGTATTAGGATTAAGTCTACACGCAGTCATACATTTCTTTCAGGGGACCAAGCGGTATCTAAAAAGAGCAAACATAGTTATTTTTTAATTCTGAAATTATTATGGTCATCTAAGTGACTTTATTTGAAGTCTTGTTATGTTGTAACATTGCAAAGACTTCGGTTGGGGGATATGCTATGTTATGCCGACTTTTCTGTAACGGTGTCATCCACGATTTTCCTGTAGAGGGGTCAGAAAAAACATACAGAGAGGGTGAGAGTAATAGACAGATACTTAGTAAGAGATGGCTGACTTGTTGGGGAAATTGCAAAAAAGGGGTTTGCTTTCAAACATAACTCAATCCCCAAACCAAAAGATATTTTAACATATATTTGTATGGTTAAAATATAAAAATGGTCTTAGGGAACCAAGGGTTGATTAGCTCAGATTTAGCAATAATTGATATTGAGCTCGAGTGTCACAGTTATCTAACCAATATCTGGTCTTACATGTTCCTTTATTTAGCTTAACTCAGAAACAACCGTACATTCCTGTAGACCACATGTAACCACAGACTACCCATATATATATATATATATATTTTGAGCACTTTCTCCACACTGCTCCCACGCAAAGAGTTTTCTTCACATTCTACAATTCATCTGACTTCTTTTCAACGGAAATTTACCACCCGGACAAACTGCATATATTTTTCACGGAACTTTTTTTTTTCTTTTTTTTTTTTTTCATTCACTGCGTTTTTTTTAACAAAAATTCTTTTAATAATAATTTTCATATTTTTCAAATATTTGAACTTTGTTTTTTCGAAAGCCAACATATCCATCTGTATTTCTCCTCTGATGATATGATTTCGATCTTTGAAAAGCCTTGGTTTAAGGAAAGAATAATAAACACTAGTTTATTACTGAATACACCTTGCATTGAACAATTCAAATTTGAAATAAATTTGGACAATCATCGCATATTTATCACTCTTTTTTCTTCTCTCTCTCTCTCTCTCTCTCTCTCTCTCTCTATATATATATATATATATATATATATATATATATATATATATATATATATATATGTGTGTGTGTGTCATTTATTTGTTTATCTGCGATACTTTTGAACGAATTCAATTATTTATACAAAAGAGCATCATATATTAATGCTAGTTGGGAATAATTATCCTCCACCAATGTAATACCCCAAGATGGGCAGCGACATATATATTTTAAATGTAATTATCCACAGACACATGTTTTGTCGTTTACGAATCATCAGCGTGGCTGAAACTCGTCATATATATGTCATCATCATCATCATCATCATCATCATCATCATCATCATCATCATAAAGTTTTATTTATTATTCTTGGTGGAGGAAACTGTCCCTGGTTTCTTACCATCTTACTTTGTTGAAAAAAGAAAATTATTATTGTCAATCAAATCTAAGTTATCTGATGTATGTATAGAATCATATCTAATTCATTAACTGTAAAAACATAACTCTAAATATTATATAACACGTATTTACGTTTCTTCTTTTCTAATACTTTTTGCTAAGTTGTATTTGAAAACTGTATGGTCACTGGTCCATTCACAAAAAAAACGGCGCCATCGAGGCAGCAAACTGATACGTAAGTCTTTCTAGAGTTCGTAAAAGGGTTTAAAAGTTCACATTAAACAATATCAAATACTTAGATAAAATCGTGTATCCTGTCAATTGACCCCGATAAAATATCAGGCTCACAAATGCATCAATGAAGTAGAGATCGTTTCTTATTTAACCCAATAAAACACGTATGAGTCAGCGGCTACTTTCAAGGACAAGAAATAAAAAAGAAGCGCAGTTCTGTTTTAAAAAAAAAACAAGCAGAGTCAGTCATGTTTTAATTCCTCGAAAGTCATACCGGATTGACCCGATGAACATTTAACTAAAAAAATATATATTTCCTAATGTAATCTTCATGTACTAATTAGTCACCACTTACAAAGACCAAAAGTCATTCAAGGATAAGAGTTAATGAGATTGTCAGTTGGATGATGACATATACAGGGTGGGCAAAAATAAGGGTCCTATTTTTAAAAATTCATAACTTTTTTATTTATTGATTTTTTTTTTTTTTTTTTAGAATAAGTAAAGGACCCCTTCCGAAGCAAGCATGAGCCGTATTAGCCCTAAGGAACGTACCCTCATTTAGAAAACATTATTTTTGCTTAAAAAACTCAAAACAGTGTAAAAAACAATACTTTAGTTTTTGTAAGTTTTTAGAAGTGTTTTTCGGCTAAAATTTGTTTTGTTTATTTCAAAAAATCTCGGAAGGGTCAGTCTACACACACATAAAGTTTGGTGAGTTTAGCTTTTATTTTGTGGAAGTTATTCAAATTCAAGTTATTCAAATTTAAAGATAGGACCCTTATTTTGGCCCACCCTGTACTATGAAAGGATTGTAAACAATGTGTTGAATGACTATACTAGGAGAGAACGACTCGACGTGTATTTATTAACATTGAACTTGGATGTATTTATAAACATTGAGCTTGGAAGCAGCCACGTGGAATTGTTTCCACAGATGGAAAGTTTTTGGAAACAAACACTGTTCATGGAAGTTCTGTTTGGTTTTACGTACACAGAAAAAGAACTGAAAGTTCTTAACATTGGTTGTATGGAGACGAGTTTTTGCTCTAATTGGAGAGATCGACTCGACATGTATTTATTAACATTGAACTTGGAAGGATTTGTAAACATTGAGCTGGGAAACAACATCGTGGAATCTTTTCCACAGATGGAAAGTTTTTGGAAACAAACACTGTTCATGGAAGTTCCGTTTGGTTTACGTACACAGAGAAAAAACTGAAAGTTCTTAACAGTGGTTGTAGTCAGACGAGTTTTTGCTGCGAATGTTTTACAGAGCGAACCAGAGTCTTGCTGTAAAACTGCGAGTATGATCATCACTGGGTGCTGCTTATAAGTCACCCTGTGCCATACAAGACTAAACTATATAACAATTATACTTTCCTGGTGACCGGAATAAGCTCATTTGATGTTTTATCAAGGGCTACCTATATATGCTACGCCCGTACGAGGAAAACCTTGGTCGTTGAATTAATTAAATACCGCGAAATAAAAAGTGATGTCCGATTGACCCGACTGACCCCACTTGAGCTGTAGCCTCGGCCACTGGTTATGAGTGAGCCACTCCAACTTATGACCAGTGTCGTGATATCAAATCACGACAGCGCCCAATGCATTAAGTTTCGAAAGTCATTTCGGTCGTATCACTTGTTGACGAAAGCTTGTGTTCGTAAGAGTCACATTAAGGAAAGAAAAACAACAAGAAGGAAACGCAATTAGCCTGATGAGATTTTAAAGAGCGAAACACAAAAATTATTTTTAGCTTATTTGCCATTAATATATGTACATAATACTTATATATACTACTCATATCATACTGTATAATATGTTAGCAAATATTTGCTAGCCTGGGAACATCGTATCATGACGAACCAGCATATACTACCCTACCCCCCAAAAGAGGGAGTAATGCTTTGAAGCATAGTATCATGACAAACAAACATATACTACGCTACCTACAACGAAGGAGGTAATGCTTTGGTGTCATGACAAAAGAACAAATGCTAAACTTCCATCAACCGAGGAGGTAATGTCTGGGAGGATGGGCCATGACAACAGAACATATTACAATACCCTCTCGAAAAAATGCAAGAAGTCATATCTTGAAGGATGATATCATGACGAACAAACATATACTGCACTATCCTCACAATGGAGGAACTTATGCAGAAGAGATACCGCACTATACGCTCTTAAAAGAGAAGGTTAAGCCAGGGATGATTGTTTCATAAAAAAAAAGACACCACACTACTTCCTACAAAAAATAGGAGGTAAAGCTTAGGGGGATGGTATCATGAAAAAAGAACAGGTAGTAAACAACTCGACTGAATTTAGCATTGTAAGATATTACAATAGTACATTAATAGAAGTAGCAGTATAGTTCCACTTCAAACGGATAGATATAAAATCTCCATTCGCTATATATATATATATATATATATATATATATATATATATATAAATGCATCGTTCCTTTCATTAAGTTGAACGCTCTTATGACGTCAAGCCGCCGAAATAGATGTTAAAATTATCACTAGCTATCCAGCGGTGGCCGAGTGGTTCTAGGTGTTGGGATTTGAGTTGTAAAGTACTCGTAGCCCGGGGTTTCGAATACCGCGGTTGATAGTTAATAGTGAATAGTTATATCTCTCAGCTGATGTGTCCCGATTAAAAAGGATGCAACGTATACGTACATAGATAATAAACACAAAACAATATTTATTATATATATATATATATATATATATATATATATATATAGTCTAAAGAAGCTTTGAGTTATTTTAAACAAAAAGACAAAAAAAAAGGAAAATGCAGCTTAAATTCCCAGAGAAACTAACTAAATCCAAAATAGTGCAGACTTAACATTCGTTGGAAAATTCATAAATAAATAAAATATATAATAGTAAGTAAATAAAATAAAAAGGGGGATTAAGTATCTAACAGTGAAACAAAAACAGGAGACCTTAACGTGAGCATCTAATATTAACACGGGGATAATCAGCTGTTTACCATGTAACTGTTTCGGAGATTTAAAAACGGGACAGTTATATGCATATATATATAAATTTGGGCAAGTTAATATTTTTAAACATCTTTGAAATTTTTAACTTAGAGAAAGGGGCGAAATAACATGTGTTAGATGCAGATAATTTTTATAAAATCAATTTTTTTTTTCATCTTGACTTTATTCCTAATAATTTCGCTCGGTATAACAACCTTCTTCAGATGAAGCGATTTAATACAAATAAAAGGTATTAACCTCTTTATTTCATACGAATTCTGATGTTTCGTGGACTAATAATGCAATGTCTCTGTAGAAGCTCGTGATACAGAGCGAAATTAATGGAAAAAAAGTCAACATGAAGAAATATTATTTTGATTTTAATAAAAATTATCTGCATCTAACACATGTTTTTGTAAGGCATTTTGCCTCTTTCTCTAAGTTATATATCCATATATATATATATATATATATATATATATATATATATATATATATATATAAAGGATATTGCAGAAGTGCAGAAGTGCAGATCAACATGGTTCCGTACGAACCCAGGCGAAAGGTACTGGGTTTTCTTGAGTTTTTTTATTATAAAACGCTCACTTCCTTTCTTCAGCTTTATTTGAAATAATTGAGCACTGTTGGATGTCTTTCTACCAAATTAAACCAAGAATTATACACACACACACACACACACACATATATATATATATATATATATATATATATATATATATATATATATATATATATATATATATATATATAAAGTTGGGAAAATATAAAGAATATATATTAGAATATTATTCAAAAATGAAGATACTAATTTATTTATTTTCTCTTGTATGTTCAACTGAGAGTCAATTCATTCTTACCTCTGGACTTTTCAAAAACAATATTTGTTATCAAAGGGCAATACATCTTGTAATATTGTGATGAGATACTTCAATATAAGTTTATTAAACAACCAGAATAGGAAGACCCGTACATCTGTCACAACTGTTAGTAAAAAAAAAATTAAAAACAAGAACGTCCCTAATAATTTGTACTGGTTTATCTTGAGAAAATCACCATATGATAAATCTGGCTCTAGAACATATGCTTCATGCGTATTTGAGACTGTTATGACAATGAAATAAAAGACTTCGCTAATAAACGTAAAAGATGAAATAATAGCAACCTGTAGACACGGAAAAATTATAGATATGACCAATTGATAGTAACAAATGACGCGTACTCAGAATGTATTTTACTTTACTCTATCCCCTCGCGTCTAACCCTTATATTGCTTTTCCGCTTTTTCTTAATTTTACAATCCCTTCAATTATTGTCTTTCACTTTTCTCCATCTTACTTAAATTTATAATTCTATTTCAATATCTGGTGTTTTGAATCTTTCTCTTTGTTATAACACTACTCCTACCTCGTGCTAATATATATATATATATATATATATATATATATATATATTTCTATTTCATGTATCCACATAAAATTTTATAAGGAGATATAAATATATTTTTATAACTTACTCTCCCCCCCTCTCTCTCTCTCTCTATATATATATATATATTATATGTGTGTGTGTGTTATAATTATAGAATTTATAATTCAACGTAATAAAAAATGAAAAAAGGAAAACTTTTGATTTTCTATTTTTAATTATTCATTGCGATAAGCAACTGATCTGCCATCTCGGGCTGAGGTATGCTCTGTGCAGTCCTAGGAGATAAACCGTCCCTAAGTTGTACCTTCTTGCTGTGGTGTACTTACAAGGGAATATCGCGTTGACTTTTTATGCATTTTTGTACGCCAGAGTACACCACCGTTTGTGCGCTGGTTTTTCAATCCTCACCTTTCTACTTTCAATAACACCTCTCCGCGTCAGTAAAAGTTAAATATCTAATTCCAACCAATGCGTTGTGTACGGATCTGTAAAGTATGAACTGGACAGTTATCTATTTTTTAGTCCTATCAGCTTTCAATAATACGGGAATTATGTATTTTGTGTCTTGAATGTATTTTAAACCCTAGTCATTTCAGAATGAGAGCTAGTATATGCTAAACAGCACAGAGTTCAATATTTTGACACCGAGAATACGGACGAAGTATTCTCATATTAAAATCACTATTCAAATTAATATCATCACGAAGGAAATGCTATATGATTTATATATTTAATGATTTATATATATAAAATCGATATACTATTAAGAGTAAACTGATCGAATGTTGTCGAGTGTGATCCGAAGACTCTTTTCCATTGGCTACTACACCGAGGTGTTTTGAATCCCCTTCCCCAGGATTATTAAACTTACCCTCACATTATAATTCTGACTATATTGTAAGTGGGTGTTAAGTACCAATGTTTGGTGTCTTTGGTATGCACCCTGGTCTCCCGACCCATTGACGCAGACTCTAACCAATTATACCAAATAAGCAGGTAAGGGTAAACTGCTATTGGAAAATGTATTTGAGCGAGAGATGCGAAAATTATCCGGCAAAAAGTGGAATATTCCATTACACTGAATAGTTAAAGCAAGCCTAATACTTGAGATCTTCTATTCATTATGAAGTTGTTGTTTTTTATCGAACACTACCTCATTCTTTACAGCAGAACAATTAATTTGGTCCTGAACGTTTTTTCTGTCATCATTTTAAAAGAAATTTGCCGCTCAAATCTAATTCTAATTACATATGTATACAAATCCGATCGCAAGTCATACAAATTACCTATACCGCTATGAAGAATTAGCACAAAGAAAACAAACGGGCCTGTTTTTTTAATGTTAGTTGTATGAACCGTTTCTGTCCGTACAAACTCGCAGTCGAAAGCTTAGTGTTTGCTTTGGAAATGGAAGCAATTTCATTAGGCCATATTTTTTATTTCCATTGATATTTTATAATAAAATCGAAGATAAAAGCGACAAAAATTGATGACACGGTGTTTTTCCTTTTCTTTTACAAACACTATAAATACAAATGAATTTTAGTCAACGGACTATGAAACATAAGACCAATAAGAAGAGCTAAAAAATAGTAAATATAAAAGGTTGCTCAATACATAGAATATGGAAATAAAAACAGACATAGCCGATACAAACTGAAATATATAAGCAGACGTTCACTGCCCATATATATATGTATATATATATATATATATATATATATATATATATATATATATATATATATATATATATATATATATATATATATATATATTAGTAGTAAGTTTTTGAAAGGCTGTGGGCAATGGAAGTTCCGGGTAAGATGCAAGTTGTAAGGAACAAAAACAATAACAATAAATCGAGTACGAAATATGACTTACTATTTATTTTTCCTTTTTTTTTACTAAAATCTTACATAACAGCAAGAGTGTTTTTAGCTGTTCGTGTGATGTCCGGGTGATTAAAAATCACTATTTGATATTTCGGGAAAAGACATCCCTTTGTCAAAAATAATTAAACCAGAAGAAAAATAAGAAAAATATTTTTCCTCTCCGACTGTGTAGAGAATACTACAAAAAAAGTAGTATTCTCTACACAGTCGGAGAGGAAAAATATTGTTCTTATTACCCGGAACTTGCATTGCCCACAGCCTTTCAAAAACTTACTACTACTATACCCAGCAATGCTTCAAGCAAACTACCATTCTCTACTATATATATATATATTGTGTGTGTGTATTTACGCAGCACTTTCTCATTTATGCAAACATTGTTAAAAATAACAGAATTCGTCTGTTTAATTATACCTTTTTTATTTTATCAGTTTTTCTGATGGTCTTTTTTGTATTAAAATAAAATATAATAATAAATGTTCCATAGGTTTCAGATGTTTCACGAACGTTTTTGATTCTTCTCTGCGCGTTTCTCCAGCGTGTTTTTAAAATTCTCTTCTTATTTTGACCCTTGAGGATGATACGACAAGAAATATAAAACATTCGATAAATCTATGGAACATGTTTACATTGAGATTTCGTTTATACCGAATGGCAATGAAACGTTTAGGCGTGCTGACTGTCGTCTAGACGATCGAGTTTCGATCCCGGCTTGAGGCACTTGCTAATCTATCCAGAATGAGCAGCTGTTGTACAGCTAATCACTCTGTCTCTGGATGAATATGAATATATATATATATATATATATAAATATATATATATATATATATATATATAAAGAGAGAGAGAGAGAAAATGAGAATATTTTAGAGATATAAATAATATCTTTATCTAGTAGACAATCAGGATAAAAACAAGACTATATACTTTTTTTCGTTTTTGGACTACCATTCACTACTTGGATTGTTTTTTAAGCGACTACGTTGATATCTTTCTTGAAATCGTTTTAAACTTTATGACTTTGATTAACTGAATAATTTTAACAAAAAAGTGTCTTTTTGGTCGATATATTTGATGTTTTATATACTGTATATATGTATGTTTTATATATGTATTTTTTATACATTTTTTATATATTTTCAAAGCTTAACATTATTATTTGCAGTAATGTCATTGCGGTAATGGTCCTCTGAGAAGATTTTCTTTGAAAACTCATGAGTTAAGGACGCAATATCCCTCCTTGTTTTGAAATTTAAATAAACTCTGATTAATTTCTCATTTTACGAAAAAAGAAGAGGAAAAAATATGCTCATATTTTTGACAAGGGTGTATATCACCGAAAGCACTTAAGTTTTTAAAGTAAATAAATAATTTATTTTACAAATTATAAATAAGTGCGTTGTCCAGGTTTTCAAAATATTTTTTCAAAATATTTTTTCAAAATATTTTTTCAAAATATTCTCCTTATTATTGCCATTTCATCAACGCTTCCAAGTGTGACTTTTCATTCTACGTTATTCATGTAACCGCGTGCTACACACAGCGGCATATCAACATTAATCATCGATATCATCAAGACGAATTTTGACTTGACTGCGATAAATGTGTCTCAATCAAGAAGGATCAAAGGAAAAAAAGAAGAGGAAAAATATGCTTATACTTTTGACAATGGTGTATAACATTGAAAGTACTCAAGTTTTTAAAGTAAATAAATAATTTATTTTAAAAATCATAAATAAATGCGTTGTCTAGATTTTCAAAATATTTTAAATATATTCTCCTTATTATTGCCATTTTATTAACGCTTACAAGTGTGACTTTCATTCTCTCTCTCTATCTCTCTTTCTCTATCTCTCTCTCTCTCTCTCTCTCTCTATATATATATATATTAATATATATATATATATATATATTAATATATATATATAAATATATATATATATATATATATAATTGTTACAGTGTGTATACGTTGAACGATTTATTTAGATTTGCTAGTAAAAGTGTTGACATTAGATAAACCTTTTCTGGTACATTTCTTTCTCTGCACCTTCAAAGTGTTAGACAAGCTAAAGAACACGTCAGAAATATTTTAAGTTTTTCCTATAAACAAAGAATCGTGTGTGGCAGTTCGAAAAGCGAAGGAGAAAACAATGTATTGACGTTAAGGCCGTTAGCTAGTTGAATGAGTGAGCGAAACATACCAAACATTCCCCCTTTTCAAAGTTCCTCGATATCTGTTCCATTCCGACCATCAAGCGAAGCTAGGGTAACAAAAGCGGAACCGCGAAAGAAAGAAAAAAAAAAGAATTCATAAATAAATAGAGAAATAAACGATAAAAGGCAGGTGCTTTAAATAAGATTTATAGCATGTTCCTCAGTTTGTTTTAGAGTTTTTTACAGATTACAAGGGTTTTATTTTGTTTAGACTTGCCTTTTTAATTTTCTCATCTTTTTGGGGTTTTTTCTGTGGATGGGGCATCCTACCGAGTCTCAGGCACTCCAGCTGAGAGATCTTTTAAAGATTCTAACCGTCCCTTTAAGTGCGATTGTTTGTATTTCTCTTGCACTTGGTGCACTGGGTATATTCACCAGATAGCTTTTGCAATTCTTTTTCATTAGTCCTATGCTCCTATAATTACTGAGATTATGGAGATTTTCCTAAGATTCCAGTTTCTTTTTATGCCGTACATAAGACTTTGGTATTTCGTAATCTTTTCCCTCTCAGCTCTGTTCAATCCTGCATCATTAGGGACACTGATTTCAACTAGAGTTGCTACTTTCTCCCTTTTGTCCCATATCACGATGTCAGGTTTAACAGCTCCGTTTTCTAGATATGTAGCTGTAGGGATTGCATAGTCATAGTGGATGGTGTATAACTTATTTCCAACTGTTCTTTCTGATATATGCTCTCAGGACTTTCTGCTACACTTGGTATTCAACGTTTTACATATAGTCTAGTCAACATATTTACACACTCCGTTGTTTCGCATTGTATAGTAGCCATCCCCCAGGAGAACCTTACAACTGGATGTCAGGTGGCTCACACTTTCCACTTCTGTGTGGCAGCAGCAGTACTTGTTATTGTTGCTGAGACCACTCATCTTTTTAAAGGCATTGGTCATCCATACTCCATTTCATTCTGAATCACTAGCGAACACAACATGATCACGTTGACACACTGTTTCTCGTTAGATCACCGAAGTTAAGCGAAGTTGAGCCTGGGCAGTACTAGATGGGTGACCATTTTTGAATACCAGGCAATTTATCTGGGAGCACTTTGCAAAAAATCTGCAAACACTGACGTCGTTAAAAGTATTCTGCTTGTGAGCAATGAATATTCAAGCGGTGACAGCTAGTTAATGTATATCCATTAAAAACGTCATCAGGGGTAGAATACAGGACCGAGGTTGACTGGACTGATAATAAAATTGTGAATTATTCTAGTAGGGTGCTGTTTATCGCATGTTTTATTTTACTGTTATTCACCCCAAACAAAGTATATTTACACTGAGACGTAATGGGCTACTGAGATTAGGGGCCAGATTTATAGGGGGCATTCTAAGTGCGGAGTTGAGCATCAAGATGTTTGTTCACATTACATATAAATATTTGTTTGTTGTACCGTTGACGAAAACAGGGAGCAGGGAGGAAATTTCAAAGGCAAGCGGTCCGATGAATTAAGCTATTAGAGTAGTAAGTATCCCGGCATCTGGGAACCTCTACAGTGGAGGGGTGGGCTTTGGCGGCGAGTGTGTTATGTCGGGGCTATTTAAGTTGAGGGGGGTACAATTTCAATAAATTCGCCATGGCACATTCCGTGGACGTACTTGTTTTCTTCAGCTTGTTTGCTTCCTTTGTTTTACGGAATATGAACATTTTTCAGGTTAGATAATATTTATGTTAATACATGTATGTACCACCCGATCTAGATTCATGCCATTCTAATGAAATATTCTATTCATCCCATAGATTGGGATATAACTGGTACTGCCACTTCTGGTCAGAATGAACATGTGAGTAAGACTTGGTGTCTCACCGCCAAATGTAGTTGCATGTCGTAGAGATTTATCTACCCTCACAAAGTAAGATGTGACACAAAGTCGGGAAAGTGGGATTAAAAAAGCCAGCGCCCGAGAGGTGAGCACTCTTGCCATTTAAAATTGTCTGGGCAGCCCCGTCGGCATTCCCCGGTAGGGGCGCCTCAGGCAGTAAGCAATAAACCTACTCCTCCCCAAAGAGAGGAGGCACAGCCTGGGAGGATGGACCTCCTAGAACTGCACAGGACTGTCCCATAGACCGGCGTAAATCAAACCCCGAAGGCCAAGACAATACCAGTCTATGAGGTGCAGTATCCATCGGAACAGATACTACACTTTGATCTTGGCCAAAAGATGTCGTATTCAAGACACATATACCATGCGCTGTTAACCCCACGTTTACCAACGCTTCTCTCTCTTTTTTTTCTTTCCCGCTTTCTTTCTCTATGTAGTTGTCAATGTCTGTCACGCTGAGGTTTATATTCATCTAATGAAAGACCAGCGAGTGAACACACTTTACAAATACAGCTGTTATCGCTATCAAATATGGAACAAATCCAGCACACGTTTATATCAGAACTTACTATGGTTCAAAGTATCGATGAATTGAACCTTATTAAATATACATTAATAATGGATGTGACTGAGTAGAAATAGTATTAAAAACGGAATTCTACATATAATGTTCGATGAAGCAAAAAAGGCGGAAAGTTCACTTAGAAGCTAAAGATTAGAATTAGAGTTCACGGTGTTGCGTCACAAACAAAACGTCTCTAATGACACGTAACGGATTAGCTGATAAAATATTTCTGTTTTGTTTTTTTTAACTGCGAAGGTGAGCGGTCGTGTTTCCGACAGCTGCTCACTCTATATGTCCATGCGTCGCTTGGAAATTTTAGTAAACCAAGAAACTCCTGCTCCTATACCTGAAACCAATATTACTAATGTTATACTTTACTTTCTATAATAAAAAAATTATCAAGTTATAAATGAAAGCAACTAAAACGTTTTCTTTGATGTTCTTAGATGTTCGACTACTACGCATACCTCATGGTATTACTGTAAAACCCCATCGTAGAACAAGAATCTAAAGTTTTAAAGCGAATAATCGTATTGTCAGCGTAATTTGAAATGTTCACTAAATGTACGGTGCGTGCAAAAATGGCCGTCGCTTGTACTGACTATAGTTATTAAGTGTATTTTCCTATTTTTGAAAACTAGTTTTCGTTTAACTTTTGATTGTGTTTGAAAGATAAAAGCATTAAGTTAATATCTAAAAAGAAACCAATGTATATATCCGTGTGAAAAAAAAATTATGATGGAAAATGTTATCAAAACAGCGAAAAATCCGTTAAAATGAAGATTCAATAAAACATGTTTCAAAATTGTTGGAAAAGTAAATATCAGTTTTCAGGAACGGTTTCAAGGATAATTATTAAATTGAAGTCTTAAGAGAGGGAATTACAAAAGAATATACGTTTTTTTACTAAAAATTGCTTAATTATCAATAAAAAAGTGAAAGTTAGCTAAAACATATTCGAAGCCCGCAGAACATACGGCTATACAATCTTAAAGTATGGAAGTCTCAAACTGCCGTAATGGTTTTTTAAAATTAATTTTTCCGTTACGAACTGCGTCAATTCTATCTAATTAATTCACAAGATGATTGATTAAAATCTTGAACAATTACATTACTCGATTTATTCTTTAAGAATTAATGTAATTTTAAATTAAATTAAATAAAAATTCTTAAAGAATAAATATAACTAATTTATTGTTACGACACATGGAATAATTTCTTACATGTGTCTTAACGATAAATTACATGCATTGTTTTAAAATAAAGCTAAGAGTATTTTTAAAATTTAAGTGTGAAAAAGTAAATTAAAGTCAATGGCTTCACTGACAATATACATTGACAGAAAAAGTTAACACATTAAAAATTATTTATTAATAAATAAAAATAATTCTATTTTGAAAGAAAATGTCATATTTAATTCTGTTTGTTTATTAATAAATAATTGTTTTAAACTTTTTAAATAATATTTATTAATGAAAAAATGACGTTTTATCTTTCCAAATAACTCACGATGAATTGTGAAATTAACGTAACTGTTGAATCTCTGAAAATAAAATTTTGAAGACGATGTCGGTGGAGTGCGTGGTGGTTGCTGAGATAATATCGCCTGTTTCTCACAGAACAGGCCTACCATACGTCCCCAATCGTTAGTAGAAAGTATCCAATTTTTTAAATTCTTTTTTTTGTTAGGTTCCTGAGTCTCAAATTTTTTAATTTATTTTTTTATTTTCAAGATTATAAAAGAAGTTTCTTGCGCTGATGATGAAACGTTTATGTATGAAAGAGAAATATAATTATGTCGCATTTTATATTTTACCAGAAACTCCAATCATTAAAATCACATGAAATATGTTTTGCAATTATATTATTTTTTGGTGAAAATATTGATTAAACAATGCTTTATTCAATGATAACATTGCCAATTCAAAAAATGTATTTTTTCTTCGAGTTATAGTGATTTTATTAACACGGAATTTAAAGACCTTTTTCGTAATATATACGAATAATTAAAACATTTTCATTTTTAAACATCGACAGTGCTTTATTTCCATAACAAATGTTTTACATTCTTTTTATTAATACATAAAAATATAACTTTAGTAAAGGTGTATGTTGTTTTAAAAATAAAACATTTTTACTAAGATTAAAATATAAATGATGGTTATATTATATTACGTGATCGTTGATTAATAAATACTGACAATTTCATTAAAATTGGTGGTTTCCTGAATTTCGGGGAATTCTAAGGTGAAGGGAGGGTTAAAAAAAATAACATTTTGGGAATCCGCCATTGATTTTGCACGTACCTACTAAATTCTTAAAGTATTTTATCAAGCTCAAAAGTGACCGTTTTGTTGTTGTTTTAATTGTTACTCAGGTGATTTTGTATGGAATCGACATGTTAGGGGAGGACAAACTACACTCTATACAGTGAATGAAAAAGAAAAACTCCCTTAAAATTGTTAACATCAACATGATTGTACCCTGTCATTATTAATAACTTTGACAAATACTGCTATTAAAAAAAGATAGATGCAACAACAGCCATAGAAAGAGAAAAAGACGCCTACTATTGCTACGTGTTATCAACGCAACAAACTACAGGTATTTACTTTATTTATAAGAATCATCATAAAATAGTATTTCACAATATTAAGGGGCAATCTAATCGAGATCACATACAGGTAGACATTATAGAGAACGTAATTTAGAAGAAAAAAAACGATCGCTAATGGCGAAGAGTGGTCGCTCTCTTGAAAATAGTATAATATATTCCTTTGTGGTTGGTTTGCGTTTGTGTTTGCAACTTTTAGAATTTTGTGTGACTTTTTTTTATTTTTTGTAACCTTTTTATTCGATTTTGTGGCATTCCAATTTGTTTGGTGACATTTTGAATTTTTGGTAACGTTATGATTATGTGACATTATGATTATTTTGTAATTTCACAATTTCTTCTGATATTTCGAATGTTTTTGTGACTTTCAGAGAGACAGTACGATATCATTCTGTTTGGTTAACCGTTCTCTTAATGACGCCTCCAAAGCCGAACCAACCCCGTTGAAGCGAACTGAGACGATAAGTTAAAGAAACAAAGTGTCTAGCTGGAAGGGCTGAGACGCCCATGATACCCCCCACGGGGAAGGCGACGTTTGAAATTGAATTACGCTCCAAGAAATGTGTCGAAATGGGCGCGGCTGAAAGAACGTCACCAGAGATCTCATTAAATCGAAGTTAGGAGAAGTTAAGACAGAAAATGTTACAACCCGTTAAAATCGGCGATGCGTTCAATTTATTGTCGACAGTCGGTCAAAAACGACAGAAATATGGCACTATTATTTCCTCTTTCTTGAGATGTAGATTTAATGACATGAAACACACATTTACATACACTCTGAACACACACATATATATATTCAGGGGAGGACTTGAATGTCTACTAGACACCACCCTCGGGTGTCTTCGGTCTCTCTGTACAAGAGGATACTTTTTACTTGAAGTAAACCCTGACCTAATATTTAAAAAAATGGTGCGTTGTCTCTTCAAGCCATTCAGCACGTCTCCCGAATTGCGGGCGCCCCCCTCTACTCATAGAGGGCAGCTTCGAATAAACAATTAAAAACCGTTGACAATGAGGAAATGAATAATAAAAAATATAGATCAAAACAAAATTAAATACTGACAGGCCGGCACCCAGAGTAAAAAGGGCCCATCAACCCGTTCATACACCAGCCGGGAAGATGTAAAGAATGGTGTAAATGGTGCTCCAGTCAATACAGAGACCAACCAGGGTCAGCCATCAGGCCTTGAGACAAAAGGTCCTGGTCCCCTATCTCCATCAAATGCAGCAACAATAAAAAGAAACATAAGAAGCTTAAAAGCCCAACCATGGACTGTTGCACAAAAGAAGGTGCTATTGTTTTGCTACCACTACTCAAAGTTTGAAAAGTGGAGCAAAACATCCAATGAGATTCTAGCTGATAAGATCCACGAATCTACCCTCCCCGAAGAAAATTCATCTATATACGTACATACGTATACTACTGTTTTATATTAGATACTTGTATTGTTAAATATTATATTTAAATACACTAGCAGAAATATTTCTACTAGTATATATGACGAACAAACATGTACTACGCTGCAACTTAAAGAAGGAGGTAATGATTGGGAGGGTGGTATCATAACAACAGAACAGTTACTACACTACCCCTTATACCCTCAAAATGAACGTGAAAATAGTATCATTGTTGCATTTCTCGTACCTTTTCTTCCTCGTCGCGTGGAGGGGCGCCGTCTCGATGTCGTCTAGTGGTTGGATTCTTTCTTCGTTTCCTGCCGTGAATATCGCCGTCCGCTGTATCTGAAACAAAACCTTCATAATAAAATTCACGAGGCAACATTTTTTTTACTTTGATTTGTTTATTTCAGGCGTCAGTCTGCCGTCGATCTTGAAGATGTTTCACCAACGTGAAGGGAGAGACAAAATTACTACTCTACCGTAGTTAATTCCTAGCTTAAGTCCTTAGCCATTCGAGGAAGAGGGTAAGAAGGAATCTCATGCCTGTATTCTCTTAGGGAATTTAATTCCCCTAATCATTTTAAGACTACATAGAGAAATCGTCTGTTCGGCTTGCTTCCAAAACCCAGAAGCTCGTGATGTCACAGAACCCCTATGCGCAGATGCACTTTGACCCTTGACCTGAGGTCTCGTACACGTTGTGGCCCTGTCAACCTCTGTGAGCTCCAACTGTGAGAACCAGTTTATTTTGCACTCGACTGTACGGGTCCACCCGCACTAAAATCGCGCAAGCCAAACACAACGATATCCTCACATACGTCCACTTCAAAATGCGTCTGGCCTCACAGGGCCATTATCCAACATTATGAGCTCAGAACAGATACTACACTACTACCTCACCCAAAATGGAGGAGGTAATATTTGGGAGATAGTATAATAACGATCTAACATATAATACACTACACATAAAGTAGGAGTTAATTCTTGGGAATATGATTTGATGACAACAAAACAGATACTACACTATCCTTCGTGCATTCAGCATTGAAATATAGCAAATTAGTCTGAAATAGTATAGTAACTGAATTAAGCATTACAATATAGTAATAGTATAGTTTCCATTTAAGAAAAAGAAAATAATACAACAAAAAAGACGAAGAAAACGAAGAAGAAGAAGAAGAAGAAGAAGAAGAAGAAGAAGAAGAAGACGAAGATAACAAAGAAGAATGACCATAGAGGAAATGCACATAAACACATGAACATGGATAGAAACAGAACACTTGACAAGAGAAACGGAATCGCTACTGACAGCTGCAAAAAACAACGCAGTCAGAACAAACTATATAAACTCCAAGAGGAGTAATACTAGAAAAAAGTAAATTTAGACCCTCTGGACGAAGAGAGGGAACAATGAATCTAACCATAAGCGAATAATGTGAAAATGCCTAGTCAGTTGACACTAATCAATCACAATTTGAAATAAAATAGCACATAAGTTAAACTAGAAGTATAACCTAACACAAACAAGCTGATACTACCATTATATACCTCTCAACAACAACAAAAACACGCTATGGCCCCAATATCGTTTTTATATTCTAATAGGTCACCACTTATCTAAGCCCAAAGGACACTCGAGGATAAGCATTAGTCAGTTTGTCAGGTGGACGGTGAGACATCACATTGAGGATTGGTAACAATCGTTGATACTTGGCAGAATCTGATTATTTAAGATGACGGCTCAACAAGAATTTGTTAACATTGGTCTCTAAACGACTATGTTGTACTCAGATAGGAAGCAGCCTTATGGTATGTATTCCACAGACAAGTAGTTATTGGACATAAAATCATCTGATAGAAGTTTCGTTTAGTTTTAGGTACACAGACGAGCAAGGAGAAATTATTGACAGTGGTTGTAGCTAGACGAGTTTTTGTTGTGAATGTTTTACAGGGTAAGACCATATATTTGGAACCTGTCGAGCACCTTGTTGGTCCCACAAAAATTTACCATGGTCTGAGAGAAGAAAAAAGAGCGCAGTCGAGATTACACTGTCATGATCTCGACTGGAAGTGTCCGATCACAGAAATCTGGAGAATATCACTTAAATTCTTCAGTTATATTTATTACGAGTTTGATTTGCTTTCTTACTATTTGAAACGATTCTGCCCAGGAGTAAGACAAAGGAACTTTTATTTCTTGTTAACTTGTGTGTTACGGATGAATTTATATAAATGTATGTACAAACAACTTTCAAAAGCCTTTCATTATTATAGAGTGGAGGGTAAATATATATATATATATATATATATATATATATATATATATATATATATATATATATATATATATATATATATATGAAAAAAGAAAAAGGGAAAACATGTTAAAATGCAGGAGAAAAACAAAAACAAGAGATTTCACTGGTTTCGTTACAAAGTTAATACAATTAACGCCTTCAGAAAAAGTGAAGATATGGAAACAATGTTATTATAAAGGCACACACATGAGAGAAGGAAAAGATGGTCCGATTTTCTCCTACATTTTAGCCTGTTTTTCTTTTGTCTTTTTTGACACATTCTCTCTAACACGGCATTTCATTTTCATGACTTATCGTGCATCTTACCCAATATATATATATATATATATATATATATATATATATATATATATGAACAATTTTTTTGTGGTACAGAATTTTATCAAGGTTTTAAATAGGATGAACGGAGTCATAGCGAGTCGAGGACAATATAACACGAAATAAAAAAGGAAGGAAATATATAGTAATATATTTAATCGTCGGAGGACATTCGATTAAAGACTTTTAAAAAGAATACAAAAGATCGACTAAAATTAACAAACTAAATCCCAAGGTACCTTTCAAACGACACATTTTCAAGGGAAACGTCGGTGAATATCGCTTAAAAACGGGGAAAAGAGTAACGCGGTGAGAAAACAAAAAACAAAAAAAAACAGGGAGATTGAATGTCGCCATTATAAACCGAAAAAGAATATATGGACGTAATAGGCAAGGTATTTTTTTCTTTTCTTTTTATTTTTAGAAGTCTATAAATAAGTCAAATTTGTGAAACAACTCTTTTTGCCTACAGAACGATGGCTTTCGCATTGTTACACTCACTGCATTCAAAACCTTGAGATGGTGTTTTGAACGGGCTTTGTGTACAATGCGAAAACATCCATCGGAGTTACCCTCACTGCACTTATGATCATACAGGTGCTGTCCAATGGATGATTCGTGTACTTATGAGCGCCCGGATATTCTCTGTAAACGCCCGGATGTTCTTTGTAGAGACCCGGATGCGTCCGTTGATATACTCCTCTTTACGACATTTGGTCTGCAAAAACATGCAGGAATATGCTGGGCCACTCTGACTCCCTGACACGCACCGAAGGGAACCGTTATGAGTCACTCGTGTTTTGAAAAACTATAACAAGGCTTCAAAAGTCGACGCCGGCACAGACAACATCGGGTCAGAAAAGGTCAGAAAACATGAGTGAACTAAAATGTTTTGCATGACTATCCCACGTGTACATCTGTGACGTCACTCCTTCTTTAGGAGAAACTAAGGTTTGAAAATCAGTTACAAGTTTTGCAGCAAGCTGGACGGTCGACCTATCTGAAGTGCTCAGGAAGTGGAAGCGGGGAATCGAGAATGTAATTGCTCGTCGTAATGGCGGGATCTCTGGAAGATCCAGTAGCAGTTCCCGTCGCATTTCCCCAGCAGGACGAATGAATGAATGAGGATCATGGAATGAATGAAAGCAAACCCCCACATCGAATAAGAGACTTGAATCTCTCTGAGGAAAAATGTTTCCGCGTTTCTCTTCTGCCTATCGATAAAATTTATCTACAGATCGAATATCATCAACACCGATCACAGCCAAGGAGACACAAGGAAGCCGACGGTACCAACGACGATCACGACCAGGCGACGAAAGAAAATGTAAGGTAACTTTTTTGTGCATGACATTTTGGTTCCTAATCTGTAAAACGGAAAGAACTAAAAATCGAAAGATATGCCTAACGATACAATGTTTAATGAACTGTGTTAAATGAGCAAGAATTTAAAAGAGAACTATGTTTAAAATGCATAATTTTAAATGTTTAAAGAGCAGATGTTTTAACGGGAATTAATGTGTAATAAGTTGACAGTTTGAAGGCTTAAAATCGCCCTGAGGAAATGTGTATTAAAAGTGCCTGTTAAAAATTTCGCTAGAAAGTGCCTTACGAAATGAGTTAAAAAAGATTGAAACCGCTTAATAATCTTCTCCTAAACTTTCGTATTGTTTTCGGTTACGAGAAGATTTAATTCACAAGCGTTATGTAACAAATCCCCCTTTGGGACCGTAAACAGTTGTTTGATTGGTTTAAGAGAACTGCCGCGGTCCAGGCAGGAGTGGTACCTATGCAACAAACCCCCCTTTTGGTGCCGCGCCCCCTTTTAAAGGTGACTATGCAACACCAAACACCACACAGGATTGTACTGCATAAAAACAACGAAATACAATCGATGAAATTTTATTCGAAAAACCTTTACTGATAGAACAAATAAAAGGAAGTTTCAAATAGACGGGACATTTGGGCGGACCAAAAAAATGTTGGCATTAAATTTCGCAAGTTTTCGATCAATACATTTGGAAATTAGACCCTCACGGGAACCATTGTTAGTAAGAATATCAGTTATCTTTCTAAGTTCAGCCACAAGTTTGCCAGCAGTGCAAATCATAAGTGCGCGGTGAACAAGTGTTTTGACCAAACTGATCTTTCTACTCATGGTGAACTGTAGTGCTGGGTGGGGCGTACTCAATTTCAGGAAAAATCACTTGCTTTGTTACGGGACTCAAAAATGGCAAAAGTATCGTCCACGTAACGCCAATAGCGAAAGGGACTAGTAACCCGAGAAAAGAGCAAAGATTCCTGAAAACCTAAGAAAACATTCGCTAGGAGGGCACCCAAAAGACTACCCATCGCCACCCCATACATTATATTGTTGAAACTGAAACTGACCGACTTAGTGGCCAGCCCAATGAGTTCCAGAAACATGCTTTCTGGAAAGGCGGGAGGGGTTAATGTGCTACGATGAAGCATGTTAGCACATATTTAAATGGTTTCATTCAGGGGTACATTAGTGAATAGGCTGGACACGTTCATCCTATTTAAGACCTTAATATATATATATATATATATATATATATATATATATATATATATATATATATATATATATAACTATTTCATGTATCCGCATAAAATATTATAAAGAGATATAATTTTTTATGTATCTATTTCCAGTATTTACTTCAACAGTGCTCGATACGTAAGTAGAACAAGGTAGTAAGCTATGAAAATATATTTATGGCAATTAAGCTATACAGAGGCTCCCGCGTTTCATCCCCGGGGGAATCTTCAGGCTAAAATGAAGATTCCCTCGGAGATGAAACGCGGGAGCCTCTGTGTAGCTTAACTGTCATAAATATATTTTCATAACTTACTATATATATATATATATATATATATATATATATATATATATATATATATATATATATATATATACAGTAAATTATAAAAATATATTAATAGCAATTAGTCTACACAGAGAATTTTTCCCCGTAGGAATTCGTCAGACTAAAATCCCCTACTGAAATGACACGCGAAAGCCTCTGTGTAGCTTAATTGCCATGAATATATTTTCTACCTAGCTCTGTTCACTTATTGAGTACTGCTGAAGTAAATACTGAAAAACGACACATAAAGAGTATATCTCATTATAACATTTTATGTGGCTATATGAAATAATAGTATATGTATACGCATATATATATATATATATATATATATATATATATATATATATATATATATATATATATATATAAAGATAGAGGCAAAATGCTTTCAATGAGAAAAACATATATTAGATGCAGATATTTTATTAAATCAAAATCAAAAATCAAAACATTTTTTTTCATCTTGACTTATATAACTGATATTTCGCTTGATACAACAAGCCTCGACAGAGTTTAGACAAATAAAAGGTATTAACCTGTTTTTTTTGTGGTAATAATCTTTCCTGGTCTTGTAGAAGGTGTCTGATGTTCTGGACTAACGGTGCAAATGTCTGTTTTGTTTGAACTTAAAATCGCGCATGGTCGCCGGTAGTTAAAATTTGGGAAAGTTCATTTTATTAAGCATCTTTTTGAATTTTAATATAAAGATAGAGGCAAAATGCCTTCAATGAGAAAACCAAGCTTGCGGGAGAGTGATCACCTTCGAATATAATATCATTCATTGGAATAATTTTTATCGGAGCCGGAAGAAAAAATGGCCGAATACATCAGGTCAGTTTGATTTTATTCGAATTGGATTTAGCGGAGCTTTGATTTAACCAGGTAGTTATGGTTTGCACTACTCCGATCAGCTCATAAGAACCCTGAATTTTGAACATCATGATATTCAACACCAAGTGAGTTTTCTGAACTTTTCATATGATTTGGCTTCTTTATCGTTTTATTAATTTCCAGTCACCTTGGATACATTTTCACTGTCATTTACTGCATCGATTGCAAACAAGTTTCCCGCCTGGATAATCTTTTCGTTTTTGAACTACTATTCACCACCTGGATCACTTTTCAATCAACATATTTGATATCTTTCCTGAATAAATTACAAAATGTATGACTTGGATGAATTGTATAGCTTTAACAAAAAAGTGTGTTTTGGGCCGATATATTCGATGTTTTATATACTTTTATGTATTTTTATATATATTTTTTTAATATATTTTCAAAGTTTAATTTTATTACCTGCAGTAATTGCATTGCGGTAATGGTCCTCTGAGAAGAAGAATTGTATTGGAAAACTCATGAGGATTGAAGATACTTTGCCTGAACATTGAATTCTAATAAAATTTGTTTCGCACCTTATTTTATTATTTCATTTCATATTATGCTATATATATATATATATATATATATATATATATATATATATGTGTGTGTGTGTGTGTGTGTGAGTGTGGGTGTGTACACACTAGTTGAATTTGCCAGCTCGCGTTCGCTTTGTATATATATATATATATATATATATATATATATATATATATATATATATATATATATGTGTGTGTGTGTGTGTGAGTGAGAGAGTGTGGGTGTGTACACACTAGTTGAATTTGCCAGCTTGCGTTCGCTTTGTATATATATATATATATATATATATATATATATATATATATATATATATGTGTGTGTGTGTGTGTGTGTGAGTGTGGGTGTGTACACACTAGTTGAGTTTGCCAGCTCGCGTTCGCTTTGTATATATATATATATATATATATATATATATATATATATATATATATATATGAATTTTACATCCGAACGTATGTTTTAGATTAACGAAAAGACTCCCGCAAAACGCCTAATAGAGACATAAATTATATATATATATATATATATATATATATATATATATATATATATGTATATATATATATATATTGTTTATAGCCCCCTTGATGTTAGGACGCGGCCATAAAGAGAATTATAATTAGGCTATCAAATTGAATGCGTAATACGAAGGTCTGTCCGACCGTGTCGTTAAACACAGTCTTCTAGTAAAGACATAAATATAGCTTAATTCTCTTCCTTTAACGGTGGTCGATATGTTTAGACAGAAGTTAAAATATTGACTTCGGTCTGAGGTTCGAATTGTGTGACAGGCAGAACAATTATCTTCCACACTGATGATTACCGGAAATAAGGACACACACGTGCATGCAGATAAGAAATTACAAAAACATATTTATCATATATTATATATAAATTTATGTGTATATATATATATATATATATATATATATATATATATATATAGATAGATATATATGTATATATATTTATTAATATTAAATAAAGTGTTACAACAACATCCGGACCAAGGTTTCAGATCCGAGAAAATCGGACCTTCATCAGCGGAGTCGTATAGCTTAATGAGTGAGAACAACCGCCAGGAATTTCAAAATATTGCCCGTTGGAAAGATTTTATTTATTTTTAATGATTTATTATTTAATATTTTTAGTAATATATTATCGCTTTAACATATTATTTCAATATAATTTTTAACTTAATATAAATTTATTTTTATTTTTAACATTATCTCCATTTACTTTCGATAACATATATAGCGTCTCTATTAGTTAAATTTGAATACTTTCCATAACGGGCTACGTAATTCCACGCACGTGACAATTTAAACCTGCTAGGTTCCCATCTGTCCAACAGTTAACGTTATTCCCATTTAATTTCTTGCTTTTTCGATGTACAGCGTCGCTGTTGTTTTGATCTGAAACTTTTCCATAACTGACCACGTATATTCCACGCACGTGACAATTTTAAATCTGAAAGTGTTCCATCTTTCCAACGGGCAATATTTTGAAATTCCTGGCGGTTGTTCTCACTCATTAAGCTATACGACTCCGCTGATGAAGGTCCGATTTTCTCGGATCTGAAACCTTGGTCCGGATGTTGTTGTAACACTTTATTTAATATTAATAAATATCATGCTCTTATTAATTATCTAGTTAATTTTACTTTTGCATTAATAATTGATCACTTTGCTGGGAAACTCTCCCAATTAAGAAATACGGTATATATATATATATATATATATATATATATATATATATATATATATATATATATATATATATATATATATATAAATGAATTTAACATCCAAACGTACTGAACTTATTGCGAAATTTTAAAAATAGATTTTATACATAACAGCTGTGAACATAATATGGAATTAAAATTTTTATACTGTTGTCACTGACGCAAGAATTAAAAATAATGACTTACGTAACTTTTGCTGGTTGTATTTCATAAGTAAGAAATGTGGCAGCTGATGATCCCCGTTTAATATTTCACGCTCAAGTTAAGGTACCCTGCTTTTGTTTCACAGTTAGATACTTGACTCCATTTTTTATTTGTGAATTTTCCAGCGGTATGTCCGCTTATGAAAGTGCTAACTCTGCGATATTTTGGATTTAGTTAGCATGATTCCGCATGTATATAATACACTGTTATAATTTGAAATCTAAATTTTGTTTTTAAATAACTCCGCGTACTAAATCAGTGAAAACAACACATATATTATTAACTTGTTCGTTTATTAATAGTATAATTACTAACTATAATCTAGTCTTATTGAATTACAAAATTTCAGAGTCCACCCCCATTTTTCACTTCTGTTTCGTTACGTTTCTTTCAAGATTTTGTGCTTTTATAAACGTGTGTTTCTCATCTACTTGTCTGTCCATCAAGCTATCGTTAATTTCTGAGGTGTATCTAAAGATCAACTGCGTAAAACTAAGCTTCAAATATACAGAGATAAGGATATAGTCGCCAACCATTGTTAAAACGAGAATTCACAACTGTTCATATTGAAATTTATCCAATGTTCTTGATTGAAAAATGGATCACGATAGAGGTTAGGGATGTTTAATCTCGTAAATCAACTGCAATATATATATATATATATATATATATATATATATTCCATGATAAATGCCAGTATACTGAAATTATATGCCCTTAATAGGGTTAAGATGAAAATTCATATACACTAAATGTACAAAAGCAAGGAAATTCCCAAATGTTTACACTTTTATTGTCATTAAGGGTATGCGAGCACAACAGGGCTATGTATTTTACTTGTAGGAATTTTTCCTCAGCGCACCTCACACACTTCATCCACTCATGCATAGATATTTATACTGTAGTGATGTGATAATGAAATGGTTTGGTTGATATGTAGTCATACCTTTAATGACAATAAAAGTGTAAAAATTATGAAATTTCCTTGCTTTTGTACATTTAATGTATATGAATTTTCATCTTAACCCTATTAAGGGCATATGATTTCAGTATACTGGCATTTTTCATGGAATGTCACTACTTTTCTAAAGACTATGCCTCAAGAAAATGGTAATTTTTAAGGTTTTTTTGAATTTTCTGGAAAACTAAGGTATATGGTAAACTGAAATTAAAATGCCATCAACAAGTCCCTAGAACCTCTATATCTGCCAAAGATCAGCTGAATCCATCAAATAGTTGATGAGATAAAGGGTGGCACACACGTACGTTCGTACGTACGTACACACGTATTACACAAAATCACTCCTGACCTTTCTGGATCTCTGGGTTGCCTTGACTAATGATGGTGAAATTCTACACACTTATAGAACCTATCAAATGAAAAGTTTGTGAAAAGTTTTAACTAATTTGGTTTATTGGTTTTTGAGTTATGACTGATCAAAGAAATGAGATTTCTAGCATAGGTCGTTTTTGAAGTCTATTAAGAGATAGAGCGCTATCGCGCCTCCCTTGATATATATATATATATATATATATATATATATATATATATATATATCCCTTTTTACTTCCTACCTACCCCACGAGGGAAAAATTATACACGAAATCCCTTTTAAATACTAGGAAATCCTACTACCTAAAAAAAGCACTAGGGATTGCTACAGAATTAATAAGTACGTATGTAATAATAATTTACTCTTTGTTTTCTCAAATTACGCAGTCGGCGAACGCAAAATATCGTGTACGTAGACAAAAAAAGATTAAACGAAACATAACGGACATTTTTTTGATAACATTAATTGAAAATATGATTAATGTAATTTCGGATTTAAAGTCTTAGTCTTAATCCATTCGCTGCCAAGTCTCTCATTTGTTAGTGCAGTTGACGATTTATATCAGATTCAAATTCTTTGATAAGAAGGGGGCCAGTTGGACAAAGTGTAATTTAAAACTATTCTTCTACGACGGAATCTCGTTGTGACGCCGGTCCATGTTGGATCATCGACATAGAGCCTGGTCAATACTTAGACGGTTGACTATTTGTGAATATAGGCTCTCGTAAGTTTCGAAGTGGAAATGGTTTTATCTAACACCAATTCTAAATGTATGAATTCTATCTCTCCGTCTCTTGGCCATGAGTAAGATAGTAAGGGTTGAACAAACTCTCCAGCCTCGATATGACAATTAGTCTAGAAGGAAAACTCGGAAATAACACCAGTCTTCTACTTATCCTTGCATTTTCAGTTCGTATATGTGTAATATTGCTGAATCAAGAGAATTTCAGTTACTGATTGAGCAACTCTTGCTTCATTGTAAACTAATCATAGCACAGGTCATTTTCGAATAGTATCTATTGTCGCTCCAGTCGACATGAGGCTAGTTATGTAGTAAATCAGAGTATTAATATTAAAAGGAGTGTTGTATCAAACAGCTGACGAATACAACCACTCGCTGTTAGTGTATTTGACGACTGCCGGGCAGATGAAGTGGCATAATGGTTATCGTCGACAGCTATTGACATGACATACCGCGTTCAAGTTCGGTCGTATCTGTAAATTTACATTTGTTAATACCGTTGGGAAAGGTATGAATCCATAATTTCTCCCCCAGACGTAACGTAGTAGGTTAGACTACACTTTTAAGCTTACGTAACCCAAAATATCTATAAAAATCTTACAAAATAACAATAGCCTGTCTCCGGTTATCCAAGTGTAATGTGCGACCGTATTGGTTTTCTTTCTGCCGCTGGACATAAGCGAGTGTCTGCAAGTGTGTTCTAGATTGTGCAATCCTTGCTTCAGTAAATTTGTGAGGTAATCATTGCGTTTCTATAAAAGAAAGCCAATACATACTGTTGTATAAAGATGCATAGGGGAGTCAAGATCTCGTAAATGACACCACGGCAAGAGTTGAGTTACACTGGTCGTTCTCTTTTTCCAACATACAGTCTTGTGCGGACGTCTATCGAGGGCACGTATAAGGCGTCCATCCCTATTTTGGGGATATAGAGTACATTAAAAAAACCAGCAGTTTGGGGATATTTACTACAGATGTGTACTGATATGTCTTGTCTTTTATTTACAGCCACAATGAGTTGAGGCCACGGGGTTTCAGATGACTACGATAACGCATCGAGAGATGCGATGCAATTCAACAATATAGTAAACAATACAATATTTAACGATATAAGGAGTAGTGGCGGGAATTATTTTTCTGCTTCAGTATTTTTAGAAAGTAAACATTAACGTAGCAAATAACGATTAAAGTCGCCAAAGACTGAAACATAGTTCAGATGTCGCGTGTCTGAAAAGTCATTATCTATTTCTGAAAACTAATTCGAATTACGAACAATGATTAAAGATGTGAAAAGTATATTTAATTTAAATTATATGGCAAAAGGAATGGGTGCACCTACAGATTTGAGAGTGCTACATCATTCCCCAAAACACACTTTTTATGTCCTAGGTATAATAAAACTGCTCCCAGGTTCACTTACATCCGGGATGGTAGTACGTGTCAAGGTCACATCTATGTGTTAAATAAAACCTGTCCTGGGGCTCAGAAAGAATTATATATGGTCGTATACACAATTTTAATGGAAATCGCTCCAGACAAGGTATGAAGCCACTTGATGTAAGGAGCTAAACAATACTACTTCAAGGTTAAAAGCTATCCAACGCTAAGTGTTAGATGGATAGATCTGACCCAGAAAACAGCAATTCTTCCCCCTTTGTCAGAAACATCGCTCATGGAATGTAAGGACTAAAGGACAAAATAAGGTAAGCAAGTGTTACGAGGCTGGCGAAAGTAAACCCAAGTTAGTCACTTTCTTCTCTCCTCAAATTTACACCATTAATAACTGGTTAAATGAAACATCTTGAATAAATATTTAAAATATTAGGAATAGATTTATCTTCCACAATTATGTTCAATAATTCTTTTTGTTCGTTGGAAACTCGACTCCAACATTATGCCACCATTAAACCTCATTATATAAGTATTTTCAATCGATAAGGCTACCTTTACCATGCCACCCTCACGAATCACATGCCATTGTGGGTCTGTCTAGAATCCCTTTCGTTGCTTTTCATAACTAAAATAAAATAAAATAATTAATTTTCGATGTCAAAATATATATTGAATACAATAATTTTATTTCGTTCAGCAAAGCTAATATTAATCCCTGAGCTCACACAAAGTTCATATTCGTTGATATTTGATATATTCCTATGATATTACCACTTAGATACCGGTCAATTGATACCATCTCGCCATGTATTGAGATACACGTAGCTACAGCGTGGGTATCTCTCTTCATGGTCGACATGCAACATGAGATGATTGTAGTTTTTTAGAACCTCATCTAACCGAGTTTCGGAATGCCGGTCGTTGATTAAGATGATCTAAGCGTTCCCGATTCGCCAAACGTTACACCGCGAGATTACTTTGCTCAAAGCTAATCAGCAACGAAAAATTCAAAAATATCAAATCTGTCTTTTTGTCACGTGATCAAGCTAGCCAATCATATATCTAGTGTGTATATAGAGCCATAGCGGACTCAAAGCTCATGACGTGTCAATCATACCTGATATCCACCTTGCATTTAATGATCCATATCGACTCTTAACTTTCAGAGTATATTACTGAGGGTTCCATAAACCTTTCAATGTACCGAATCTATGTTAAACGTAAGAAAAATGAAATTTTTTTTATCCATTATCTGTGCCAATAATATACGGGGATTTTGTTTTATTGACAGATAACCACTTATCGATGCCAAACGCCACCAAAGATAAAGGTTAAAGAGGGGAAATAGATTTATGCTGAAAAAACATTTTGAGACAGTCGGAAATGATGAATGAAATGGATAAAGTTTGATTTTTTTATAAGGACGATTTATGACAAGTATTTGTTGATATTGTATTATTAGACGATCATGTCTTACTCTGCATGGAAGCATTCCCATAGAAATGTGTTCCACAAACGGGAAGTTATTGGAAAGAAACTCTGTTGATAAGAATTCCGCTTGATGCTAGTCAGACAGAGGAAAAAGGGAAGGTTCTTCGCAGATTTGGTAGATGGACGGCTTCTTATTATGAATTTCTTACAAGGATTGTCTTACAAGAGATTGCTACTCAGTCGTGCAACTTCCATGGAAATGACGATAGAGTATAGAAAGACTTGCAACGTTTCTTCTGCAAAAAAACGGTTGTTGAAAAGAGAAAAGCAAATTTACTCACTAGATTGCTAAGTCAATTTTGTACAATGTCAAGCCAAGAAAGATGTGGCAGCAGTACTGTATCTTAACTCTACCTGAGTCGTATAGGTAAAGGATTGGATCAGAATCCATTATCCTGTATATCTACAAAGCCACCATCCGCCCATGCATGATGTATTGTTGCTACATCTGGACTGGTGTATAATATACTAGTCTCTTCCTCTTAGACAAGGTGCAAAAAAGAGTCGCCACCTTAATAGGTCCCTTACTATTAACCAAGATCCAGCCCCTGTCCCATCGCCGCAATGTTGCATCTTTGTGCTTGTTTACAAATACTTTAATGGATTGTGCTCCGATGAACTGGCTACTCTGGTGTAAATACACTAGATTAACTCGACAATCAACTAAATTCCATCCATTCACTGTGGAGGTCCCCAGATGCAGGAGAGCCTTCTACTCCAAAAGCTTCTATCCTCGTACTGTTGGCTGTTGGAACTCCCTCCCTGCTCTCTGTTTTCCCGACTGTACCGGCATGTAGATGTTTAAAACTAATGTAAACAGACATCCCGCTGCACAGCCTCCATCTGAGGATGACACCCAAAACCTATACCCTAATTCTCAGTAACCCCTTACGTCTACAGTGGCGGCCTGCCTTGTTAGCGGTGAAATATGTTTAAAAAGGGGTCAGGTACTTCTACAGTTGAATAATTCCGATCCTTTTTCTAGAAACCATGGAAATAAATTTGATATACGTCTTCCATTTTGTCTCTGGGGCATGAGTGTTTATACCCAGCTTGTCAGTAACATGGAAACCAGCACGAAAAAGCTTCATAGAAAATATTTTTCTTTATCTAATGTGTTTGTGTTCATGTGAATTAAAGTAATTGATTATGTATATTATTACCGATTTTGTAAACAATACCAACTTTGTAAACAAACATATTTTTAAAACTTAATAAAGTGTGCCGGAGTTATGTTTAAGTCGTAGGTTGGATAAGCTGCTGGGTGTATTATGCTTGAGTCGTAATCTCGATTTATCCCTTCCGTTTTTCGATGTTATTTATTGATTTCCTATGTGTATGGACAGGGCACCCACACGCCTGCTTTATATATGTTACCCCTCATGAAATCAGCAGTCCTTTCCTCAAATCTTTGCAGTCAAATGTTAACTCCCACACCGTAATATTTCGATCAGTCACGTTGACTCAACGGTTTTCGTCAAATAAGTTAAGCGACGTTGAACATGGTCAGTCCTAAATGGGTGACCATTTGGAAATATCAGACGACGTATGTGAGAATACTTTGAAACCTTCCTACAAAAATATACAGTTTCTGAAATGTTTAGTTGAGGATTGATAATTTGTATAATTTGGATTATTCGGACTACTGTTATCATCTTCAGTGTTATTCTCACAACGTTTCGGCCGACGAAACCTTCATCCTTTTTCAGGTGTATCTTGTCGAACTCGGGAATCTCTCTGTCCAACTTGGGAATCTTAAGTCCTATGATTCGAATGTTAGACAGGTATATGGATGTCGCTCAGATTAGTTTCAGTTATATAGGGATATTCATAAGGTAGGCGGCCTTTATTGCTAAGGGTGGAATTTGATGCAAAGTTCTTTGCAAAATTGTGGCTTTATTGGATGCTGAAGAAATCACCTCAGCTCCATTGATGATGGTTGAGATAGAGGTACCGCATCTGTTCAGGATCCGGTGTGTTATTCGCGAAAACTCGTGGGAACCAAGCTTCTATTCAGCAACTCTACACTTCACGGATTGGGAATATAACTCTTTTGCGGTTGTTGTTACCCTCTTGCAGTGGGTGCTAGCATTCCTAAAGGCGACTTTGGTTTCAGAATATCTATTTCCGTGAAAGCAATTACAATAGTGATTTATGTGAGAAATGGCAGTGGAACATTCTGGGGTGTACCACGGCTGGCAGTTTGATGTCTGTTGGAATTTCTTAGATGGTATGAATCTCTCTATACACACGATTAAGCAATCAGTTATTTCGGATACGATATAGGACACCTTTTTTTTTTAAATAGACTGCAGAGGAATCTCTGATATAAAAGAGGTTTGCCCATTTAGCCATCGGTTATCGATATACTGTGCGATGGAGAGGAGACCATCGGTGGCAGAACAGTGGAAGAGGCAAGTTGTCAGAAAAAGATGAAGAAGACTTGCAAAATGTCCGTCAGCGTCGAGTACGCGAGTAGATTTAGAAACGATCTGTGTTAGATAAAAAAGCAAGGGATACATCGTAACAAAACCTCGTTTCATCATCTGTCGTGTTTGAGTCGACTGACCATTCAACATTGTGAAAATTAAAAGTTTTACAGACATGAATGTTGGTAGAAAGATGGTAAATGTTCTCAGAAATTCTCTCATAGATAGAAACTCCATCATTTTTGGGACGATAGATGGCAAATATGAATTCGGTTCGGTTCTACTCAGAAACACATATAGGGCAATTCATGGTCTTCATTGGAGATTTCTATATCACATGGAAAGCCGACCCTAATTTTGGCATAACATCCGATGTCTATGATGATCTTGAGTGTCATGTCCAAGTAATCTCTAATCAGGAAATCATTTACAAAAACTGAAGGGGCAATACCAGTTTCGCAGAGGAATCTAAGTTTTAATAAAAATTAAATAAACAACTAAGTATTGTAATTAGTATTAGATTTTCCATGACCATTTTACGGAAATTGGAGATACGTTTTCTCTTCTATAATTCAAATGAAAAGGAATATGCAGCGTGAGGGGTGGAGCATTTTATTTGTTAATTTAGTTCTGAGAGTGGGGGTAAGATATGAATTTGGCTTACTATATTGGCTACATACAAGAAAAGATTATATTTAGTAGTAGTCGTATTTGAGATCAAAGAAAGATAACTTAGTACTTGTTTGCTTTGGTTTTTTTTCTTTCCCTCTCATGAAGTGTAGCACACTAGATTCAACAAAAGCGGCTAGAGATATTTTTCAAGACAGTTTGAACTAGTAGCGACGAACTAATTGAAACCGCGGTTAAAGGAATAGTTTCAGAGGAGAAACCCACCTGAAAAACAAGAGAGAGAGAGAGAGAGAGAGAAAGAATGAGTGAGAAAGGGAGAAATAAATAAATAGAATACAATCCTTTTTTCCTCTTTTCCTCGTTTTTTGTGGGGGCGCAGATTTGGGCGAAAAAATATCGAATCAGTCTGAGAGTTAAAGAATGAATGAAACGCAAAAATTGCAACTTTTTAAGAGAAAATAAAAATCAACATTACCATTTCATGTGTGGGCTTGTTTTAAAAAAAAAGGTTCATTCGCTTAGCAGCCGGGGGAGGGCGGTGGTGGCGGAAGAGTACATGAGTCCGAAAACGGCTATATATATATATATATATAATTCTGCATTCGTAAGACTACATTGAAAAAAGATGCAAGGACAACATTATCTAAGCATCCACACATAAACTATTGTGCAATGTCTGTTTCTGCAAACTAGTAATGAAAAAGGCGAAACTGATACTTAAGGAGTTGGGCGGAAGAGTACCTTAAATGGAAGTTCCCGCTCTTGCTAAAATTTGCATATTTTTGTTTTTGAAAATTAATATTAAAGACTTTTTCATCATCATCATCATCATCATCATCATCATCATCATCATCATCATCATCATCATCATCATCACCACCATCATCATCATCATCATCAGGAGTCCTCATACAGGTTATAATAAGCGATTGCTCACTGATAATAAGCGGTGGTGTTCCATGGATTTTATGCGACTAGTCTCCCAGATTTTCAGTACTCTCCGCTTTTTCAGTAACCATTTCAAATGATTTGGCGTTATCGCTATAGCCGCTCACAATTTAGTTCGCGTTGGCAACGACTATTGGTCATCTGAGATGTTAGTGGTAATAAGCATCCCAAGGTCCCAGTACTAACCGCATCCTTCCAGTGTCGGTCTGCTTAGTATTCTCCCTCCTCAGTGTTTTCTTCTGCAATCTTCAATGTGTGGTATCAGCTGAGGTTGGTGCCATCACAGTTATCATTATTAGTTGTACTCACTAAGAGTTCTCACACAGGTCATGATCAGTGATTGCTCACCGACAACAACAACTGGTATTCTTTGGAGTCTAAGTGACAACAAGTCTCGTCAGATTTACAGTATTCTCCACCTCTTTTCGATAGCCACCGAAAATAACCTTGCAGTATTGAAACAGCCGTTTACCATTGATTTCTTGCTGGTAAAAACCGTTTATCTTCTCTGGGATTTGGGTGGCAATAAGCCTCCCCAAGGTCCCAGCACTCTCCGCACATCCAGTAGAGATCTGGTTAGTGCTGTCCCTCCTCGGTCTTCTTATCCTCCTTGACTCTCTGCAAATAGTGTGTGTGGTGTCAGTCTAGGCTGGCACCATTTTTGGGGAGCGGGGGGTCTTTAGTCCAGTCTATGAATGGTCCATAGTATCTTATTAGTGCTACTGCGTAGGTGTTTATTCATTTTACTAGATTTTGGCTATATAATTTCGTTTCTAGGAGTTGTCTTGTTCTTCGTAAATATTTTGTTCCAATCTTCTCTTTCATTCTGTAGTTTGACGGTGTCTGCTTCCATGACTCCCAAATATTTGTAGCTGTCCTGTTCGCCTGGCGCCCTCATTTCCTCTTGGTTGGGGAGTGCCATGCCCTCTGTTGTCTCCAGTTGTCCTCTTTATTTCTATCAGTGCACACTTTTCCATTCCGAATTCCATTTAGATGCCATGACTGAAGATTCTGGTCGTATTTATCAGCTTTTCTAGTCCTTTCTTTGCTTTTTGCAAATAGGTTGAGGTCGTCCATATACATCAAGTATTATCATTATCATTATCATTTTTATCATTACATTTTTTCGTAAAGTTTTACCATATCAAAAGATCCTTTAAGAATAACCTAATCTGTTTTGGTAAAATATAGACAGTTCATTTTCTAAAATGTCACACTAACCTTTTTTCCCTCAAAGCTAATATATTGAATAAGGCTTTCTTGTAAAAAAGAATACGTTGTTGATAAGAGAAATACTTTGCAAAACCGATGGCCTTTCAAACCTAAAGATTGCATTATGACTTGCGGATTACGTCGCTATTGAAAAGTTGGAAATAAGTTGTATAATACCAGAGATAAGCGTCGAAATAGAATTGTCCAATTCGTGAAGGCGATGGTGGTGGCAGATTTAATAGTAACAACAACAACAACAACAACAACGACGACAAAATAAAACCGCCAAGGACACCTTTTATCTGTGAATGCGAAACTCAATAATATTGAGTCACCTTTTTTATTTTTAAAAGAAAAAAACACATAGAAAGGAAATAGCATTTGAAATGCAGGTGGTTTCATGTTTGTATGAGTTGTATGCAACTATTGTGCTGATTCTTGGTGTGGCGGTTTATTCACACATTATTCGCGAAACGTCGTTTATCAATGGAACTTGATTGAACAAAATGGTGGATATTTCAGAGGGAGAGTTTCGAATTAATTTGAAATTCAAATGTTCATTAATAAAAAAAAGATTACTAGATTAAACAAATGCATACAGTAAATACACTCGGAGTACGAACCCGACAATTTGGGCGCATATTTTGATAGGATCTATCTCTCTCTCTCTCTCTCTCTCTCTCTCTCTCTCTATATATATATATATATATATATATATATATATATATATATATTTATATATATATATTTATATATTTATATATTTATATATATATATATTTACATATCTTAATATATATGTATATATATATATATATATGTATCTATCTATATATATATATATATATATATATATATATATATATATATCTTACTAAAACTCTCGGATCGTGTTTGTTTGTTTGTCTGTTTGTCCTCGTTCACAATGAAGATAACGTCGTAAATGATGACACCACTAAAAAATTACGTCATAAATGATGTCGTCTCTAAAAAATGATATCATGCATTAAAACAGCGAGTGAGATCACAGAATCATGATATAATCTATCAAGAGAGAGGTAGACGGGGGATTGGGTATAACACGTTTATGGCGTTTGATTTAGACAAACCGTGATGGATCAACTGGACGAACTGCCTATGCTTCCGGGGGTCTAGTATCCTATTGAAACTATGATACTATTGTTATAATGATTGCTTATAACCGTACACGTCTATTTTTGATAGTGCGAAGGTCGAATAACATAAAGAGCTGACATATAGTTGAGGATGAGATTTTGCAAAAATGAACTGGCCCGAGAGAAACCTAAAGTGCAAGGTTAGATCCTCTTCATGTGGATAAGCGAGACAATTTGCCTATTAGAAAAAAGATGCCCGCACAATCCATTTGCACAGACCTATCGAATTGTTTGAGATCTAAAACTGTTGTTGATAAGAGAAGTTTTGTTAAACAAAAGAACATCACGAATCTCAGAGCAGATGTTTCTGATTTTTTTAGATGAGGATTGATGATTTGAATAATTTGGATCATTCAGACTACTGTTCTCATCTTGAGTGTTATTCTCACAACGTTTCGGCCGATGTAACATTCATTTTTTTTTCAGATTTATATTGTCGAACTCGGGAATCTTTCTGTCGAACTCGGGAATCTGCATGGAATTTTGAAGTGCAGATTCTAGGTGCAGTCTTTTGAAATTTGAAGGTTCAATCCTCAGTGCGGGCGATACTAGAAATTGCGAATTACTGAAGACTTCTACCCGCCCATGGTTGACAGAACGAGAGCATGCTACCCCTGTTGATTAAATAAAGGGTCTTGTTCGAAATTCCGTGCAGATTCCGGAGTTCTACAGAAATTTTCCCGAGTTCGACCAAATACACCCGAGGAAGGTCGGCGGTTACATCGGCCGAAACGTTGTGAAAATAACACTCAAGATGAGAACAGTAATCCGAACCATCCAAGTTAAGGCAGATGTTATGCCCCTTCTGTGAAGAGGGTGCAACAAGACATAGACGGTCTAGCCTACTTACAGTTGTCTTTTGGATGACTTCAAGTGAAATATTGCTCCGAACTTCCATTGAGGGAGGGCGACCTCTCTCTTGTGCAATTTAAGTATGTAATACAAATTTTCTAACAGTAAAATGTATTACGTTAGAACTGCACTCAATCAAGTTCGGAGTATTTTTCTCTGAGTCAGGCAACAGCGTTTGATGTATCACATTGGCTTAATCCTGTTGCATTTATAATAGACGCGCATAGCAAAATACATTAGTGCGTGGTCAAATGCGTGTATAAATACATATTGTTACTTTACATTTAAATTTCCTGTTTTCTGGGGGTGCAATCTGTATTTTAGACAAGCTGTGCATCCGGAGACAACCGACTTATGTAAATCAGACATTAAAATAAAGGTTAAACCAAACAATATTAATTTACAAATAAAACATTATGTTTTTTTTATTTTTAGATATATATTTACGTATCTTATTAATAATAGATATGTATACACACACAGACACACACACATATATATATATATATATATATATATATATATATATATATATATATGGACTTACCTATATTTTGAGCACTCTCTCCAATCTGCTCCCTCGCAAAGAGTTTCTCTTCACTCTCTACAATTCACCGGACTTCTTTTCAACGGAAATTTACCACCCGGACAATTTGCATATCTTTCTCACGGAACTTTTCTTTTCATTCAATACGTTTTTTTAACAAAAATTATTTTAATAATTTTTAATAAAAATTTATATATTTTTCAAATATTTGAACTTTGTTTTTTTCGAAAGCCAACTTATCCATCTGTATTTCTCCTCTGATGATAAGATTTCGATCTTTGAAAAGCCTTGGCTTAAGGAAAGAATAATAAACACTAGTTTATTACTGAATACACCTTGCATTGAACAATTGAAATTAGCAATGAATCTGGACAATCGTCTCATATTTATCACTCTTTTTTCTTCTCTCTCTCTCTCTCTCTCTCTCTATATATATATATATATATATATATATATATATATATATATATATATATATATATATATATATATATATATATTGTTAAACAGTGTTACAAATAACAGAAGTCGTATGTTTAATTTTACCTTTTTTCATTTTTTACAATATATGTAATGGAGTTTTTTTTGTATTAAAACTACCAAAAATAAAGACATAACAACCTACAATTAATAACATCACGTATGAAACCAATGGCAACATTGTAAAATGCTTAACGTTATGCGATTTCATTCGGTGATGCCACTCCGTCGTCGCTGAATCTAAATTGTTAACGTTTTTTCCTGGTATAATGCGAAAACGTTCTTTTTAAAAATTATCTTCTTTCTCAAGCTTTCTTTTTCATTTGCTTTGGACACCTCGAGATGATTCGACGAAGAATCGAAAACGTTTGTGACATCTATGGAACATTCTTTTTTATTATTTTAATACAAAAAAGATCATTAGAAAAATTGAAAAAATAAAAAATTATAATTTAACAGATGAATTCTGTTATTTTTTACAATGTCTGCATGAATGAGAAAGTGCTGCCTAAATAAATACACACATGTACACAATATATATATATATATATATATATATATATATATATATATATATATATATATATACCAGAGTGTGTGTGTGAAGTGGTAGTTGAGTGACAATGGATAAGGATAATCAGCTGAGTAAAAATAAGAAAATCGCTTTTAGAACGTATTAATTATGAGATACATTTTATTTTGTGTACTGTGGAAACTTACGAAATTGATTGTTGCTTTAATATATGACGAAATTTGCAAATCAAACAAGGGGTACTTTCATTGATTAAGTCCGAAATATAATGGATTGCTTTGTTTTTAGGACAACTTTTTTTATCAATACCCTTTGAAAATCAAATTCATTATATCAAGCCAATGGAAAAACCGAAGGAAGGTGAGAGCAGTGATTAAATGAAAGAGAGAGAGAGAGAGAGAGCGACGAAGGTATCAGTAGATGGGTAGTGCAAAAGAGTGGGGTTATATTCAAACTATGACTCAAGAGACGGCTTGACGGTGTGAATGGAAAGGGGGAGGTCTTACTTAAAAAGCATTAATAAGTAAATTACATAATTAATATGTAGAGAATACAATTGTTCCAACCCATCTAGATATTAATACTAGCAGTATAGTTCGGCTATCGAGAAGAGATGTTTCACATTTTACCTAGAGTCCACGTCGTGAGAGAAAGACTATTTTTATCTGGTCCTTATGCCAGTCTGCGAACAAAATCGAAACGAAAGTTAAGAAAATCGGCTGTGACGGTAAAAATGGAGAAGAGGGATAATTTGCACAAACCGAAAGCATAAAAGTGGTTAATATCTTAGTAGGGTTTAGTAATAGGAAAGCAGACTACACAGAAACGTTTGTGTTTCGCAACAAACCGCTCAGCCTGCTAATTTCTATATGGCTTATTTACCATAGGTATATTTTCATATTCTCTCTTCATCCCTCCTTTTCTCTCTCTCTCGCTATCTCTCTCCCCTTCTGAAAATATTCATATAAATATATATAATAAATGTTGCATCTCTATGCCAATTTTACAAGTACTTCAATGAAATGTGCTCCGATGAAGTGGCTTCTCTGGTGCCCCCCCACCTCGACGTAATTACACACGACCAATTCGACAATTAGTTAAATCCCGTCCATTCACTTTGGAGGTCCCGATATGCCGGAGGACTTTCTGCTCCAATAGCTTCTTTCCTCAGACTGTCAGTCTTTGGAACTCCCTCTCTGCCTGCTCCTAGTTTCCCTGGCTGTTATGACATGTATAAATTAAAGTGTAATGTGAACAAATATCTCGCTGCACAACTCCTCACTTTGGTGGACCCCTTTAATTTTTGGCTTCTAATCCACAGTAGCCCCTTAAGCCTTAATGACAATGTACTTTGTCTGGGGTGAATTCAAGTTTTAAACAAAATATATTTCAAATAGCCGTATTTTAACACATACTAGTATATATATATATATATATATATATATATATATATATATATATATATATATATATATATACTACATTGGATTTTTTGCTTACTAGCTTGTGCTGGTTTGTTTGTCTGTTCCCGTGCACAGATGATGACGTCATGGTTTTGTGACGTCATGCACAAAACAGTAGTGGACATTAGTGTGCAGAGCAGATGACTCCATTAAATAATTAATTGAAATAGAGAGAATTGAGATAGCCGTACACTGTCGATGACGTCAAAAATGATGACGTCATGGTTCAAACCAGAGAGAAGGTAAAAGAGATGCTCTATGCCGTTTTATTTAGGCGAACACTAACCCGATGTTTTACGGATCGTCTACTAGACGAATCGTGTAGACCTTTGACGGTCTTCAATTTATATATAAGGAGAGAGATAGAGAGAGAGAGAGAGAAAGAGAGAGAGAGAGAAAGAGAGAGAGAGAGAGAGAGAATAGGAGAGAAAGATGAGAGATTAGGGATCTCACAACTACATAGTTATATGAGGGGCGTGTGTCTATCTGTCTCGATATATAATAGTTTATTATATTTATGTTTTTTTTTGTTTATGAAGTGGTCACAATTAAAGCATAAGGCTCACAGTGAAATATTTTTACTTCGATGTTAATGAGATTCGAACCGTAGTCACATTACACAAGCTTACTGATTCTTAAAATCTAAAGAAAATTCGATCATGTTAGGATTTGTAATATTATTTACTAACAAGTAACCGTTAATCGAGGCCTCAAGGCCACTCGAGGACAAAGCATAATGGTTTGTGCCAGGTGGACGCTGAGACCGACACCTTGGAGATTGCACAAATTAGGTGGGTATAGGTAGAATTTGATTACTTAAAGAGACGGATCAACAAAGATCTGTTAACATTGTACTTAAAAACGTCATGCTGTAGTAAGCTGGGAAGTAGCCCCGTGGTATTGCGTTCCACAGTAAAACATTAACACTTTAGTAGACACTAAAATTCAGTAGCGTTAGTTATTCTTCGCATCATTTACCCCATATTTGTAAATGTATTTGTTTTAAATATGTACAGCTGCTACATCGTCGCTTATTAAAGTCTCCAAATATATCTTCGTATCATGCACCCGTGCCTGGACGTGCAATTCTTCTGTGTTAATGCCAGGTTAACTATTCGTCGTTACATAAGTAACGTAGACATTTATAATCGAAATAGTAGTAGTAAGCAAAAACAACGAACACCGCAATCACCAATAAAAACAATTACATAAAAATACATTAAATATTAAGGTGATAAAAATCGTATATATTTCTAGGCAGGGTGTCTTAATCCAATAGTAAGACGCTGGACTATAGATATCAATATCGAAGGTTCGATCCTTGTCTAAGTTAGCCATGCTGATGACGGTTGTGAGCTAAAAACACGTGGCCATTGACTACTTTTATGTACGTATAAAATTAATAAAAAATATATATATTAATGAAAAGTACGTCCTATAAAGTTAAGTGCGATAAATAATGCAATTTTCTGCATCTTAATCACTCGAGGGTGAAACAATCGAAATAGTAGTAAGCAAAAACAACGAACGTTGCAATCACCAATAGAAACAATTACATAAAAATACATTAATAGACATTTACAAGATATCCTACATCCTTACAAAAACAGTGAACTTGGACTGTATTTTGTCAGTGTAAAAATGTCGACAATGAAAAATAAGATTAAACTTGATGATAACCCAGGCTATCTTAGCAACGGCTTTCATATCGATTTACAATTGTGTTGATTTGCCGTCACACTCATCTATATCAATATTTTAACCTGATTTACATTTTAACAAGTAGATGATGTACTCGCACACAACGGGTAACATCTGATGACTATGAAGTTCGAATATGCAGAATCAGTTATAGTATGTAGTAGCTTTCGACAACAGAACTTGTCTTGAACAATCTACCTACAAAATGAAACGAATTATCTGAATCTAAAATATTGAATTGCCTTGTGTCAGATTCAGCTAATTTCAATGTCGTATGTTTGACCTCTTGCTAATTGAAAAACGAACAGCTGATTATGAGATGAGTAACATATCAGGATATATAATAACGATCACGTAGGTGATGAATATATCTTATCAAAACATAAACAATGAAGACACGCAATAGAGTTTGTTTTTTCTTTGTTTTTGCGTTACGGCATATCAACCCTTTTCGGGTTATTTAATTACTTTGAATAAAAGTATATGCTTTATGTTTTTTGTATCATCAAATTTGGTTTATTCGGACTACTACGATGTTATTCTCACAACGTTACGGCCGATGTAACCTACAATCTTCTTAACATGCATCTGGTCGAAATTGGGAATCTTTATGTCAAACGTAGGAATATATATATATATATATATATATATATATATATATATATATATATATATATATATATATATATGAAAATGTATATATATATATATATATATATATATATATATATATATATATATATATATATATATATATATATACAGTTTTTCATGGTAAGCAACTGATTATCCCTTTAATAATGTTACGACTAGCGTAAATTCTTGGAAGCAAACTAATATAGTGACTGCAAAAAATAAATTGACTTACAAAAAAGTGATTTTCCACCGAACGACTTGGTACTAAAATGATTTTGTTTTGTTTTTCTTATATAGTTTTAATGGTTGAGAAACTATATATATATATATATATATATATATATATATATATATATATATATATATATATATCCAGCTATCTCGACCATATGATATCTATCTATCTATCTATCTATCTATCTATCTATCTATCTATATATCTATCTATCTATCTATCTATCTATTTCTACCTCCTATCTCTCTCTCTATATATATATATAAAATTTAATTATATTTACATTCCCTGCGAGACTGCTATAGTTTTCGCTGCGGTCTACATCTGACAGTCATTTTGTTTTGTAGTATTCTCTACACGGTCGGAGAAGGACAAAAAATTTTCTTCTGGTTTAATTATTTTTGACAAAGGGATGTCTTTTCCCGAAATATCAAATAGTGATTTTTAATCACCCGGACATCACACGAACAGCTAAAAACACTCTTGCTGTTATGTAAGATTTTAGAAAAAATGGAAAAATAAATAGTAAGTCATATTTCGTATTCGATTTATTGTTATTGTTTTAGTTCCTTACAACTTGCATCTTACCCGGAACTTGCATTGCCCACAGCCTTTCAAAAACTTACTACTAATATATATATATATATATATATATATATATATATATATATATGGGTGTGTGTGTGTAGTAATTAGTAGTAACATATAGTTATAAGTAATTAGTAGTAACATATAGTTATAAGTAGTAGATTACACATTTAAAACAAGAATAGGTTTAATGTTGTTAAAATTCATATGTGTAGTGTATTAAAGGAGCTGCTGCTTAATGGATATAAGTGCTAAGTAATAATCAGTTCAAAGTGAGTCTTCTGGGGGTTGAAGGTTCATTTCTCAATGCGAGCGATGTTAAGAATACAAGACTTCTACCCGTCATGGCTGACGGAATGAGAGCAAGCTACACCATTGATTAAATAAAGGGTTCCGTCCAAACATCCGTTAACATTCCCGAGTCCAACATGAAGATTTTCGAGTTCGATAAGATTCACATGAAGAAGGTCGGAAATTACATTGGCCGAAACGTTATAAAAATAACATCCAAGATGAGAGCAGTAGTTCGAATAAATTAAATAATACAGATTATAAATTATCTAAAAAGAAATCCAAAATATGCACTAACAGTGTTTTATTAAAGTAGGTATTTATGATCTAAATATAAGCATATAAAAGCTTTGATGGATTATATTATCACGCGAGATTGGACCCGAAAGGTACTATCACCCCAGATCAAAGTGGACCTGAGAATAACATGTGACTCTACATTCTGTAAAACTCTCAAACTGGAGACCTACCACCTAATAAAATGTAAGGTAGATAAAATGAGAGAATGATAGATAAATATGGGTCATGACGAAATCGTTCATAATTTACAGAGACAAATAACAAGAAAAAATTATTTTAAACTCTACTTTCGGCCAAGGATAAAAGTGTGGTGAATAGAGTTCATTTAAGATGCCGACTCGCTATTTGTATTTTAATCTCGGCCTCCCTAACTGTTTCTTATCTTGGAAAGACACCATTCACCCCGAAACTCGAACCTTTTTTCGTTACATCCCACTGAAGTCCCACTCCTATTTAAAGATCGACTTCCTTGTTTTCGTTTCAAGACAAACTCGGAAACGCTGAGCTGTTTACGTTTTCGACAGGGTTAGAAAATAATTTCTAGCCTGTTGTTTCTTTTTTTAGGATGTTTTTTGTTGTTCCATGTCCAATTTTTTTTATTCCAATAAAATTGTATAGAAAAGTAAAACCATTAGAGATATGTTAAGTAAAGTAGCCCATAGAGTAAAGGTGGTATAGTGGTGACTGCTGAAGTAGAACTGATGAATAAAAGGTGAAAAATTGGACGGAACAGTGCTTGGGCGAATGGGACAATATGTGTCTGGTTAAGAGCAGAATAAGTAGAGTATTACTACAGCCGTACTTCTCACATTTTGTTGGCCTTGTGTCTAATTTTAAAGTGAAATTGACATTTTTGTCGAATAAATAAATCAAAGTGTCGTATCTGTTCCGTCCTCAACCAGAGGAAGTGAAATCTTTCTCGACTAAAACAATTCTTTGTCCCATCCACCCATTGCTACTGAAGTCAATTTGCAAACATTTTTATCACAAAATTAGTTAAATATCGCTCATATCAAAAACCGACCTTTTATCCAACTTTGTCCCTGTGGGGAGGCGATTAAATAAGAGCAGTTTTTATTTGCTTATAAATCATCACTTTTCAAAGCTAAAAGCCACTATGAGATAAGGGTTAATAAAATGAATAGATAGTCCGTAGAATGATGAAGAATATTCTGAAAAGATTGAAAATAATGAATGGAATTAATAAAATATGCTTTCTTATGAGGACGGTTTATGCCAAGTCTTTATTGAGATTTAGTTTTAAGATGACCATGTTGAAGGCAACAGGGAAGAAATCTCATAGTAACGAGTTTTATAGATGGGAAGTTTTGTGAAAAAAACTGCGTTCATGGAAATCCCGTTTGATGTTAGGAACACAGAGGAAGAAGAGAAATTTCTTTGCGGTTGTTGTATCTGGCTGCGGAATGTTATATAGTTAGAATAATTTTAAACAGGTTATTTTATTAGGTTCAAAATACGAAAGTTCTCAATCAATAAAAAAAATGTCGTTCAAGATATAGCATTTAATGATATTTTAAATATCAAATAATGTTAATTGAATTAAACATTACTGCGTCTTTTAAGATTCTGTTTGAATGGATATTTACATAGGGGGATATATTATGGAAATATATCGCGTTGGATAGTTTGCGAGCTAAAAAGCCATCCTTATGGTAATCTTTTTTTCTATAAAGCAAAAACAAGTCAGTGCGATAGACTGGCGTGAAAAAGAAATACTGACTATTTTACATTGGTTCACAGGTGGTTTACCCTTATCTTAGCTTTTAGCTTAATGTAAATGTCTCGTGTTGAAAATCATTTCCGGAAACACTCACAGGGCCATTGTTTCACCGACCGGATGCTCAGTGTAAGACCGGAAGTAAGCGCCATTCGGCGAGATAAGTAGGATTTCATTATCACGAGACTTCAACTCGTTTGATAATCTCGTTATATGCGAACTGAATATATTCGAAGCGCCTTCGCTTAACTTTCAGGAATCTTTTCCTGGTTCTTCTCACTGATTTCGCATTATTTATACCTACTGCCCCTTTTTTTCGTAATCTTTTTTGTTTGAATGAATATCTTTCTGAATTTTCTATTCTTTTATTCATTCAGTTTCTCATCACACTATGTTTCAAGTCTTCTCTCGTTTTATTTTTCTCATGTAAATGGAAACTACTAGATTCTGCTTTGCCAACATTACAAATATATTAGTCAACCAAAGCTGTCAATAATGAATGTATTTTTACATTCTCACAATTGGCAAAACAATGCAATAAAAAGCAACAAATGTACAGGCTATTTAACCATTAATGCGTACGTTAAACTGATGTATACATGCAGAAATTGTGAATGTTATTATGATCTCTCCTATTGCATCACTACATAGACTCTTCCTGACACTAAACATTGTAGTAATCGTATGCAGATATGCCCACTCCATAAACAGTCTCTGGCAACACATTGCATACTCTACTTTATGTGAATAATACTGTTGCTAACTACCTTCTTGTTGTCTTATTTCTTTTCGGATTATTAAGGACTAAAGAGTTTATAAATGAAAAAAAAAGTAATAGTCACTTTACAGTTTAGTAGCGGGTTTAATTTTCAAAATATGAATTGGTATGGCTTTCTTAAACATGATATGTAAATGATGTTTTATACCTGCTTGGGTATGGATTTTTGCCGACTAAGGAGAGTAGAACCAATCCAACCGAGTCGGCAAAAATCCATACCCAAGCAGAATATTCAAGATGATATAAAAAACTTTTGAAACATTTCTCTGCCAGGGAAGCAAGCAATTAAAGGCAGACATGAACTTTTCCGCATAACGCCTTTAAACAGACAATCTTAACCTCGGATTTGCCGAATTGGATATTTAAAATACCAGTACAGGATTTTTACTTGTAACTCCACAGAAATATACTATAACGGAGTACGAATCCATACGGACCAAGTGAGATATTTTGAACCCTCCACCTTTTATTTGTGAAAAAACTTTCTTCAATTCTACAAAACGTTACTTTAGCTATTAACTATCTACAAAATCACCTCCCAATACTGCTAACTTTCACTTCCCGGCCTTTTATTTTTTATTTTTTATTTTATTTTATTTTATTTTTTAACTTCTTTATCCCCAATCCCTTTTGGTTTTTATTCTTCAATTTTTTCAAAGTGAAATGGAACTAGGTAATATTTAATTGATATAAATACCATATTACCAGATTTATCCTCTGACGAGAAGAGTTTTATCTTTGAAAAACCATGGTTTAAGGATTAATGTAACTCCTTGCATCTGAACTTTCGATGTAATAAAATTTGTATTAATTTATGTACAATTCTTTATCTTCATCTTTCTTTTCTTTTTATATATATATATATATATATATATATAGAGAGAGAGAGAGAGAGAGAGAGAGAGAAAGAGAGAGAGAAAGATAAAGCGAGACAGACGGGCAGACAGACAGATTGACACACAGAGAAAGAGATAAATAAATAAAGAAAGAGCGGAGAGGGAAGAGAGAGAAAAGTGGGTGAGAATAGAGGGATGAGAAAGAAAGATATCTTTATGGCCCTTTTCTAGGTCTCTTGTGTTCATGTATAAATCCTATACAATCTTATAATAAAAAATACTGTCCGCCTCCAGCGGACGCTAATTTATTTTCAGTCTCAATCCGGAGAGCCCTTAGTCACACAAGTGTCTTAAAAAAACTTGGCGTATTTCTGCGTACAATAGCACAGCGACGAGGGGATATAACCGACACCATCAGAGCTCACGACATTATAAAATAGGAAGGAGTGTCGACGAATAAAACCCGATCTTCTCCGACTCGTTATCTCCAAGTCAGGTTGAAGAAGGAAAAAGATAAAAACTTTAGTTACGAGGGAGAAAAAAGTTTGGGCTTGGCTCCGACTATCTGAACCTCACAATGGAAAGCTACCCACCCGGATAACCCTGCCTTTGTACATAGGCCTCGGGTGTCAACCATTGTTTGATGTCACGATATTGAATTCTCTGTCTACCCAAATTACAATCTATTGTCAGTCTTTAGATAGCGCATCTGTAGTCCCTCCCCGTTTGTCGAGACACGTAACCTCTATTGTAACCATCAAGATAATCTGTCAGGGTCCCTTAAAAGGACGGGACGTATCTCTTCCCCTTCTCAGTTCTTCTTTTTCTTTTGTTGATTCTCATCTTTCTATCTTGAAAAGTATTTTCCAAGCTTTAATTCGTGTTCCTTCTGGTTTAATACCTTCTTAACGTAGACTGGGCCAATGTAATTATATTTAAATAGAATTTACTTTTAGCTATGTAGATTTTAATGCATACCCATACCAAAGGTTTTATCACCGTCTGCATTAAACGCTTACACTGAATACCACACACGTCAAATCCTATACCAGTTATGTTACTACCACTAAAATTTCTTTCGTTTTAATACCTGGCTTTATCAATGCATGTTGTAGAGGGATAAACAAATATCAATACATGTTGTAGAGGGATAAACAAATATCAATACATGTTGTAGAGGGATAAACAAATATCAATACATGTTGTAGAGGGATAAACAAATATCAATACATGTTGTAGAGGGATAAACAAATATCAATGCATGTTGTAGAGGGATAAACAAATATCAATGCATGTTGTAGAGGGATAAACAAATATCAATACATGTTGTAGAGGGATAAACAAATATCAATACATGTTGTAGAGGGATAAACAAATATCAATACATGTTGTAGAGGGATAAACAAATATCAATACATGTTGTAGAGGGATAAACAAATATCAATACATGTTGTAGAGGGATAAACAAATATCAATACATGTTGTAGAGGGATAAACAAATATCAATACATGTTGTAGAGGGATAAACAAATATCAATACATGTTGTAGAGGGATAAACAAATATCAATGCATGTTGTAGAGGGATAAACAAATATCAATACATGTTGTAGAGGGATAAACAAATATCAATACATGTTGTAGAAGGATAAACAAATATCAATACATGTTGTAGAGGGATAAACAAATATCAATACATGTTGTAGAGGGATAAACAAATATCAATACATGTTGTAGAGGGATAAACAAATATCAATACATGTTGTAGAGGGATAAACAAATATCAATACACAAATAGGCTCAGTTTTAATAATAAGATAACAACTTTGAAAAATTACAAGAAATGATGTTCGATGGCGAAATATTCATTCTCTAGTTGTATGATTTGATTAGCCTCGTGAGTCGAGGTAGTAGTAATTGGGATACTTCAAGTCGGTTGCTATTGGCAACAAGGCGATGTTTTACGCGGAACGTTTTTATATGCAGAATGATCAGCTGTTCTGGGTTTTGCAGAAGACAGTGTTACTATGTGTGTTAACAAGATTTGTGGTAGTTTGTCTCGTGTCACTACAAATGGGAGACTTTAGGTGCATCCTTGTGGCAAATTGGAAACAAAAATGAGACTGATTTTGAAGCTGAGGTATTTGGTTTAAATATAAATATGATCGGCTCTCAGCGATCAAGACTTGATATTTATACATAATATTCACTGGGTTTTTATCTATTTGAACCAGGGTTATATAGTGTATGTGTGCATCGCCCACGAAGGTAAGATTAAACGCAAGGTATATTTAGAGTCGAGCATCCAATTCCTTTTGACGTTACCTATATTTTATACGATTGCATTTGCTTCTGTAGTCCTCCTTCGAAAATAGGGCCTGCTGCAAGGTACTCGAGAGCTCTAATGTTCTATTGACGTTTTTGTGAAGTCATGTCGAACATTCATTTAACATTCTAAAGAAGTTCGTGAACAAGAGTGGTATGTGTTTCAGCTGGTTAAGAGACGTATCTGAATTGCGTATTGTTTATTATTAAATTTGGTATGTATATCTGAATATTCGAGTAAAAGTGAAACCGGAAGAACGCAAAGGATAAGTTACGATCGAAGAGAAAATAGAATAATCTAATGTGTTTCATAATTTTCCCCATACATACACTCCAATGACGTCACTTTATTTTTTTGCCAATTCTGTCTTTCATTTTGAACGTGCCCTCTGTGACTTAATGTTCGCCTCCTATCTAAAGGTTTATCTTACATTGTTTCCTTTTTATTTACACCATTACCAGTCTGGAAAAATATGCTTTTCCTTACCGCTCTAACCATTGTATTTATAACAAAATAATAATAATGACAGAATCTGCTTTGAATTCAATGTATCGCAACATGTACGAAGACAATGGTAAGAATATTACTTTTAATAAAATCATTATACAAAAATATGATTCGTTATTTCAATTGGCCTTTAATATGTGTCTTCGTTTCTCTGTAGGAAGATAAGTCGAAATAAAAACACGTCTCGAGAGCTATCTTAAATCGTTCTCTTATTTTTATTCAACTAATGAGCTCCGATTATTCCAATAGTTCTTTGACTCCACCTGTTTTCTTCGTCCACCCCATACCCTTATTTTTGTAATCTATCTAAATGATACTCATATTGTTTTCTTGCTGTTTATAGTAAACATATGTACTTGCCCTGGAATGATGCACAGCTGTTGGCCCTGCACCCTTTCATAGGCAAAAGCATTATATAACAATGGTACAGTTATGTTCAATTGTACTTAGATTTTAACGACACTCCTCTGACTAATGTTAGTTAAGAAACGATCTTCATATTTAAGTTTGAACTAAAAGTATAAATATAAAAATATGTCTCCCAACATTAATTCTGAATGTTGTATATCTTTATATATAACTTGATAGATCAATAATAGACGTCAAAACCCCTAAGTCCCCATACACAATTCTTGGATGCTAAGATTCTAACTAATAACTACACTACCCAAGAGTAATACTTAAATAAATTCCTGTAGTAAGATTAGTATATGCTTATTATGATAAGATAGCGAAACTCATGGTGATTTATTACAAAAAGCAGAATTCGCATAAGTCTCACTATCTTATCATAATAAGCATATAAGTTTTAATTTTATTAGTTTCATGTAAGTATAAATTATAGCTAAACCCCCAATAGGTTGTATCCATGAAAGGGTGGCACACTCCTCATTTGGCACTGGACGACTCACTGTATTGCTCTTAGTTTTAAGGTTTCAGATTCTATTAGTGTCCTGAATTTAGGGCCCCACCTGCACATGAGCTTTCTGTCTTAATATTGACGACATCAAAATTCTTTCTGGAAGCAAAATTGCAGAATCACCATTGAGTGCGTCTTTTCTTGAACTGCCCAACACCTGTCTGAAACTACTCAACTGTAAGCTTCCTTGTAATAATTCTTTTTCATGAATCTGATAAAAGTCAAGCAATTACTGAATTATTAAAGATTTTACGGACATTTAAATAGATGGAATTTTGTAAAAAGATCATATTAATAAATAAATTAAAAACAACAATGAACATTGAGATATAGAAAGTGGAGAATTTTCATTTTCAAATACTATATCCAGTTTGCGTCTGTACAATTTTTCTGCAGGTTCACAGTGTATACGTTTGCATTGTTCTCAGTGGACTGTCTTTCCGATGCAATCGTGTCTATTTTTGTTTTCTTTTGGGATTATTCTACTGCATAAACTTATTATGTGATTTACAGTGTCGTCGCTTTGTCTATAGTGTTTCTCGTTATTTTTTCTTGTGGTTTGTCGATTTTAGTTTTGATATAGTTAATTTTGATCGTGTCGTTCTGTGCGACTGTCAGTAGCGATATTTCTTATGGAAATCGCCCCAGACAAGTCATGAAGCCTCTTTATGTAAGGAGCTTATAAGAACGAAAGATGATTATTTCCAACGACAGTAGATTTCAATTCGCTTTAGTCTTGAAAAAAAAACAAGGCTATAAGTAGGAGGAAAACAGTCAACAGGAAGAGAGTTCCACAAGCCTGCAGTTCTTGGTGAGAAGCTACTGGAATAGGAAGCTGTATTAAAATGAGGGATCAAAAGAGCGAATTGATAGAGACCACTAGACCAACGAGTTAAACGAGCTGGAACAAAAGAAGCAGGGAATAGATCACACAATTCTGAAGAACACATGCCATAATAGTATTTATAGAAAAAACTGAAACCAGCAGCATCACGTCTGTGAGAGAGAGGATGCAGAAAAGAAAGGGTGTGGACAATCAAATTACAGATACGTTTCTGCACCTTATCAATAGCACTACAATGGGACAGAGATTCACTAGCCCAAATATTACAACAGCACTCCATACATGGTATGATATTCGATTTGTAGAGATAAAGGTGTGAGAAAGTGAGAAAGAGAGAACCGACTTTACAAGAAGCAGAAAGAACAATGGATCTAATATATGAACTCCACGAAGGATTTGAAGAGAAAGAAAGACCAAAAAGTGTCAGGGTCGATTTCTCCTCAACAGCAAATACATCCATGAGAATCTCAGAAAGAAAAGGGACACGTCTACGATTGCATTTCTACTAATTATTACCATTGTTGCTGTTGTTATTGTTGTTGCTGTGTGTATATGTATGTATAAGAATTATATCATCTAAAAATGTGTTAATTTATTACCGATGTATAAACGTTTCTTTATTCAAAATATTAAAAGCATACTATCTTGTTACAGTCATTTGCCGTAGAAACGCTTGTTCTTTTTGTATCACAGGTTCACCAACGTTAAACTACATAGCTAACTATTTGGAGGATACAAAGCACCGTAGAAGTGGATCTGTATGAAAAAGACACTTCCTTTGGGAAAGGGACATATCCATTTCTGATCTTCCTGGAAATAGATGCAATTCTAGCATAGACAAAACTCCGAAGACTCCCAAGACTTAGCAAAGCAACTCGTATGAGAAAAAGAAAATTCGTAAATGACACAAAACATTTTTCTGCTTATGTCAACATTACTGTTGCTCATCATGAATTCCTCCTTAACACTGGTATCATGTAATGCGGAGTTTGGGGAAGTGCAGATAGTGATTATGAAACCATTGTTTCACTATAAACTTCTTAATGCATATACGCTTTCAGAGGTTGTCCGTTGTCTCTCGAGACAACAACAAAAGCTATCATATAAAATGTTCCGGTAGTTGATCTTTAATGTATTCCCGTTTAGCGACAAAAAAGGTTTTCTTTCTTATTTCTATTATAAAATATTAATTAATACAGTTACATAATGCATTTTCAAGCTATCCACTTCTCAGAAAATCATTGTTTAATTCATAGAAATATGATAATTCTCTGACGAATATCCCCAGATATCTTTAAAAGTATTTTTTGGTCCCCCGATTTTATAAATCGGGGGACTTCTGTTTTGAGGCATGTCCGTCCGTCCGTCCGTCCAGATTTTTCTCCGCAACCATCCATTGAATTTTTCTGAAATTTTGCATGAAGTTGTAACTTTGGTCAGGTTGAGAAGTGACATTCTCCGATTTTTGAAAATAAATCTGGTTAGTCCCGCAGGGGATCAAAAGGCCCCGAAATGGCCGAAAATGACATTTTTTGCCCCATAACTTTTCATCCATCCATTCAATTTCTCTGAAACTTGGCCAAAATATGGAGGCAATTGTTCCTAAGAGAAAATAAGTATCGCTGACATTGGAAAAATCTGGTTCGCGCCACCAGGGGGTCAAAAGCCCCCAAAATGGCAAAAATTACCCTTTTCTCCCATAACGTTTGATCCATCCATTCAATTTTTCTGAAACGTGACCAAAATGGAGAAGCAATTGTTCTGGATATAAAATGAACATCCTGGACCTCAGAAAAATTCTGGTTCGTGCCCCCTCGGGATCAAAGGGGGGTCAAAAATGCTCCAAATTGGCCAAATTTATTGCAGTTTACACTCACCACATCGAGTCACATACAGAGGGGGACCACGCTCGCGCGGCTTGTTGTTGTTATTTTTTTAATGTTAAACGCTTCCTGTGACTAGAGTTCGAATCAAGTATGGAATTTAAATAATATTAGTCTTTTTTTCGTATGCTTTAATTAATACATTGACTAATTAAGTATTACTATAATAAATAGTTATTTTTATTTTTTTATTTGTCTACTTACGTTATATCAACCAGGTTTTTGGTCATTTAATGCTGATTTTACAACGAGACCTGCAGACTAGACGATCCATTGAACAAAGGTTGTTATTTTATAGGTAGCGGGCTGGGATATGTTCATACTTTACCCAATGGCATTAGAGTCTAAGAAAATACAATAGTTCTTATTGGATTTTAAACGGTCACCGTTTCTACTGCCGAGTAGAGGAAAGATAGAAATTTATGAATTGTTTCTAGATTATTGAAGTAAACAACAATTATTTAAATAAAAGGTTTTAATTGATTTAATATTCTTACATTATTCTTACAATCATATTATGTATGTAGACTTCATTTATTTTCTGATCAACTGAATCATCGTTAATTATCCGCAATAGAACATGAAATTGATCCCTCACTTTTGAATACAGAAAGAATAAAAATTGAAATGGCATTTAGTATGAGATACAACATCAGCTATGTATATCCGTCCCTATGCAAAGTCACTCATAGTCGTCAAGTAAATTGGATATCAGAAGGTATGTAGGTAAAATCGTATTCTCCTTCGTGGGGAAAAACCAATCCTCGATAAAATCATATTTAAATTCGTTAAGTCGTAAATGTAGCTTGCGCCAAGCTGTACACGGAGATAAGACACCACCACTCTAAATATACTTTTTCTCTACTTCTACATCAAGATTCATTTATTTTCGATGCTTCGCTGTGCCCAATGTATGAATGAAAGATCCGTTGCCATCACTTGACAAGGTCCCATCTATGACTATAATAGGATCCGTCTTCGGTATGACCTTAAATTGCATCCATTAATATACACACATACGTATAAATGTATATGTAAAATATGTATATGCAGGCAAGTATTGTTGAATATAAGAGACAACTCATATCTAGATATCCTTTAGTAGATCCTTTCAATAGTCCGAATCAGGATCTTAGTTTCGGAGGGGAATTGGCTGATGAATTTGTCATAATTTGCATTTGTCTTCCAAGTATTTTCAGACCCATCTGGGTCCATCTTCGGGGGAATTAGGTTAATCATGTCTAGACCATGTGTTAGTATTTATAGAAGGTTGTTGGCGGGAATTATATACTATGTACGAAACTGTATTGGAGCTATAAACATTTTAGAATACCATTACTGATATAAATGTATATTGTAAATGATGGATCGATGCAAATAAAATGAATAATACTTAGATATAGAAAGAACTTCAAGCATAAAATCGAGATTCCGCAGGATATAACCTGAAAAGGTTTGACATGTAGGAAAGGAAAGGTTTGACATGTAGGAAAATCAGACAAACGTATTTTCGCAGTTTTCGTTAAAAATCAATTATTCAATTTTATTTGTAAAATTGATAATAATTAGAATATTAAAGATGTATTTTCATTTTTTCATCGCCTTTAATACGCAATATTTAAAATCAGACAGTCTTCGAATATTAGGTTCACGAAACACCCACATTTTAAAATTAGGACAGTTTTGTGTACTTTCTTTTTCTTCTTCTTCTTCTTCTTCTTCTTCTTCTTCTTCATCTTATTATTATTATTATTATTATTATTATTATTATTATTATTATTATTATTATTATTATTATTATTATTATTATTATTATGTGTTGTACTCACTACGAGTTATCACATAATTTATCGTCAGTTACTGCTCACTGATAATAACTGGTGGTGTTCCATGGAGTCTGAGTGACAACAAGTCTCTCCATATTCCCAGAACTCTCCACCTCTTTTCAATAACTATTTCAAATTATTATTATTATTATTATTATTATTATTATTATTATTATTATTATTATTATTATTATTATTCATGGCTTCTACCCATAATTATGCTAAACAAAGCTCTTAATTAACATTTTAAAACCAGTATCTTGTGCTATTGAAATGCCGTAAGTCTATAATAGTCTCTGCCAAAGATTGGACTATTTACAAAATGTGTGAGGCGCTTTTTTCATGACAGTGTGATTATAAAGAACCATCCAATTTTATCTTGTAGTTGTTTTTCATCGGCCAAAGTAATTACCCAAGTCGTGTCATGGTCCAGGGTCACGTGTGAGACTGCAAATGTTTGCCGTGCTGATATAAACTTTGACATTTTATTTTACCAGTGTCAGTCCAAAAGAATAAACATGGAAGAAGAAAAAACAGGTCAGATTCTGTCTATTTTTTTTTGTTCGTTTTGTCTTTGTTACCACTCCAAACCCAACTTCTCCTTTTACTATTTTCACAAGCCGGAAATGTTTTCGGTAGGAATATTAATGGGGTCAGAGGTCGCAGTATGGAGGGTGGTCGAAGTGACATGTATATACGGCTCTGTGTATGTATATGATAGAAGAGCAGGAGTATATCTATCTATCTATCTATCTATATATATATATCATAAAATATATGTATAAAATATGTATAGTATAAAAATATATGGAATAAAAATGTACTTATGGCAAGTGAGCTACTCATGTACTAAGCACTGATACACTAAACACTGAAGGAAAATATATAGGTAATATATTAACTAAAGTATATATATATATATATATATCAAACAATAATATACATATATAAATATATAACATATAGTCATCTAGAGAGAGAGATGGTCCGTCTTTTCAAAACTCATCATTGTGGCTAGAGACAGTGAGCACATTATCACCTAGATTCTAATCCCGAATATCAGTAACTACCGATCGTGATATTTCACGCCCTTCAATTTGAGCTAAGCTCTCTGCTGTTAATGAAAGAAAATTGCATCGTTTTCACATCAATTTTGCATTTATTTGTTTACCACTTTACGATGTTGACGATCAAGAGGATTCAATTCGTGTTACAGAAGTATAATAGCGTCTCCTCCACCACAGATATCATGCAAAATAGGAACGAAGCCGAATCAAGACAGTGGATCTTGCACACATAGAGGGCTCGATATAAGTTCATAGACATAGTGGTACGAATTAACGTCTTAAAAATAGAAGTTCAATCTAATAACGATAGCTTTCAAAATAAATAAACAGAGCAGACACCTAGGAGAAAATCAGATGATATGATAGTGAGAGGCAAGAAACTATTAGTAGCCATGCACGGTTAACCGCATTTCGAGGTACTTGCATCTACATCAGCTCTATCGCAGTTACTGAGCACTCTTTTCTATAAGTATAGCCAGTAGTATAACTTAAAACCAGACATATAATTTGAAAGTATACATACACTATGACCAGCGATAATAGCTTCCTAACAAAAATAGTTATTTCTCAATGTACCATGACTCAATTTTAATATTTTCTTTCACAATTAATTTAGCACTCTGTTATAAAAGTGCTGCTTTAAACATGAGCATAAAATGATAGCTTATATTTGCAAAATAAAATATTTGCTTAAATCACTGAATTTTTAATCGACCATTGGGAATAGCTTTTCAATCAAAACATCCAAAATGAACGTTTATCAATGATAATAAGGAATACATAAATAAATAAAATAAATAAATAAAGATGAATGACGGTTATATTTAAAAATTAATTGATATAATTAAATATATAATAATATATAATTCCAATACATATAATGAACAAATACATTTTTACCCTCGTAAGCACCATGGATTTTTATAACTTTAAAAAGTCTAGTATTGACTGAATCAGTCAATTTTTAACAGTGACTCTGCCCCTGTTGCAATATCAATGTATTCCAATAAGTCCGTTTTAGACAGGAATTGACGTTTATTGACATAAGCATCTTGTTTGATGATAGACCAACAGTTTTTGTTTGGGTTTGAATCCGGAAAGCATGGAGGCCAGATCATCAACTTTGTACATTTGATGCCCAAAGATTCTAAGAAAGTGTGGGTGTCATATCCATAGTTAGAGGGAGCATTGTCGTGCATATAAAACCAATGTCCATCAGTTGTGCAAGATTTATGTTATCTAGCCAATCTACCAGAGATTCTCTCAAGAGATTGCAATAGGCAGCAGACGCAATTATTACTCCTTCGGGCACTCTTATAGAACAAAGTCTATCTTCAATTACACTCGCCCATGTCATGAATCCTGCACCCTTTTTGTTGACGTCTCAAACTATGGTGACTCTAATCTTCTGAATAAACCTATCGTTTTTTCATGCCATCAAGGGTTGCGTTTGCCTCATCAGTGAAGAGAATATTACTCATATCCATCTCCATGTATTTATTTGCCTATTCCATTCTCAAATTTGTGTGTATTGGTGTACGAAGAGGCTTTGTAAGTTTAACTTTCACAGAAGTCATTGTTTGAAGAATTTCATTCCTTTGGAACGTCCGGACACCCAGCTGCTGTGAAGATTGATTTGCTTGAATGTCCATGTTTAATGGCGAGTAGACAACCAATATTTCTACAATCTCTGTTGATGACAGTCTTGCGTACTCCAGCATGTGATTGTGTCTGTCTTGGAGCAGGTTCCTTCGGAAATATTTTTTACAGTATCAAAATGACGACTTATTTTTGCTGATAATTACACCAGGAGAATTTCCTTTTAGCTGTTTCTTTTATTATCATTTATTTTTCTCCCTGAGTTATTTTGAATGTCCCATTCTTGTTAAGAAGTAAAAAAGCTGTTTTCTCTGTCAACCCTGAAATGAGAAAAAAACGCGGATAACTGTACAAACTATTAACTACACTATGTAATCAATCAACAATGTTATCATAATGTGCCACAATTTTCGCAAAATAATTGCTGAAAATGATTAAAAGAATTAAGAGTAAATTTAATATTTGTTAGACAGCTATTATCGCTGGTTGCAGTATGTATATATATTTTAAGGGAAGTGGGGTCTGCTGAACTCTTCTGGGAAGCCATGAAATAAAATACTGTTTTGTTTTTAAATTCCCGAAACAGTTTTTCATAGTAAACAACTGATAATCACTTAAATACCGTTAAGACTAGTGTACAGTCTTGGAAGCAAACTAATATAGTGACTGCAAAATGTAAATTGACTTACAAGAAAGTGATTTTCCACCGAACGACTTGAGACTAAAATGTTTTTTATTTATAGTTATAATGGTTGAGAAACTTCCAAGACACTCTCTCTCTCTATCTATCTATCTATCTATCTATCTATCTATCTATCTATCTATCTATCTCTCTCTCTCTCTCTCTATATATATATATATGTATATATGTGTATATATATATATATATATATATATATATATATATATATATATATATATATATATATAAGCAGTTGAATATGCTTGATAATTCAATTCTTACGCATCACATATTATTCTGTAAATTTCCCATAGATTAGCACTCTGTTTCTTATTGTCTCTATTTTAAATAGCCACAATATAAATGATTTCGTGGATTGTATTTAATACTTAGTCACCACTTATCAAAAGCAAACGTCACTCGAAGATCAGAGTTTATGTGATATATTGATTGTCGGTTTAATGATGACGAATATTATAAGAAGATTGCAATGATGAATAGAATGAACAAAGTTGTGTTATTGATCATGATTCTTCGAGATTCAGTGTAATGTTTGCGATAAACAAATTACAAGAAATGCAGTGTTTTGCTTTATGGAAATCAATTCTAAAAACAGAACCTATTTCCACCACCATCCCTGAGAAAAATCACGCTATTTATTGAATGACCTTTGTATATTCGTTTCTATGTGTGTGTCCTAATAGCACATGAGTGCGTTGGTATTTGTATCATTTCTTTCTGTAAGGAGGAAGATCCATCGTGTCAAAGGTTCTCCCTTTTTATCTAACCTGCTAATGGATTGACATTTCTCTGATCCGGTCATGAAAAGACCAAGAATGAACAATGGGTTTCCGTCCCATTGTTTCAGGAGTAGGGAAAGGGTAGAAACGAATAAGAACGTGACAAGCCCTTTATTCCCGAGACCCGGATACAAAATAGATACGGCTGAAGACCACTGGAAAAAGTTACTAAAAAGCTAATTAAAAAATTTTGAAAGTTGACAAAATATATTTTTTTACTATTTAAATTATTTAAATTTAATTATTTGACGAATTTAATTGTTGTATGTTGTATTCAATTATCAACTTTAAATAATTATTTTTAGTGACATCTCTTAATGATTCTGTACTTGAATGTTACTTTTCTGCAACATCTGTTTCTGACTGTTCCCCATAAATTGTATATATTAAAATCTAAGTTATTTCCAGACCAGACGCGTTCTGTCTCTTTATTTTTGGTCGAGAATTCATGCAAAAAATGTAAGCAAGTCGCCCTTGTGAGATATTGAATGGCCTTGTGTAAAAACTAAGTCGGTCCGAAAATCGAATGTTTTAGAGTAATGGTAAGTCTTAATAACTGACTTGGTGGATAAACAACTAACTTTAGGATGAGTAACTTATGAGGACATTCTGGAATCATGCTAGGCGTTGGCGTACTTTATCAATAAAAACGAGTAATTAAGACACACGGGGCGGAATATTCGGATGTGAGAAGCGAACAGACGAATCCAATATGCTACACTATTTAGCATATAAAAGACTGCGAAATTTACTCTTTCTCGCTTCATTTACCGTTTCTCGTTTCATTTACTCGATGTTAACCTCAGACCATATAGTTAAGCAAATGTTAACGTTCGCTTAAAACATTGAATATGACATAACAATTATTATATACAAGCAGGAAGAACTGACGTTGCTCGGGATTGAATGAAGATCACTAAATGTAGTTTCTTTTACTATGCCCATCACATCATATTACTTTCTTTGTTTGTATTGAGCCCCCTCCACCCGTTTCGCCTCTAATATAGTCAGAAGAAGCTGAATTAGTATCTTATACAGGTGGTTTAAGTTTAATTGAAATTGTTTATACATATTTAAGGTTTTAAGTGGGTTCTGTCCCTATGGGTCACTTAGTAGTACAAGCACGTAGATATTCGGCACATAGAGAGTAACTTTCACTGTCTTCACCATAAATTCTTTTACGTATGATTTAAATTTCATAAATAAAAGATACATTTGAAGTTATACAGTAATAGCTCCCTTAGGGGTGTACTTACCGATTCAGGAACACTTCTATTGTCTTCCCTAGTGAATTGTACATAAGAATACATTTTAAGATTGTATGTGAATTCTCTAACCTTTCTTTCTATAGGGAGCACACTGATGTAGCACACACATACATTAAATTACATATATGCAATTACCGAAAGCTTTTACTATCCGACCAGTCAGGTCATGGTTAAAATTAATAGTAACTTTAAAGAAACCATGGAAACGGGCAAAAAATTCAGCATACTTCAATGCGGAATAAACATTATGCGGTCAGACCAGAACTACAAAAAAGTTTCGGAGAAAATAAAAGAATCAAGGGAACAAACAAAGAAAGGAGTTTCCCTGGAATATTGGAATAAAAAGGTATGTAATATCTTAAACGTCTGAGTTAGTTTATTTTATTTTATGTAATTTTCAAGGATTTAAAAGATTTATAATAATTTCCATGCTAAACGCATATATATATATATATATATATATATATATATATATATATATATATATATATATATAAATATATATATTAAAATAAACATAGTTGGAGTATCCGACAATTGTTTCAGAACCTTGTTGGCTCCAAAAAGGTTCTGAAACAATTGTCGGATACTCCAACTATGTTTATTTTAATATAAAAGATCTAATATATATTGAGCACTTTTGAAAATAATGTTTTTGTTCATTTAGTTAATATTTGAACTTAATTAATTATATATATATATATATATATATAAACTTGTCACATATCAACTTTATCCCATATATATATATATATATAGCTGTAAATATTTTTAAATATTAAAGTATTTTTATACCCGCAGACGATATCGTTTCGGGGTTTCTACTCTCATCAGTGCATGAATGGCTGTTGCAGGCTGTCGCATGGGATCGAACGCAGTTTGTAGATTCAGACTAGAATTACGAGGCTAACGTATATGTCCACGCGGCCACGAGAAATCGCCACAGACAGAAATTAACGGACACTTACGCGTGTTGTTGTCGAAAGTTATGAAATCCTTCTAGACTGAGACAGATTTAATTTTTTGTTGCAGTCCAGTTTTCCGCTTTTTAGGGGAAGCTCGATTTTCCCCACGTTAAAAACCGACCTTGTGTCATACTCCACCTTCGGGGGGAATCAAGTAAATAGAAACAACACCTATGATTTCCAACACTATGTGCAAACCCTTACAAATGGTTAACATCATAGTCGATACTGTATTTTGTTTATGCAAGTAAAAGTCCCCCAAGCATTACCTCCCTATATGTGACGGTGGCTAAGTGATTAACGAAACGGACTGACAACCTGAGTGTGTTAAATTCAAATCGTTTGTTCCACAGAAACACCTTTACTTAGGATGTTGACAACCTTCACTTGATCATCCCCTGTAAACACCCGATACCTTTCTAGAAATAATTCTAACTGGAAAGATATTGGGGAAACGAATGCCGATGATAACATAATCTTATTCATACGAAACGAATGAATGAAATAACGGGTAATTGTTTCATATAGAAATACGCACTAATAAAATTGGAAAATGTATGACCTCAGAAATGGCCTCTCAGGGCTTGCTACGGTTAAAAAAGCAACTTGTGTTCATTTAATAGTACACAATAAACAATTTGCGATGGATCGGGTTTTTGGTGTCAAATCATTAAAAAGAATTGATTTACTTTAAACAGACAACAAATGAACGTTTATATTGATTGAAGATAAATTCTATGAACAGTTTATTATATTTTTGTCTACACTAGTATGCATTTCTTTTTATTTAAATAGATGTTTTGAATTGTATATTCATAAAAATAAAATATAAAATTATAAATGTTAGATCATCTTGTATCATGTTTTCAACCAACATTTTTAATAAGTTAAATTCACCCCCAGCCAATCTGATAGCGTCCACATCCGTTCGTCCTCTCATATTGACGTTTCTCCTCTCCGACCGTAAAACCTGTTAGACATATATCATTGCGCTAGATCCAGATGGAGATAAGACGTGGCAAAGATGGAAAACAAGACCGCTCGAAAAAATAGTACCATGTTTGTCATGTACAATAAAATCGTTGTTCGAGAGCATTCCACTGAGATGAAGGCCAGATGAATTATGATCACTTGAAAAAAAAAGCCGTTCACCAGGCACGTACTGTTAATACCAATACGATATTTTCTTAAACCACTCTGTCAGACAGGTTTTACTATCACTGCCATCGCCGGAAGTAGTCCTGCTGCCATCTTTTTTTCCTGCTCTCATGGGAAACGTCACTAGCGAATGATGAAGTCATCAATGCTGATGTATACGTTTAGTTATTTTTAAGAACGAGGTCGTTTTCTGTGCCGGAAGTGAGGTTCTTATTCGGTTGGTATTTGAAACATTAACGCAGAGCAAAACACTGCAGGATATATTTAGAACAGAGTCACAGATTGTCTGCCCCAAATCCGGAAATGATCCAAACGACCAAATTCCGGCTGATGACTGGATATTGTAAGTCTGTAGTCTAAACTCATAAAAGAAAATAAGCCCAGTACCTGAACAAGTATAAATGGAACTACTGCTTTCCATTTAGTTGATAGACAGACCTGAATTGAGAGGAAGGGGGTAGGTTTATCACAAGTAGCCTTTCGACAACAACACGCTAGGTACGCCTCTAGGGTAAGTGTACGTTTATTTCTGTCTGTGACGATGTCTCGTGGCCGCGTGGGCATAGACGTAAGCCTCGTGATTCTAGTCTGAATCTACGAACTGCGTTCGATCCCACGCGACCGCCTGCAATGGTTCTAACCACATTTATTTTCCAGAATTGAAGAGCCCATTTAGGGGTAGTAGTATTTCCCACACTACCAAGTGTATCTAGGGGCACTGGTAACCCCTATCCAGCCTTTGGGAGAGGAAGAAAGTTTAGTATCTGTTCAACGGAGACCATCCAAAGAGGTGTATGGAGTTATCGCCCCTCGTCCATGGTGATATTATTCGTGTAGAAGATGCTGATAGTAATATACAGATATTTTTATTTCCATTCAGAGTATCCCTTTTGGGGGAGCTGGATTTTCCTCATAGTAAATACCGACTTTGTATCTAATTTTTCCCTCGTGATTAGGTAATTAAATAGAGCTCTATTTTGAATGTTGAGTTTTCTTTAACCCTTTAAAATTCAAGGCGGATCATGTTCTTAAAGATTAGTTGAATGATTGTTAATTTCGTGGGAGGATTCTCCATTTCCTACTTTTGGCCTTTTGGCTAAGATCAAAGTGTAGTATCTGTTCGGATGGATACTGCACCCCATAGACTGGTATTGTCTTGGCCTTCGGGGCTTGATTTATGCCGGTCTATGGGTCTGTCCTGTACAGTTCTAGGAGGTCCACCCTCCCAAGCTTCGCCTCCCCTCTTTGGGGAGAAGTAAGTTTATTGCTTACTGCTTGAGGCGCCCCTACCGGGGCATGCCGACGGGGCTGCCCGGGCAATTTTTAAACCCTACTTTCCCGACCCGACCTTGGGTCACATCTTACTTGTGGTAGTAAGATAAAAACTGGCCTTGTGCCTAACTCCTGGAGAGGAGTAAATCAATACTTAATACTATATTGTGTCCAAGTAAAATAAACCGACATGTGATTTTCAAAATAAAATTCTATAATTCGGTTGCCTTTAATTGTGCTAACCTTTTCCAACACGCATTCCCAAGAGTTTAGCTCTCAATATCTCGATGGAAAAAAAGAATAGATTTTAGGAAAACCATAATGATTTTTAAGTAGTAGTGTACGGCTCTGAATACATGCACAGTTCTAAATTTGTTTACTACAAACACATGTTCAATTATGTTATCAATCACATTAATTATCTGTACATATAACAATACCTTATTGTATATCTACATAATTTTGATTTATTCATATACACTCATTATGAACAAGACAGATGTATGTCCATTTATTTATGTATTTGTGCAGAAAAAAATCTTAATCAAACATTTTCTAAAAATGTATCATCCACTTACTTTTTTATTATTACGTTTGGTTAATGGATTTCATGGCATATCAACCCGTTTTAGGTAATTTTATGTCGACACCGCACATATATTTTGTATACGAATATGTTGTGGATTCATTTGTTTTTAGGCGTATATTTTGTAAACAATAAATATATGAAATTGGTACTAACTTGGTACGTGTTTTGACAACTACTTAATACGAACGCGCTATGGTATCGAGAAAGCGAACAAATCCATACGTGTTCTCTACCTTATCCGGAGATACTTTCTCAGACACCTTATACATATCTCTGATACGGATCATTTTTAAGTAGTCCATCACAGCAACAAATCCTGATCTACAAAAAGATATCGTACACTTAGAGCGTATTCAACAGTTGGCGACCAGAATGGTGACAGAACTCACCACGTTTACTTACAAAGGGCGGATCCAAAGACTAAACCTATTGTCACTTGAGCAGCTTATAATGCGAAGAGTTTTAATTCCGGCGTACATCATCAACGGAAATTCAAATGTATCTTCCGAGGTATTTTTCTCCCCGGTTTCAAGTCGTGGTCTTCATGGCCATCCGTAAAAGATGTTCCGCATTCGTTTTCGGCTCAACAGAAGCGTTCTCTGTTAGTGTGTGTTGCTTTCATGGAATAAACTACCAGAGGAGGCTGTGAAGATGACTAAAATATCCAAGTTTAAAGCGGCCTTAGACAAACATTCAGACTATATGTGGATGTAAATAACTTCTACCTGTCTCTTTACATGGAGTGTTGCATTTTGCTATTTCTGGCAAATAAACTTGATTTGATTTTATATGTTACCAATATTAAGGAATCGACAGAACCACTCAAAGTTAAATTGATCTGTAAGTTATGGTAACTATGGGATAACTCAACTTTACAGAAAGCTCACGAAATTGAATCTGAAAACCGAATGCAGTTTTGTGTTATACACAGAACAATTATCTTGGGTCACGCTGTATATAATAATATGTGCGAGTATTTCAGTTTGCATATCAAAATAATAACACTTTGTAAAAATTTACAGAATAAAGTAGGATTTAGGAAATAAAATATGGAACTAGAATAGCCCTTTAAAGAGCACATACCCCCGCAGAAGTCCAACAATGTCAATTGTTACATAGAAAGTGGGTACATAGTAAGTGGGTACATAGAAAGTGGGTACATAGTAAGTGGGTACGTTCATCTCGTGATTTTAATTCACGGGCCTATTTCGACACGTACACATGTTATCGAGTCAGCGAGTGCCGTCAAATGTCATCTCGACCTCGAATGTACTGAGAACGGATGCGTTGTCTGCTGAGGAGAAGAGAACGGACGTAGCAGAAGTCGTGTGAAAATGTTGAGGGCGACAGACGGGTAGAATGGCTGTTATCCGAACATAACTACAACAACACATCCATAGCCAGGAATGCGCCCCACCCCGCCACTAGCAGAAGAAAGGGCCCATCTACACGGTCAACAAAAAGTCTTTTTTTTCAAATCAACTTTGTAAAAATTTACAGAATATAGTCCGATTTGGAAAATAAAATATTTTTACAGGGTGGGCGATAGATTAGGGTTCAGTGGAGCACCTGACATAAAAATAACGATAGAGTTGAGAAAAAACTAGCAACGTCTCTTCTGAGAAAGAGGTTGTATGGTGAAGAAGAGGGCAGCGCCCACTAGATTCCGAAATCAGATGTGGCAACAGTACTTCATCTTAGGACGTATTTATACTTATACAGGTAGAGAGTTGCGTCAGGAGTGAGATCCTTTCTAGAACAGTAGAATAATAAAACCATTTTCCAGCGACGTTGGCAACGAATATGCAGTTCTCGTTATTAACATACTGTTATTGTGAAAAAAGTGAAATAAAATGTTGAATAAATAATTCAAATAAATATGTGATTGTTAAAATATGATCGATTGCTCCAGAGTTCCGTCTAGACTGTTGAGGAAAGTAACCCGAAAGATGTCCGCCTTCAAATCGTACCACGCAGCCAACGTTGGTGGTGTAGATTTATAAATCACCAAATAAATGAAAGTAAATTAACTGCTGATTTCGCTTTTACAAATTTCTGTAGCGACAATGATAACAAAAAACGCAATGAAGTTTAAATTTAGTAATTTGACGGTTTTACTTTATTTTTATATTTCATGAAGATTCTGTAGTTTTTACTTTCTTGTTGTATTTTATGTAGATTCTGAAGTTTTTACTTTCTTGTTGTATTTTATGTAGATTCTGAAGTTTTTACTTTCTTTTTGTATTTTATGTAGATTCTGAAGTTTTTACTTTCTTGTTGTATTTCATGAAGATTCTGAAGTTTTTTCTTTATTATTGTATTTCATGAAGATTCTGAAGTTTTTACTTAATTGTTGTATTTCATGAGGATTCTGAAGTTTTTACTTTATTGTTGTATTTTATGAAGATTCTGAAGTTTTTACTTTATTGTTGTATTTGATGAAGATTCTGAAGTTTTTACTTTATTGTTGTATTTCATGAGGATTCTGAAGTTTTTACTTTACTGTTGTATTTCATGAAGATTCTGAAGTTTTTACTTTATTGTTGTATTTCATGAAGATTCTGAAGTTTTTACTTTACTGTTGTATTTCATAAAGATTCTGAAGTTTTTACTTAATTGTTGTATTTCATGAAGATTCTGAAGTTTTTACTTTACTGTTGCATTTCATGAAGATTCTGAAGTGTTTACTTAATGTTTGTATTTCATTAAGATTCTGAAGTTTTTACTTAATTGTTGTATTCTATGAAGATCCTGAGGTTTTTACATTACTGTTGTATTTCATGAAGATTCTGAAGTTTTTACTTTACTGTTGTATTTCATGAAGATTCTGAAGTTTTTTCTTTATTATTGTATTTCATGAAGATTCTGAAGTTTTTACATTACTGTTGTATTTTATGAAGATTCTAAAGTTTTTACTTTACTGTTGTATTTCATGAAGATTCTGAAGTTTTTTCTTTATTGTTGCATTTCATGAAGATTCTGAAGTTTTTACATTACTGTTGTATTTCATGAAGATTCTGAAGTTTTTACTTTACTGTTGCATTTCATGAAGATTCTGAAGTTTTTACTTAATTGTTGCATTTCATGAAAATTCTGAAGTGTTTACTTAATGTTTGTATTTCATGAAGATTCTGAAGTGTTTACTTTATTGTTGCATTTCATGAAGATTCTGAAGTGTTTACTTTATTATTGCATTTCATGAAGATTCTGAAGTGTTTACTTAATGTTTGTATTTCATTAAGATTCTGGAGTTTTTACTTTATTGTTGTATTCTATGAAGATCCTGAGGTTTTTACTTCATTGTTGCAGTTAATGAAGATTCTGAAGTTTTTATTTTTATTGTTGCATTTCATGAAGATTCTGCGGTGTTAAGGGTTGAAAACACTTGACCAATAGAATGGTGTATTGTTTGAATGGAAATCGCTCTAGACAAAGCATGAAGCCACGTAGTGTAAGGAGCTAAAAAAGGAAATAATACTTCACGATGAAAAACTAGCCAACAATAAGGGTTAGATTCATATATTCCGACAGAAAACAGCAATTCTTCCTACTTTGCCAGAAACATCGCTCAGAGAATATGAAGAGTAAAAGACAAAATAAGGGAAGCGAGTGCTACGAGACTGTCGAAAGTAAACCCAACGTCCACTTTCTACTTTCCTAAAAATGAAACCGGAAGTAAATTTACTTGAATCCTTTTATTAATTTGAGACGCTAGAAACATAATCTACTGTCAAGCTTAATTGTAGAATTTTAAAACGGGATATTGACTCACGTTTATCAATACATAAATTTGTTTCATAATGATTTACTTCAAATGTTGCCTAATGTACAGAAATAGACAAAATATATCTTAGTGGCCAGTATGAATAGAGTATATATTACTATGTATCATGTTGGAAAGAAAGAAATGTTGTATTTTTTACTTCATTACTTTGCCGCCTACTAAGTTCTACACAGTTTTAGATGTTTGGGTTAATTGGTGTCTTAATATCTTGCTTTGCCTTTCAGATATAGTTATTAGTTTGAAAATATTAATTTTAACGATCTCGGCCGTCAAGAAATTGATATTAGTGAGAAGCATCTGAGACATTGCATGCTCTATGAATTAAAAAAGGAAACCCAGCTGCAGAAGCTACAAATAATATTGGAACTGTTTATGGGTTAATTGTTCTGAATGATCGAAAATGTCAACGGTGGTTTGCAATATTTTCTTCTGGAGACTTTAACCTGTAGATCGGCGACGTTCGGGAAGGCCAACATTAACTGATAAAGACGCCATTAAATACGCTGTGAAGGCCAATCCAAAGTTAACCTAGCAGCGAATTAGCTCAACAATTTAATACACCTCATACCACAATTATTTCATACCCTCACGAGTTAGGAAAAGTTTAAAATACTTGGACTCTGGGTTCCCCACGATTTGATCGAGAACAATTTTTGCAAAGAATTGTACCTGAAGATGAAAAATGGTTATTTACAAGATTAGCTAACGCAAAAGACAATGGTTAGACCGAAACTAAAGTCCACGGCCTGTTCCAAAAACAAGGACTACACCAAAAGAAGGTTATGCTCTCTTTATGGTGAGACACGAGAAGACTGATTTATTATGAGTTACTAGAGTCTAATCAAACAATCACAGCAGTAAAACATTGTTCGCAGCTGGATGATCTAAGATTTTTTCTATCAAAAAAACGACCAGCATTACTCAATAGGAAGGGTGTAGTGCTTACGCATGATAACGTGAAACCTCACACAGCAAATCTCACTCAGGAAAATAGCATGAGTTTCAATTGTGAAGTTTTGCATCATCCGCCTTATTCACTTGATAATGCTCCATCCGACTACCATCTTTTCCGGTGGTTGCAGTATCACTTAAACAATAAAATTTATGAAAATGACGACCAACTCAAAAATGACCTAAATTTGTTTTTTCTCTCAAAAATCAGAGAATGTTTTGTGAAGAAGGCATCAAAAAGCTAGTTGATCGTTAAGTACAAGAAAATGAGGGGAATTATTGTAAAAATTAAAAATGCTCTAATGTGAATGTTCTAGATGAAATAAATGTGTTGGACAAAAACGACATTACTTTCTTTCCAACCTGATATGTAAAAGTTGTAAATTAAAGTTTTTTTCTATTACATTTGATGGTTGTAAGTAAGAAAACAATGTATCGTTCTTTCACCTTCTTTCGAAGATGACCTCTACATGAGAATGAGGGAATGGTTTTACGATTAAACACGAACAGGAAAACTACTTTAAAACATTTCGCTGTTTCATCCCATTATCCTAATGAGTCTGGTAAACGTTCTAACGATGCAGTGATAAATGTAAAATCCCCGTCTTGTTACAAATCATTGTCTTATCTCGACACTGCAGACTCCATAACAGACGCACACACACACACACACACACACACACACACACACACACACACATATATATATATATATATGTGTATATATATGAAGAGTTAAATGCAAAACGCGATAAACGCCATTTTCAAAGTTACGAAGTTATCACTACAAAAAGTGTTGCAATTTTAACACTTGACCACATTCCCAAATAATGGTTTACATACTATGACACCAAGATAATTTATATTTGTTTTCAATTAAAATAGGCTTTTAGTCGAGGTCTAGATTTGTTATATTCGTTCTTTTGTTGTTTAATGTCTCAATTGGATATATCGCGTTTTGCATTCAAACCATTCATATACACGCATACATATATATATATAAATGTATATATATATATATATGTATATATATATATATATATGTATATATATATGTATGTATATATATATATATATATATATATATATATATATATATATATATATATATATATATAAGAGTTTGTGTGTTAGTATAAGTGGACGTTGCTTCCTTCTCCGCTATTCACCCTCTCTTTCTCTTTTTAATTATTTATTCATATGTTTACTTAGTATATTTTCAGATTTATTTTTAGACTGCGGCATCTTTACCAACCTGTCGCATACATAATGCCATCAATTCATGGTTCCATAAAAATATAACTCAATGGTCTTACTATGCACTATAAGCGCATCCACATGAAGCTGTTTCGTCGTATTATGTCTCTTTAGTTTAGATAAATTAACATTCTGGTGTTTAATGCCTACGCTTTTATATATATATGTACAATTGCACACACCCATCTGTGTGCTTAGGCACACACTCAAATAGTCTTTGCAGACTCTACGAATATAACTGCTATTTTCTGGAGATCCTGAGGCAGGCTTTGTCTACGGCGGCTTGCGACTCTCCTTCTGAGTCTGAATCGCAGGTAAGTATTTTCAACTGGAACTTTTGGAACTGATTATTGGACAAGTGACTTGGGAGAAAATAGTTAGTGAGATTGTTTTTACTTGGAATGTGGAGTTTATGAATCTTGGTATTCTAGTATTTTTTAATCACCTATGGAATAGTTTTGTTTTTCAAATCTCAGGTGAGTCTAGTGAGCACAGTCGTTGTCTTTTTATCGGAATGTTTTAAAGTTTCGCTGTGAGTATATAAACATGTTGTTTTAACTCCTATGTATCATTCCACTGTATATATCACTAGTTATGTTTAGTGTGATAGACGATATTTAAGCCAGGTATACAACTGATTTCCGGCAGCACCTCCATGCTAGTGGACAGTTGTCCCAGGCTCTTCAGAAATATGTGGATGTGACTGAAAGTTTAGTATAGCAGTGATATTAGTGTTCATGGATAAACGAATGGAGTATCTTGTTTTGATGGAATTAATATATATATATATATATATATATATATATATATATATATATATATATATATATATATATATATATGGGAAGAGAAGGATGAAAGTAATCCGACGTGATGGGAAAATGAAAAAGGAAAACCAAAAAATGGATGTCTTTTATGTGTACATCAACGTTTCGTCTTTATTTATAAGACTTCATCAGGATGATAAAATAGAGAAAACATGTCATGCAAGTGCAGATACATGTAGGGTAGACATATAGGGAGGAAAAATATCATCCTGATGAAGTCTTATGAATAAAGACGAAACGTTGATGTACACATAAAAAACATCCATTTTTTGGTTTTCCTTTTTCATTTTCCCATATATATATATATATATATATATATATATATATATATATATATATATATATATATATATAAAGTTAGTGATGAGAATAAAAATTGTGTAGAATTCCATATTTATTAAATTATCAATTGTTTAAAACGAGGGTTGTATATAACACAATCATATTTTTCCTCCATTAAACCATGCCTTTTAAAGGATGTAATCCTATCGGCATAGTAGATTCGACAAATAAGTCAGTTAACTAAAATTAACCATATATCAAATTCGAAGATTCAAGCATGTAGTAAACAGATCCTAGAGGACTTAAAATTAATTTATAAATAAATTATACAAAACTGTATACAACAAATTGGTTAATTAATTTTTAAAATTCTCTCTCTTTCTCTCTCTCTCTCTCTCTCTCTCTATATATATATATATATATATATATATATGGGAAGAGAAGGATGAAGGTAATCCGACGTGATGGTAAAATGAAAAAGGAAAACCAAAAACTGGATGTTTTTTTATGTGTACATCAACGTTTCGTCTTTATTTATAAGACTTCATCAGGATGATGATATAGGGAAAAGATATCATGCAAGCACGGATACATGTAGGGTAGACATGTTGGGAAGAAAAATAAAATAAAATGAAAAAATATATATATATATATATATATATATATATAGAGAGAGAGAGAGAGAGAGAGAGAGAGAGAGAGAGAGAGAAGAAAAAAGAGTGATAATATGCGACGATTGTCTAAATTTATTTCAAATTTCAATAGTTCAATGCAAGGTGTAATCAGTAATAAACTAGTGTTTATTTTTCTTTCCTTAAGCCAAGGCTTTTCAAAGATCGAAATCTTATCATCAGAGGAGAAATACAGATGGATATAGATATATATATATGTCATCCACATACAGACCGATTCGCTGTATCACAGATCTTCAGTGCGGCTAGACCAGTTAGTGCCTCAAGTCGGGATTGAAACTCAACCGTCGATGTGACACTCAGCGCCTCTACCCATGTACTATCATGTGATATCTCAATGTAAACATTGTCAAGTGCCGGGAGCTCGAATTAGTTTTACCCAATGAGCCTTAAAGCTAATGGCAGTTGGCGATATCCTTACAAATAAGCTTTACCGAAAAATGGAGCTTTATATAGTCATCCACATACAGACTGATTTGCTGTATCACAGCTCTTAAGTGCAGCTAGAACAGTTAGTGCCTCAGGCCGGGATTGAAACCAACCGTCGAGCTGACAGTCGGCGCCTCCATCCCTGCGCTATCATGCGACACTGACTGAATGTAAGTGATATCTCAATTTAAACATTGTCAAGTGCCGGGAGCTCGAATTAGTTTTACCCAATGAGCTATGCCTTAAAGCTATATATATATAGTTTATTTGGCTATAAACAGGTAGAACTGCGAACGATAAAATTCTATTTTGGCGTTGCAGGGACGTTCATGTTCAGTGTATCGCACGATGAAGGTCGGGTGTTGACGTTGCACGTATGTTGAAGTACAACTCGGTGTAAGGACAGATAATTTGTCCTGAAAAGGACAGGTTTTATCTTTAGAAGTATAGATGTATTCACAAATGTTGTAGCTCGTTATTTTCATAACAAGAACAGGGTGTGTCATGAGAAAAGCATTGTAATCTGAAGTGACTGATTGTGTCAACGGATGGACAAACACTATTAGTCGACTGCTGGATAAAGTGCTGATTGAACTAACGGCTCGACTAGTGAGATTTGTAATAGGAGTGGCTGATCATATGGACTAGTGTAGTTAGTCAAACTGCAAATAGCGTTCTGCAGTCAAATAGAAAATAAACCTAGCCAGTAATTTAATCTGCTCCCATGGCAGAGGAACCTGAGGCTGTCTTACCGGGGAATGTCGACGGGTCTGCGCAGGCATTTCTGTGGCCCAGAGTGCACGTGCCTCTTGGGCGTTAACTTTTTAATCACCACCTTCGAACCTTGTGCCACATCTTCCCGCGATTGTGGGAAGCTGATTACCTACTACGATAGGCTACTTAGACGGACCGATCTGTTCGCTAGGTTTCTGAATTCATGTTTAAAAGGTTGACGATATTGATGGGTGAAATATAAATTAAAATGAAAGTGTTCAACCTGATAGGGAAAGTAAAAGTAGAGCAAGAGTGTCAAGGTTTTGTAACAACATCAACAAAAACAACTGGTTCATTTCGTCAATTTTAAAAGCGTTTAAAGACAACAACAGACTTAATTTATGATTAAGTCGTCGGAAAGTTCAAAAATTGATCCGGTCGCACTTTTCTATCCATGCTGTTTATACGAAGGTCGGAATAATCAGAAGAGTCAACACATTTATTTGTTTTAAATCAATCAAGGGATTCGCTTCTTTACGGCCGAACGTAAAACTATTTGATCTCTGCATAGATGTGCGCACGTGTAATTGTTTGTTGCTCGTCCTCATCGGGACGGAGCATTACTGTCCTGTGTCAATATGTAACAGGCGGACGAACGATAAAAGTCAAACTCGGACTAATAAACAAAAACAAAAGATCAAACTGAGATAAACAAAAAAAGATGGCCGTATTATGGATCGGTTTTCTTGTAACTCCTCTTTGTGGACAGGACATTTCAATGACGCACTCATCAACTGATATCTAGTAAGAAACACAAAAATAGAGAGGACATATCTTCTTACGCCAGTGACCTAATTCGGTGATTACAAGTGAACTATCATTGAAACTCGACGAGAGGAGATTATTTTTCTCGCTTTATCATCTTATTCGGAAGTAGTTTATTAATAGATTCTCTAACCCTAACCCTAACCCTAACCCTAACCCTAACCTTAACCCTAACTCTAATCCTTACTTACCAACACCATTGATCGATATTCGAATCCAGAAGAAAGGGGGGAAAAGAACAAGAAACTTCCACATTAAATTTTATGGATCAAATATATTTTCAGCAAGCCAGTCTCTATTCACTTAGCTCCCTACGAGGACAGAGTTAGACACAAGGCTGCTGCTTAATGTGCGGAAAATCCAACTCCCCATAAAGCGGCACTCTGAATTGGGACAAAAATAAAAATTGCCCTAATCTCGAAGTATTACTCTATCACTGACCGAAGGCATAATAGATGAAGTGTATTATCAAAACAGATACTATACTTTGCGCATAGCCAAAAGGCCAAGGCCAGTTATGTTAACGGTTGAAATAAACGGCTATAGCATCGCACAGTGTCTGACGTTACTCAAACAACACACTTTCCCAAACGGAAACAACACACATATTTTCAAATTGACTTAGTAGGTAGATTGTTCTCGTTCCGTCAGCTGTGACCGGGTAAAAGTTTTATGCAATTCTTAATTTTATCCGCAATAAGGATCGAATCTGAAACTTCCAGAAAACTGTCGCTTAGAACTGGTTATAGTTAGCACTTTATCCATTGCGCCACGGGTTTAAGGTGAGCACAGTAGCTCAAATAATCCAAATAAAAGAAATTATCAAGCTTCATCTACAAAATCCCGGAACTAAACATTTTGTTCGGCTTATACTTTCTGCAAATTACTTACATAAAAAAACACTACATCTGTAGAAAAAAAAAAGTTAACATTTAATTTCAACGAAAAATACGATAAAACTCTGGCAAGTAGATTCGCATATGCCATGTAATTTAGACATTATTACCACATTAGTTAAGTTTGGAAAGTTACAAGTATTATTAGTTTGTTATATATATATATATATATATATATATATATATATATATATATATATATATATATATATATATATATATATACACGGTGACTCGAAATGCACGCAAATCTACTCAGACATGATCGATAAAAATATTCGAGAGCACAAAAACACCCCATGAAAGCGTAAAATTAGGACTATTGTCTTTCAACACGACGGAGCTCCTCCCCACTATTCGTTGTTGGCCTTAGATTATCTGACTTCAAAATTTCAAGAAAATCGTGTGATTGGCCGAGGATACGGAACACCGTGGCTACCAAGGTCGCCTGGGCTCAGCCCACTGGACTTCTATGGGGGGGGGCATGTTGAAGGCCCGCGTATTCGATCAATTTCGGCCTAACAACATTAATGACTTCTAAGCTCGCATCAGTTCAGCGGTAAATGCATTTCCCTGTGATGAACTTGGGGCTGCCGTGAATAATTTGGTGACACGTGCAGAGATAGCGATTGAATACTAGTCGGTATAATTGAACAGTTGTTGTAATGTTACAAAGCCTATTAACTCTGTTTTCATTTGATTACATTTAGTTTCATTTAATATGATTTAACATGAATTTAATAAATACTTTTGACTCACCCTCAATATATATGTATTTATATTTAAAGTTTTTATAACATAAGTTTTCATATCATAAAAAGAATTATAATAGTGTGAGGCTAGAGCTATGGTATGGAATATTTCTATTTAATTCAACCCATGCTAAATGTCAGAAAAGACAGATTCACATCAGTTCACAAAACACTGTTTTTTCTAGCAAACAATTGTGTCTGCTTACTACCAAGATATTTGTAAAAGGCTCCTATATCCAATGCATTCACTTCATGTATACTTAATCCTTAGGGATCTACCTGTTCGTGACCCGAAAGTCTAGATGAAAAGTATCATTCCGTGTTCTCGCTCTTATTAAATATAAATATATATATATATATATATAGTGTAACCCGAATATAAGATAAATTTTCTCTGGTCCCAAATTAGAGCCCGTGTTAATGTATATGAATTAGCCCCGGATATAAGATACCCATATATAAGAGAAACCCAGCCATAAGAGAGCTTTTCTCTGGTCCTGTCCTCCCCGATATAAAAGAGTTCGTTTTGAGCGACAGTGTGATGTCGTAAATCAGACCTTATGATTTTGCTTTGTGTGTCTAAGGGTAGCGCCACCTGCTTTTTGCCGACTTTGATTGTCGTTTCATTTATCTGGACAGCACTTTCACTTTACCCACTGTTCTGTTGAGTCAGCGGTTAGTTTGTTTATTATTTTTGCCACTGAAAACCGTTTGGTTGCGATAATTGCGATTAGTGATGTCGGCGCCGGCGTCTCAACGAAACACTCTGAGAATTTCTGAACAGTTGGAGCTCATCGACGATGTCAAAGTGAAGAAACTCAAACTGGCCGTCTTGGCCAAAAAGTACGGAATCGGTTATTCAACAGCAGCAAAAATTCTCAAGAAAGAAGACGATTTCAGATCTTGCATGAAAATGAACGGAAACACTAATCGCAAACGAAAGCGCCAATCCGTGCACAAGGACGTTAACGAAGCGCTTACACAATGGTTTACGCAAGTATGTGCTCATGGAGCTACCGTCACCGATCACGTCATTAGGCGGAAAGCATCACAACTGGCTTAAATCTTTCAGTTGATTTTGAACCGAGCAATGGCTGACTCATGCGCTGGAAGCAGGCCAATAACGTTTCGTTCAAAAAATTTCACGGCGAATCAACGTCAGCGGATCACGTTTCTGCCAACGAATGGGTGACAAACGTTTTGCCGCAACTTTTCCGTGGAGATGATCCAAAAGATGTTTGGAACTGTGATGAAACGGAGCTTTTCTACAAAGCCATGCCGTCTGTATCTTTGCAATTTGCCGGCGACGAACATTCAAATGGGACAAAAGTTCTCAAAGACAGACTCAAGACGCTTCAGTTCACAAACATGGACGGCAGTGAAAAGCAAGCTGTAGTTGTTGGTAAGTCGGCAAAACCACGCTGCTTTAAAAATGTCAAAAGTCTGCCGTTTTCCTACTTCGCTAATCGTAAAGCCTGGATGACTAGTCAGCTGTTTACTGACGTTATGAAAACGATTAATCGGAAAATGATTGCTCAAAATCGAAAGATTTTCTGTTTTTTGGACAATGTCATGACTTACTGCCGGGTACAAATCTGTCAAACAGCAAATTGTCGCTCATGCCACCAAACACCACCAGTCACATTCAACCTTTGGATCAAAGCATCATTCGTTCATTCAAAGCGTATTATCGTCGGGAACTTGTTCGAATGCAAATCGCAGTTATCGATTCTACACCACCAGTGCTGCTGTCCGAAGTGGCCAAGCAGATCGCTGTTTTGAAGGCGATGCACATGATTAAACGAGCACTTTTCATGGTCAAACCGTCAACAATTCAAAATTGTTTTAAAAAACCCGGCTTTGGCATTGAATCAAAGGCTGAAATATATATAAGAAATGATGTTCTTGGTTTAGAAAGCATTGTTTATATGGTAATATTAATTATTAAAAATAATAATGAGCAATTAGAACGCCATACAATGTATTTGAGTTTTATTAACTTTTATTTATTAATTTTCAATTTAGTTTTCGAAGATATACTTCCTCGTCAGAATTCCAAATAAAAATATATTAAAATACCTTTTTTTCCTTTTCGACATCTCGTATTTTGGCGTAGTATCAATTTGTGTGTCGTTGAAACGAATTTGGGATGAGAGTCTCTGTAGTCAAGAACGGCACGTTGCAGTGCAAACTGAATAAGAAATGTTCTCGGTTTAGAAAGCATTGTTTATATGGTAATATAAATTATTAAAAATAATAATGAGCAATTAGAACACCATACAATGCATTTTAGTTTTATTAACTTTTTTTTTCAGTTTAATTTTCGAAGATATACTTTCTCGTTAGAATCTAAAATAAAGATTCATTTAAATACCTTTTTCTTTTTCTTTTCTTCATCTCGTTATTTGGTGTGTCATCAATTTGTGTGTTGTTCAAAGTCGGATTACATGAGAAAAATGCATGACAAGAACTCACATGAGAAGTTGTGAAAAAATCCGTTTGAAATTGTTACTTTGCTTCACTTATGAGAGCCATACGCTGTAGGTATAAATAATTTAATGTTTATTCATAAATTATATATATATATATATATATATATATATATATATATATATATATATATATATATATATATATATATATATATATCACTGTTCTTCTTAAAATAAACTTATTTTTATATAAGAGACAATTGATATTCCTACACGTCAAAATATAGAACATTAATAAATAAAAGATACATTAAAATATATTTTTTTCACATTAATATATATATATATATATATTAGGATAGCTACTAAAAATAACCTAACCTTATTGTGTACTTAATTGTTAATTAGAAACAAAACTACCAGAGAATAATTATAGGTAAAATAAACACTAATTAGTTTAAAGTTAAATTTGAGTGATTGGGATGAGTGGATTGATTGCCCAGGTGTTTTTTTTGTTGGTTTTTATTTAACATGGTTCACCCCAAACAAGGCAGGCCGCCACTGTAGACGTAAGGGGCTACTAAACAAACAATAACAACTTGTAGGACCTGGGTGTGCTGGGTTCGAATTCAGTTCGTTCCACAGAAATACTTTCATCAAAACCCGCACTTGACCTTGTGTCAAACCTCCTGGGAAGAAGGTAAATAAATAATAACAACTAGTGAATTTAAAGAATGAATAGTAGTCGTAGATAGAAAAGCATTTGCTCATGAACAGGATAACAGATTTCAAATTTCACGGTAAGCCGGGGGAATTTCTTTGATAGAAGGAAACACAAGCGTCTTTGTATAGTCACTTTTCCTCAGTACATTTTATACCATATATATATATATATATATATATATATATATATATATATATATATATATATATATATATATATTTCATGATTTTTGGGGGTGAGTAGAAAATTTTATTATCGCAAGCGTGAAGGGAAAAAGAATTCTATCGTTCATAATTAAAAGTTTATCAAGAAAAAAATGCCAGCCGACCGGTTTCGCCCTCTCTTAACAAAGGCTGTATCGAGGGATTTAAAAAAGTGGGTGAAAAGAGAGAGTACAGAAAATAAAATATCGTTATGTTATATGTACAATGGACGATGAATCTTAGAGAATCACATCTAGTCCCAATAGATATTCCTTTTGCTTGCAAAGGGAGGGACATTTAAGACGAACGTGGATCGTCTCCAAGATTTTAGATGGTATAATGAGTAAGCAAGCCTGAGAATGGTGAAGGAGTCCATGCTAAAATTCCTAGCGCATGGCGGGTTTTTAAGTAAATGGTCTGTAATGGAAGACCCGTATGTGTTATTTTGAACGTCAGTTGATCGGAAGGTTCCATTCATGATCTTACTCGGAATGTGCTATTGGACTTTACTATCCAATCTTAACGTCGGCCTACCCACGTAGTCAGCACTGCAACTACATTTAAAATGATAAATCACATTATTTTATGGTGGGGGGTAAAATGTATTTACGAGAGGACGTCAATAAAGGTTTTGTAGAAAACACAACACGCACATTCGAAGAAAAATAGCAATTTTAAACTGCTGAGCTGATTTGCCTGGCGAATTTCTCACTTACTGTGTCTAACCAAGGTAAACAAATGTAAATCAGACATTTAGTCACCGTATTTGGTTTTATTTCGGAAAAAAAGTATTTATTTTCCTTTGGGTGACTGCCCTAATCACATCAAGGGGATAGCCGTTATTGGGCAAAGTATTAGTTATAGTTTGAATTTCTTCGTTCAATTTTGATTTTGAATAAATCATAAGGGTTCTGTGTGTTAATGTCCAAATCAAGTTTACCTTTCGTTTGTTAGGACAAAATGAATCTCAGCGAGTATATAATCTTATAAACGTAGGTTTACGGTAAATGGATGTAAGGTAATTCGATGGGGTTTTTGTTACCAATACATCGAGGAAAGCTAAAGTGGAATTACGCTCTCCTTCATAGGTATATTTTAATGCGTGATGCATTTTATTGAGTAAGGAGAAGAATGTATTTGCCTCCGTTTTATTATTAAAAAGGCAAAATGTATCGTCTACATATCGAAAGTAGACTAAAGGTTTAGTGGGTCCAGATAATAAAGCCTTCATCAAACAAACCCCCAAAAATAGTCGGCATAGTCGGTCCTAGGACTGAGCCCATAGATACACCGTATATTTGCCTATGCATTACATCGTTAAAACTGAATTCAACGGATGTAGTGGCAAATTTCATCAACTGCACGAATATGCTTACAGGAATGGAAGGAGACGATAAATGGCTACGATATAAAAAAAACCGGCACAGATATCAATTGTTTCTAAAATAGGGGCACAGGTAAATACGTTGCTAATATCGTAGGAACACATGCATTTATTAGAAACCTTAGAATCTTGAATGTACTTTGCAAAATGAAATGAATCTTTCAGACAGTATTTACTATAGTAATTAAATTCTGGCTGAAAATATTGAAGATCAATTTTGCAACCTTCTTCTGTGATGACCCTACCATATATAGAATGGGCCGTACTGGGATATCCGCTTTGTGAGTTTTGGGTAATCCATATAAACGTGGACGGATAGCGCCCGAGGGTCTTATCTCACTGGCTACATCGGAATGGAGTACACCGCTTTTCACCCACTTTACCAGTTGTTTCTGGAATTTAGTTTCTAAGGAAGTTGTTTCATCCTATATATATATATATATATATATATATATATATATATATAAAATTATGAATATTTGTTTTTATCTACATACGTATACGTTTCATTCCTTACGGGAATCGTCAGTGTAAGAAAATAATTATTCACACCGGTCGCCGGACTCGAACCCCGGAACAGGAGTTACATTTCAAACTCAAATTCTAACGGCTCAGCCAGCACGGTCGTTGTCAACAACATCAGCGAGAGATTAATCCTATTTAAAGGCAGCTGTCGTAAAGTGTTAACATCAAAAGTTCGGTTCCTGCCAGGTAGGTCATGCTGGTAACGGCTTATAGCCAGAAACGTGCGTCCATGTCTAACTTTTGTGCACGCAAAAATTAATTCGTGAATTAATTATAAAATGTGTATACAATGAATTATTTTATAAATATTATATATATATATAGTCTAAAGAAGCTTTGAGTTATTTTAAACAAAAAGACAAAAAAAAAGGAAAATGCAGTTTAAATTCCCAGAGAAACTAACTAAATCCAAAATAGTGTAGACTTAACATTTGTTGGAAAATTCATAAATAAATAATATATAATAGTAAGTAAATAAAATAAAAAGGGGGATTAAGTATCTAAAAGTGAAACAAAAGCAGGAGACCTTAACGTAAGCATCTAATATTAACACGGGGATCTTCAGCCGTTTACCATGTAACTGTTTCGGAGATTTAAAAACAGGACAGTTATATGCATGGCTCTCCAATGGTACAGATAAAACTACCATTTCCCCAATAATCAAGTGTCGAAATAATTCAGCTTAAAATGTTAGTTATATATGCATAAATAAATAATAATAAAATAATAATAATAATAATAATAATAATAATAATAATAATAATAATAATAATAATAATAATAATAATAATAATATACTACCCTTAAGACTACTGTGTGATATGGTAATTTGCATATATATATATATATATATATATATATATATATATATATATATATATATATATATGTGTGTGTGTGTGCGTGTGTGTGTGTGTGTGTTCTAATTGAACATTCAAAGTACTTCAAATGTGGGAGTATTTTTTCAAATGTAAGAGTATTTTATAACATAAAGTCACCATAGCTCTATAGTGCGTGACTAGAGCTATTTTACAAAGCTTTAATTATTTTACCCTACACAATGATGATAAAAGGATAGATGTTCACAGGAAAAAAGTTTTTAATCAAGGCAAACAATTGTTTCGGCTAAAACCAATGATATCGTTTTAAAGAATTTCAAAATGTTTACGTTTTAATGTACGTTTTAAAATAGATAAAAATACCTGTCAAAAATACGTTTCAAAACACTCGTAATTTTAATCGTAATCTCCGCACTGTAACATACTCCGCATTTTTCGATTTGTAATTAATTTTAACTTTTAAGAGTAAATACTCGTAAATTTAATCCGAATATCCACAAATTTTAATAATTATATCTGCTAATTTTGTTAATCGTAAACATTTTTTAATCCCTTTTTACATTTAAAATGGAAGTCATTTCCTTGAAAAAATAGGGGAATTGATTTTTTGCCTTTTCCCCCTCCCCTTTTTCTATTATAATTATCACTGTTGCCTTTTACCATTCCCCCACTTCCTCTCCATTATAACGACCAATCATCAACTAGAATTATGTTTCCTTTGCTTGGAAAACGGTGGTTACATTTTCTCATCATTCATGTTCTAAATACGGTTGGTTATACATCTGATGAGACCGATCTAGGTCGAAATAAGTTATAATGTATACAACCCGAATGTGTGTCTAGTTTTTTCTCCTGTAAAATGTATTCATGCTCTGTTTAAATGTACATTGAGCTCTATTACTCGGATTTCCATCGAAATCATTCGAACCTGCATACACACACACACACACTATATATATATATATATATATATATATATATATATATATATATATATATATATATTAACGAGAAATATCAGTTTTTAGTACCTTATTAAGGATTGTCGTCATTTATGGCAAAACTAATAAAATCTTCTAACAAAAAACTAATATAGTTTTATCTTAACTTCTTGTCACGAGTGTTTGGGAATTTAATAGGAACAGCCGAGGTAAATAGACATCTTAACCTAAATATACTTACTTCGTCTCTTTCTTTCCCCGCCTCTCTCTCTCTCTCCTCTCTCCCTCTCTCTCTATCTCTCTCTCTCTCTCTCTGTATTTACTCCACTCTTTGTCTCTCACACTCTCTTTTTCTCTCTAACGAACACATGCGATAAATATGCATCACCTTATTTTCTCTTTATGTTCCCCTTTTCAATTCACTTTGTCTTCCTCTTTCTCTCTGTTTCTCTCCCTATTTCTCTCCGTCTCTCTCTCTCTCTCTCTCTATTTATCCAGCTATCTCTATCTACAAGCAACGATACAAACCTCATCGTTACTTGTTTATTTCTATTGTAAACTGATTTTAAGCTTATTTTACACTGATCTCTCTCTCTCTCTCTCTTTAAGTCATACATGTGATTTTGACAATAATTCACCCAGTCTCATGATCCATCTATCTATCTATCTATCTATCTATCTATCTATCTATCTATCTATCTATCTATATAGCTATCCATCAATGTATGTATGCATGTATGCATCTGTCTATCTATCTATCACTCTTTCTTTATATCTATATATCTATCT
>OY744528.1:114561229-114566229 GCA_963556195.1 Sepiola atlantica | reverse complement strand
GGAGTTCCAGAGTCCAGCAGCATAAGAAAAGAAGCTTTTGGAGTAGAAAGCTCGTCGGCATCTGAGAACCTCCACAGTGAATGGATGGGATTTGGCAGATTGTCGGGTAATTCTAGTAAATTTACGTCGTGAGGGCTCCAGAGCAGCAAGTTCATCAGAGCACAATCCATTGAAGTATTTTTAAGCAACATTGCGGCCATGGGGCAAGGGATGGAGTTTGGTGGATAGTGAGGGACCTATTAAGTTGGCGACTATTTTTTTGACCTTGTCTAAGAGTGAGAGACTAGTGGATGATGCCCAGCATAGATATGGCAACAATACTCCATGCATAGGTGGATGGTGGCTTTGTAGAGGTATAGGATAATGTCATGCGTGAGAAGTTTACTAGGACGGTAGAGGTAGCCCACCTTCTTGGAACAGCCCTGGCAATGTTTTCATTGTATTTATTCCAATTCATGTTACCTGTGAAAGTTAAGCTGAGGAGTTTTAATGATGAACTATCAGGTAGGGCGTTATTTGCCACGACAATCGGTGGTTGAGATGGTGTCTTCTGGTTATCTCATAATATAAGAGTATATATATATACATATGAAACGGTAATATATATTTATATATATATGCTAGCTTCGCAAAGTTCGCTACTTCAAACCCAAATTTTAAATAATAAACAAACATTTTCATAAGTTATTAGTAAACACAAGACAACCCCTTCGAATTTATTAATATAAATAGATACACATTTAAATTCTGGTAATTTTCAATAGCAATGTATTAATCTTTTAAATACAACTGTACTGAACTGAAAGGAAATAAATCAATTTGCCTGCGCAATGGTGTGAATGAGAAATTGCGAACGGTGTTTCAATTTAATTACATCTCCAATAGAACAGAGTTGAAACAAGGTCGATTTTTAATGTAGGGGGAAATCCAGATCTCCTAAAAGGGTCACTCTGGATTTGAACAAAAATAAAAATTGCCTCAGTCTAGAAAGATCTCTCGTCTCTGATCAAGAACAGAATAGACTAAGTGCAGCATCAGAACAGATACTACACTTTGTCCCTAGCCAGGAAAACGGTGTAAATAAAAACAATATCTAATTATATTTTAGGTCAGATGTTGTTTTTTTTGGGGGGGAGGGGGGTTGGGGGGGTTGGGGGGGGTTGGGGGGGGGAGCAAATAATAATTTGTTTTCAACAACTTTTTACATTATTAACAATTATTAAAATAAAACTGTTTTCATAATTGCCAATGTTTTTTATTTCTAATTTTGAAAATATCTTTTACCAAACAAACTTTTTTATAATTAGAATGTTTTTATTTTAAAAATATTTTTAAATAGTTTAATTATTAAACGAGTATACCAAATAAAAACAATTATTAGTAAATAATAAATCACAACTATATTTTTATGAATTATAAAAACAAAAATTCCGCCGAAAGCGACCTGAAATAATTAGGGATTTTTTTTTCGGGTAAATACCGATTCGCAATTTCCGATTTCAGATACGACGGACATGATGAAGTAGGTACTTTCTATTTTACCTTAACTTTAAAAGGGTTGATATGCCGTAGAACAAATAGGGATTTTCCTTTAGCAATAAGTAATTCAAAACATGATCGATATGCCATAAAACAAATAGTTTTTTTTAATTTAAATATCCCGAGAAACAGTTCCCCACAATAGACCAAGTAAAGCAATCGTGAATAAGTTTCAATATGTTTTGGCATACGTAAGCCCCACCACCCAGAGGTGTTGGTATGCTAAAACAATCAATCAATTATTATTTTTATTCAATAGGCGATGCGTTCTTGGTTTTATTTAACCGAAAAGTATAAAATTACATTTCGAAAAAAAAATATATGACTCAGTCATAAACAATAGAAATTTGATTTTAGGGTTTTTAAATTTCTTTCAGAGATTTTATTTATTTATATTTTGTTCACTTGCTTTTAAACAAAGTTACAGTCAAAATATGAGTCGCCCCAAAACAGACACTGACACAGTAACAAATTTACGACCGAAATCGATAACTATCGCAACCGCCCCAAAATGACGTGTCGCTACTGGTTAGCAACGGGCGTTTACAAACACGTTTAAAAACAAGAAATGCTACTACAACGACTAATACAATGTTGTTGGTTTTTCGAGCGTATAGGAACTTGAACTTTCGGGAAGGATACTGACAAATTCAAATTGAAAACTGTATATAACTTGTAAGGATACACGTATATGCAATTAGTATAGAATTTGGCGTACCATAAGAATAAGGGACTGATCACGCATTCCAAAACTCCGCTTGCAACATTTGATTAAGACAACAGTGTAGATCGACAAATGTGGATTTATTTTTAATTTTAGTAACAACGTAAGCAGCCGATGCTGCGGAGATGATACATGTAAATCGGTCTCATATTAAGAAAGTTTCGATCAAAAATAAGTGTGATTTGAAAGAGACTTTAAAGAAATAGATTTCTGCATGAAAAAAAAAACGAAAATAAAAACACTGGTAAGTCAGAACCAAATAGTGATTTATCAGATTAATTGCTATCGACAACAGTAACCCCGACAGAACTCGTACACATCATGTTGAGTCTACACTCTGCGTCTATAGCAACTACACAACGCCGATTCCATGCGTATATTTACTAGGAGGGTTATCTTGTGTTGCCCGGGTCGGTGTGCGGGATTGCATCATATGCAACATCATATTAAGGAGAGTTACTTTAACAGCAATCTTGATGTCAGCTAGATATCTTACCTACTGAGTTATTTAGATATATGTTAATAGATAGATCTAGGGATATAGAGAGCGATAAACAGAGAGCGAGAGAGAGAGAGAGAGAGGCAGACAGACAGACAGACGGGCAGACAGACAGACGGAGAAGCGTTACATACTAAATATACTAAAAGTTCATCACTTTTGTCCGTCTGTCCGTTCTTCAGTCACAACTTTTAGAATGTAATAAATACATTGTGGAATTTGATTCATTTCGAAATATCAGAGATCTCTTTAGAAATCGAAAATATTTCATTAATGGTCAATACTAAATTCCCTACCTGAAATCGAAAACTCAGGTTCTACCAATTTTGGATGTTCTTATAAATAGAGCTTAAAACATTGCCTTTACTAGATTTGGTGTGACGTTACGTCATATATTTATGATTTACATCATGTTTCAAAACATGAATTCTTACATAAGCGATAAAAAATTATGAATGTGTAAACATTATCAACAGCGTTAGAAATTACTTTAATAGTCTAAAACAATTTGGTATGCTTTAACTACGCATTGGTGTTAAAACCAATTCAATATATGCTAGAATGTGTGCCCGTTGTGCCGATAATTGTATATATAATAAAAAGAAATATATATATATATAGTTTGATTTCATATAATTTTATTTAAAAATAAATAGAAACCGCACAATCGATATTTTCAGACAGATTCTATCAAAACTGAGCAAGTCAGAGATTTATAAAGTCGTATTTTAACATAATACTCATCAGTAAATTTCTATTGTATGTGCAGAATGTTGGAAAAGGGTCGTAGTTCTTTTAATAAGGCCCATAAACAGTTAGGATTAATGCCATTATTTTCCTAGAAAAAGTCTACATGTGTATGAACGTTTATATTTTAGGTACACTCTCTAGTCTGTCTTTCTATAAACGGAGAGTCACACACAGAGACGCTCTTTTTTGTTATATAGAATATATATAGTAGGAGAGATCGAGAGAGAAAGAGAGAGAGAGATTTAGAGAGGGGTAGATAGACAGACAGATAGACGGGGAGGCGTTACGCACTTAATATATCAAAATTCGACACTTACACTTAATTATATTTTTTTAAAAAAACATATTTTTTTGATTTAATATTTAAAAAACAAAAAAACAAAACAAATCGGCGATACGAATCGAAACCGAACACACGATGTTTTCAGTCTTATACGTTCTCAACGAAACAATTCAGACATATGTCAAGTGCACTTTTAAAATAACACCCATCAGAAAAATCGGATATACGTCTTTGAAGTTTTAAGGGTTTTTTATCTCCATGGGGCGCTTAGAGGTTAGGGCACGTAGATATTCGGCACATAGAGAGTAACGTGGAGATTTAGGACCACTTCCATTGTTTTCCCTAGATAATGTTATACATATGATTTAAATTTCATCAAAATAGGATATATTTGAAGTTTGACAGGAGTTCGGCCCCAATAGCTCCGTAGGTTAGAAGAGCACTTACAGATTGTAGACCATGTCCATTGTCTCTCCCAGAAAATGTTATACATATGATTTAAATTTAGGGTTATGCCCTCCTTGACTCATCTCTATTTTAAACTTAATATTTGTTATTTAGCTGCCTCCCACGAGGGCTGAATGTGATACGATAGCAAGCTTAGTGTGGGGTGTAGACATTACTGCAGGCCGCTGGACGTCCATAGCCGGTAACAAAATACCTATCAAATGTCCTTGCGCTCATGACAATAACATCCCTCATTACTTCTCCAAGGAATTCAATGAGTTGGCGCGTTGCCTCTGTTAACAAAAACAATCAATGTTTGTTTATTTTTATAAATTTTTACAAATAAACATAAAATTATGGAAGATTTTTTTTTTAAACCTGTTGCCCTTTTATGTTATACTTACAGATTTGAACAGTTTGGCAAACAAAAACAATATGTTGTGATGATTAAAACTCTTTGATCTTTTGACTTTTCGTAAACAACACTCACAAGATCTAAAGTCGTTAGACCCTATGGAGCCTGATATATATATATATATATATATATATATATATATATATATATATATATAGAGAGAGAGAGAGAGAGAGAGAGAGAGAGAGAGAGAGTAAGAAAGAAAGATAGATAGATAGATAGGTATGAACAGAGATAGATAGAAATGGACACTGATAGATAAATAGATAGATAGATAGATAAACGTATATATATATAAATATATAAAAACGTATATATATATATATATATATATATATATATA
>OY744528.1:114521229-114558729 GCA_963556195.1 Sepiola atlantica | reverse complement strand
GTCTCTCCACGTGGGCAGAGTTAGACACAAGGTCAGCTTTTAATGTGAGGAAAATCCAGTTTAAAAAAAAAAATGAAACTCGTGATTGGGATAAACATCTAAATTACCTCAGTCTAGAAGGAATTGTCACTCACTGACCGAGGACAGAACAGATGAAGATCAGAACAGATACTACACTTTGCTCCTAAGGAGTTGTTTGGTGAAGTCATTCAAGGCATTTAATGATATTTCTTACAATAATGAAAGTCGACGAAGTAAGAGAATTGGCCGAAAAACCTAGTCAGGTGGAATTGCTTTATTTACGCATGCATGTATTTATTAGTAGTAGTACTGATATACAGATAGTAGTAGTAGTAGTAGTAGTAGTAGTAGTGTGTTTATTTTTTATTTGTTTATTCTTTTCTTTTCTTCTTCTTATTTGTTCAGTCACTCCTGTCTGACCTTGAATATTATTGGTGTTTCATCTTTCTTGTTTAGTGTGGACATTTTCTTTTTTACTTATTCATTTTATTTACTTGTTTTTTATACAATTCAAATTAAGAAGGGCGTTTTATTTTTTATTCTGTATTTGCTGTTATTTTTTTTTTTTTTTCGGGGTAAACGGCATCCAAAGAAATAAATAAATAAATTAATTAAAAAAAAAAAAAAATCAGAAATCAAACAGATGGAAAGCGAACATTTAAAAAAAAAAAAAAAGCAAGAGAGAAAGTTCAGCACCATCGGATAGATCGTTTATAATGAGTTAGCTCCTAACTGGGTGACTGCACTAGTAGCTGGTTGTAAGCTACTAAACGAACTAATTTAATAAGGAGACTTTCTCGCCTCCACAGGAGGGCACATTTATCACAGGTTCAATTTATGTGGGCGGTCAAATAAAACTGATCACAAAACCCACTCATCTTAATAAAAGTATTTGTCGTTCTGTCACTAACAATACTTTCAGCTCTTTCGATCTCTATAGCAAATAGTTTTGCGTTTTCGCAACAGCCGTTTACTTCTCGTTGGCTTCCTCTGGAATTGTGAATGCCCTCCCTGCTTCCTGTTTCCCCAATTGTATTAACATGCAAAAATTTAAATGTAATGTGCACAAACATCTTGCTGAAGCCACCCTCTACCTAAGATGCCCTATAAAAATGTGTCCCCTTATTATCGTAGCATCTTACGTCTCAGTAGCAATATCACTTGTTTCGGATGAATAAAAGTTTTAAAAAAATTTAAAATAGTATATTCGGACTACTGTTCTCATCTTGGGTCTTTTTATCACAACGTTTCGGCCGATGTAACCTCCGACCTTCTTCAGGTGTATTTTGTCGAACTCGGGAATCTTTCTGTCGAACTTGGGAATCTGGACGGAATTTTGAACGGAACCCTGTATTAAATCCACGAGGGTTGCATGTTCTCGTTCCATCTGCCATGACTGGGAAGAGGTCTTCAGTAATTCGCAATTCTTCGTATCGCCCACACTGAGGATTGAACCTTAAACCTTCAAATACTGTCGCTTAGAACTGAATTGTACTTAGTACAATATCCACTGTTCAACCCCTCATCTCAATAATTCTGAAACAAAAACAAAATGAGTGGCAATAAGCCACCTCATGGTTTCAGTATGTCCCTATCAGATCTTTCCTCTCTGAATTAATCAGAAAGACACTGAACGAAACAAGACCGTACAATTGTACCAAAAGTTTTTGTTTTGAAAAGGTATTTCGTAAGATAAATAAACTCTTGGTATTTGGAATGAAACACAATCTTGTCTATTTATATATGCTCTGTTGTTACAAGTTGACAATCATCGAGCTTTCAATTGGAAGAGGTTGGTATACAGAAAGAATAGAAGGTAAATGCTAAAACATATATTTTCGCATATATATATATATATATATATATATATATATATATATATATATATATATATTAAATAACTAATATAAGTTAGCAAAACATTTATATGGAACAAAACGTAGATTTAGTATAAGGAACGTTTATGTTTTTTGTCTTTTAAGGGAAGTGGGGTCTGATCAACTCTGCTGGGAAGCCATGAAATTAAATACTGTCTTGTTTTTAAATTCCCGAAACAGTTTTTCATGGTAAACAACTGATGATCCCTTAAAATAGTGTTAGAAACAAACTAATATAATAACTGTAAAAAATAAATTGACTTACATGAGTGATTTTCCACTGAAGGACTTGAGACTATAAGTTTTTTTTAGTTTTTTTTTTTTAATATAGTTTTAATGGTTGAGAAACTTCCGAGACTATATATATATATATATATATATATATATATATATATATATATATATATATATATATATATATATATATACTAGCAGAGCTACCCGGTGTTTCCCAGGTTAGAGTGTGGGATAGCATCATATGCAGCATCATGGTAGTGAGAGTTTACTTTAACACCGACCTTGATGCTGTCAGCTAGATATCTTACTCGCCGAGCTATTCAGATATATGTTAATACTAATAACTAATAATAATAACTAACGCTAATAAATAGATTAATTTCATTGTATAACATGTTGGAAAATTGTCATTAATTTTTTTTAAGGGGCAGCCAGAGACGTAAAACTACTTCCATTATATTCATTGTGCATGTGAATACAATTATCAAATTTTATAAAGAGATATAATTTTTTATGTATCAATTTTCAGTATTTACTTAAACAGTGCTCGATACGTAAGTAGAGCTAGGTAGTAAGCTATGAAAATATATTTATGTGTAGCTTAATTGCCATAAATATATATATATTTATATATATACTTTGTAAAATGGTAGGAAAAATCCCAGCAGAGTGCTCGATTAATTAAGAATTAAAGTTAAAAATTAAAAGCATAATATTTATTTATTCTGGTACAGAAAAATTAGTACAACATTCGTACCGTCGGTTTCAAGCACGGAAGGTTTTCCCCATCCGGCTCTCTTCAGCTTCTGTTGTCATCTGTTTTGGAAATGTGAGGTCACATGACACTCTTGTGTGGACGCGTTATTTGCTCAGTGTGTTGTGTGTGTTTGTTTAAATTTAAATTTAGTGCAATAAGACCGTTGCGATTTAAAACACGAGGGAATTCAAGATTAAAGGGAATAAAAAAATAAAAAATATATGAAAAAAAATATATATAAGTAAATTTAAAAAAAACATATATATAAAAACATTTCAATACTAAGAATAAAAGAATAAAAAAAGAGAGAGAGAATAAAAAAGAAGAATAAAAAAGAAGAATAAAAAAAAAAAAATAAATAAAAAAAATATAGAGAATAAAAAATATAGAGAATAAAAAAAGAGAGAGAGAGAAAGAAAGAATAAAAAAATAGAAAGAATAAAAACATAATGAATAAAAATAAATTAAAAATAAATTTAAAGATTAAAAAAATAATAATAATAAAAAAAAATTAAAAATTAAAAATTAAAAATTAAAAATTAAAAACAAAAATAATGAAAGGGTTTTTCTGAAATTCCCGTGAGCCAAATTATGAATTTGTATCATTAGCCGTTATATTTTTGAAGGTATGCGTTCTAAAAAGAAAAACCGTTAACGTGTTAAAAATCTTTTACCCAGATTGGAGTGATTTTAATGAAGAAATTCGGATCTAAGGGAGGTAACTTAGTTGGAAATATGAAATGTTTGAGTTTGTTAAAATGGATTTGTAGATTAATCTAGTGGCTGATAAATAAATTAAATATTTTTGCATTTTTGTATTTTGGTGAAAGTCGAAGTTTTTGCTCTTGGAATTTATGTGGATATAGTTTGTTTAAATGGATTTGTAGAGTAATCTAGTGACTGATAAATAAATTAAATATGTTTGTATTTTTGTGAAGGTCGAAGTTTTTGGAATTTAAGTGGATATAGGTTGATGAGGTGTTTGTTCGTTTTTATTGTGTTTATATTAGTAGAGGGGGGGTAGTTAGACATTATGTGAATCGGTCAGACCAGTTTATAAGTAATGCTTGTCTCTTGTGGATACAAATTTAAATATAAATGTTTAAATATCCGCGATGAAATATTTAGGGGGTGTATCCACAAGAGACAAGCATTACTTATAAACTGGTCTGACCGATTCACATAATGTCTAACTACCCCCTCTACTAATATAAACACAATAAAAACGAACAAACACCTCATCAACCTATATCCACTTAAATTCCAAGAGCAAAAACTTCGACCTTCATCAAAATAACAAAAATATTTAATTTATTTATCTCAACGGTCTTATTACACTAAATTGTAATTTAAACAAACACACACAACACACTGAGCAAATAACGCGTCCCAACAAGAGTGTCATGTGACCTCACATTTCCAAAACAGATGACAACAGAAGCTGAAGAGAGCCGGATGGGTAAGACCTTCCGTGCTTGAAACCGACGGTACGAATGTTGTACTAATTTTTCTGTACCAGAATAAATAAATAAATATATATATATATATATATATATATATATATATATATAATATTTATTGTAGTAAACTTTAACTTATTTTCACCTACATACGCCGGCGTTTCAAGCTGTTGCTATCATCAATGTAGGAGATGATAATTTCAGACGGTCGCAAGGTTCGAACCTAGTTACAGAATCACACTAGACTCAGCAAGCAAGCGTTCTAACCACACGGCTTACTTACAAAAGGTGATTTCAACGATTGCTATGTTTGCAATATTTTATACAATAGTTTACATACATAATAGTTGATGTAACCTTTTAAATATTTTCAATAAATATTTTCAGATAACAATTTTTGAAAAGCAAAATGACAAGAGACGAAATTCATATACATTTATTGCATAGGCGCAAACTAGGTCGTAATGCTTCACAACTATTATAAGAGCACGTGGATAACAGTTCCACATTCATCGGAGAATCCGTAGGTACTTTCAGAATTCCCATAACGTTAATTTGCTAACCCGAAGAAACGTTATGCGTGGACCATCGCACGCGTCATGACAAAAAACGAAGGCCGCACAGTTCAAAATTACAGTTTGCTCAACGATCCTCAGTTTTCTTCATTTCAGATCATTTTTTGACAAAGACCAGATGACTGGTCGAAATATCAAAAGAAAAACAATTTTTAAAAAACAACAACATCGTTTTTAATGCTTCACACACAACCAATCATCTATAAAATACTTCTCTACGAGCATATGTGGAATAACAATCAAATATATATATATATATATATATATATATATATATATATATATATATATATATATATATATACTTATTAGTCATCACTTATCAAGATCGAAAGCTACACAAAGATAAGGTTTAATAAGGTAGATGGAATAGAAAAAAATGATTAAATATGATGACAGTTTATTACAATTGGATTTGAAGACTGTTGTAGTCTGCAAGGAAGAAGTCCCGTGATATTGTGTTCCACTGATGGGAAATTTCCCTTTGTATCTATAATTTCTCTCAAACTATTCACACAGCGACCTCGACTTAACTGAATAGCTCCTGTTTCCAAGTTCATTTTAAAGGAAAAATAAAATAGTTACAGATAAATAAAAAAAAACAGACCAAAAGGTTTTTTTTATCTTTATCTTTCATTGAGTTTTGTGCGAGTGTTTATCGTTTCATTTTACTCTCACAGCAAGACTTCGTTACAAAAAACCAAAGAATGGGTTTCTTTAGTTTAGTTTTACATATAATGTAAATATTTCCTCACCTGTCATCGGATGTTGCTTTTCTAATTAGCATGAAAATCAAGTAAACTAATGGCGACGAAACAATTATAACAACACAATAACATTCCCACTTTTCGCGATAATCCTCAAGATGGCGACCAAGTGTTTGAGGAATGTTAGATGTTATCCTATCCCCCCTCCACAACCATATTATTTCCATTGTCATTTTTTTTGTGTCCATTCACCGTTATGGAGGTTGGTCTGAATTTAACGGACTGGTTCAGCTATGGTCTATCTGAACGATAGGTGAAAGAGATATATGCGGGCTGCGCTATTATCTAACCTGTTGTTATAGATCATTTTAGGCACTTTTTAGGAATAGATATCCAAGATAATTTCAGTACTTACGTAATTAATTCCGAGTTTTACCGAAGACTTCCGAGATTAGCGAACGTAAACGAACTTAACCGACCAAACTGAATGTATTATGTATATTATTATTTTTTTCGAAGAAGTTATTTAACGAATAAAACTGTTGCTTTTACCTGGTATTTAAGTGCATTCAGCAATGTTGTTTGGGTAGTTCTACACAACACGAACCGAACTGGTTGTTTTTTTACCCTAACACTAAACTAACCCTAACCTGACCCTCAACTAACGTTAAACTAACCCTTACCTGACTCTCAACTAACGCTAAACTAACTCTAACCTGACCCTCAACTAATCCTAAACTAACCCTTACCTGACCCTCAAATAACCCTTACCTGACCTACAACTAACCCTAACCTGACCCACAACTAACGCTAAACCAACCGTAACCTGACCCTCAACTAACCCTAACCTGACCCTCAACTAACGCTAAACTAACCCTAACCTGACCATCAACTAACGCTAAATTAACCATAACCTGACCCTCAACTAACGCTAAACTAACCCTAACCTGACCCTCAACTAACCCTAACCTGACCCTCAACTAACGCTAAACTAACCCTAACCTGACCCTCAACTAACTCTAACCTGACCCTCAACTAACGCTAAACTAACCCTAACCTGACCTTCAACTAACCCTAACCTGACCCTCAGCTAACGCTAAACTAATCCTAATCTGACCCTCAACTAACGCTAAACTAACCCTTACCTGACCCTCAACTAACCATAACCTGACCCTCAACTAACGCTAAACTAACTCTAACCTGACCCTCAACTAACCCTAACCCTAACCCTAAACTAACCCTAATCTGACCCTCAACTAACCCTAACCCTAACCGTTCTAGTAAAGATGAATGAAAAGGTAGTCAAAAATACCAAATTAAACGTTGCAAAAAAAATAGGGGATCCAAAAGTCAGAATTTCTTCTTTCTAATTGATTGAGAAACTTCTCGTCTAGCTGGCAAGTAACAACCCCATTTTAATTTGTATGTTTCGGTAAAAGTCAGAACTTTATTCGTCTTTCTTAGTTCGTAGTCGTAACTGCTTACATCACGGCTACGTCAGGATTGCAGATCTCTGGATACCTATTCCTAAAACGCACCTTACTTTATATAAGCTTCTCGCAAAGTTTCATTTTTGTGCATGCATTTGTTTACTTTTTTCAAGCCGTTTAGCAATTAGCACTTAGGAGCGAATGATGAATACTGAACAATGAATAAAGAGAGGATCATCGTACTGAAACACTCACCTTATTCATTTGATATTTCAACTAGTGACTTTTTCTTTTACTTAAGTTTGTTCATGCGTTGTTTTTGTTTACACCTTTTTTTTAGTTCGTTTTTTTTCAGGAACGAGTAAAGAACTATGAACACTGACCAACGAATAAAATTGGAATATTACCGTACTATAGCGACCTCCGTGTTCACATGATATTGCGTCATGTGACTTTTTCTATTTCTCCAAGTTAAAAAAGACGTGGAGGCCATCAAAAGGATCAATGATAGAATGGGGGGGGGCATTTCAGTAGATGGGAAAGTACATTAGACGCGAATGGGATTAGTCTGAACGGTATTCGATGGATGACATAACTAGAATCGATAACTAAGCATTACATTCTTTATTTCTTTAGTGAGTTGTGGGTAGAAATAGAGACACACAAGTAAGCAGACTCATATGGTAGATAAAAAGACAGTAAAACTGACTGACATTTGTTACGTTGGACGGTCACCGTTGAAGTGATGGACATGAACCGCCTGATGAAGATCGCTGTTTTAGATGTCTCTCATATAATAGCTATCTACGATATAATAGTCAAAATTATAGTCGCAATCAATGCGATATTCCCAATACAAAAGCAGTATCTCGTTACCGTTTGTGACTCATTGAATTTTCTAAGCTACACAACAGGAGGAAATGACACTGAAAGAGAGGTAAATGATTGCACGTCGCCATACAATTAACTCATTAAGAGCCACATTAGAGTCGTATTAATTGTGGCACCTGAATTAAAAAAAAATAGAACCAAATGTAAAAAGCCCAGACGGTTAAATGTGGTTCAACTTCGGTCATCTGACAAGACCTGGAATCCCAAAAAAATAGAACCAAATGTAAAAATCCGAGACGGTTCAATGTGGTTCAACTTCGGTCATCTGACAAGACCTGGAATCCCAAAAAAATAGAACCAAATGTAAAAATCCGAGACGGTTCAATGTGGTTCAACTTCGGTCATCTGACAAGACCTGGAATCCAAAAAAATAGAACCAAATGTAAAAATCCGAGACGGTTCAATGTGGTTTAACTTCGGTCATCTGACAAGACCCGGCCGTTTCAATATAATATAGCCGCAGTTATACCGCCAGCAAAGTAATTCGTTTTATAGATATTATAAACCATCTACAATCCGCTTAATATATATATATATATATATATATATATATATATATATATATATATATATATATATATATATATATATACAGCTATATTTTTTCTTCGTTGATATTTATATTTTGATTCCATTTCGGCCTTTGTGTCCTCAAAAATAATTGTTTATTTTTATATTTAGTGTGATGTTTTTTCGTTATTTTATAGATGCACAAATAAACAACAACGATTATACACACTAACGTAACTAGACAATACACCTGAAGAAGGCGGCAGCATATCGGCTGAAACAATAGAAATATATTAAAGTTATTAATGAGGACAATTATTTTCAAATCTAATATCAATAAACTCTTGGTATTAACCGTCCTCCTAAGTAATCAAATTTTGATCAATTGATTGATTATTTTCACCAGGATGAGACAAAAGATTGACAATCGAATAATAAGATAAATAAGATATATTTATCTCATTATTCGATTGTCAATCTTTAGTCCTATCCTCGAGTCTCTTTTAGCTTTTATAACTGGTGTTACATCATAAAACAAAGCAAGTAAATAAAATAGGTAGGGTGTTACATAAGAAGATAAGAAAGATTAGAGCGATTTTAATAAAAATGCTCACATATTTATTTAGTATAAGTGCAGGATATTCTTACGTGAATGTTTGTGTGTACCATGACGTGTCTCTTCCAAACACAAAAGATATGATTGACGGGATATGACACCGGGTTCGCATGTCTCCCGATACAGCGGTGGCAGAGTTATTGGATTTTTAAAATTATATGACTCATAAAGTGTTTTGAAATGATATAGATGTAAAGATATGGACCGTTGTTGAATAGACCTTTGTGACGAAAAAAGTGGTTTAGATAACTGGGTGCATATACTATGTTGGGGATTATGTAATTAGAAATCAACTCGTAGTTAAAGAATTGATTCATTATAGGTGAGATTAAATAATATTTACATTTCAAGCTTAAACTGTCTTCATTTGGTGTCTTCGTGTGTGAATATTTGATCTCGTTATTTGAGAGGAATCCAGATCATGGAATACTCAGATGAAGAAAGGTGGCGAATAACATCTATGGCTCCAATCGATACTCACAATTTTATCACACAAAAGTCGGGAAAAAAATTCAATAAGTGTAACTCTTCATACCTTAAAATTGAGACAAAAAATATAGGCAATTGTCTTGTCGTTTATAAAAAAAAAACATCAATAGTGGTAAGCCTGTTTTCTTTAATATTTTGAATATCAATTTTGTTTCTTTCATATAATAAAGTAAGGTTGGTTTATGTACCGACTTCCGGTATCCAAAACATTAATTCGATATAATTTATTTCAATAAATACTTTCTCCAAAGAGGAATGGTCTTCAGATGGATGCCATCTTTGTTATTAGAAGCGAATGTAAATTAAAATGGACGCCATCTTTGTTAGCAGCAGAAAACTTAACACATAATATGTAATACTACTAAAATATATATATATATATATATGTCATTTATTATTAATACGTAATAGGTAAATCATATAATAATAATAATTATTATTTTATATGTGATGTTATCCAACGATAATGCCTATAAAAGCATTCCACACACTAATTATTCGAGCAACAATATAGGAATCTTCTGGAAGATTGGAAAATTCACTGTAACATCAGTTAACGTTACGCTTCTTTCGTATTCACTGTCACGAAAATTTCCTTAAAAATGACATCCGGTTTCTTCGTAATTAAGTAAACAATTCTAATTATTTGTAAGTTGTTGAAAACGAATATGAATTACCGAATGGGCTAATGTGTCATTTGAACATGTGCACCCACTTATTGAATTAACTCAACGTTTCTATTATTGTTGAAGGGTTGTACCATAACAAAATTGCTAATAAATCGAACATGGGCGTTTTTTTTTAAACATCTCCGTTTTAAAAATTAATTTCGTTTTTACATAGAAAACACTGCGATGCGGGTTCCGATTCAGTCAGACGAAATGGTACATATTTTTTAACTTTCTTTTACTAAAATAACACATTTTATTATTACTTTTATTATTGAAATATTAATTGAACACTTCTTTTAAAATCCTATTTTTTTTTAAAAACTTGGTAAAAGTTAAAATCATACAAAAATAAAAAACACCTCTCGGATAACGCCAGTACGGGACAGCTAGTAATTATATAAAAGAAAAACTAGTATGTTTGTGTTGAAACGGACATTTCTAATACTATCTTTAACAAACTTCGGAATGTATTTCATTGAAAATGATACCAAATGCGGTGACATGCTATGAAAGCACTCGGCATGACACGAACGATTTGGCCAGTTAACTGGAAGCAAAACTCGATCTGTTTTGTTTCGCGCGTTCAAGGTTTTTCTCTCGGGTTATTCGACTGTGTTTTGAATTTCATGACTCTGTTACGTGTTTCTTTACTTTTTCTTTCTTTATTTTGTTGTTGAATGAAGTCTCTCCTGGTTTATGACAAAGAATCTAAGACTATCGAATTCTGTCGATCCGATTGTGTGCCGCCGTTTTGTAAATTTGGCATTTGCTTAATTTGCGGTTTCTTTCACAAAAGTAGCTCATCCGCAGACAAATATATGTAACTCCGAATTTTCTCAGGGGATAACACTACCAAATAGATATGTATATACACGTAAAAGCACACACACATATGCACGCATACACACATACGCATATATGTGCAGGTATGTGTGTGATATTGCTAGAAAAATACCAACAAAGTAAGTGTTAAAAAAATTCATAAGCCTTTCTTTTGCAATCCAACCATATGTGATAAGTATGAACTTCAGTCTATGTCTGACTTGTCCACCAAATGTCTAACAGTCTTTTTTCAACTTGTTCAATAATATGCATAGATACTTTGGTTATCGTCTCATCAGCAGAAAGTGTGATCGTAAATGGGCTTCAAACTCAGTTAACCTTAACACCCCAGAGTTATATCTGTGATATTATCTCAATAATAATAATTCTCATTAAGGCATCCCACAGACAGGTCCTTGTCTGGAAAAAGTCATCGCAACACAAATCAGCCATATTCACGTTTGCTTGAAACGTAGAGGATCATATTTGTCGTCGCATATTAGTGAACGGCGATAAAATAAAGACTGTTGAACATTCCTAACTGAAACTTGGTGGACAAGTCAGACATAGACTGTGATTTACTTGTACACAATATGATTAAGTTTTAGAAAGGAATATCGATTTTATCAAATCTTCTGTTGAAGTAAATACTGAAAATGGATACATAAAAAATTATATCTCCTTATAAAATTTTATGTGGATACATGAAATACATATATATATATATATATATATATACTTAGGCAGCAAGTCATTATCCAAGCAAGCGTTGTTGAACGCCACGGAACTTTCTCGTTTGTAAATCTTCTTCGTGAGGTTCTCAAACCGTCCAGCAAAGCTTCTAGTTTTAGGTGGCAGTCTGTAGAGTATTTCACCGATCGTTCTTAATTCGGCCATTTTTTTTTCGAGCGCTTCCGATTTTTTTAGTCGCTTCAGGAGTAGGTTTTTATAAACGAGTAAAACTTGAGTTAATTTTTGTTATAGGTATCTGTTGTGGACCTAGGTAAAGCCGAATGGATGACACAGGAACACATGGTTTAAATGAACAAAGGTATATATTAAATAATAGAAAGAAAGAGATACAAGGAGATGGTGCTCTCAACCGCCATTGCCGGTTTGCCGGGGAAGAAGAGAACAAGTGTCACGTGCTTCCCGTATTTATAAGGTGGACGAGTCCATTAGTTCTCCGTAGGTAGGTACGGCACCATAACAGTATCGTTAAGAACGAATGAAAGAAAATAGAGAGTGTGTGGTTGAGTTGATTTTATTCTTTCTGTTTGTGTGCTTCGTTTTATTGTTGATTTATTTATTTCATTAATTCTTATTATTACTATTATTTATTTATTCATTATTATACATTCTTATTATTACTATTATTACTATTATTTATTTATTATTTTATTACTTTATTCTCATTCAATTATGGAATACTTTTAATATGCTAATACGCGTGTTGAAAGCTATTTTGTTAATATTAGGTTGTTTAGTTTTAATGAATATTGCTTCTAGTATTTTAAGTCTGTTTATGCGATTATTTTTTTGTATTATTTTGGTGTTAGATGTTAATATTTTCTGTATGTCGGCCGACTGTAGTCTTTTGTTATGTGTAGTAATCTGACGTTGGATCACGCTGATATCGGATAAATGGTAAGTATATATATATATATATATATATGTGTGATTTTATGAAGGCTTACCAAAGCATTCCCTTCAGGACACCAATGATCACCATTAAAGATATTTTTTTTTTTTTACAAATACTATTTATTCAAATTAAATGTTTTTTCTTTTTATCGTTGTTTTTCCTTGCTTTTTAAGTTTGACTTTTATTTTTATTTTTTTCCTCTTCTTTTTCCTCTTCTCTTCTTAAGTGACCTCAACTATTACAACGCCACATTGTGTTTTGTCGGCAGTTGAAACCAGTATTCCAGATATTTAATTTCCCTGATGATCTGCCAAGCAAGTAACTGCTTGGTAGTGAAACACGTGTAGGAAAAAACATTTAATTTGAATAAATAGTATTTGTAAGAAAAAAAATATCTTTAATGGTGATCATTGGTGTCCTGAAGGGAATGCTTTGGTAAGCCTTCATAAAATCACATATAAATGCTCTGTACTCTGTAATCGAGTATCATCGAGCTTGTTTTTTATTGGAACAACCCCGGTCTTCACTGAATGATCTATTTTATAAGTGAAAAATCTAAATCTATATATATATATATATATATAACATTCATAGGAAACTGCTTTGCTATATCACAGTTAATCGGTGCGTTTAGACATGGTGAATGTTTCAAGCTGAGACTCTAAACCCGACCGCTTGTACGGTCATCAGCAATATTTTTTGTACGCTATCTCACTCACCATTAAAATAAGATGAATTATAATGTTTTAGTATTTGTTTAGATCACCAGCTATCTAGAGAATTTTGTTTTAATTACGAAGAATAATGCTTTGCGCTAAGTGAACCCCGTTACTTTTTCTAGAAAGTTCAACCCACTAGTGTGTGTGTGTGAGGGGGGGGGGGGCGATATATAAGTTTCGAGACATAGTATACAATGCATGGTGACTGATAGTTTCCCGCCTTGCGGTGAGAATATAGTACTCCTTACGTATCTGTTTATGTGAAACATGATATATATGTATACCCGCCTTGTTGCTCGCTTACCTTTGATGAAATAACGAAAAGGGGGGTGTCAACGTGATTATGATGGAGGCGAAGTTGAGCCTGGCCCAAACCAAATGGGTGACCATTTGGAATATTCGGCGTTGTATGTAGGGGAAATGACGAAACCCTCTGCAAAAATACAGCCTTGAAGATGCCTTTAGGATTAGGGTTAGGGGTAGGGTTAGGGTTAGCCTTGAATATTCCTTTAGCAAGTACTTCAGTATAACCTGCTAATCTACACGTGTTGTCACAACGGAAAAACAGGTCCCCTAGACGGAAGTGCTGTTCTCAATCGTGTGGCGAAGGTCTCTGGAGAGATTATTCAATTCGTTTTCGTCATTCACGATATGATAATGGGGCTATTCTAAATTTCTTAAGAATAGGTGTAATCGTTGCTTTCTCGGTTTGATCAACTATAAACATATTTTTTGCGGGCACGATTCCAAAGAGGTGTTTGATCTCTAGACGATGACCAATCTGAATAGGTACGCAGTCATTCCTATTAAATTTCAAATATTTATGTCTAATGGGTTAAATGTGGTTAGTTAACATACAGACAGAGCCAGACATACACACATATATTATTTATTCGATATTTTTTCTTTCAAAATAGTTTTATTTGAATGTTAAAACATTAGTTTCTCATTTCAGCAAATATTTCCAGCCCTCTTTAAGACAATCTGCAATTAGTATGAGATTATTCCTCTCACATGTCATGTTCTTATGTCTAATATCTTAATAGTAGTTAGCGGTCATACAAACAGATAGCTATAGGACTATGCAGAGACACCTTCAGACAGACGCATGTTTATCATGTTAGTATACACATTAGATTCACACGGCATAAATTACTATAATTTATTACATACGTGCCTTTAAATAAACACCATTTTTACTACCCACCTACGTACACGATAAGTAAGTAATAAAAACTTGATCTTAAAATGAAAGTTGTTACAACGAGACGATCTCATCCGAACTAAAGATTGAAATATATGAATAATAATGTTGCAGATATTTTGTTATGACAAAATTATCTGAAAAAATTATACGGCAAAATTATATGGCAAAATTGTATGACAAAATTATATGGCAACATTATATGGCAAAATCATATGGCAAAATTATATAGCAAAATTGTATGACAAAATTATATGACAAAATTATATGGCAAAATCTTACGACAAAATTATATGGCAAAATTGTATGGCAAAATTATATGGCAAAATTATATGGCAAAATTGTATGACAAAATTATATGACAAAATTATATGACAAAATTATATGGCAAAATATTACGACAAAATTATATGGCAAAATTATATGACATCATTATATGGCAAAATTATATGGCAAAATTGTATGACCAAATTATATGGCAACATTATATGACACAATTATATGGCCAAATTATGACAAAATTATATGGCCAAATTGTATGACGAAATGATATGGAAAAATTATATGACAAAATTGTATGACAAAATTATATGGCAAAATTATATGGCAAAATTATATGGCAAAATGATATGGCAAAATTATATGACAAAATTGTATGACAAAATTATATTGAAAAATTATATGGCCAAATTATATGGCCAATTTATATGACAAAATTATATAGAAAAATGATATGACAAAATTCTATGACAACATTATATGGAAAAATTACATTACAAAATTATATTACAAAATTATATGGCAAAATTATATGACCAAATTGTATGACAAAATTATATGGCAAAATTGTATGTCAAAATCATATTGAAAAATATGAAAATTATATGCCAAAATTGTGGTGGGCATCCGTCTGACTCAGGAGACAATAGAATTCTGTGTCTCATATTCGTCTGTTGCAAAATTGCAGCGTCTGCTGTGATTGTGCAACCCTATCCTGGGTCGGCATGCTTTGTTTTGTTGTGTCTGGTTCTAAACAATGTGTTGCCACCCTCTGTCACCTATTCTCTCTTCTTCCTCCACTGCTGACCTCTCCTCTACTCACACCTCTTTGAGCATGCCTTCACAGCAATTCTCCGGCGGCTGCCGTCTTCGGTTACGGTCACCCAGTCTGTAGGGTCGATCCAACCTTCCCTCATGTCTCGCTTGCAGATATCCTTGTAGCATATCACACCGTTTAGAATATCCTTTGGGATCCTCCCATCGTCTATTCGCCTGGCATGGCTAAGCTACCGGAGTGGTCGTTAGGTGAGAAGAACGATCATGCTTGGGATGTCTGTCTGAACATGGACGCTCTTGTTTGAGACGTTGTCCTCCCTGGTTATTGCGCAGGTGGATAGTGTTAAGTGTTCTCGTGACGAGATTGGCAAAATTATGACAAAACTATATGGCAAAATAGGCTATATTTAAAAAAACTATCGTTCACATAATCTATCTACGTCAGTTCTTACTATACGTTCTGGTTTTCATGCCAAGATCAATGTGTAGTATCTGTTCTGTTCGATCTAAGGAGGCTATGCCTCCAAGCATTACCTCATCCTTTGGAAGTATAGTTGGTTTATGCGCGATCGTCCGAGGTGTCCTCGCCAGTGAATAACAACGATGACTAATTTTAGATCTATCCAGAGTGCATTTTTTTGGGTGGGGGGGGGGGATTTTGATTCCGAAAATGAACTGATCTTGTGTCTAACTTTGTCTCTATGTGAAACAGGTAAAGAAACTGCCTTAACCTGTGCTATTTGCACAGGTACAGGTAGTGTATGTTTTTAAAGGATCGGCGATTCTCATCATCGCACTTTTCTAACAATCGCCATTTTGTAGTTTCAAGCTGGCGCGAATATGTTTTATACTCTCCCAGGCATTTTACTGTTTGGTATTAACAGTTTGCCTTCTTTCTCTCTCCTTCTCTCTCTCTCTCTCTCTCTCTCTCTCTGTATCTCCCCCCCCTCTCTCTCTCCCCCCTCTCTCTCTCTCTCTATCTATCTATCTATCCATCTCTGTGTCTCTTTCTCTCCCGCTCTCTATCTTTCTGTTTCTTTCTTTCTTCCTTCCCTCCTTCCTTCCTTCCTTCCTTCATTCCTCCCTTCCTTCCTTCCTTCCTTCCTTCCTTCATTCCTTCCTTCCTTCCTTCCTTTCTTTTGTTCCGCGTGTATTTTCACACCTCAAATGCTGCATTCTTTCATTCTTTCTTTCTTTCTTATTTTCTCTTCCATGTCAGAGTTGTTCTCTTTCTTTATCTTTCTTTCTTTGTGTCTTTTCCACGCCTTAAATATTGCCTTTCTATCCCCACCCTCTCGCCCACGTCTCTCATACGCGCTGCCAGACTTTCTTTCTTTCTTTCTCCCCTCTTCGCCCTTCCTCTTTCTCTCTCTTCACACTTCATATAAATACCCATTCATATGAAAGTGCAGCTCACCTGACTAACCTTTTGTCGTCTATTTGACCGGATAAACAACATCTCACCAATTGTCGTCGTCGTCTTCTTCTTCTTTTCTTCTTCTTCTTCTTCTTCTTCTTCTTCTTTTTTTTCTTCTTCTTCTTCGTTGCAGCAGTAGCGGTCACGGTGATCTTTATTTACGAAAAACTATTTTGAAAAAATAGAAAATACAAATTTACAAGTTTTTTTCCTCACTTTTGTACATAAGACTAGCAGGGTTAACTGGTGTTGGTCGGGTCATGAATAAAAATGTTTTTTTTGTTTTTTTAAGTCAAGAACGTGTGTGTAAAATCTTGATTTTAAGTCCGCCCCCTCTCTCTTTCTCTCTTTCTCTCTCTCTCTCTCTCTCTATATATATATATATATATATATATATATATATATATATATATATATATATATCTTTGGCAACTCGTTCAATAAAATATAAAGAAAAGAAAGAAACAAACAAAGAACAAAGGAAAGAAAGCAAGAAAGATAAAGACAGCTTATCAACAACTGACTGATTATTTGACCTAGTTTCAGTGCTGATTTTGGAACAACTACTAGTAAAAACAAAACAAACTGTTGTTTTTTTGCTATCCGTATTAACTAATTACGTCCCTGATGAGCTCAAGTGAATTAATATTAATATTCTGTTTTACTATAACCTTCTCAGAGTTATACAGCAGCCGATTGTCAGTGTTTCTTCAGTAGTGTTTGAGTTTTTTTCCGGACACACACAGAGACGGAAATACTATTTTCCTTTATGTAATAAATAAAAACACAAATATATATCACGATAAAATATGACAATTCTATCTTTTTGAAGACCTTACCAAACCTTTTTTTCTATTAACCCTATGTCTGAGTGGCAAGCTCATAAAGTGACATGTAATCGCCTAAAAAATAGCCCCCCCCCCCAAAGAAAACGCAGCGGATTTAACTCCCATAGAAAAAAAAACATTTAGTAAACCGCCCTAAAACTGGCCGAAAAATGGGAATCATTTTACATTATATTTATATACAAAAAAATCCCTCACTTAAAACTCCAAAATAATACTTTTTTTCTCTTTTCATCTGTCCGTGAAGTTTTTCAGGGTGTTCACACGTGATCGCCTAAAACAGGTCGAATACTTTTGAGTGGATAGCGGGTAATTTCGCGGAGGATGTTTATCTTCAACCATACCAAAATACGAATCAATGTTTTTTCGTAATTCGGACAGTGCTACTAAACTATTGTTTTTATTTGTCAATCAGAATAGTGATAAGTACTTTGTAAACATCAAACAATAAGTTTGTTATTAAACTTTATAATAAAGGTATTAACTTTATTTAAGTCATTTATTTATTTTTTAGTGTTAATTTAATGACTAAAACAAGAGGGCGAAGAACGCAATCAGAGAGAAAGCTAGCGAGACAGCCACATTTTCTCTTCCCTTTCCTTTCTATTCTCGCTTATGCCTCGCTCGACCTTCATGGTCGTGAGCGAGCGCTGGTTGTTTAAACTGAAAATGTTTTAGTATTTTTTCCGATTTTTTTATTAAATAACTTTAAGTAATTACTGTTGATATGAACGTAACTATTGCATATAAATAACGAACATAAGCAAATGCAATTCCAAATCCATAATACTAAATGTTAATTAATTATGAACGGTTTTAAAAAATTGTTATGCTAATTAGGCAGTCAAAAGGTTATCTTTTAATCTTTTATCTTCAGTATATATACAGAATATCAACTGCTTAATTTGTAATATTGATTAGAATAACAGAGTCTGTTTTGATTATTAGATAGAAGGGATAAATGAAAAAAAAACTATCGCATTTATTCATTTAGATATATATATATATATATATATATATATATATATATGTTTAAATATTCTTTTGAAGATTTTGATGACGGTTGATATTTTAAAATAACATGGACCAGAATTACTAAAACGAAACGGATCCGTCTCGAGTCGTTTAATATAAAAATGGTACACGAGCTGTATCTCTTTAATGTTGTCTAGGATGCAGTGATGCCATTTTAGTTCTCAATTTTTATTCAAAAGAAATAAAGTTTTACGTAGACAATTCGTATAATATTCAATAAAACATATCAGTTATCCCCTTCGCTGATTAATATTTTTAGGTGATTATTGGAAAATGTCTCTATATTATCAGTCGTGTGTGTAGAATTAAGTCATTTATTTATGAATAGTAGTACATTTTTCGCTAACAATAACAAATGAAAATTAGCTGGCCAAATGAAAACCTGTCTTTTTTTGTTAGATGTTATTTTGGTATGACTTTTAATATCCAACAAGATAACTTTATATGTTAGATTGTATCTTTAATTTTCTTTTGGAATTTTTGACGTTCTGGCTGCAGTTTTGTTTTTTCGTGAAGTTAGTTCGTAAGATTCCTAACATTTCTGAATTCCATCATTCTGAACTGACTTCTGAATTCGTCATCTGTTTGGCACGATGTAATCAAATAAAATACAAAAACAAACATTTATGGTATTAGCCCATCTTGGGACTGATATTCGTCTCATTATATTGAAAAGAACGCAATAACTTTTAAACTGTTCTTAACTTTATGACTCCGTATGAAAAAAAAATAACGGTCGTTGAAAATAAATCGTTTGAAATAAATTAAAACTTCAAAAAAATAAATAAGCTCGTTTTCTGTTTCTGTCTTATCTTAGTAACGTAGTGACAGAATGATTTGAAACTCTAAAAGACATTTGCACTTGTTGTTAAATAGGTTTTACGATTTTTAATGTGAGACAGTGTTATTTACTAGTTTTCTGTGGCTCAAATGTCTGGGCGTTAGGGTCAAAATACAAAAGTAATTAAATATCGCAAATTATAAACCAGACGAGAGCAAAAAACTCTTGACAGGGAAAATGTAAAGAAAATTCGAAGAACACAAAACAAAGTATGGGGGTAATCAAAAATAAAACATTAGAAAATACAAACAACAAACGAACAAAACAAGGAAGAAAATAGAAATAATATTAAAGTTACGAAAGTTTGTTACAAAAGAAGAAAATAGAGTAAAATTAAAAAGAAAGTAATATAAATAACAAAGTGATAAAAAAAAAGTAGTAAGAAAAAAAAGAAAAGAAAAAAGAAAAAGAACAAAGGAAGAAAGGATAAAAAATAGTAAAAATGTTAGGAAATAAAGTTAAGAAACTAAGAGAAAATACCAAAAAAGTATACAAAAAGAACAAGGAAAGAAAGGATAACAAGTAAAAACAAATGTTAGAAAATAAAGTTAAGAAATAAAGTAAAAATACAAAAAAAGAAAAAAACAACAAGGGAAGAAAAGATTACAAGTAAAAGCAAAACGTTAAGAAATAAAGTTAAAGAATAAAGACAAAAGAAAAAGTAAGAAAGAAAAAGAATGACACGTATAAGGAAAACTATAGAAACTAAAGTTAAGAAATGAAGAGAAAATATGGAAGAAAGAAAGAATGAATAGCAACAAGGGAAGAAATGATAATAAGTGGAAGGAAAACGTAAAGTAATAAAGTTTAAAATGAAGAAAACATACAAAAATTAAATGCAAGAAAAGAAACAGAATGGATAACAAGTAAAAAGAAAGCGTTACAAAATAAAGTAAAGAAATTAAGAGAACATAAAACAAATGAAATTAAAACAAGAACAAGAGAAGAAAATATAACAAGTAGAAGAAAAACGTTAGAAAATAAAGTTAAAAAATTGAAGAGAACATACAAGAAAGAAAGAAAGAACAAGATCAAACAGGAAAAAATAACAAGTAGAAGAGAAACGTTAAGAAATGAAGAGGAAATACAAAAAGAAAGAAAGAAAAGGAACAAAAAAGAAAGCATAACAAGTAGAAAGAACCAGTTAGGAAATAAAGTTAAGAATTGAAGAAAACGTACCAGAAAAAAGAAAGAAAAACATGGGAAGAAAAATTACAAGTAGAAAGAAAACGTTAGGAAAAAAAGTTAGGAAATGAAGAGAACATACCAGAAAAAAGAAAGAAAAACATGGGAAGAAAAATTACAAGTAGGAAGAAAACGTTAGGAAATAAAGTTAGGAAATGAAGAGAATATACAAAAAAATGAGAGAAAAAACAAGGGAAGAAAAATTACAAGTAGAAAGAAAACGTTAGGAAATAAAGTTAGGAAATGAAGAGAACATACAAACAAATAAGAGAAAAACACGGGAAGAAAAATTACAAGTAGAAAGAAAACGTTAGGAAATAAAGTTAGGAAATGAAGAGAATATGTAAAAAAATGAGAGAAAAACATGGGAAAAAAAATTACAGGTAGAAAGAAAACGTTAGGAAATAAAGTTAGGAAATGAAGAGAACATACACAAAATGAGAGAAAAACATGGGAAGAAAAATTACAAGTAGAAAGAAAACGTTAGGAAATAAAGTTAGGAAATGAAGAGAATATACAAAAAAAAATGAGAGAAAAACATGGGAAGAAAAATTACAAGTAGAAAGAACACGTTAGGAAATAAAGTTAGGAAATGAAGAGAATATACAAAAAAAATGAGAGAAAAACATGGGAAGAAAAATTACAAGTAGAAAGAAAACGTTAGGAAATAAAGTTAGGAAATGAAGAGAATATACAAAAAAAATGAGAGAAAAACATGGGAAGAAAAATTACAAGTAGAAAGAAAACGTTAGGAAATAAAGTTAGGAAATGAAGAGAATATACAAAAAAAATGAGAGAAAAACATGGGAAGAAAAATTACAAGTAGAAAGAAAACGTTAGGAAATAAAGTTAGGAAATGAAGAGAACATACCAGAAAAAAGAAAGAAAAACATGGGAAGAAAAATTACAAGTAGAAAGAAAACGTTAGGAAATAAAGTTAGGAAATGAAGAGAATATACAAAAAAAATGAGAGAAAAACATGGGAAGAAAAATTACAAGTAGAAAGAAAACGTTAGGAAATAAAGTTAGGAAATGAAGAGAATATACAAAAAAAATGAGAGAAAAACATGGGAAGAAAAATTACAAGTAGAAAGAAAACGTTAGGAAATAAAGTTAGGAAATGAAGAGAATATACAAAAAAAATGAGAGAAAAACATGGGAAGAAAAATTACAAGTAGAAAGAAAACGTTAGGAAATAAAGTTAGGAAATGAAGAGAACATACCAGAAAAAAGAAAGAAAAACATGGGAAGAAAAATTACAAGTAGAAAGAAAACGTTAGGAAATAAAGTTAGGAAATGAAGAGAATATACAAAAAAAATGAGAGAAAAACATGGGAAGAAAAATTACAAGTAGAAAGAAAACGTTAGGAAATAAAGTTAGGAAATGAAGAGAATATACAAAAAAAATGAGAGAAAAACATGGGAAGAAAAATTACAAGTAGAAAGAAAACGTTAGGAAATAAAGTTAGGAAATGAAGAGAATATACAAAAAAAATGAGAGAAAAACATGGGTAGAAAAATTACAAGTAGAAAGAAAACGTTAGGAAATAAAGTTAGGAAATGTAGAGAACATACAAAAAAATGAGAGAAAAACATGGGAAGAAAAATTACAAGTAGAAAGAAAACGTTAGGAAATAAATTTAGGAAATGAAGAGAATATACAAAAAAAATGAGAGAAAAACATGGGTAGAAAAATTACAAGTAGAAAGAAAACGTTAGGAAATAAAGTTAGGAAATGAAGAGAACATACAAAAAAATGAGAGAAAAACATGGGAAGAAAAATTACAAGTAGAAAGAAAACGTTAGGAAATAAAGTTAGGAAATGAAGAGAATATACAAAAAAAATGAGAGAAAAACATGGGAAGAAAAATTACAAGTAGAAAGAAAACGTTAGGAAATAAAGTTAGGAAATGAAGAGAATATACAAAAAAAATGAGAGAAAAACATGGGTAGAAAAATTACAAGTAGAAAGAAAACGTTAGGAAATAAAGTTAGGAAATGAAGAGAACATACAAAAAAATGAGAGAAAAACATGGGAAGAAAAATTACAAGTAGAAAGAAAACGTTAGGAAATAAAGATAGGAAATGAAGAGAACATACAAAAAAAATGAGAGAAAAACATGGGTAGAAAAATTACAAGTAGAAAGAAAACGTTAGGAAATAAAGTTAGGAAATGAAGAGAACATACAAAAAAATGAGAGAAAAACATGGGAAGAAAAATTACAAGTAGAAAGAAAACGTTAGGAAATAAAGTTAGGAAATGAAAAGAACATGCCAGAAAAAAGAAAGAAAGAAATGGAACAAGGAAAAATATCAAGTAGAAGAAAAACCTTCAACTTGATATTTTTTTCCTTATTAAGAAATAATGTTAAGAAATGAAGAGAACATACAAAAAAAGAAAGAAAGAAAAACAGGGGAAGGAAAAATGACAAGTAGAAAGAAAACGTTAGGAACAAAGTGTAAGAAATGAAGAGAACATACCAAAAACAAAAAAAAAACAAAAAAAAGATGGGAGAAATTTTTTTCAAAGAAAAAAGGCAACATACTTAAAGGGAAGAAAAAAATAAACATATAAATTTTTAAAAATAGAATATTGACATTACGGGCTTAAATTCTAGTATATATTAAATTTCAAATTGTGTTGAATACCAATACGTAGCTGAAGCAACTTTGGACTATTAAAATAATTTCCGACGTTTACAATGTTTACCCTTTCGTTTATTTATTTTTTTATTATCGGTTATGTTTAATTTCATGTTTTGAAACATGGCGTAAACTATAAATTCATGACGTCACGCCAAAGCTAAATTATCTTGTTAGGGTAATGTTTTAGGATCTTTTAATACGAAAGTCCATATAGCTCAGTTTGTAGAACGTCTCACTAGAGATCTGACGGTTTAGGTTTCGATTTCCGGTCATGACGTCAGCTCTATCTGTTGGGAATTTATTATCATCTATTAATTCAATATTTTAATTCATGAAAATAGTTAAGATCACTGATGTTTCGAAACGAGACAAATTCCGCAATGTATTTATTACGTTGAAAAAAGTGTTATTGGCAGGAAAATAGGGACTGACGGACAGACGAATAAAATCTCTATTTATATAAGAAGGCAAACAAGAAATACAGTGAAAATTATATCAAGTGGAAAAGAACGTGAAGCGAAATGAAAGCTAGGATTTTTAAACACCAACAATTATTTCTAAAGACAAAATAGGAAAAATGACTAAAACTAGAAAAGAAAGGAAAAAAGGGAGATAATAAATAAAATAAAGTAGGAAAAAAAGAATATAAGGAAAAATCTTTCTAGATTGAGGCATTTTAAAAAAATGTTGTCCCAATACAGAATGCCTCATTTTAAAGGGAGTTGGGGTTTCTGTGTCTAACTCTGTTTTCGTGAGGAGGCAAGGAAATAGGGGCTTGGAATTTTAGCTAAGAGCAAATAGTAGTATCTGTTCTGATACAAAACTTCATATTGCTCGTCTTCCGTCAGTGAAGCAAAAATCTTTCTTGATGTAATTTTTATTTTTATCCCTATCCATGTCCCGCCTTTTTTTAGGGGGAACTCGATTTTCCTCACATTCAATACACGACCTTGTGCGTAACTCTACCTTCGTGGGAATACAAGTAAATAGGGACAACAGTAATCTTTGACATGAAGTCAGTTTGACGCGGATGAAGGAAAATCCATCTCCCTTATATAGTGGTTTATTGTGGGTGGGTGAAACAGTTGCCGTGATCGGAGCCGTGGACTCGGAGCTCGGTAAGGGTGCCTCAGGCGACCGGCGATAAATGAATCCCTTCTCTCAAAGGAGGAGGTAATGCCCGGGAAGATGGCATATAAAGATTGAACAGAACCTAATCTACGAATCAAGTCTTCAGTAAGCCCTGCGCCTAAATGGGCAAGGCAAGAACAGATACTACACTTTGCACTATTTATTTGCAAATTAAAATTATTTTCACTTACAAATTAAGCTAAAAGCCATCAAAAGCGTCGAGGTGAAAGGTCGGGGGTTATATCCCGACTACCCTACTCCTAACTAGACATATTTGAATCCATTCGTGCAACCACTTTTCCTTTCAGTCTGTCACCACTTGTCAAGCACTTTAACTTCACCAGTCACAACAATACCACATTTACTCTCTATGCGCTACTCTACTTAAGATATCCCAAAAAAATAATTTTGTTTATTCATGTACATATCTATATATTGAACTTTGATAACTTCAATCAGTAGTTCACTCAACTTATTTCTGTTCGTACTATCAGTTCGATAGTGATTGCTGTCGGGCTGAGGTATGACCCTGTTCAATCTCAGGAGGTCCACCATCCCAGGCATTCACTTCTCTTTGATAATGGGGTGATTTATTGTTAATATCCTAGGGCGCTACTACCAGGGAATGCCGACGGGCTACTCAAGCATTGGCCTTTTGGCTAATATCAAAGTGTAGTATCTGTTCCGATGGATACTGCACCCCATAGACTGGTATTGTCTTGGCCTTCGGGGCTTGATTTACGCCGGTCTATGGGTCTGTCCTGTGCAGTTCTAGGAGGTCTGCCTTCCCAGGCTTCGCCTCCTATCTTTGGGGAGGAGTAAGTTTATTGCTTACTGCCTGAGGCGCCCCTACCGGGGAATGTCGAGGGGGCTGCCCAGGCAATTTTTAAACCCCACTTTCCCGACCCGACCTTGGGTCAAATCTTACTTGTGGGAGTAAGATAAAAACTGGCCTTGTGCCTAACTCCTGGAGAAGAGTAAATCAATACTCAAGCATTTTGTAGGTTCGAGTGCACTGTTTTTTTTTTTCAACTTAACACTTGACCTTGTGTCTAACATCCTGGAGAGGTAAATACTGGCCAGCGAAGCTAAAGTGTAAAAAAAAGTAATGAAAAGACAGGATATTAAAGGAAAATAAACAAAATAAAAAAGACAGAAAAAATGAAAAGCAATTGTAACTGAAAATAATATACACTTTGTATGGTTGAAGTCGATTGAGGGCGTTGTAATTGTATTTATGCTGATTTCTACTAGTTGATCGTCTATGAAGTACTGTAACCGCTGTGAGGTTGCAAAGCTGGAAAAAACTGAAATGTCAAAATCATTTAAAGCAAGTCTTTTCAAGCCAAAACGTAATAGGTCACTGGATAGTTGACACAGTGACGTGGCGAGAAGGAGAAACTCTTAGTTATTCTGGTTTAACAACCCATCTTATTTTGTCTTGTATTCGTGAAGAAATAGCACTAAAAGTTCAAGTCATATCAACTTTCTACGTATACATGAAATGCCAAAATGAAAGTCTCCAGGAAAAAGTATTTGCCATTTTTATAAACCAGTTGAGAACGAGGCTAGCTAAGAAATAACATTAATTCAAGTTCATCATTTTCTAGTTTAATGATGTTGAATCATCTCCCTTTCTTAGCTAGCCTCATTCTTGACTGGTGCATAAAGATGACGACTCTATCTTGCCAGACATCTATCCATTTCGTTGTTTTACATGTGTAACTTTGTGGTGCATTGTCATGTGTATTACTAACACATGGTTTACGTAAACATAAGTTGTTTTGGAGTAATGCCGAAACTCATTTAACTCCAAATAATTTACGTTACTAAAATAGAATTTAACCAATATTGGTATTATATTTTTGTATTAGACTACGTGTAACGTGTTGGGTCACGACCACTACCACTACCACTATTTTTCAACTTTGATTCCATTCGAAAATTCGTTAACTATGACATATCTTTAAAAGAATTCCTCTTGCATAACAAACAATAATAAGTGACTTTACTTCTATATTACTCTTCTTCTTCTCCTTCTTCTTCTTTTTCTTCTTCTTCTGTTTCTCCTTCTCTTTCTTCTTCTTCTTCTTCTTCTTCTTTTTCTTCTTCTTCTTTTTCTTCTTCTTCTTTTTCTTCTTCTTCTGTTTCTTCTTCTTCTTCTTTTTCTTCTTCTTTTTCTTCTTCTTCTTTTTCTTCTGTTTCTCCTTCTCTTTCTTCTTCTTCTTCTTCTTCTTCTATTTCTTCTTCTTCTTCTTTTTCTTCTTCTTCTTCTTTTTCTTCTTCTTTTTCTTCTTCTTCTGTTTCTCCCTCTCTTTCTTCTTCTTCTTCTTTTTTCCTTCTTCTTCTTTTTCTTCTTCTTTTTCTTCTTCTTTTTCTTCTTCTTCTTTTTCTTCTTCTTCTGTTTCTCCTTCTCTTTCTTATTCTTCTTCTTTTTTTTCTTTATATTCTTATTATTATTACTCACTAGGAGTTATCGCACATATCATCGTCAGTGATTACTCACCATCAACAACCTCTGGTGTTTCCTGGAGTCTAAGTGACAACAAGCCTCCCAAGATTTCCAATACTCTTCACCTATTTTCGATAACCACCGCAAGTTACTTTGCGGTATCGCCACAGCCGCTTACTATTGATTTCTCGCTGGTAAGGACCATTGGTCTTCTCTGGGATTTGGGTGGCAATAAACTTTCCCAAGGTCCCAGCACTCTCTGCACTCTTTCAATAGAGGTCTGGTTTGTGCTGCCCCTCATCGGCCTTCTCATCCTCTTTGACCCATTACAATAATGTTGCGTGGTTTCAGCCTAGGCCGGCGCCATTTTATTATTATTATTATTATTATTATTATTATTATTATTATTATTATTATTATTATTATTATTATTATTATTATATGTACTAACTAGGACATCGCTAACAGGTCATCATCAGTTTCCAGTACTCTCCACCTCTTTTGATAACCATTGCAAATAATGTTGTGCTATCGCAAACGCCGCAACGAGCATTGGTCTTCTCTGGGATATCGGTGACGATAAGCCTCCTCAAGGTACCAGTACTCTCTGCACCATTCCAGTAGAGGTCTGGTTAGTGCTTTTCCTGCTCGGTCTTTTCACCATCTTTGACCCTCACGACTATTTTGTGTCGTATCAGCCTAGGCTGATGCCTTTTTGTTTTTTGGGGGGAGGGGGCACAGTTTATAAGATTACTTGCAGCTTCAGTTCCCTCGGGTTCACGTGGTGTTTTTATCCTGTTTTTGATTTACTGCTGTTTGAATTTCCATGTGTATTGGTTTCCGCATTCGAGGATTCTCCTTAAGATTTCAGCTGTTTTCATAATTGCCATTCATTGTATAGTCTCAGTCTTTTTTATTCTAATTTCTAGGTTTTCCGAGAAGTATTATTATACTTTATATTTCTTATATAGAAATAAAGAGACTTATTATTTTGCCATCTAATTTACATACGTGTTTGTGGTGTGTACGGACACACGTATGTATATTGACGACTACCCTTAAAAAGAGACTCACTCTTTCTGGAAATGCTTATAAAAACATGAAAAATAATACAGAGTAGTTGAAGCAACGCAGAACAAGACAGAGCGATAGGAATACATGGATTGCGAATGGATCGATGGTAACGTTAATTATGAATTACTGCTTATTAGAATAATTAAAACATAATGCTATGTTAAACGTAACTCAAACGAAGAAGTAAGCAATAGTTTAGCATGTATTTTGTGTTATTAAAGTATATAGGAGGTAGTTTGGTATGGTAGTTTTGTTTTACGGCATATCAACCCTTTTTGGGTTATTTAATGCCGAATCTGGTCATTATAGTAAAAGATTTATGCTTCAAGTTCTAAAAATAAAATAAAAAAGGGGAGGGAGAAAGGGAGAGGGGCTGTTGTTTTTGCTTTTGGTTTTGTAGAACATAATTAAGTTTTACAAAAAAAAAAAAAAAAAAAAAAAAAAACGTCAATGTAGGTGAATTAAAGTATATAGGAGAAAAGCATTACGATAATAAACATTGAATAACACGCATTTAATATGATAATTGATTTTTCTTGTTACTGTTATTGTTGTTTTTTTGTAGTTATTAATTTTGTTTTTATTGTATTTTTTTTAAATATTTAATAAAGTATACTTGATTGGCGACCATATATTTCGAGACCAACGCGTCGTACAACATTTTAAAAAATGAAGTAAACACAGTAGGTGGATAAAGGAATGAAATAAGAAAACGCTCACAATTAACAAAATATTATTCTCTCTTTCTCTTTTGAACGTAGTCAAGCCCATAAAGAAAACATACAACGTAGAAAGGCAATGAAGCAGATTGAGAAAACACGTAAAACGCAGTAAAGTTTCACGAAAACAACGAACACAATTATTCAGAAGGAAATAGAAAAAAATAAAAAAATCAAGAAAAAAATATTTGTTTATTTTCTTATAAGCTTTATGTTACTTGGAGTTGCCCGGGATCCAGTGAAGTTGTTTTAGATTTCAAATTATATTTGTTAGTATATGCTTTAAACGTACACAGAAAAAGAAATGCAATTTTAGTTGCCAGGGAGACAATTTTTTCATATTTTGTAATTAAAAATATAAGTAATTCTTTGCTTATTTTGATTGTGTTTTTTGTCATAATGTAAAATTCTTTCTACATTATCTGCTGCCTGCTCGGAACTACATATTTAAAGTCAAGTAGGTTATTATAATGCCAATAACATGGCACAACAATAACAAATGAAAGTTGACAGTTCCTAAATTAAAGTTGATATTTAGCTTAATTGCTAATGACGTCCAACTTATTGACTGTCACAGGATAACTTTATATATTAGAGAAGCACATAACACGTATTTAGCATTTCGACTATTTCATGATAATCGTAATTTGCTTAAATATTGGAAATAAAACAAATACACATATAAAAGAATGGAAAAATATTTTTTCCTGTTTTTGTTTTTGATGTTTATAAATTATTGTGAATTTCCTATTATACGCTCTCTTTTAGCATGATTGTTAGATTAGCCGGGACACTAGGGTTACGTCCTCGATCGAGTCTTACCAAAGTATTAAAAATCTTTGACCCACAAGAAAGAAAAGCGAACACATACATACCCCTAATTTAAAAAAGTATACAATATACACACGCTCACATTACGTTAACTGAACCTAATACATCTACAGGTGTTGGACAAAATAATAGAAACACCTTGTGTATTTTGCATCAATTTTTAAACGCCTATAAAAATTGAAACAATTGCCAAAATGTTGGTTTCATATATTTTATGTGGTTATTATTGTCCTGAATTAATTGGTTCAATGTAGTTTTTATTTCAGATAGTGCATATTTGTAAGTAAAATTAAATAACTAATCTATCAGATTTCCAAATAGGGCAGATTGTTAATGCCCGTATGGCAGGTGCTACAGTAACGGAAGTGGCTGAGATGGTGGCCGTATCGAGAGAAATAGTCTTGATAGTGATGACAGCCCAGGAAAAAGAAGGGAAAACATCTTCCTCTTAAACAAAATTCTGGAAAAAGCCGCAGCTGTCTGGAAGAGATTAAAGAGCCCTTTTTAGGAGTGTGAAGAAAGGGCAAACATCTACGGCACCAAAAATTACAGCAGAGCTTAACAATCATCTGGAAAACCCCGTTTCGACAAAAACGTTCGCCAGGAGCTTAACAAGGCTAGATTTCATTGGAGAGTTTAATGGTGTTTCCAATATTTTGTCCGACCTTTTTATATAGAGATATTATTTTATATACTTAATATCGATTTTTATTGGAATACATTTCTAGAGGAAAATGAAGCTTAATATGCAAGACTTAAAATGGTTATAAACAAATGTGTAATAGATAAATGCATTCACCGATCAAAGTTTTATTTTTTTGTATTTTTTTGTCTACCGCCTTAATTAGTTCAAGTATGTTTTTAATTCTCGGAGAAACACGTGTTAGCTGTTTTTTGCTTCGAAATTGACATTACATCACAGTATGATACGACGTTACTCTGTGAATTTATATATATATATATATATATATATATATATATAGTCTAAAGAAGCTTTGAGTTATTTTAAACAAAAAGACAAAAAAAAAAGAAAAAAAAAAGGAAAATGCAGTTTAAATTCCCAGAGAAACAAACTAAATCCAAAATAGTGTAGACTTAACATTTGTTGGAAAATTGATAAATAAATAATATATAATAGTAAGTAAATAAAATAAAAAGGGGGATTAAGTATCTAACAGTGAAACAAAAACAGGAGACCTTAACGTAAGCATCTAATATTAACACGGGGATCTTCAGCTGTGTACCATGTAACTGTTTCGGAGATTTAAAAACAGGACAGTTATATGCATAGCTCTCCAATGGTACATATAAAACTACCATTTACCCAATAATCAAGTGTCGAAATAATTCAGCTTAAAATGTTACTTATATATACATAAATAAATTTAAAAAAATAAAAATAAAATAATAATAATAATAATAATAATAATAATAATAATAATAATAATAATAATAATAATAATAATAATAATAATAATATACTACCCTTAACACTACCGTGTGATATGGAAATTGGCATATCAAACAAAATTCTTTATAACAATAATAATAATAATAATAATAATAATAATAATAATAATAATAATAATAATAAAATACTATCTAAACACTAAACCTACGAACCATTAAACAGTATACACAAATTAACATATGTTTCACTGCTCAGACGCCTTTTATCAGGACTGATAAAATAATTATTAGGTCCCACTTTTTATTGCGCACTGTTGAAAAGCTATTGATTTTAAGGTCATTTTATCAATATATTTAGAACTTGATTAATCTATCTATCTATCTATCTATCTATCTATCTATCTATCTATCTATCTATCTATCTATCTATCTATACATCGTGAAAGCTGAATGTCCGAATTTGCAATAGCTGTTGTTTTAGAGGAATGATAACTGTTATGTTTACACGTGTAAATAATATGTAGCATTTCATTTTTTGTCATTTCACTTTTGTTTATAGCGGCATAAAACTAGTGTTATACGCAGATCGCAATGTCGGGCATGGTTTGTAATTATAAGACTTGCAGCGGTAGTGCAACGATATATATGTGCGAAAATTGTTTTCATTTATCACTCCTATATTATAATTAAAACGGGTAACTGTTATTTAAATCAATAATACTTTTTATTTACCTCCCCAGGAGGTTAGGCACAAGGCCAGGTTTATCTTACTCCCACAAGTAAGATGTGACCCAAGCTCGGGTCGGAAAGTGGGGTTTGAAAAGCCAGCGCCCGAGAAGGTGAGCACTCTGGCCATTTAAAAATTGCCTGGGCAGCCCCGTCGGCATTCCCCGGTAGGGGCGCCTCAGGCAGTAAGCAATAAACTTACTCCTCCCCAAAGAGGGGAGGCAAAGCCTGGGAGGGTGGACCTCCTAGAACTGCACAGGACAGACCCATAGACCGGCGTAAATCAAGCCCCGAAGGCAAAGACGATACCAGTTTATGGTGTGTATCAATCAATGATACTTTATTTACCTCCCCAGGAGGTTAGGCACAAGGCCAGTGTTATCTTACTCCCACAAGGTAAGATGTGACCCAAGGTCGGGTCGGGAAAGTTGGACTTGAAAAGCCAGTGCCCGAGAAGGTGAGCACTCTGGCCATTTAAAAATTGCCTGGGCAGCCCCGTCGGCATTCCCCGGTAGGGGCGCCTCAAGCAGTAAGCAACAAACTTACTCCTCCCCAAAGAGGGGAGGCAAAGCCTGGGAGGGTGGACCTCCTAGAACTGCACAGGACAGACCCATAGACAGGCGTAAATCAAGCCCCGAAGGCAAAGACGATACCAGTTTATGGTGTGTATCAATCAATGATACAACATTAAATGTTCATATTATGTATATATACTGAATATAAAAGATTAAGAGGGAACCTTTTGACTGACTAATTACCATAACTATTTTAATTAATGCTTAGTATTATTATTTTGAAATTGCATTAGCTTTTGTTGGCTATCTATATACAATAGTTTCGTCTATATTAACGGTAATTAATTATAGTTTTTTAATAAATAAATCGGAAAAATATCTAAACACCTTGAGTTTTGACTCCATACGCTCACTGACGATCTTACCGGCGAGGCAGAAGCGAGAAAGGAAAGGGGGGTTGAAGGGGGAGTGTGGTTGTCTTGGCTTGCTAACGAAACAGAAGCGATAAGAGAAAGGAGGAGTGGGAGAAAGAGACCGGTTTTTCGCTTGATCTGCCGCTACCCCCCCCCCCCAAAAAAAAAAAAAATTACTATTTTTTTTAACTTGATGGAAAGAAGAAATGAAGAAAACCCAATTATTCTATCATTTAAAGTGGTGGAAATTTTCAAATATAAATTCAATTTTTTCGGGCCAGTTTTAGGGCAGTTCAGACAAACTCAGGATTAGGTTTGGTTTGGTTTGGTTAGGTTTGGTTTGGTTTGGTTTGGTTTGGTTGGGTTTGTTTTACGGCATAGCAACCAACAATGGGTTATGTAATGCCGGATTAGTGTTAAAAACATATTAACTACCCTAACAACTTAGACCCTAAAAAGAAGAATACCATTCTTAAGATGGGGGGGAATAATTTAACTGAGGATGTTAATCTACAAATTTACCAAAGTTTATTAAAATGATGGAATTCTCTAAATAAAAAAAAACATTTTTTTAATTAACGTTCCCCCTCCACATTAACAGCTGCCCGGAGGGCGTATACATTTTACTAGTATTTACATATATCCAGCATTCTTCCATTTAAGCAAACCAGGAACAACATTTTAAAATGTTTAATGAGAATACAATTTATCACGTGACACTAATTCCGGCGTCTTTGAATTACCATTGTAAACGTTCTTTTTCTCAATTGTTCTTTTGACGTCTAATAACTTCTCGGATGCTATTTGAAATTTCCTTTTTTGTTTCCAGCTTTTTTGTTTGTTTTTGTCACCTAAAGAGTATTCGTAGAAGAATCAAAAATGCTAGTGATATATATAGAACATCCATTAATTTTTTTTTACACCAAAAAATCATTAAAAAACTAAATAAAAAAGGTATAATAAAGCAGTGGAATTTAGTTATATATATATATATATATATATATATATATATATATATATATATATATATATATATATATATATATAAGAATAATTGTTTGGAGGCGATAACAATGCGTTGTTAAAGTGACACATATACGACATGTGGAATCGTAAAAACAAAGTGACAATATTGAAAAGTCAATAATTTTCCAAAATTGTTTTTATTTACCAGTGTATCGTTGACCGTGGTGTTAGATTGGAGTGTGTCCTTTTTATTATTATTTTTTTAATTTTCGAGGGAAGCCCTCATCTTCAGAAATAAAATAAATACAGCCACTAGTTGGAGTGTGTTTTATATTAATTATTATTACCTTCAGACATCGATGTTTCACGTTTGCGAATCCTTCAGTGTAGGGATATTAATTCACGTCCGTAGGAGGACTCGAACCCGGTTTTCCAAGTCGCCATCGGGTATCTTTTTCCTCGGCCGCCGTCAACTAGCATCAAAATTGGGAGATATTTAACTCTATAAACGCCAAATCAGTGGACGATACAGTGAACAAAGGGACAGGATTCGACGACAACAAAGGAGTTGGAATCTCGCATTTAAGCCGTAGTATTATTGCTAATTATTTAATTCCCTCAGAGAGAACCAATCCTTGTAAAAGGGGGGTGTAATAATATTTTTTAAGTAAATATTAATTATTATTACTTACAGGTATCGATGTTTCATGCTTCGGTGTAGGGATGTATATTCACATCGGTAAATATGGCTTATCATGGCTTCAATGCATGTTCCTTTTAGTAGTAGAACACTTTGACGATGGCTGTCTTTAAATATGGTTAATCTCCCACTGATTTACCAGGTTGTAGATAACGGCCGTGTGGGATGAGACGTCGCAATTTGAGTTTGAAACATGACTCGTGTTCCGGGGTTCGAATCCGACGACCGGTATGAATAATCTTCTCAACATTTACGATTCCCATGAGGATGAAACGTATACGTATGTAGATAAAAATAAATATTTATAATTAGTTGTCGCCCCCAAATCTGGGATGGGTTCTGTATTGAGTAGTATTAACACAGCCGTTATCGTGGCGTCAATGCATGTTTCTTTCAGTAGTTGAACACTTTGACTAGTGCTGCCTTTAAATAGGATTAATCTTCCACTGATTTACTATGTTGTAGAGTGCGGGCTAAGACGTCACAATTTGTTCGAGTTCGAGCCCGACGACCGGTATGAATAATCTTCTGTACACTGACGATTCCCGTAAGGATGAAACGTATACGTATATAGATAAAAACAGATATTTATAATTATATATATATATATATATATATATATATATATATATATATATATATATATATATATATATGTGTGTGTGTGTGTGTGTGTGTGATTTTTTGAAGGCTTACTAAAGTATTTCGTTCAGGAGCCCAATCAACACCACAAAAGATTTTTTTATTCAAAACTTATTTATTTATCATTTTTCAAATTAAAGAGTTTTCTTACCTACACGTGTTTCACCACCAAGCATGTACTTGCTTGGCAGATCATCAAGGAAATTAAGTACCTTGAATAAGAATTACAACAACCGGCAATACACAATGTGGTGTTGCTTTAATTGAGGTCACTTAAGAAGGGAAGAAAAATTCTTTGGTAAGCTTTCGAAAAATAACATATAAATGCTCTGTACCCTGTAATCGAGTATCATCGAGCTTGTTTTTATTCGACTAATCCCGGTCTTCACTGAATAATCTTTTTTCTAAGTGAAAAAGCCAAATATATATATATATATATATATATATATATATATATATATATATATATATATATATATATATATATATATATATTGCGTTTTTGCTAATCTGAAAAGAATGCCACACAAAGACGTTTTACAGTTGTTTCAAAGTCAATTTATTTTATAGCTGTTATTAAAAAAATAAATTCAAATTCTTTTTTATTTATGAGAAACTTCGAGTAAAATACATTTGCGAAACTTTCTTAATTGCTCTCTCCTATATATGGTTAAAATCTTACGTTGAGGGCGGTGGTAGGCAATTTTTTGAACCGAACACCGTGAAATAAAACAAATAAAGTCTAATAGCAGAACAGAAACTACACTTTGAATAATTTATTTGCAAAAATATATAGAAATAATAGTTTTAATGTTGAATCTAAAGCCTTATTCATTTAACTGGTATCGACATTCTACTTATTTTACTTCTGCGTCATTCTTTCTCTCTGATACTTTCTTTTTTCTTTTTTCTTTTTCTGATTTCTTATTTTTCATATTTACTTTATTTTTTTCTTTCTTCTTCTTTCTCTTCTTATTCTTTTTCTTCTTCTTCTTCTTTTTCTTCTCCTTTATCTTTTTCTTCTTCTTCTTCTTCTTCTTTTTCTTTTTCTTCTTCTTATTCTTCTTCTTTATCTTTTTCTTCTTCTTCTTCTTCTTCTTCTTTTTTCTGCTTCTTGTTCTTCTTCTTCTTTTTCTTTTTCTTCTTCTTCTTTTTCTTCTTCTTTTTTCTGCATCTTTTTCTTCTTCTTCTGTTTCTTGTTCTTCTTCTTCTTTTTCTTCTTCTTTTTCTTCATCTTCTTCTTTTTCTTCTTCTTCTTTATCTTTTTCTTCTTCTTCTTTTTTCTGCTTCTTTTTCTTCTTCTTCTTCTTCTTCTTTTTCTTCTTCTTCTTCTTCTTCTTCTTTATCTTTTTCTTCTTCTTCTTCTTCTTTTTTCTTCTTCTTTTTCTTCTTCTTCTTCTTCTTCTTCTTGTCTTTTTCTACTTCTTCTTCTTTTTCTTCTTCTTTTTCTTCTTTTTCTTCTTTTTCTTCTTCTTTTTCATCTTATTCTTTCTTCTGCTTCTTCTTTTCTTATTCTTCTTTTTCCATCTTCTTCTACTTCTTCTTCTTCTTCTTCTTCTTTCTCTTCTTTTTCTTCTTCTTTTTCTTCTTCTTTTTTCTTCTTCTTTTTTCTTCTAGTACTGTTAACCCCAATTCTAACCCTAACCCTTTAACTACCAGTGACACCGCAACGACAACACCGTAGTAATTCAGCCGCCACCACTTCTGTAAATACTATTACAACAACAATAATTTAAATAAAAAAAAAACGTTCTTCTTCTATTTCCATCACCACTACCCCCACACTTGTACACCCCCTCTTAAACCTATCCCTCCCCCCTCTCCTCAAACTCTCTTCTTTCATTATTTTCTTCACTCCTTTTATTCCAAAGTAATGCGAAATAAGTTCTGCTCCAATACGGATTTGTAATTAGAGAATGTAAAGCCGGCCCATCCTTCATTGCAAAGACTCTCCTTTGTCGCTCTCTGTTTTTTCAGCGTGTGTGAGTGAATGGCGCTCAGCGGTAAAGAAAGGAAGGCCACGGAATCTTCGAATTGATATCACCTGTTTCTCAAGTGTAACCATGCTCATGTAAAGTAGCCGGGAAAGTGCGAAAAAAAGACCACCAAAATGAGGCCATCCTTTCAACGAAACGCTACGCACTGCGTAAATAACACAAAGAAGTAAAAAAAAATAATAATAATAATAAAAATAATACAACATTTGCGTTCAATGTTTCAATAGTAGGTTAGAAATGAATTGCAGGTCTACATTAAGAAAATGTG
>OY744528.1:114383729-114513729 GCA_963556195.1 Sepiola atlantica | reverse complement strand
GTTGTATTCGCCTTCTTTAAATGTAGTATTCGCCTTCTTTAAATGTTGTATTCGCCTTCTTCAAATGTTGTATTCGCCTTCTTTTAAATGCTGTATTCGCCTTCTTCAAATGTTGAATTCGCCTTCTTCAAATGTTGTATTCGCCTTCTTTAAATGTTGTATTCGCCTTCTTCAAATGATGTATTCGCCTTCTTTAAATGTTGTATTCGCCTCCTCAAATGTTGTATTCGCCTTCTTTCAAATGTTGTATTCGCCTTCTTCAAATGTTGTATTAGCCTTCTTCAAATGTTGTATTCGCCTTCTTTAAATGTTGTATTCACCTTCTTTAAATGTTGTATTCGCCTGCTTTTAAATGCTGTATTCGCCTTCTTCAAATGTTGTATTCGCCTTCTTCAAATGTTGTATTCGCCTTCTTCAAATGTTGTATTCGCCTTCTTCAAATGTTGTATTCGCCTTCTTTAAATGTTGTATTCGCCTTCTTCAAATGTTGTATTCGCCTTCTTCAAATGTTGTATTCGCCTTCTTTAAATGTTGTATTCGCCTTCTTCAAATGTTGTATTCGCCTTCTTCAAATGTTGTATTCGCCTTCTTTCAAATGTTGTATTCGCCTTCTTCAAATGTTGTATTCGCCTTCTTCAAATGTTGTATTCGCCTTCTTTAAATGTTGTATTCGCCTTCTTCAAATGTTGTATTCGCCTTCTTCAAATGTTGTATTCGCCTTCTTTTAAATGCTGTATTCGCATTCTTCAAATGTTGTATTCGCCTTCTTCAAATGTTATATTCGCCTTCTTTAAATGTTGTATTCGCCTTCTTCAAATGATGTATTCGCCTTCTTTAAATGTTGTATTCGCCTTCTTCAAATGTTGTATTCGCCTTCTTTCAAATGCTGTATTCGCCTTCTTCAAATGTTGTATTCGCCTTCTTTAAATGTTGTATTCGCCTTCTTCAAATGTTATATTAGCCTTCTTCAAATGTTGTATTCGCCTTCTTCAATTGTTGTATTCGCCTTCTTCAAATATTGTATTCGCCTTCTTCAAATGTTGTATTCGCCTTCTACAAATGTTGTATTCGCCTTCTTTAAATGTTGTATTCGCCTTCTTCAAATGTTGTATTCGCCTTCTTTCAAATGTTTTATTCGCCTTCTTCAAATGTTGTATTCGCCTTCTTTAAATGTTGTATTCGCCTTCTTCAAATGTTATATTAGCCTTCTTCAAATGTTGTATTCGCCTTCTTCAATTGTTGTATTCGCCTTCTTCAAATATTGTATTCGCCTTCTTCAAATGTTGTATTCGCCTTCTACAAATGTTGTATTCGCCTTCTTTAAATGTTGTATTCGCCTTCTTCAAATGTTGTATTCGCCTTCTTCAAATGTTGTATTCGGCTTCTTCAAATGTTGTATTCGCCTTCTTTCAAATGCATTCGCCTTCTTCAAATGTTGTATTCGCCTTCTTCAAATGTTGTATTCGCCTTTATTAAATGTTGTATTCACCTACTTTAAATGTTGTATTCGCCTTCTTTAAATGTTGTATTCGCCTTCTTTAAATGTTGTATTCGCCTTCTTCAAATGTTGTATTCGCCTTCTTCAAATGTTGTATTCGCCTTCTTTAAATGTTGTATTCGCCTTCTTCAAATGTTGTATTCGCATTCTTCAAATGTTGTATTCGGCTTCTTCAAATGTTGTATTCGCCTTCTTTAAATGTTGTATTCGCCTTTTTCAAATGTTGTATTCGCCTTCTTCAAATGTTGTATTCGCCTTCTTTAAATGTTGTATTCGCCTTCTTCAAATGTTGTATTCGCCTTCTTTAAATGTTGTATTCGCCTTCTTTAAATGTTGTATTCGCCTTCTTCAAATGTTGTATTCGCCTTCTTCAAATGTTGTATTCGCCTTCTTTCAAATGTTGTATTCGCCTTCTTCAAATGTTGTATTCGCCTTCTTCAAATGTTGTATTCGCCTTCTTTAAATGTTGTATTCGCCTTCTTTAAATGTTGTATTCGCCTTCTTCAAATGTTGTATTCGCCTTCTTCAAATGTTTTATTCGCCTTCTTTAAATGTTGTATTCGCCTTCTTCAAATGTTGTATTCGCCTTCTTTCAAATGTTGTATTCGCCTTCTTCAAATGTTGTATTCGCCTTCTTCAAATGTTGTATTCGCCTTCTTCAAATGTTGTATTCGCCTTCTTTAAATGTTGTATTCGCCTTCTTCAAATGTTGTATTCGCCTTCTTCAAATGTTGTATTCGCCTTCTTTCAAATGTTGTATTCGCCTTCTTCAAATGTTGTATTCGCCTTCTTCAAATGTTGTATTCGCCTTCTTTAAATGTTGTATTCGCCTTCTTTAAATGTTGTATTCGCCTTCTTCAAATGTTGTATTCGCCTTCTTTCAAATGCTGTATTCGCCTTCTTCAAATGTTGTATTCGCTTTCTTCAAATGTTGTATTCGCCTTCTTCAAATGTTGTATTCGCGTTCTTCAAATGATGTATTCGCCTTCTTTTAATGTTGTAGTCGCCTTCTTCAAATGTTGTATTCGCCTTCTTTAAATGTTGTATTCGCCTTCTTCAAATGTTGTATTCGCCTTCTTTAAATGTTGTATTCGCCTTCTTTAAATGTTGTATTCGCCTTCTTCAAATGTTGTATTCGCCTTCTTCAAATGTTGTATTCGCCTTCTTTAAATATCGTATTCGCCTTCTTTAAATGTTGTAATCGCCTTATTTATTGCTTAGTGTTTCGCTTATCGATAGATATTTTCATAGATACATTGCTACTACGTTTACAACCCGACCACAAGAAAAAGGGAGGCTATAGATACACAATGCATCCTTCTGCCTTTTCTCTCTCTCTCCCCTCTTTCTTTCTTGTATATATATATATATATATATATATATGTATATATATATAATCTAGAAAAACTCATTTATTTAACTTTTTTTCCAAGCTTTCGTTGTAAGACAACTTTGTCAGGCTAGACTGTCTCATAGGTTTTTCTTTTTTTTTCTTCTTCTTCATGTTGATGGTATTGACGCCGAAGAGCCGAATCATGGTAGAGGCAGAAAAACACGTCAAGTCGTAGAAGACGGTGTAATAAGTAGAGTCCGATCGATCTTTGGCGCAGATCAAGGTTAGTTTTGTATCAACATGTAAACATCCGGAGAATGTTTACTGTGTTTAATAGTGCTCAATAATAAAAGGAGCTATATACATAAAATAAAAGTTCTATTTATACCAAAAGTTGTATAAATAACACTTTATTATATATATAAATATATATATATATATATATATATATATATATATATATATATATATATATATAAAGAGGTGTACTAAAAGCGAACTTTTAGGAAAGGTAAAACCCTATTGTGAAGAGTATACAGCTCAATATCCAGGATAGAGCAGGTAGAAATAGAAGGAGAATGGAAAGGAATTAGAGAAAGCAAAAGCCAAATCAAAATTCAATTCAAAAGTTCAAAGCCAGGTATATTCCGCAAGCAAATGTCCGATTGCCAAAAAGTCCGGTGTCGAAGAGTCCAGCGGAGAGAATAAGATGTAGATAGGTAGGTCGTTAGAGGCACGAGAAGTAATGAGAGAGGCTTCAAAGTTAAATTCCAAGAAGCCACAACTTCAGGTACGGCGAAAATAGAAAATCCGCTGGACTCTTCGACACCGGACTTTTTGGCAATCGGACATTTGCTTGCACCCTGGCACAGTTTTGCCCTACGTTTCTTTCCCTACAACTTTTATTTTATTTCATTTTTTCAAATTTTAAATCTTGGCCATTGCCAACTTATCTATCCCAGCGACTTCCTCTGATGATAAGATTTTGATCTTTGAAAAGCCTGGCTTAAGGAAAATTTAACTTGAATAAATTGCCTTTTTGCGGAATATACCTTGCTTTGAACTTTTGAATTGAATTTTGATTTGGCTTTTGCTTTCTCTAATTCCTTTCCATTCTCCTTCATATATATATATATATATATATATATATATATATATATATATATATATATATATATATATATAATCCAGAAAAGTTTACATCGAAGCCTTAAGGAAAAAAAGTTGTAAAGAAGAGATCTGGCTATTCATGGCTTTGACCTGAATATGTCTACCATTACGTATCAAATTCAGGTTTGTATTAAAAATTATACATGTGCCTTTCTTGTAGATTATGACTGAATGAAAATGTTCAAATCCGAAACTTTAAAGACCACCAAAATCTATTCAACTGTAGAAGGTAGATAAAAAACAGCTGCCTGCACAGAATAAAATTTACCTTAGGCTAACAATACATGAATAAATAAATAAATAACCAAACAAATAAGTAAACAAAAACTAAACTAAACTAAAACCTAACAATTAAAAACTATTATTATCGTTAAAAACATAAACAACTCTAACATATTCTTCGTAAAAGCAGACAAAACTAGAAATTCTCATACAATAGATAAACAAGACTATAACAAACTACTAACAGAAAACATTACGAAAAACTACAAAAAATTAGATACAAGCGAACGTAATTGCATAGATATAATAAATACTGAAAGTAAACAAATCACCGATAAACTAAAAGATTAACGACAAAGTTTGTAAATTAAAACCTAAGGAAGCCTATATCTTATTTAAAGACCACAAAAGTAACTTTAGCAATAACCCTAGTACTGGCTTAATTCATTCGACCAGACCAGAAATAGGAAGAATTAGCAAAACAATTATATCTAAAATCAAAAGACATAGAATTAAACCAATGGGTGAATACTGCCGAAGCAATCGCTTGGTTTAACAATATCAAAAATAAGAACAAATGTACCTTCTTACAATTTGAAATAGTAGACTTCTACCCGTCTATATCAGAAGAACTCTTCAACATCGCCATAGATTTTGCCGATATGTATAGTGATTTATCCAAGGACGAAATCCACATCATTAAAAATGTAGGGGATCAGTTTTAATCAATAACGATGACCGATGGATTAAAACAAATATGACAAACTCCTTTGATGTGGCCATGGGTTCCCATGACTCTGCGGAGAAATCAAATCTTGTGGTGTTATTTATTTTATATACACTCACAAATATATTTGATAATACAGATATCGGCCAGTATAGAGATGAGTGATTAGCGATAATAAGAGATTCCAATAAAGTCAAGGAAGAAAACTTCAAGAAAATTAAACATATGGCAATGAAAAAACTAGGCCTAAAAGTAAAAGTACTGGCTTACATTAAAGCAACTCACTTTCTAGATGTCACGTTAAACCTAAATAAAAATACTTACGAACCATACCTAAACGATAATGCCAATCCAATATACATAAACCAAAAATTTAATAACCCCCCCCCCCATCAATCATAAAACATATTCCGAATTCTACCGAACGTAGGCTTATCAATAATTCTAGCAACGAAAGTGTTTTTAAAAATCAAGCAACATTTACAATACCGCTCTAAAAATAGTGGTTACCATAATACCTGAATTAAATATAAGAAACAGGACATAATACAATAAAAATAAAACGAGAAGAAAAAGAAATATAATCTACTACACACCGCCCTATAACCAGATGCTAAAAACTAAACTGAAAAAAAATTCCTAAATCTGATTGGAAAACACTTCCCTGTAACTAATCTCCTGCATAAAATATTAAATAAAAATAATCTGAAACTGTCATATGGCTGCTGTGAAAAGCTAGAAATGATAATTAAGACATGCAATAACAAAATACTAAAAGAGAAAAACAGAGAGGAAAACATAAAAACAAACTACATATAAAAGTGATAAATATAAGAAAAATAACACTAAGAAGAACAAAAATATAAACACTACGAATAGAAATAAACAAAACACTGATAGTAATCACCTGAATAGAAATGAAAAAGTTAGCGATGAAGAGAAAAGATGTAACTGCATAAATCGTACACTTTGTCCACTACAAAATAAATGCCTAAACAAAAGTATTGTTTACCAAGCCACAATATTTTCCAAGGAAAGACCGAATAACAAGAAGTACTGCGTGGGTATGACCTCCCTATATTTTAAAACCAGATATTATGACCACAAAAGCACATTTAAAAACAGAGAACGTCGAATTAATAAATCACTAACAAACCACTGTTGGGAGCTCAAAGAAAATGGACGCTCATCAATAATTGAATGGAAAATAATATGACAGGGCAGTACATGCAGAAACTTAGACGACCCGTGTAAATTACGTCAGAATAAAAAATTGAAAATCCTAAACTTTAAAGACCCCTCAAAATCTATTAAAATGTAGAAGTGAGATAGCAAACAGCTGCCTGTACAGAATAAAATTCACCGTGGACTAAAAATACATAAATAAACAAACAAATAAGTAAACAAAAAACTAAACTAAACTAAACCCTAACCATTAAAAACTTAAACCTGAAATAGAAATACAAAGAAACCACGTGTTAAAATAAGTTCATCCATTATATTGACACAAGAAAGAAACAGGATATAGGCCATTTTATAGAAAACAGAACAATAGAATAGGATATAAAAAGGAAAAGTAACCGGACCTTTGTTCGTGGAAAGCCCAACGATTGACTAAGATAACAGCAAATAATTTGATTGGTTAACTAGCTAGCCGTTATATAAAAAACCACAGTAAAACTAACTCCATGCATTTTAGCCTGAAGATTTCTTCAGAGATGAAACGCTAGACCCTCTGTGTAGCTTTATTGCCAAAAATATATTTTCATGGCTTACTATATATATATAATATAAAGTGAAAACGTTTCCAGCAATTTTTTTTAATTGAAAAATTACGCCTGTTTCTTCATAGCTATACAATCAGACCAAATCTGAATCTTATAAACATAGTTAATCTTCATTTATTCATGAAAATCCGACTTAACATTGTACATTTTCACCAAAGCATTCTTAACTTCGATACAATGGGTAGATGAACCTAAATGATCCGCCATATCTGATTCATATATATATATATATATATATATATATATATATATATATATACATGTTAATTTAAAATCTTAGACTTGAACATGAATTGCCACATACAGTGACGTTATTTTGTTAAATGTAGTTATTTGTTTGCACATTTTTAACAAACGTAGAACACTGTTATCGTGTGTTTCAATTTCGAATGGGTTAAATCCCTTGCGTATTTAATTTTTAGGTAATTGTTGAAAAAGGTTCATATACGCATTCGTGTGGACAGGGGCAAGTTAAAATATAAATTGTAGTAAAGTACGTTATTATGTTGCGTATCATGCGGTAGAACATATCAAATGAAAATTGGCTAGTCAGAGGAAACATTATTTGTCGCTTATATGTATTAGGGTCTAGATTTTAAAATCCGACGAGATAACTTTAATGCTATATATATATATATATATATATATATATATATATATATATATATATATATATATATCATCGTATAATATAACTATAATTATAATAATAAAATAATAATAATATCATACCAAAACAAAAATAAATATATATAACATCTATATATATATATATATATATATATATATATATATATATATATATATATATATATATATATATATATGAATCAGATATGGCGGATCATTTAGGTTCATCTACCCATTGTATCGAAGTTAAGAATGGTTTGGTGAAAATGTACAATGTTAAGTCGGATTTTCATGAATAAATAGAGATTAACTATGTTTATAAGATTCAGATTTGGTCTGATTGTATAGCTATGAAGAAACAGGCGTAATTTTTCAATTAAAAAAAAATTGCTGGAAACGTTTTCACTTTATATTTTAACTCTAGAATTGTCGAATATCCATTGAGTTTGACTAAATAACTAAAATGGATACATCGTCTCTCTCTTCTCTCTCTCTCTCTCTCTCTCTCTTTCTCTATCTATCTATCTATCTATCTATCTATCTATCTCTCTCTCTCTCTCTCTCTCTCTCTCTCTCTCTCTCTATATATATATATATATATATATATATATATATATATATATATATATATATATAAATGTGTGTTTGTTTGGTCGATGTTTGCAATAGCAAACCCCACAGTTACTGTTCATATTAAGCAAACATTAGAAGTGAATTTGACAAATTCATAGAGAAATAAAAACATGGGTGCCCGTTTGTAAAGCCGACTTATTACAGCGTCTAATGGGACTAGCGGAATCATACTTGTATAATGGATCCTAAGTCAGATATTTTGTAAGTAAACAGTCGATGAAGTATTTTCCAGGGGACATTTCTCGGAATCCAGAACAAGACTTTCTTTATTTTGTCGAACCCGGGGACAGGAGAAAAAGAATAAAAAGAATAAAAAGAAAAAGGTAGGCTTAGTTAATGTGTCCCCACCAAACAAAAAAAAAGGAAAAAGAAAACGAGAAATTTATGGCGAAAACTCGGTCAAGTGACTATTATTATTTCGCATTAAGTGTAGTTATTCATACGAGAGGAACGAATTTGATCTTGCAGGCAATAAATGAGTTTTTGTTGTTGTTGTTTTTTTGTTTTGTTTTTTTTTTCAAAATTATCAACCAGTTTTCTTCTATTGAAATACTGGATGACGTACCCGTCTACACGGGGTGATGGGTTATAGCAACAATTCCAATCATTACGTTCTTTTGATGTCTTTATGTGCATCTCCTTCTGTCACTGGAGACAGTGGATATTCTTTTTTATCTAAAAAATGGTCACCACTTACCAAGGTCAAAAGCCACTTGAGGATAAGTGTTAATAAGATAGAATAATAGTCAAAACCAAGTTCGAAAACTTGCGGGGACGGTTCGTGACAGGAATCTGTTGATATTAAATTTAAAGACGACCCTGTTGTAATCTGTAAGGAAGCTGTCCCGTGATAAGGAGTTCCTTTCCGAAAAAGCTATGGTCGTAGAAATTCCGCCAGAATAGAGACTTGCACGATTAGACGAGCACAGAGGTCAAAGCAATTTTTTTTAAATTAGTGTCTCCTCCGGGAGATACACTTTATATTTAGCTTAGAAGAACAACATAACTATACTAGGTGTGTTATTTTTCCCTACCGGTCCGTGTATACATCATTATACACTCATGTTGTCGTCGGGAACCCAGGTTCTTGCTTTTCTGTGAATACAATTACTCGGACGCCGATGTTTAGTTTTTAATAAAAGTATATTACAAAGAGAAGAACAGTCATATAAAAAAATCAGATAGAAAGATGACTTTCATACGCGTGTTTGAGAGTGAGCGAGATGGAGAGATGGAGAGAGAGAGAAAAAAAGAGACACAAAAAGGATAACTGATATATCGTCTCGTTAGATCTAGTGTCATTGTGCTTTAAGTTGGGGACGATACTCGGACACATTTTTCCCGCTTCAAGTCTCGCCAGGCAAGATACAGAAAATCTCCGTCCGGAAGTCACGTGGTTTCGTCGACTTCCGTATTCTGGGGTCACCTCTGACCTTTCAAAGTGTCACCCAAACTTTTCCATTTCACAACAGCAACCGTATTTTAAAAATTGACTTTCGCCTAAACAATTCGTTTCATCTCGAAATTACTTTTTAATTGATATTTTTACAGCCCAAATCAGATTTGAACTTCCCACGAGAACTGTGAACATTACTGTTGGGCATTTTGTTTTTGTTATTATATATAAGAAATTGCACTGTCTCTCATTTTTATATAAGCCTTGGAAATTTGAAGGTAATTTTTAAGTTTTCAAATGTCAGACTAGATTCCAAGTGCATATGCCAAAGTCGACTTTTATTGGCCCTCTTAAACCAGAGCTAAACAGTATTTATAGGAAGAGCAACTATTCCAGGAATTAAACGATATAACGGTTGCGTAGTCCCAACCCGCACTATTCTTGAACGATTATTGCTAAAGTGTATTGACAAAGGGAAATCAAAGACAACTGGAAAAATCGCTGAAGATCCTGAGATTCAAACGCTAAGCACCTATAAGCCTTATAAGTGAGTCACTTATCGGACGAACGTAACTTAAAAGAGCTTTATTAAAAAGGTGTATTAAATGTTGTTAATATCTTGAGACCCCGTCTCAGGAGAGTTTCCTAATAATTATGTGACATAACGAGGGCCGTGTTTAAATAGAAAAGGTTGAGGGATACTTTTAAGGATCAGAGGTTACCCCAGACGGAAGGTGTGAAACAACGTGATTTCGCGGGGAGAGGATCTTGACATTTAGCTGGCAATATTTACAGGAGAGAAGAAGTGTGTAGTGCTGCCCCCAAATGGAGAGGGGGCGAAAAATGTAACTAGATGTGATGACGCGAGCTATCTGTCTATCTTTCTCACTTTCTCACGCGTACAACTAACTCGCTGCTGTGATCTTTTCTATGCTCGTTAAATACACGAGGTCGTTCTTGGCCTTTTGGCTAAGATCAAAGTGTAGTATCTGTTCCGATGGATACTGCACCCCATACTGGTGTTGTCTTGACCTTCGGGTCTTGATTTACGCCAGTCAATGGGTCTGTCCTGTGCAGTTCTGGGAGGTCCACCTTCCCAGGCTTTGCCTCCCCTCTTTGGGGAGGAGTAAGTTTATTGCTTACTGTCTGAGGCACCTCTACCGGGGAATGCCGACGGGGCTGCCCAGGCAATTTTTAAACCCCACTTTCCCGACCCGACCTTGGGTCACATCTTACTTGTGGGAGTAAGATAAAAACTGGCCTTGTGCCTAACTCCTGGAGAGGAGTAAATCAATACTCTTTTTAAATAAACCTTTTTATTAATAAACACTGGCATCCGAACGGGTTTTCTTTCTGCAGACAAGAACCTGGGTTCACGATGACGACACGGGTATATCCTGGTTTATACACGCATCAGTAAGTGGAACTATAACAATGATGTACGCGGTGGACTCTTTATTTCGTTTAGTAGGCGCCCGATACTTTGGAAGAATCAAAATGATACAGCATGGTGAAACCTGTTTGAAAACAGAGCATACCCGGCCGTGGTAATAAGCTAAAATGTTCGTAATTTTGTTGTGTTAAAACTTCATTAAAAATTTCAATTTGTTTAAATCTTTGGGAACCTATACAATATGCTGCCATTTGCATGTAAACATCTGTTCAGCTTGAAACCCTTAGGCATCCCTAGAGATCTCTCTATGAGAATTAAATGGATATATTAAAAAAAAAATGGCAGCCATAAATAGACCCGCTTATCAGTAACAACGAAGACTCCTGTCAGATACGTTTAGTTGTACTAGAAGAGTTTATATACATTTTATCCCTCCTCTGCTGAATTAGACAATCATCTGATAGAATGGTGGTACATGGAATCTGGAGATTTGCGGTGATTGATGGAGACAAAAATAAAATTAACTGACAATACAACCATTAATTCCGATGCTTCTTTAGTTTATAGCATACTTAATTTTTTACAAATATTTGTTCTCATATTTGAAACATGAAAATGTTAATTGCTATAAAATATTGAATTTTCAAACATCAAAATTGTATTAATTAAATTTTTTAAAGTTCATAGCATACTTAAATGTTAACAAATAGCTTTTTTCATATTTGAAACATAAAAATGTTAATTGCTACAAAATATTGAATTTTCAAACTTTAAAATTGCATTAATTATATTTTGCATTAATTATATTTTGTAAAGTTCGTAACTTACTTAAATGTTCATAAATTGCTTTTCTCATATTTAAAACATGAAAATGTTAATTGCTATAAAATATTGAATTTTTAAACTTTAAACTTATATTAATTATATTTTGTAAAGTTCGTAATATAAGAATATTTGAAACATAAAAATGTTAATTGCTATAAAATATTACATTTTCAAACATAAAAATTGTATTAATTATATTTTGTAAAGTTCGTAACATATTTAAATGTTCATAAATAGCTTTTCTTATATTTGAAACATAAAAATGTTAATTGCTATAAAATATTACATTTTCAAACTTTAAAATTGTATTAATAATATTTTGTAAAGTTCGTAACATACTTAAATGTTTATAAATAGCTTTTCTTATTTTTGAAACATAAAACTGTTAATTGCTATAAAATATTGATTTTTTAAACTTTAAAATTGTATTAATAATATTTTGTAAAGTTCATGGCATACTTAAATGTTTATAAATAGCTTTTCTCATATTTGAAACATAAAAATGTTAATTGCTATAAAATATTACATTTTCAAACTTAAAAATTGTATTAATTATATTTTGTAAAATTCGTAACATACTTAAATGATTATGAATAGCTTTTCTCAAATTTGAAACATAACAATGTTAATTGCTTTGAAATATGTAATGTTCAAACTTTAAAATTGTATTAATTATATTTTGTACAGTGTCTATTTACTTATGCCGTGTCTGTATATACATCTAAAATATAAAATTATCCTGTGAGATTCGTAATGTTCGACGTAAACTTTATTTACGCTGACATATCAAACTGTTTTTCTAACTGAAACATTTTCAGTTGTTATTTTTGTACCATGTTATTGGCACTTTGCTAAAGTTTATTTGTAAAGCTACATAGCCCAGTCCAGACAACTGCTAATTTAGAAACATTTTTTTCAATAATGGCATATACATCAAAATAAACCAATATTTGTTTTGTTTTATTTAAGAGGTATCTCTCTTACAAATAAAATTGTATATATTTTTCTGTACAAGTTTTTGAAAGAGTGAGCACAAATAAAACTGAAAAACTGCACAACGCAGGGTAGATAAGCTCGTATATACACACATTTTTAATAATTAGCAGCTGTTTCTTTACAGCGATACAATCAGAGCGTAGGTAATAACAAAGTCTAAATGTTATAGGCAATTGAATTTTCTTATTTTCTTAATAGAAATCGCTCATGAGAAAGCACGAAGCCACTTGATGTAAGGATCTATAAAACAATACCACTTCAAGGTCAAAATGTAGCCAACTATAAGTGTTAGATCGATGGATTCCGACCCAGAAAACAGCAATTCTTCCGCCTTGTCAGAAACATCGCTCATGAAATGTGAGGACTAAAGGACACAATAAGACAAACGAGAGTTACGAGGCTGCCGAAATTAAACTAAAGTTAGTCACTTTCTACTCTCCTCAAATTTACAGAACAAAACTTACTATTGAGAACCAGTAATCTTAAAAATAAAACACACATTTCTTTTCATCCGAGACTTTGTTTTCGTCGGAGAATATTTTAATTCATATATATATATATATATATATATATATATATATATATATATATATATATATATATATATATATATATATATATATATATATATATTTGCCCATGGATAACATATTAGTCCATTTGTAACATCTACTATCAATTGAGTTTAACACTTGAATTTGACTACACAATCAATATATATATATATATATTTAAAGAAAGAAATATTAATTGTTTTTTAATCTTACAGACACTACTGTTTCTTGCTTTCGCAGTCATCAGTGTAAGATATGCCAATTACTGTTGGTCAAAGAATTCAAACCCAGTCACAAAGTCACTCTTGACTCTGCAGTATGTCATTCTTCCCCTCAGCCACCAACACTTACCACAAAAAAAGAAAAAGAATTAAGATCTATATTACGTCGAAGCAGCAAACTTAGAAAGCTAGTCAAATAGTGTTCAAATGCAGACGTAGGAACATTGCATTATATATATATATATATATATATATATATATATATATATATATATATATATATATATATATAATTATTATTATTTGATGTATCCACATATAATGTTATAAGAAGATATAATATTTCATTATCGATTTGCAGTATTTACTTTAACAATGCTCAATACGTGAGTATATATATATATATATATATATATATATATATATATATATATATATATATATGTTAACCTGAACCGCTGGACAGAATGTCTTGAGAATTGACATGTGGAGTACTGACCTATCAGTGAAGGTTATAGGCTATATACGAAATATATCACTTAAACGCTAGGGGTCACCACCTCACTATTGTAAACTGTTTTCCCTTTGATTCAAAGGAAATTTAAACAATAGATGATGTATATTCCCCAAATCCCAGCAAATTTTGATAATATTAAGAGGGTCCCCGCAGGCACAACTTCTCCACTGAAACCTGTTTTCCTTTTGACATACTAGGAAGTGTACTTTCAATATACTTGTATTGACATGCACAACTTGCATGTGAACATAATTGAAATATGGTTGCGTCTCTGGTCGCCCCTTAAAGAAGCTACTGACAATTTTCGAAGATGTTACACAATGTAATTAACCTATTTATTAGCGTTAGTTTAAGAATATTAATATATATCTGAATAGCTCGGTGAGTAAGATATCTACCTGATAGCATCGAGGTTGCTGTGAAAGTAAACTCTCCCTACCATGATGTTGCATATGATGCTATCCCACAATCTAACCTGGCCAACACCGGGTAGCTCTGCTAGTATATATTTATATATATATATATATATATATATATATATGTATACACATATATATATATATATATATATATATATATATATGTATACACACATATATATATATATATATATATATATATATATATATATATATATATATTATTCATCAGCCAATTCCCCTCCGAAACTAAGATCCTAATTCGGACTATTGAAAGGATCTATCAAAGGATATCTAGACATGAGGTGTCTCTTATATTCAACAATACTTGCATGCAAGAGAAGATGCTGCCTATATATATATATATATATATATATATATATATATATATATATATATATATATATATATATATATATATAATTTATGTATAATCAGTGCGCCAACCACTCTAATTTAAAAAGATGTAGACTTGAAAGATAAAAGTTTGTATCTTATATATTTGTAATCTGTAACACCTCAGAGTTATTAAAAGTAAATATACTTAAAACCACTCATTGTAAAATCCACACCATTAAGAATAGTTAAGTAGTGACTCTTTGTATCAAAAGCCGGAAACATATTATCTTCAATGTAATCTTCAATGTAATGATTCCGTAATAAATCTTCAATGTAATGATTCCGTAACGTTACAGTATTTGTTTTGTAGATTAAATGCACTCAATACCACTTCAGCAATCGATTGCAACAAAAAAGTTCCGTAAACGAGATACACTAAAAGAGCAATTTTGAAAAAAAAAATACATGCAAAATATTAGATTTACTCAATAAAATATACACGTATTTTTATTAGTATGTCTAAAATAACTATCAGACACCTCGTATCAGTTTTTTCATAATATAAATTGTGAAACTCCTGTTTTTAGTAAAAAACATAAGAAAGTTGTCTAAACATATTTCAAACACGTCGAGAATACATCTACAGTCCGACACTGACTTTGTTGGTGTCGGGCTGAGGTATCGTCATGTTCAGTTTTAGGGAGTCCACCCTTTCAGGCTTTACCTTCTCTTTAAGAAAAGGGGTTATTTTATCGCTAATTACCGGGGAATTCCGACGGAGCTGCTCAGGCATTTTTGAGGGACATAGTGCGCGTATCCTGACGCACTGGCTTTTAAACGTAACACCTGGTTTTGTGTCTAACTTCCTGGGGAAGTAAATGATACAGGTTATTATAATAGAAATCAACAAGCTATTGTTAGATACGTATTTTTTCTTTTTTACTGTAGAATATAAACTAATTTTACCAAAGAGTGAGTTTCTCATATCTTTGTTACGGAATGGTTAACATATGACTGAATATACATTAGGTTACAAAATAACTTCAAATAAACCCATCTTCATCATGAGATGATTTATTTACCAATCATGTACATCCGATATAGCAAGGTAGCTGTGTTGTTCTGTCTATGTAGTTACGTACGCATTCTGATTCTTCTTAATTGCAAGAAGCTGGGTATGTTCATGTTGATGTTAACTTGGCTGGGTTCCTCATAATAATGGTGTCCAGGATGCCATTGACATATCTTCTGTCCTACTGTGAGTTTGTGCATAATAATAAGTAACACGAAGAAGATGCTGACGGAAAGCTTTTTTAGTTACTTCCTAATGCAGAAACATGTTATCCATAAAACCACCATTCGTCGTGCACCAACGAATAACCTCTCTTTCTTAGACAAAGTGTAAGACAGAATTTCTAAAGTAAGATCAAGCAGTGTCTGCCAATAACCACCCCTTGTTGCATGGCCAGTGTATTGTATCTCTGTGCCTTTTTGACAATTACTTCCATGGGATTTTCTCCAATGAACTTTATGCACTTGAACATCCACAACGTAAATACTTCTGATTCGCCCCACTAGCAGCAAAATCCTACCCATTCACTGTAAAGATATATAAATGCCGGAAGATTTCCTACTCCAATAGTATTATTCAGCGGAACGCTTGCCTTTGGAATTCCCTCCCTGCTGCCTGTATGTGATGTTGACAAATATCTTGCTGCCCAAATTCCTACCCAGATCGCATCCTATAAATCTGGACCTTATCATACTAACCCCTTATGCTTCAGTGGCAGTATGGCCTGTGTAGGACGAATAAAAGCAAAGAGAATGTTTATACATAATGAATGGTCATTGCTAACAGTTTGACCCATTGTTATTTCTTTATGTCAGCGTTATAAAACCTAACTGGACACTTTGACTGCGGTGAGTTATCGAAGCAAAGTTCCGTTTATTTTAGGTACATACAGGAAGAAAGTTATTTACAGTGGTTATAGTCGACAAATCATGCGTAAATCTTCTACATCAAATGATGACCTAACAAGGGTTGACATGCCGTAAGACTCAACAGCTACCCAAATCTCAAACATTAATTACCTTTGCACTTTACTATTTTCTTTTGTTTTTTTATGTGAGTTTTATTTACTTTGCTTTTCCAAGTTAACTTGTAATCTATTGGCGATGTCTTCTCTTTCCTACAACCTCTTTCTTACAGAAAAGAAGTTTCTAGTCTTTCTCTACTCTATCGTTATGTACATGCTCGCCTTAGTGTCATTCTATGGTTTCCGCCTTCACAACAAACACTCGTCTAGATACAACCACTGTAAATAACTTTCCTTTCTTCCTGTATGTAAAACTAAACGGAACTTCTATGAGCAAAGTTTCTTTCCAAGAACTATCCGTCTGTTGAACACAATACCGCAGAGTTTCTACCCAAATGATAAAAACATGGTCATTTTCAATTCCAATGTTAACGAATTCTTGTTGAGCCGTCCTCTTAAATAATCAAATTCTGCCCGGTTTCATCAATTGTTACCAATCCCCACAGTGTTGTTTCACCGTTCACCTAACAAAGTCATTAACCCTTATCCTCGACTGGCCTTTGGGTCTTAATAAGCGGTACTCGTTAGTACAAAGATATCATCACTCTTCGACCTAAGGTAATCGTCTATCAACTTTATATCTTCAACCCTTGGACAAAGTGTTGATACTTATTTTAGTCTTTCTTTCATCTACACGCTAATATATACAACTGCACGCTAATATATACAACTACACGCTAATATATACAACTGCACGCTAATATATACATCTATATACGCATGTATGATCATAAGCATGATCTATAAAGACAATGTGCATCGCATCGGATTTCTTCACTGTCATCTCTTCCTCTTCCGTGACTTTGTAGGTGATTTTTTTTTTACATCAGCTGTAGAGCTGGACAGCCTGTAAAAAGTTGATGTATATGTGCACAATTATGAATTTTATATGCAGTTTTTGTTCATAGATATATTGCTCAAGAAAATAGGGTAAAAATGCCTTTAATTTATTATCAATATAAACGTAGTGTGTCAGTGTCACATGGCTATGTTGGTTAATTTACACACTACGATTGTTCTTAATATGTCAGCTGTTTTCATCAATGCTGTGGTTTGCATTGTTTAACTCCACCCTCTTATTCTAGTTTCTTCTAATCTTTCTTCAATATATTTTAGAAATGTTCGTAGTGTTCCTGCAATTACTGGTAATACACTAGTTTTCATAGTCCCCTCAACTCTCGGGTAAATTCCACATATTTACTTAGTTTTTATCTCTCTTTAAGCTTCATCCTGTCATCAGTTTGGATGAATAAAATTAGTTAACATTTCAAAGGCCCAAAGGATTTCATTTTTTAATATTGTCCCATTTTTATTTCATACCATTTATTTCATTTTTTAATATTGTCCCATCTTTATTTCATACCATTTATTTCATTTTTTAATATTGTCCCATCTTTATTTCATACCATTTATTTCATTTTTTAATATTGTCCCATCTTTATTTCATACCATTTATTTCATTTTTTAATATTGTCCCATTTTTATTTCATACCATTTATTTCATTATTTAATATTGTCCCATCTTTATTTCATACCATTTATTTCATTTTTTAATATTGTTCCATCTTTATTTCATACCATTTATTTCATTTCTTAATATTGTCCCATTTTTATTTCATACCATTTATTTCATTTTTTAATATTGTCCCATCTTAATTTCATACCATTTATTTCATTTTTTAATATTGTCCCATCTTTATTTCATACCATTTATTTCATTTTTTAATATTGTCCCATGTTTATTTCATACCATTTATTTCATTTTTTAATATTGTCCCATCTTTATTTCATACCATTTATTTCATTTTTCAATATTGTCTCATCTTTATTTCATACCAGTTATTTCATTTTTTAATGTTGTCCCATCTTTATTTCATACCATTTATTTTATTTTTTAATATTGTCCCATCTTTATTTCATACCATTTATTTCATTGTTAATATTGTCCCATCTTAATTTCATACCATTTATTGTGCAGTCGTTTGCGTAGTTCCCAGTTGACTACCTTACCAACCCACTCATGTCTATTATTATATTTCTTTTGTCCTGACTTGTTTCATGCACTTATCATGTGCCTTACTGTTTCCCCTGTTTGTCCGTAGTGTCAACATTTGTTATCTTATACTGAGTCTTGTATCTATTATATATTTGGTTTGGCTGTTATTAGTGATTCCGTTTCTCTTTTGAAATACCCTTTTTCAGCCGTGCTTATGTTTGTCTAACATGTTACATCTGTACACTCTGACACGCATCCATAACCATAGGACTTTTAGCATGCTTGGGTTACAGATAAAATCGAAGAGAGACATATGTATATTACTGGATAATGGCGGTTAACACTTGTGCAACAACAGTAATGGTGTCTAAAGTACCATGAGTAATATAGATTTCGCTAAGGAAACACATCGACAGACGCACACACACACACACACGCATATATATATATATATATATATATATATAACAATTGGGTAAGTTCATTTCTTTTAATTTTTTTTATTTTTTAAGCATCTTTAAAATTCCAAAAAGAGGCAAACTACCTTTAAGAATATGTTAGATGCAGATATTTTTATTAAAATCGAGATATTTATTTTTCATTTTTACGATTTTTCTAATAATGTCGCTCGGTATAACAAGCTTCATCAGAAATTTAAATAAATAAAAGGTATTAACCTTATTTGTTTTTCGTAAGAGTTCTCCTTAAGATTATGAAGAGTCGCAAAAATGAATCGTGGACGAGTCCATTGGGGGTTGGACGTCGACACAGAAAAAATAGCGACTTGATAACTGTTAAAAAGGAAAGGTTCCGCAGTGCAAGCGAGACTTGAAAGGCGGCGGTTTCAGAAACGCGAAGAGCCGAAGCGTTTGGTGATCGGAGTATCGAAGTACTAGAAGAATGGGAGTTTACCGTTGTTTATGGCATCGATGAAGCTTTATTTGATATGGTACCCAAGCCCGTCTTGCTGTTAGGCTTTCGTGTCCGCTGACTGAAAATGCGACCCCTAAGCAAGTTGGTACTGTGAAGGAATCACCTGACTTGTATTTCATCAAAGTGCTTGTGGAACAATTGCTTCAGTTCACGCTCGGATAGACAATGCAGAACAAATTGCTTTCCAATCGAATGTATATAAGAACGAGTTTCTTGTGGAAATCAAGTCTGAGATCTCAGCAAGAAAAATACTTTTATGAGACAAAAGTATGTCAAAAGATTTGTATATGTGTGTGCGTAGCCGGAGTAAACCATCCAGTGATGGGAAATAAAGAAAACCAAAGTTTTTCATATACGTTCTGTTCTTTGTCATTCTTGTTAGATCTTACCGGGTACCCCTAAAACAACAGGTAATACAACACTTCCTGGTCTTGTTAAAGTGGCGTCAGATGTTGTGTGGACTTAACAATTTGATGCCCCTTTTAAATTTAAGAAAGTTTATATTTAAGCATCTTACAAATTTTTAAAAAAAGGCAAGATGTCTTCAAAAAACTATGTGTTAGATTCAGATATTTTTTATTAAAATCAAAGTATATATTTTTTTCATCTTGACTTTTTCTCTAATAATTAATATATCGGTAAGACCAAGAGACCACAAGAAAGATAGACTATACCCTAGTTTACTGGTTAATTGAGGACGAGGGAAATTAATGTTCTTCACTTCCTTACTTACTCAACGATTTACAGGTAAAATAGAACTTTCATGGAATATTCGAATATCTATGTATCTCATATAAAGCTCTAGGATTAGCCCCAGGAAGGGGCCCCTTGATTTCTGAGAACTTCGACTGAAGTAAAATTAAACAAAAAAGAGATATTAACAATGCATATCACATGTATACTATTCGATGATAAATAAAGCATAACGTTTGTTAGAATGTATATATACAATATATATATAAATTTAAACCTATGAAAGGAAACCCCTTCTCACTCTGGCGGATGGACGGTCACGACATGCGTAGCATTGTATCTCTTTTCAGCCGTTAGTTGTTCCTCTTTATTGTCACAACAATTTAATATGTTATATCTGCGTAGGTATATACAATCGTGGAGCAACTTTTTCAAATTAAGTTTTTGAAATATAATTAAGATTTACAAATTAACCGTTTCAAAGTAATGGATTGACAATCCGATGTTGAAAAGTGTCTGACTTTTCTATGCATATCATAAATCCTTCTTAAAAGTTATTGTAGAAAATTTCATTTCTCGGATCCATTAAAATACCTATTTTGTGGCCCACTAGCTAATATATATATATATATATATATATATATATATATGTGTGTGTGTGTATCGAGGCAGCATTTTTTTCTTTAAGACACGTATTATTAAAAATAACCGACAATTTTTGTCTGGCTATTTTAGTGTTGATCCCTTCAATTTTCCGGATTAAAATCTTAATCTCGGAAGGAAATTGGCTGATGAAACTGCCATAGTGTACATGTTGGTCCAGAGTACTTTCTGACCCGTCTGGGTCCATCGTCAGTGGAATAATGACAAACAGGTAAAGACCTGGAGTGAGATTTTTAATTAATTATGGCGGGAAAATTTAACTATGTTTATTAGGTAGTATAAGCATTTAAGTATATTAGTGCTAGTGTTAAAATTAATCTTGTTAATAGCAGGTTTTTTAGTTTTAATGAGTAAAGCTTCTAGTATGTATTAGTATTATGTTCTAGGATTTTAGTATTGTCTACGAGAAGTTTTCGGATTTGAGAGCGGGGACAGGAATGTTCATTAGTAAGGTGTCTAGCTATAGCACTATTATCGGATAGATGCATGGTCAACCTCCTGGACAGAGTTGTGGTGGTCGAGCCAATATATACGTGTTCTTGTTGGTTGTCGGAGACACAGTATCCCAAAGGACATTTAAACTCGTATAATAGGCCCGTCCTATCCAAGACTCTAATCGAGGGTGAAGAATTATTTGTAATAATAAGATTAGTAGTTTTAGTTTTATTGTAGTAAATAATTAGTTTAACTTTTTTTATTTGGGTCGGTGGGAAGTACGTTTTTATTAATAATATTTTTTAAGACCTGTTCATCTGTTTTATAGTTATGGTGAAATTGGTTACGGTAAAATAGTTTGATAGTCTTGTTGAGTGGAGAAATGGATTCATTGTTCTTGTTATTATTATTACTGTTACCCAGACGGGTCAGAAAGTACTCTGGACCAACATGTACACTATGGCAGTTTCATCAGCCAATTTCCTTCCGAGATTAAGATTTTAATCCGGAAAATTGAAGGGATCAACACTAAAATAGCCAGACAAAATTTGTCGTTTATTTTTAATAATATATATATATATATATATATATATATATATATATATATATGTCGCTCCTCAAAAAAGTAGAGCACTATATGGTAGTATTAACACAGCATGACGTCACTTGCTTTATGCATCGTTTCTTCCCTTAATAGAAGTAGAATGCCTCGACGTCAAGCTGCCGTTAAAGTGTTAAAATTATCATAGTATATTCGCTGTTACAATTGGCATAGCGATTAGCGACGTCGGATTGGAGTCGAAAAATGCTTGTAGTCCGGGGTTTCGAATCGCATGACCGGTAGTGAATAGTCATATCTCTATTCTAATGAGTCCCGATTGAAAAAGGACGAAACGTATACGTACATAGATAATAAACAATAATAATATAATGCATTCACCACCTTTCAAACATTTCTCAACTTTTTATGAACACCCATAAATCTAAACACACTTTTATTTATATATTTATTCATTGCGCAATCAAAATGATCATTAAACCTTTTTGGCTTTTCCATGTGGGTGATGTATGACAGCGTTGCGTAGGTAAAACATATGCATCATTTTGACCCACCATCAGCCAAGTACATCGGCAAACAATGAGATCACGTTGGTAAATAAATGTTGCTAAAAATAGATGTTTTTTTTAATCGTTCGATTATGAACTCATTAATGTATCTACATTTACGTATTATGAACTCATTAATGTATCTACACTTACGTATAATAACTGAAATAATGTACATTGTTCATTAATAATGAGACGCACTTTGAACTGTTAACAAGTGCAAGTGATCACGTTAAGAAATACTTCAAAGTACTCAAAAACACATTGGTCCCTGAAACCAGAACGCCCCAAAAACGGTTATAGAAAAAGCGAAATAGCCTTATTCTTTATCCGATAAATTTATAGTTACTGAGCAGAGGCTTGGTTCCTATGACTTTTGGAGAATAACAAACAAGGTTTGGAACAGACGTAAGACATTTCAAATCAAATCAAATTTATTGGTTAAATAAAATAGCACAGTGTGAAAGAAATGTAAACTGTCAGTTAGAATATGTGTACATCTATATATTGTCTGAATGTTTTTCTAAGGCGACCTTAAACCTGGATATGGTAGGTATCGTAACTAACTCCTCTGGTACGTTTTTTCTACGGACAGAGAATGCAACTTTTCTTCTAATAAAATGAACGCCCCGATGATACATCTTTTGTTGAGTACCGTGAAGACCACGACTTGGTGCTTGAGTAAAAAACTCCTTAAAAGGTAGATTTAAATTCCCGTTGCTGACGTAGTACGTCAGAATTGAGCCACTTCCTATCATCCGCTGCTCAAGTTAGAGGTAATAACATAATCCACTGCTCAAGTTAAAGGTAATAACGTAATCCGCTGCTCAAGTTAAATGTAATAACGTAATCCACTGCTCAAGTTAAAGGTAATAACATCATCCGCTGCTCAAGTTAAAGATAATAAGATCATCCGCTGCTAAAGTCAAAGGTAATAACATCATCCGCTGCTTATGTTAAAGGTAATAACATCATACGTTGCTCAAGTTAAAGGTAATAACATCATCTGCTGCTCAAGTTAAAGGTAATAACATAATCCGCTGCTCAAGTTAAAGGTAATAACATCATCCGCTGCTCAACTTAAAGGTAATAACATCATCCGCTGCTCAAGTTAAAGGTAATAACATTATCCGCTGCTCAAGTTAAATGATATAACATCATCCGCTACTCAAGTTAAACGTAATAACATCATCCGCTGCTCAAGTTAAAGGTAATAACATCATCCGCTGCTCAAGTTAAAGGTAATAAAATCATCCGCTGCTCAAGTTAAAGGTAATAACATAATCCGCTACTAAAGTTAAAATTAATAACAACATCCGCTGCTAAAGTACAAAGGTAATAACATCATCCGCTGCTCAAGTCAAAGGTAATAACATCATCCGCTGCTCAAGTTAAACGTAATAACATCATCTGTGGCTCAAGTCAAAGGTAATAACATCATCCGCTGCTCGAGTTAAACGTAATAACATCATCTGCTGCTCAAGTCAAAGGTAATAACATCATCTGCTTCTCAAATCAAAGGTAATAACATCATCCACTGCTCAAGTAAAACGTAATAACATCATCTGCTGCTCAAGTTAAAGGTAATAACATCATCTGCTGCTCAAGTTAAACGTAATAACAGCATCCACTGCTCAAGTTAAACGTAATAACATCATCCGCTGCTCAAATTAAAGGTAATAACATCATCCGCTGCGCAAGTTAAGGGTAATAACATCATCCGCTAATAACATAACATATATTTTGGGGAAAAAGCTCTTACTCCTTTCCTTTCCTTTTTTCTACTATACTAATTCATGCGCAGGTCTGACCGAATATTTTCTGTGAAGCCAGTGTTTATCCAACTTGCACACTCACAACTTCTTGCAGCTTGTTTAACGGTGCAGCGAGAAACCCCCAAAACAAGTCTTCCAACGATGTAACCTAATGAAGAAGACGTTACAAGGCATATTGTAGTTGCAGCACACGATGTTGAAGGTTAGAGTAAGTGCACTACACAGCCGCCTACACCCCAGACAGTAGAAGTTGAGGGCCTCCATCCTTGTTCGTATGCCATTGTGTGAATCTAGGTGCTGGATATCCTGATCGAAATAGGGGGATGAAGCCTGGATGACATATTCGACAAGACACGTACAACGGTAGGAAGATTGCGCTGTCACGTTGGCAAAGGAGATACACGAGAAAGATCACACCACGTGCGTTATTTGCGACCTGAAAACATTGTGCAATATTAGTAAAAGAGGAGTTGACCAAAACACCCGAGTTCTTGAACTGAATCGTTTCGCCAAAAAGCAATTCTTCATCTACTTATCCCCTCTCTCTGCTGGTCCTTATTTTCCATCTTCTATTTTATTTGTCGCTCTATCTTCGTCTTCCTCTTTTCTTCATTCATCTTCTTCTTCTCTCTCTCTCTCTCTCTTCTTTTTCTTCCTCTTCTCCTTCTTCTTCTCTTTCTATTTCGTCGTCTTCTGCTCCCTCTTTCCTTTTCTTTTTCCACTTCTCCTTCTCCTCCTCCTTTGCCTTCTCATTGTTCTTCTATTTATATTCATATTTCTCTTCCTCCTCCTCCTCCTCCTCCTCCTTTGTCGCCTCTTTCTTTCTTTCCTCTACGCCTTATCTTCCTCCTTCGTCTCCTTCTTCCTTTTCTCCTATGTCTTCTCCTTCTCAATCTCCCACTCATTGACATTGAGAGACACATCTTATAGGTTTGACCGTGTTCAGACCTGGTAGAAGTATTTACGGCAATATTCTAAGTCACTCTTAGAGCAATAATCTTGACGTCATCTACAAAAAGAAAAACATAATAGGAGATGCCCTATAGCGGAAATATTGAGGAACACAAAAAACAGCAAAGGGTGTAGTACCGAGATTTAGATTACCCCACTAATTTCACTAGAACCATCAGACAGAGACTTGTTGACCGTCAGTCGAAAGTTACGGTACAAGAATGAAGGCTCATATCGGTCTTAATACATGGTTGAAAGCCATAGGCCTGAAGCTTGTAGAGCATGATTCACTATGCTGAAGGCCTTGGCAAAGTCGATAAAGACAATGTCGGTTGCATCGCAATCATTTATGATTTCAGTGGCCCACTCCTCCCTAATCAGCAGATTGGTTAAGCAGGACAATTTCGGTATGATACAGTATTAGACTTGAGAGATTGATGCTGTGGCCAAGAGATAATATACATCTATTCCAACAATAGCTTATTGACATGACATACTTTGATCTCTTCAGCATCTGATGAAGCCAAACATTTTGCAAATAACTTTGCATCTAATTCTACCCATTGGCACCAAGGCAACCTAACTCCAGAATTTAGCTACTATGATTGTAAATACACTGACATCTATATATCTGTCCGCGATGTTGACAAACTTATAAAGAACGTTGATGCCAGCAAGGCCACTAGTTCTATTTATATTTCATTCATTGTTCCTAAGAGTTATCAATGGAACCTTGTTCCTATCCGTAAAAAGTATTGCTGAAAAGAAGAATACTTTCTCTTCTTGGAAACCTTCGTCGGTCTGTCCAGTGTTTTAAACCGTTGGAGATCGATCTTCTGCATCGAAGTACTAACCTATCAGTCTCCTCTGCCTCATAAGTAAGTTGCTTGAATCTGTAATAAATCAAGAAGTTGGCAACCACATCAGAAAAAGCTGTATACTTAGTAACAAGCAATGTAGATGTTATCCTGCAAGATCAGCTGATTGTAATATTACCAAGAATCAGTGAATTTATCGACGGGGGCTTAGCATTTTGTGGCAAACCCTATCAAATACCTTTGAGGGGGTTTGGCTCAAAAGTTTGCTTCACTATCTTGCTAGCTACAGAATATCTGAAAATGTCTACTCCGAGGACTGTATGTGGCAGCACTACGAAGAGCATTGGTGATACAAATCTTCCAACCTGGGTCACGTGTTACTTTTAACACTGTTTAAACAAAGTTTCGTTCCTTTCACCACCAACGCTCGAATTGCCCAAGTTTAAATAAATGGCTCTCTCCTTGAGGAATGATCTTGCTTTGATGAACTCCTAATACTGACTTTCATTCCAGACTTGAAATGGACGACCTAAATAAAATATGTTGCCAAGGACGCTGGGAAATAGTTGGAATATTCCCCCGCTCCAGAAAGTAGTTGACGCCTGATCCAATCCTCTATTTGTATAAGTCAAATAGTCCTAAGATGGATCACTACTGCCACATCTGGGGAGGTGCCGTGAAGACCATTTTTTCATTGCCTTTATAGAGTACACAATCGACTTCGCAATCTAGAGGGGATAATCTCTTTTCTTCACTTTTCTAAAAAAAAGACTTTATCGATATTTTCCATGCAGGTTCTTGACTGAGATCCAATCTCTGGTCCCACCTCTCAAAACATTTACAAGAACTCGTCTTACTATAACAATTGTAAATAACTTTTATGTCTTCCTCTGTGAGCCGAAAACCAAATAAGATTTTCATAAACAGTTTCTTTCCAAGAACCTTCCGTCCGTGAAGAAAAATACTTCTAGACTACTTCCCTGATGACTAAAACATGGTCTTCCTTAAGTCCACAGTCAATAAATAATTATTAAGTCGTTTTCTTATGTACTCAAATTTCTACTAATTCCACCAATCGTTACCAATCCTCTCATAGTATTCTTCATCATCCAACTGACAATCTCATTAACCCTTAACCTCGAGTAGCTTTAATAAATCGTGAGTCTTAATTACGAGACAAAAAAACTTCTCTGTGCATCTGGACAAGTCCATGATATAAAATAGGTAGTATAAGGTGATAACAGTTGTACTAACGTAGTAAAAAAAATATTGGATTCATCCAGATCTTCGTATAAAACGAGTCGGTATTTCGCCATGTCGGGTCTTAAGAGACAGAATCATTAGGGAAAAAAGCACTTTAAACCTGAATATATACGAGTTTGCGCGTTTTAATAGTTCAACGCTATTTATTTGTCATGAATCCCGAATTTGAATAGCTCCGTTACGAAATGTTGGCCAAGTCGGCGCCACTATCAGATTTAGCGTCCGGTTTTTCCCCCCATACCCACCACTTTTCTTTTTATCGAACTCCCCCTACCCTGCACGAATCACTTGAGAGATAACCGGTTTCCTCTTTTGAACCGATACTAGGTTATTTTAAGCAGCACAGGACGTGTGTATCGATAGAGGTTTAAATTGAGAGGTTAGACCCATCTTATCTTTCAAGGCTCAGTGGAAGAGACGGGGTCATTTGAAAAACGGAGGGAACGAAAACGAAGAATGAGATTTGTACCTGACACTTTATCAACTCAAGAAAGCCAATTTCTCTCCGATGTGTCACGTGTGTGTATGTGTGTGTGTAAAGAAAATATTGTATGTACTTACTTGAACATATACTTGGGCGTATTTGAGTATTAATTTAGAGAAGTAGAATTAGGTACGTAGATGTAATTTCATACAAACAAGACTAAAAATAAGTAGTTACTTAGAGGTACAAAGCTATGTCAAAATTAGTGTTAAGAATATATACACATATATGTATATATATATATATATATATATATATGAATATGAGTTGATATATATATATATATATATATATATATATATATATATATATATATATATATATATATGTCAAAATTAGTGTTAAGAATATATTATACAATATTATACTGATGAGTCCAAAGGAGGGTTAAGGTCGGATCTAGGACTTCTGGTTTGTTTCTTTCATAGGTTGTGGGCTGCGGCGTTGTCTGATTGTGGAAATAAGTATATATATATATATATATATATATATATATATATATATATATATATATATATATATATATATATATATATTATATATATATATATATATATATATATATATATATCCTGGATATTGAGCTGTATACTTTTCACGATAGGTGTTACCTTTCCTAAAAGTTCGCTTTTAGTTCACCACTGTAGTATCTGTTCCGATGGATACTGCACTCTATAGACCGGTGTTGTCTTGTCTTCGGGTCTTGATTCCGCCGGCTAATTGTCTGTCCTGTACAGTTCTGGGAGGTTCACCTTCCCAGGCTTTGCCTCCCCTCTTTGTGGTGGAATAAGTTTATTGCTTACTGCCTGAGGCGCCTGTACCGGGGAATGCCGACGGGGCTGCCAAGGCAATTTTTAAACCCTACTTTCCCGACCCGACCTTGGGTCACATCTTACTTGTGGGAGTAAGATAAAAAAAACTGGCCTTGTGCCTAACTCCTGGAGAAGAGTAAATCAATACTCGACATAAAATGCTCCGTGATACGCCGGCGATATAAGAAGATGTAATAATTTAAATACTTATATTTTTTAATAATATTTATATATCTTCGGATATGTAATCTAATCGCTCCTGATATATATATATATATATATATATATATATATATATATATATATATATATATATATATATTAAAGTGAAATATTTTGAAAATCAACAATCGTGCAATTTAAATGAAAAATTCATTTATTTAATTTTTTTTGCAAGCTTCTGTTGTAGAACAACTATCAGGCGAGACTGTCTTATAGTTTTCTTCCCTTCTTTTCTGCCTCCTCATTTTGATGGTATTAACCCCGAGGGGTCGAATCACGATATGAGCAGAAAGAGACGTCAAGTTCTTAAGACGTTAGGATAAGTGTAGTCCTGGCGATGTAATGCGCAGATTGGCGCTTATTTAAGTAAGGAAATGTACAACATCTTTGAAGCACGGGTTAGAATGTATTAAAGTAAATATTTTGAAAATCAACAATCGTGCAATTTAAATGAAAAATTCATTTATTTAATTTTTTTTTTGCAAGCTTTCGTTGTAGAACAACTTTGTCAAGCGAGACTGTCTTATAGTTTTTTTTCTTCTTTTCTTCCTCCTCATTTTGATGGTATCAACCTCGAGGGGTCGAATTAAATAAATGAATTTTTCATTTAAATGGCAAAGATGTAAATTTATATATATATATATATATATATATATATATATATATATATATATATATATATATATATATTAGTTAATTAATTTACAAATATTTTTTTATGTATAATTTTTTTAATTAATTAATCTATATATTAATATTTGTGTGCACAAAACGGGGACATGTTTCTGGCCATGAGCCGTCATCCGTATGACGATCCCGACTGGGATCGTCATGCGGATGACGGCTCATAGCCAGAAACACGTGTCCAGGTCTCCCCTTTATGCACGCAAAAATACAAAAATTAAATCATTTATTTGTAAATTAATTAATTAAATAATCTATATATACAAAAATTGATTACATGTCCGATTAAGACCGAATTATAATGCAGTCCTCTGAATATTCCTTTAAATAAACCGCCAAGGGTAGTGACAAATAATAAAGACGCACCGATAAACACCGGTAGACTATCGCCAGTAAAAACAATAACTAAATCAGCGTATCAATGATATGAAGGATATGTTTACATGTGACTCGTATGTGTCCATTCCAGCATCTCACACTTGAAGAGGTTAGTAACTTCGGTAGCATTGTAGATATTTTCCAAAACATAAGTAGGACACAAAATGTTAAAGTGTATACACACACACACACATATACATATATATATATATATATATATATATATATATATATATATATATATATATATATGTGTGTGTGTGTGTGTGTTTGTGTGGAGAGACAGATGTTATATATATGCATGCATACATGCATACATGCACATGCATTTACACTCAAACATATATATGAGATATATATAAGCATTTTCAAGTTAAATGAAGTAGTTTTATGCAATTAAACTTAACTCCGAGTGAATTGAAACTTGTATAAATGAATTAAATTATTATAATAAGGAATATCACTGAATGAAAAATTCTCTAATGTCCGCGTATTTTTAGTGAGGTAACCTTGTACCGAAATAATCCAAGATCGCGTCCTGGTGAGATTTTTCCCTCGTGTAACATTTTCTTTTCGTCGTTTATTTCTTTATTTTAGCGTACAATGACCTATGGTGTGGTGTAGATTTTGTTCAAGACTTTTCAATTTGAGAACTTTTCTTCTTTGTTGATTCTTCTGATGATCTTGAGGTGTAGCATATCCGATATTGATATAAAAATGTTAGTCGACTCACCTAAAGAGTAACGAGTCGTAAATAGAAATCTCACAGAAATGTCATGTTTTCTGAAAATGTGAAAAAAAAAAAATAGAAAATGAAAAACATGAGGACAAAAATAATAATAAAATACATAAAAATATATAAATATATGATATATATATATATAAATATATATGTAAAAAAATATAAATATATATAAACATTTTGAAAATTAAGAAAAACAAGGAAAATAATAATAAAATAAATTAAAATTAAATTAAAATAATATGTATATATATATATATTTATACATACATATTATACCTATATATATATATATATATATATATATACATATATATATATATATATATATATATATATATATATATATGATTATTTTTATTTGCACAGACATGTACAAAATCTGCGGCACCTGCATGTCGATGTTATCGATCAACAGTTATTATAAACTGAGATCTCATCAGGCAGAGTTAGAATCCGATCTTAACCTTAGATCATATATGGAAAGAATGAAATGGGGAAAAAAAGAAGAAGAAAAGAAATTTAAAATTTCAAAGTTTGGGAAGTCACGTGGTTGGGACCGTTAAGAACAAAATCCAAATATAAAATAAAATAAAATAAAGTGAAAAGAGAGACATAAAGGGTAGAATAAAAAGATAGATAAATAGAAAAATAGGTAGGTAGATAGATAGAAAAAAATGAAATCGTCTGTTGATTAAGACAGAAGTAGTGGAGAGGGAAAGGGAATGTACATGCAAAAAAATGTGTCAAAAAACCGTTGAAAGTTTTGTTTCCACTCAGGGTAAACCGCATATTCTCAAATCAGTTGTAATCAGTGGCAGCATATATATGTGTGAGCATATATATATATATATATATATATATATATATATATATATATATGGATTTTGTTCTTAACGGTCCCAACCACGTGACTTTCCAAAGTTTGAAATTTTAAATTTATTTTCTTCTTTTCCTTCCCTATTTCATTCTTTCCAAATATGATCTAAGGTTGAGATCGGATTCTAACTCTTCCTGATGAGATCTCAGTTTATAATAACTGTTGATCGATAACATCGACATGCCAGTGTAGCAGATTTTTTACATGTCTGTGTAAATAAAAATAATCATATATAAAAGCTCTATTTGATAATGAGCACTTTTTATGAAGCCGGTTTAAATTCTTTGGATTACTACGCTGTGGATGTTTTACCTGGATTATATATATATATATATATATATATATATGATAATTTTATTTACACAGACATGTACAAAATCTGCGACACTGGCATGTCGATGTTATCGATCAACAGTTACTATAAACTGAGATCTCATCAGGCAGAGTTAGAATCCGATCTTAACCTCAGATCATATTTGGAGAGAATGAAGTGGAGGGATAGAGAAAGAGAAGAAGAAGGAAAGAAATTTAACATTTCAAAAATTAAAGCCGTTAAAAAATTAAAGCCGTTAAAAAATTAAAATTAAAATTAAAAATTAAAAATTAAAAAATCAAAAAATCTAAAAATCTAAGAAACAAAAAACAAAAAACAAAAATCTAAAATCTAGAATCTGAAACAGACAGGGCAAATAAATAAATAAATAAATAAATAAAAATATAGGGTGGAAAGACGAACAAATAATGATGAGGGGAGAGACACATAGAGGGAAAAAAAAAAAAATATATATATATATATATATCCGCAGCACGACAATTAGAATGGAAAAAATATGTGTTACTTTAAGTCAAAATATATACTTTTAAAATCTTAGAATTAAAAACGATTATAAATAAGAAGGTAAATTATTCAGGTTTTTGATGATCGATATCGGCGAGGAAATAATTGGAACTCTATAGCAAAACAAACCAACACTTGTAATAGTGGTTGATTACAATCCAGAAGGATGGCATCAAATATTGGAACTAAAGGCAAGGACTTCATTTACACGGTCACTTATCATGCTAAAATTAGTTTGTGTGTTTTAACCTATTCAAACAGTTAATGAGTTTGGCATATGTAAACACAAATAAAACTCTGCACATAGATCTACAATTGTTCTTTTCTGTTTGTTTACTTGTTTGTTCATGATAGAAAGTCCAGATTTTCAAAACGGCACAGAAAATTGGTCAATCTGAAGGTAAGCTTAATCAACATCCAATCACCGCAAACCTCGGGATTCCATATTTCCCTGTTAACTGACTGAATGTCTAATTCATAGGAAAGGGAAACTTATCAGGTTTTGTTTATTAACTAGCAGGAAGACACAACGTTGTTCGGGATTGAATGAGGAAGACAGCGTCCGTTTTTCATTATGCTCATAACATCATAACACCATATTAATTTAAATCAGGGGACTTATGTTTTGAGGCATGTCCGTCCGTCCGTCCGTCTGTCCGTCCGTACGTACGTACGTCCGGATTTTTCTCCGCAACCATCCATTGAATTTCTCTGAAATTTTGCATGAAGTTGTAACTTTGGTCAGATTAGAAAGTGATGTTCTCCGATTTTTGAAATAAAATCTGGTTAGCCACCCAGGAGGTCAAAAGGCCCCGACATTTTTTGCCCCATAACTTTTCATCCATCCATTCAATTTCTCTGAAACTTGGCCAAAATGTGGAGGCAATTGTTCCTGATAGAAAATAAGTATCGCTGATTTTGGAAAAGATCTTATTCGCGCCCCCAGGGGGTCAAAAGTCCCCAAAATGGCAAAAAAATGACCCTTTTCTCCCATAACGTTTTATCCATCCATTCAATGTTTCTGAAACTTTGCCAAAATGTAGAGGCAATTGTTCTGAATATAATATTAGCATCCTTGACCTCAGGGGGTCAAAGGGAGGGGGGTCAAAATGCCCCAAATTGATCAAATTTATTGCATTTTACACTCGCCACATCGAGTCACATACAGAGGGGGACCACGCACGCGGGGCTTGTTTATTTTATTTTGCTGACCCCCATTTCGCCCCCTAACCTTATCGGAAGAAGCTGAAATTTGTAAAACTGTCTAAATTACTGCCTTATACATATAGTTTGAATTTAATTTAAATTGGATATATGTATTTGAAGATTTATGAGGGAGTCTGTCTCCATAGCTCCCTTAGAGATGATACATAGAGATTAACACACAAAGGGGCACGTAGAAATGTTGAACCACTTCCATTGTCTTCTCTGGAGAATATTATACGTAGGATTAAAATTTCATAAAAAATATTATATATTAGAAGTTTTAAAGGATGTTCGGTCCCCATAGTTCCGGCGGGGGGGGGGGCGGGCATGTACAGATTCAAAACCACTTCCATTGTATTCCCTCGAGAATTATATACATATTATTTTAATTTACTTAATTTATATTTTAAGGTTTAAGGGATGTTCTGCACACATAACCTTTTTAAATTTTTCGAACCATCCGATGTTTTGATTTCTGTTAATTACCAAACTATAAAAGAATTATTCAATTTTAATAAAATTTAAACGTTTATTAAATAAATTATATATTTTGTAATGAATACATTTTTTTTTTCAAATTAAACATGATAGCGAGTTTTTTTTTTAAAGTGAATGTTACACGGAATTTAAGTTTCTGCAATATTAAAGGAGAGTAAGTATTTGGGTGTCATTTTTTATATTATGTTACCGTTAAAAATCGGCTCTATATAATTATTTCCAATAAAGCTTTCAGTAGAATGACAACAATAAAACTACGAAGGCCTCCAGAGTACTGCAGAAACTTCCTTCACCCATGTCCATCATCAAAGCAGGTTTATTTTCCCACCTTGGTCGGTAACGCTTGTTATGGATGAGTATCAAATCCAACATCTGCTATATAATGGGTGACCGACACAATTATTCATCCCGTATTTATGGCGTTCTTGTGACTTAGCGGAGGTAAGCACTCTTCAAGTGCCTTTGTTTATATTTTACAAAATTGATGAAGAACTTATTTTACTTGAAGAGCAAATAGAGAGGGAAATAAAGATGGAACCACTCACAGCCGTTTAATCGACTGTTTCTTCAGATGGCATATTAACGCGAAACAAACAGAATCACTCCTCAGTTTACAAAACATCAACAGACAACACAAGTTTCCCATCAATCAGGCAGTCAGCAATTGACTTACGAACAAGTGCACTTGTGGGGCAAAGTATCCTGTCAAGAGGCAGAAATACCCTGAAATCTGACCAGTAGTTTTGGTTTGGGATAAATAAGCATATAAACAAATAACTACAAATCGGCGGCAGGTGTTTGGGTTAGGGTTTGTGTTAGGGTAAGGCTTAGAATTAGGGTTAGCGTGTTTGGTTCGAGACTTATTTACAAGACTTCACGTACAGATATTTAATTTTGAATTGATAAAAAACTAAAAGAAATAGCGAACAGGGTTGCTTCGGAACTCAGAGTTTAGAATAATACAAAAAAGAAAGTGTTTAATGTAATCAAAAGAAAGTGTGTAATGTAATCAAAAGAAAGTGTTTAATGTAATCAAAAGAAAGTGTTTAATGTAATCAAAAGAAAGCAGAGTTAATGAGGTTCGTAACATTCCCAAAAATATCCAAACCGTCTTCTTCAATCAGCAGCTCTGCACGTTTCACGAAATTATTCACGGCATGCCACAGTTCATCACAGGAAACTTTATTTACCTCTGAAATTATGCGATCTTTGAGCTCATTAAGATTGTTAGGCCGACATTGATGGATTACGCTGGCTTTCAGCATGCCTCCAAAATAAAAGTTCAGAGGGCTGAGATCAGGCGACCATGGTGGCCATAGGGTTCCGTATTCTCAGCCAATCACACAATCGGCTTGAAAGTTTAAAGTCAGAAAATCTCGAGCACAATAACGAATAGTGGGGTGGAGCTGCGTCGTGTTGAAAAACAACGGTCCTCATTTTACACTTTCATGGAGTGTTTTTGTGCTCTCTAATTTTTGTATCATATATATAAGTGTAAGTTTGTAATCCGAGGCAGTGATATAGGTATCGGAAGGTGGAACAGATTAACAAAAATAAATGAGAAGAGAAAACAAGAATGGAATCTCAAATCAATTTATTAATATTTCACGTTAAACAGATTAAATACCAGAACAGTAAATAAAAAAGAGGTTACTGTCAGGCAAATAAAAGTTCCGGAATAAGGTAAACTTACATTTTCGAGAGCGTGACCTCTCATTATCAAAAGACCAAAAAATATATGACCGAGTGGTCGAAAAAAGCAAGACGGACTGATGGGATCAACTGTTGACGAAATACCGCAGAAAATTTAAAGTAGATACGCAGAAAAAGAATTAAGATAAGCTGATTGGACATCAATATTAATTATTCCTATCATAATTTAATTATATAATTATTCAGCTAAAGCTTATCATCTTATTAACATTTGTTTATTTATATACTATTTATTATAATTTTATTATTTTTTATTTTATTTGATTTATTTTCTTTTTCTTTTATAATTCAATTTTAATTTTAAATTTAAATTTGCTATATGTGAGCCGTTACAGGAAAACCAACGGTCAAACTTACACTTATATTTTTCAATGCTTCAATTAAACTAAAATTTCCTTTTATACAGGGTGGGCAAAAATAAGGGTCCTATTTTTTAAAATTCATAACTTTTTTATTTATTGATTTTTTTTTTTTTTAGAATGAGTAAAGGACCCCTTCCGAAGCAAGCATGAGCCGTATTAGCCCTAAGGAACGTACCCTCATTTAGAAAACATTATTTTTGCTTAAAAAACTCAAAACAGTGTAAAAAACAATACTTTAGTTTTTGTAAGTTTTAAGAAGTGTTTTTCGGCTAAAATTTGTTTTGTTTATTTCAAAAAATCTCGGAAGGGTCAGTCTACACACACATAAAGTTTGGTGAGTTTAACTTTTATTTTGTGGAAGTTATTCAAATTCAAGTTATTCAAATTTAAAGATAGGACCCTTATTTTGGCCCACCCCATATATATATATATATATATATATATATATATATATATATATATATATTTGTATATATATATATATATATATATATATATATATATATATATATAACCACCCAAAAACCATTATTAAACACATCCCCAGATCAATCGAAAAAAGAATTAGTGATAACTCCACTAATGAAGAAATTTTTAACAAACCCAAGGACTTTTACAATAAAGCGTTAAAGCAAAGTGGATACAAAAACACCCAAATTAAATTCACCAAACCTACACCTCCCAACAACAGACGCAAAAATAGGGGTAGAAAAATTATCTGGTTCACACCCCCATATAACAACATGGTTAAAACCAAACTCGGTAAAAGATTCTTAGACTTAATCAATCTACACTTCCCTCCCAACAATATACTGCACAAAATCTTTAATAAAAACACCCTCAAATTAAGCTATAGCTGTGGTGAAAATTTAGAAAAAATAATAAAAAAACATAACAACAAAATTCTAAATGAAAAAACTACCGCAACTAAAACAGCAAATACCAAGGCCTGTAACTGCACAAACAAAAAAGAATGCCCATTACAACATAATTGCCAAATAACCCAATCAGTATATCAAGCAACCATCTCTACTAAAGAAAACCCAACCCTGAAAAAATTCTACATAGGTATGGCTGGTAATACCTTCAAAGAAAGATATACTGGACATAAGTGTTCTTTTAATAACCCTACATATCAAAAAAGAACCTCACTTTCTATATATTACTGGGAACTATACAACAATAACCTATCACCAACAGTAACTTGGAACACAATTAGAAGAACTAGCACCTGTGGTTCCCTAAACTCACCTTGCTACCTTTGCCTAACAGAAAAACTTGAAATAATTAAATTCAGCGATAGGGGCAAACTTCTAAACAAAAAACAAGAAACATCAATTAACTGTAGGCATAATAGATTACACCTTCTTAGTAATCCACTCATAACCCCTTAGGCTGTTATTATATATAAAAAAATAAAAAAAAATAAAATAAAAACACCTCCCACCAACTGAAAATTTTGTCAACACAACTATCATCTTATACCTTTTATTAATTATTATTATTTTTATCTCTATTAGTAGTAGCATTTTTGTTTGTAGTATTATTTGTAGTAGTACTGTAAAGCGGTAGTATTGGTTGGTATTATTATTATTATTATTATTATTATTATTATTATTATTATTATTATTATTATTATCATCATTATTATTATTATTATCATACCCACAACGATTAACACTAATGGTCATCTTCTGTATTTTTCTTTACTCTTAAATACCCCCCTTTTATGCTTATCCATTTTTTTTATTAATATTTCTATATTTCTTAGATTATTTTTTAGATTATATTTTTTAGATTATTTTTAGATTATCATTATCAATTATTTATTACTACTATTATTTATATCTTAAACTTAACTATTTGACATTGAATCATTTTCTTCATTTTTTTCATTTTTTTCATTTTTTTCATTTTTTTCATTTTTTTCATTTTTTCATTTTTTCATTTTTTCATTTCGGTACTTTTTATCAAGATAATTATTGTTATCAGTGGTGACACCATGTCTGACGTTACTATCATAGTTATTGTTATTTGCAGCAATGAAATTAACAGTATCACTATTATTATTAATAATATTGATATTGCCATGTTTTACCGTTACCTTACTTTTGTCTCCACTGCCATTTTTATTATCTTTATTATTATTATTATTATTATTATTATTATTATTATTATTATTATTATTATTATTATTATTATTATTATTATTATTATTATTATTATTATTATTATTATTACTGTTATTGCCACCATTATGACTACTTCTATAATTTTTCACTATCATCATTACTATTGTTAAGATTACTGGGATTACCACTCTGATTACTGTTGTCTGTTAAACCACTATTTTTATTTGATCAGCATTATTGCAACCATTAACCCATATCATAATATCGGCAAACATTATCTTATCATTATTTAATATTATTATGATAATCACTACCCCCTAGGATTCCTAATATTCCTTAATTATTCTATTTCTTTCCTAAACTATTATTTTTATAAACTCTAAAATATTATTGACCACTATTATTATTTTTATTATTATTATTATTACCATTATTATTATCATTATTATTATTATTATTATTATTATTATTATTATTATTATTACTATTATTATTAATAATTAATAACGCCAGCATTTCCCAGTTATTCTTTTAGTTATATTTTTTAATATTTTTTGGTATTTTTTAGTATTTTTATTATACTTCATTTATTATTATTTTCATTATTTCACCTCAATTATTAGGGGTATCTATTATTATTATTATTATTATTATTATTATTATTATTATTATTATTATTATTATTATTATTATTATTATTATTATTATTATTATTATTATTATTATTATTCCTGTTACATTTAACGAATATACTTATTTATTCAAATTAACTCCAGACAAATTATAAAGACAATATAAACCCAGAATCGCGACGCATTTTATCACCGCCCCACCAATATAACAATCAGCCCAGTTTGCACGCACGCATACTACAGTTCACTTGGAAAAATACATTTATAAACTCGACGGTTTTTTGACACCTAATTCGTGCATGTCTACCACCCCCCTCCTTCCCTCCCGATCTAAATCAACAGACGCCCTCTCTCTCTCTCTCTCCTTTTTCTTTTTCTTTTTTCTTTTTTCCTCTATGTGTCTCTCCCCTCATCATTATTTGTCCCTCTTTCTACCATATATTTTTATTTATTTATTTATTTATTTGCCCTGTCTGTTTCAGATTCTAGATCTTAGATTTTTAGATTTTTTAATTTTTAATTTTTAATTTTAATCTTAATTTTAATTTTAATTTTAATTTTAATTTTAATTTTTTAACGGCTTTAATTTTTGAAATGTTAAATTTCTTTCCTTCTTCTTCTCTTTCTCTACCCCTCCACTTCATTCTCTCCAAATATGATCTGAGGTTAAGATCGGATTCTAACTCTGCCTGATGAGATCTCAGTTTATAGTAACTGTTGATCGATAACATCGACATGCCAGTGTCGCAGATTTTGTACATGTCTGTGTAAATAAAATTATCATATATATATATATATATATATATATATATATATATAAATGTCATCACACTACCAGTGACCGAGTGTAGTCTATTCTATATAGAAGAGTATTGCTTTACACTAGTATATTCATATATTATATTCATAAATAAATATTAACTTATTCATAGCCTACAGTCTCTAGCGTGTGAAGCTTATTGCGTACATTAGTATGTATATATATATATATATATATATATTTGTGTTATAATGGAATAATTCCAGGAAGAAATCCGGGTAAGAGAGCTCAATGTGGTAAGCAGAGCAAGAATAACGTAAAATATAATAACACGAAATTACATGATTGTCGATGCATCGACAATCATGTAATTTCGTGTTATTATATTTTACGTTATATATATATATATATATATATATATATATATATATATATACACACACATCATGGTACATTTATCCTAAATACTATTTTTACATGGTTTTAATAACTTCTTATTTCTTTACTTTGATTATTCTATTTTACATATCTCATTTTACACAACCAAAAATATTTTTAAAAATTTAATATTCATTCTTATCTCTTACGAGCGTTTCATTGCAAAATTCGGATAAGTGCATTTTTTTCAATTAATATATGTTGTTGAGTAGCGAAAAAACATGTCATGACAAAAAACACGAGAGGGAAAATATATTGAAAATCTAAGTCGATTTCTGATAATAATTCGGTATATAAAAGCAAGACACTAACCTGGGACAGAGGTGATGAAGCCAGGGAAAAAAAGAAAAAATGCACCCCTCAATAAGATTTTCACACTCGAGAAAACACCCGAATCAAATTTCTCAAACGATGGCCCTAAAACTAATATTTTGTGTGTAAAATGAGAGATGTAAAAAACTCATCAACTTAACGAAATAAAGAAGTTGTTAAAACCAATGAAAATTATGGTTCTAGATTAATTCACCATAGTCTATGGAATGCAAATATAAGATATATATGCTATGACCTCTGTTATACAGCTTCATTGAGCTTACAATTGGATACATGTCAGATATTATAAGGACTACATTTCTTTTTATATATATTTTTTGTAAAGACACATATATATATATATATATATATATATATATATATATATATATATATAATATTATAATAATAAACACTGCGATAGTACCACAGTCAATTTTCTTTAAACTAAAAATATAAAAATATTAATTTCATACATTCAGCTTTTTAATTTTAAATAGTTTCGTGAGTGAAAACAAAAAATAGAAAGACATTTTTATTCTTGCTTCTAATTCCAAAAGAAAATGGTGGACGTAGTTTACAAAAGAATACACTGATTACAGTTTGCGGTTATTAATTAGTCTGTTATTTTTTATTGCGTCTGAAGCCAATATATATATATATATATATATAAAAGAAGTATTAGAGCGTGGGTAATTGAACAGAGATTGAGAGGGGACGGTAGAAATGCAGAGAGAGGTAAAAGAGAGATAGATGGATTGTTAAGCTAATTATAAATTACGGTTAATTAGACAAGTTGAAACATTTTTTTAATCAAAAATACCCAATCGCAGAACGTATGTATGTTTTCCTAAGTATGTTGTATTATTATAGTAGTGAGTAACAAGCTTTAGGGAAACACACGTTGATTAAATCATATTTAGTAAAATAATAGATATGACAATAATAGAATTGTTATGTATTCTCTTAATGGAGAAGTTCAACGGTGAGTCTTTGCATAAGATTCACATCAAAACTTCCAGGTAATCGTAAATATATTTATTAATACTCGTTTTTTTTAATATTCGGATATTTGCACTTTGTCTTCGTAATTGATATTCATGCATCGCCGTAGTTACTTCGCCATATTTGGATTTCATGACTCAGGTAACCAAACATTCTTTTTTATCTATTTCTTATCTATTCTGTTTATTCAGATCTTTGCTCCATTCCGGAAATGAAGCAAGTCAAATCTGCGTTTCACCTATGACACTCCACTACCCCCTCCGCCATTCCAACAACCTATCATTTCTTTCTTCTGTTTATTTCAACTTTCCAAAATAAATTTGCTATCTTATCTTTTCATTAAAGTCTAGGTGATCTTTTAAATCCTGATACTGTTATTTATCAAACAGATTCGTTCTTGACCCTCTCAGACAAATGAGCGCCCACTCTGACCCAGCCAACCAGTATCCAATCTAATTCGAAAAAGAAAAACAAAAAAGGATATTATTAAGATGCGTCCATTTAATCTGCCTCTTTTGTGATGAAAAATGCGAGTTCAAACTTTAGCATCACAGATCAACAAAAATGCTATTTGAAACTTTAGCATCGCAAATCAAGAAAATCCTATTTAAAACTTTAGCATCACAGATCAACGACAATGTTATTTCAAACTTGAGCATCACAGATCAAGGAAATCCTATTTAAAAATTTAGCATCGCAGATCAACGACAATGCTATTTGAAACTTGAGCATCACAGATCAACGAAAATGCTATTTCAAACTTGAGCATCACAGATCAAGGAAATCCTATTTGAAAATTGAGCATAACAGATCAACGACAATGCTATTTGAAACTTTAGCATCACAGATCAAGGAAATCTTATTTAAAACTTTAGCATCACAAATCAACAACAATGCTATTTGAAACTTGAGAATCACAGATCAACGAAAAATGCTATTTCAAACTTTAGCATCACAAATCAACGACAATGCTATTTGAAACTTGAACATCACAGATCAACAAAAATGCGAAGAAACAAAATGCTATTTCAAACTTAAGCATCACAGATCAAGGAAAACCTATTTAAAACTTTAGCATCACAAATCAACGACTATGCTATTTGAACCTTAAGCATCACGGACCAACAAAAAATGCTATTTGAAACTTGAACATCACAGATCAACAAAAATGCGAATAAACAAAATGTTATATCAAACTTTAGCATGACAGACAAAGGTGAAGGTTTTCTTTACAAACTTAAACACGACAGATACCCGAAAATGCTATTTAAAACTTGGGTGGGACAAGACAACGTGAATTTCATTTTTAAACTTAAACATGACAGATCAACGTAAATGCTACTTCAAACTTTAGCATGACATACCATTGTGAATGTTGTTTCAAATTTAAGCCTGGCAGACCAACGGACAGGTTATTTCAAACAAGCGTAAAAGACCGATAATTGTTCGACGTTTGGACGCATTTACAATAAAATGTGTCCATTCAATCTCCGCGTGTGGTGATGAATAATGCTATTTCAAACTTAAGCATGACAGGCAAATACGAATGTTGTTTCAAACTTAAGCGTGACAGCCCGATGAACAGGGTTTCTTATAAAGATGCTTGGACGTGCAGATTGAATAGGTGCTTCTTATAGAAATGATTGGCTGCATCTAAAATAAGATACGTCCATTTAATATGTGCGTTTAGCGTTGAAAATTCTATTTCAGATTTGAGAATAACAGATCAATACAAAGGCTATTTAAAAAAAAGTTGAGCGTGACGTATCTATTTCAGAAAAAAGCATCATAGACCGACTGATTTACAGTCTATGTTCGGGATGCTGGCGGGCATCGATAATGAGATATTTTCATACTAATGAGTCACCATTTATCAAAGGCAAAAACCACTCGAGGATAAGCGTTAATGCAATTGTCAGTTGGATGATGAATACTACTATGAGAGGCTTGAAAAGCATACAACGGAATCGACGAAATTTGATTACTGAATCGACGAAATTTGATTACTGAATCGACGAAATTTGATTACTGAAGAAGACAACTCAATAAATATTTGTTGACATTGGATTTGTAGACGATCATGTTGTAGACTATAGGAGCGGCATGTCGTGGTAAGATTTCTAAATAATGCTAACCGGTACACAAAACACAACAACATAACCGTTTCCAATTGTTAGCACAACATTTAAATACCTTTGATTTACTATCTTACTTTACATTGGACATATGCACAAATATAGACATAAAGCTTTATATGTATATATATACATATATATATATATATACATATATATGTATATATATATATTATATATTTATTATATATTTATATATATATATATATCATATTTATATATATATATTATATATTTATATATATATATATTATATATTTATATATATATTATATATATATAAATTATATATTTATATATGTATTATATTTATATATATATTATATATTTTATGTATGTGTGTGTGTATAAAAAAATCAATGTGAAAAAAATATTTTTATATATTTTCACAATTTATTTTCTATATTTTGACGTTAGGAATATTAATTTGCCCTTATGTAGAAAAAAGTTTTTTTCCAAGAAGGGAGAACAAAATTTTCGGTGCACACACACACACACACACACACACATATATATATATATATATATATATATATATATATATATATATATTTATTAAAATAAACATAGTTTGAGTATTCGACAATTGTTTTAAATCCTCCTCGCCCCCTCCTCAGGGATATACTAGAAGAGGTACCTAAACAATTGTCCGATACTCAAACTATATTTATTTTCATATAAAAAGTTCTAATATTTATTGAGCACTTTTGAAAAGTATTGGTTTTGTTTATTTTGTTAATATTTGAACTTAATTATATATATATATATATATATATATATATATATATATATATATATATATATATATATATATATATATATATATATATATATATATATAACCGAGCTAATATGTCTATATGTATACACCGCATACACAATTTCTTCCTCTCTCGCTATATATACATATACACACACACACACACACACATACACCCACACACACACACACACATATATATATATATATATATATATATATATATATATATATATATATATATGTGTGTGTGTGTGGGTATGGGGGTATGTATATATATATATATATATAGTGAGAGAGAGAAGGTTTGTGCGAGGTATATACATATAAAAATATTGACTGAAATTTGGTCTGAAATCGAGTGTTTTTCTTTTAAATTTGTTTATCACTGGCGAATGTTTTAAATAACCTTTTTTACATACGACATACAATCTCTACAAAAGACTTATTACTTTTCATCAATGTGTCTTTGTACACAGGTGTGTGCTTCCCGCGTCTACGTGACTTCAAAATTAATCGATTATTGAATGAAATACAAAATAGTCGATCAATTGTTACAAACTTTAAAAGCAAAACGACTCGTTAAAACATCATTCAATTACGGAATTAAATCCACCCGAATGCATTTGTAAATAAAGAAAAATATAAAATGTGCAACAATAACATATATTCGCTAGATACTCTGTTCATTAAATAAATTGGCCTATTGGCTAAGATCAAAGTGTAGTATCTGTTCCGATGGATACTGCACCCCATAGACTGGCATTGTCTTGGCCTTCGGGGCTTGATTTACGCCGGTCTATGGGTCTGTTCTGTGCAGTTCTAGGGGGTCCACCCTCCTAGGCTTCACCTTCCCTCTTTGGGGAGGAGTAAGTTTATTGCTTACTGCCTGAGGCGCCTCTACCGGGGAATGCCGACGGGGCTACCCAGGCAATATTTAAACCCCACTTTCCCGACCCGACCTTGGGTCACATCTTACTTGTGGGAGTAAGATAAAAACTGGCCTTGTGCCTAACTCCTGGAGAGGAGTAAATCAATACTCTGTTCATTCAAGTATATTCACGGTCAGTATAAGGTAAAAAAAAGGTAATCTTTGCCTATCGACAAGCGTATATTTATTCATTTTAAAACTTTTCTAAACGACGGTCATGATAGTTCCGTCGGTTCAAAGTTAAACAGAAAAACGTGACGGTCTGATACTGTTTTCTTTCTCTTTCTAATTTTGATCTTCCACAGCTTGAAATAATTTTTAAGCCAATTATATTACACATAATATTTTGAACTCTGTATTTATATTTTTCTACACCCAGGCAATACCGGGTAACACTGTCAGTATACAATATAGATTTATCGAACGAGTCCGTAAAGTAAATTTTCTTTGATCTCGAATTTTAATGAAATTTAAACTACAGAAACAAAGCATTCAAATGTAACGACCTCTAAAATGTGAGTACGTTGCAAGTGTGTTATGATCTCCTCATGAGGAGATTCTATTTAGACATTTTCGTGCCCATAACTCAAGTTGTGTACGGTTTTTAATTAATATTCAGGAAAACATCATGTTTTAGATTATTTTGAATTATTTCAGGGTCCGATACGAGTAGAATTGCCTAATTGAAGGTTCTAATCGTGACTTCTTTTTATGAACAGGTTATGCTACAACTAGTTCGTTATAATACATCCTATCTTGTTCGTTTTTCAACCGGTTTACCCTGGAGGACACATTTTCTAGGGAATGTAAATTCACACGTGGTCTCGAGTTTCGAGATTTTTAACGACGTTAGCTTTTACAATTTTCTTTCAGAGGAGTCACCTTACTCTCACATAAGATCAAAGTGTAGTATCTGTTCCGATGGATACTGCACCCCATAGACTGGTATTGTCTTTGCCTTCAGGGCTTGATTTACGCCGGTCTATGGGTCTGTCCTGTGCAGTTCTAGGAGGTCCACCCTCCCAGGCTTCGCCTCCCCTCTTTGGAGAGGAGTAAGTTTATTTCTTACTGCCTGAGGCGCCCCTACCGGGGAATGCCGACGGGGCTACCCAGGCAATTTTTTAAACCCCACTTTCCCGACCCGACCTTGGGTCACATCTTACTTGTGGGAGTAAGATAAAAAACTGGCCTTGTGCCTAACTCCTGGAGAGGAGTAAATCAATACTCTCACATACAGCGCCTTATATTTTAAAACTGTCACCCATCTGATAGAAACCAGGTTCAACGTTGCTTAACTTCGGTGATCTATCGAGAACCGGTGTATCATCTTATTATGCTGTATGCCATGATACATGTAAATATTCTGTTTACTATAGCAAGGAGACTGAGGAGATATAATAGTTAATGTGGTTGTTTTGTTTTAGCGAATATCAACCCTTTTCGAAATAATGCCGAATTAAGTTATTTGGGTAAAAGTTATTATGCTTCAAGTTCTTTAGATTTAAAATATTTTAACAGGTTCTATTTAATATATGGATATTTTTTAGATTAATTTGTTTTGTGGGCGTATATTTCGTAAATAAACAGCCTGCAATTGGCAACTTTCATTTAATCCATAGATGGGACTCGCATAGATGCTACAACTCCAGTTGAGAATAAGCAATGAAAAGAAGGGGGTTCTACACTTTTCAAATGCTACCAAATTGTGGCTTCATCAGCAGATGCAGTTTTGTTTCATAGCCATAAGGATAGATGATAGAAAGAAATTAAACAGTTGATAGGGTTTGGAAATAGGGTAGACAAAAAATGGCTAGGAAAAAACTATTTAAGGGTGGTACGGTAGAGACGGTCGAACACTTTACTCACGGCTGTCAGAAGCAGTTTAATGTCTTGCCGAGGACATTGAATATTTACGATTATAGTTATATTGTACTTTGTGTAGAAAGTGTACACCAACTGTTTGAATGTAAACCCGTTTTAAGAAATAGGTCTTTGTCATGAATTATATGGCGAAATACTATCCAAATAAAGTCTGGCTTATTTCTGTTTGAAATAAGATAAGAGAACAACACCTAGAAATGCAAGCATTTGTAGCCAAACATAAATCTTAAAGATCATTAGAATGGGAAAATATTTATTTTAGCCAGACATCGGAACTACTACTTAGTCGACCTTATTTCGTATTGACAAGAACGTTCAGTTGATCGGATCGAGAACGACGAGTATAAACTAGCTGATGTATCTGTCTATTTTAGGCAGAGATTATACAAAAATACAGGCAATTGCGCACATTTTGACATAAATCATTTATTAATTAATCAATCAATCACCCTCATCCTCTAGAACATAGCGAAGACAACACCAGTGAATATAATTAGATTTCAATGAGAGATCCGACAGAGATATACTGCGTCAAACATTTCTACAAGTCAGGCTCGTTCAAGAAAGTGCAAGACACTTTTGTAGATCAGTTCAAATGTGGAAAGTCACAGAATTCGGGACTAGGTGGACAACTTCGAAAATTATGGGGTAGTGGAGAACCGCACTGGAGCAAGTGATAATCACCCAAGCCATTCAAGATGCCTCGAGAAATGTACAGCTGAGCTTACCGATAGCGTGAGAGAATCAGTTTAATTCAGCAGAATCTGAAACGCTATGAATCGGCGGCAGACCGTGCACCGGTGGTTTGTTGTAAAGTTCTGGTTCCAACTAGATGGAGCAAGCTCTCACACCTCAACTCTCCCTTAGGATTGGTCGAAAGAACTTTGGAGTCTGAGTGGGGACCACAAAGCTCAGAACTTACCCACCTCCCGATTACTTTTTCATGGGATATTTTAAAGACAGAGCTACGCATGGAAACCCAGAACCGTCACGAAACTGAAGGAAGTAACTAGGGAAAAAGTTGATACATCGGCCGGTTTGTAAGGATATCATGGGCAAATTTGTGTTGCGCCCCAAGTAAATGCACGGGTCTAAATGGCGTAATATCGGATACATGCTCTGGACTAAAGAAAAAAGAATGAAAATTCGCTCATGTTTTGATATGCTATTTTCAACATAATAAACCAGTTATCACCAACGTTTCATTAAATTATTTAACAATGAGGCCTATCGAAATTTGGTACCTGTCTTTTGAGAGGGGAATACGATTATTGTTTCGTCCACGGAATTTTATTTCCCGTCAAAACATTTCGTAATTTAGATGGACTAAGTCACTTTCACTAAAAATAACAATAACAGCGCCAAAAGAAACGAAAAAATATCCGAGTCAGAGGTTGTAGGTCACAAGTTAGAGAACTTTGTTTCCCACCTAAAAATATCGCTATTTTGCCAAACGAAATCGCCCTCACTAAATTCTCCACAGAAAAAAACTATAATATTCCAGAAAATCAGCAGTAAAAAACCATTAATATTTCTGATGTTCCATCATTCTTTTAATAAATCTATTTTTACATGGAGATTATTTTCTCAGATCAGTCTAGAAATAAAAAGTGTTTGGATTTTTTTTTAATTATCTGGGCGAAAGTCGTCAAATCATCGAATAGAGAGGGGTTACAGTGATAAAATATGTCCAAAAATTAAGTTATTTTAAAATTAATTACTTTTTAAAAAGCAGTTTTACTAATTATGTACGACAGATTAAGGCACGACCAGGCAGAACAAGACACAACCACTGCTGCTGATGATGATTATCTATTCAAGCAATCTCGGCACGTCATTCGAGCAACTTGATTCCCATCGTCATATTCAGTCAATCTGGCCCGTCGCCTCGAAATATCTTAAATGTTTCTTGCGGTATTATTTGAAATAAAAAAATAAAACGAATGCAGTTACGACGTTCAGCCGAGACTTTATTTTTGGTAAATATCTTTTTAGGGCCATGTATAAAAGATATTTACCAAAAGTAAACTCGATTTTTTGTTAATATTTCCTATTAAGCCGGAAACAAAAATTAGTTTACTTTTTACAAAAAATCTTAAATAAAAACAATTTAGTTTTTTTTTATTTGAATTTTTTAACACAAAAATACATCTGCATAACGTAAATATAGAACCGTAATTAGAAAATCTTTGTAAAAAGTAGACAACGGTAAGTAAATAGGAACACACGTAACGAACAACATTTTCTACACACAAATATGTTGACATTGTTACGAAAATAATTATAATCGTCATTGCGTGATTTTGCATGATTTTATCTTAATACATACGTAAGGAAAACTGCTATCAAATTGTTCAAAATCAAAATATTAAACGAATTTTAGTATTCAAAATCAATGAAACAACGTAAGTTTATTTTCTTGAACGCAACTACAGCACACTCAGTTTGGATGCGGAGCAAGATGTATTATCTGTTCTGATACTATACTTCATCTTTTCTGTCCTCGGTCAGACAATTATTATTTTTATTCCAATCAGGTGTGCCAATTTTGGGAGAGGTGCATCACCCACATTAACATCGACCTTGTGTCTAACTCTGTCCTCGTAGGGAGGCAAGTCAAAATAACGATTCTTTTTTCATTAATTATTGGTTTTTATTTTTGTTTCTTTTAAAAAAAAAATGGAATAAAGTTCAGTTTTATTATAAATCGACTCTTGTTCTTTTCTAAAGAAAAAATCAATTTTAAAAGTTTTCTAAAAAATCTTTTAAAAAGCTAATGTTACATTATGGAGGGCCCTATAGTAATTTTAAGAACTTTTGAAGTAACGTTTAATATGAATAATGTTACATTCGCATTCATTATTGACTACTGCTCGTTTTTTTGTTTGGGGGGGGGGGAGTTAATAATTTGTTGTAATTGGTATTTACTATTTAAAAAAGTAAACTGGTGTACAAAAAAGTAAACGAATTTTTTTCTTCAAACTTGAGATGGCAGTTACTTTTTTGTAGTTTGACTGGTGTTTTTTTTTTAATATTCCATCTTACGTCTCAGAAAATGTTTGTTTACTTTTTACAAAGATTTTTTATGACTGGTGTTTTTTTAATATTCCGTCTTACGTCTCAAAAAATGTTTGTTTACTTTTTACAAAGATATTATTATGACTGGTGTTTTTTAATATTCCGTCTTACGTCTCACAAAAATGTTTGTTTACTTTTTACAAAGATTTTTTTATGACTGGTGTTTTTTAATATTCCGTCTTACGTCTCACAAAAAATGTTTGTTTACTTTTTACAAAGATTTTTTTATGACTGGTGTTTTTTAATATTCCGTCTTACGTCTCAAAAATGTTTGTTTACTTTTTACAAAGATTTTTTTATGACTGGTGTTTTTTAATATTCCGTCTTACGTCTCACAAAAATGTTTGTTTACTTTTTACAAAGATTTTTTTATGACTGGTGTTTTTTAATATTCCGTCTTACGTTTCACAAAAAATGTTTGTTTACTTTTTACAAAGATATTTTTATGACTGGTGTTTTTTAATATTCCGTCTTACGTCTCAAAAATGTTTGTTTACTTTTTACAAAGATTTTTTTATTTTACGTTGTGCAGATGTGTTATTGTGTTAACAAAAATTACAAATTTTAAAGACAAAAGTGACTTGTTTTTATTTAAGATTTAGTCCGAACATTTTTGTGAGAAGTAAACAAACCAATATTTTCAGGCTTGAGAGGGAATATTTAAAAATCGAGAGTTTATTTTTGGTAAATATCTTTTTAGGTATAGACCTAAAAAGATATTTACCAAAAATAAACTCTCGGATAAAAGTGGTGTCTAAATCTTTTTTTGTAATAATTCTCTAAGAAATATTTTAGATATTTCGGGCTGACGGGCCCAGATTATCTGAATATGACGATGGGAATCAGGTTTCTCAAATGACGTGCCTAAATTGATTGAATAGAGAATCAGTGGCAGCAGTGGCCTTAATCTGTCGTACATAAATAATAAAACACTTCACATAATTCATTAATTCTCGGAAATTTTTTAGAATTATCTAATTATTTTGCTATTATCTAATAGAACTGTTAAAATCACATCCATTTCGTCTGATAGCTTCACTAAACCGCGTAAAAAATAATTTACAAAAAACTTACACAAAACAATAAATTTGTTAAAACTTGCTATAGCAGAAACGGTAGCATAGCATTGCCGAAGAAATTAGTCAGGCTACGTAGAACTACTCATGTATTGAGCACTGTTGAATTAAATGGTAAAATAAAATATATACTGAATATATCTTATCTTATAATATACACCGTAATATATAATGCCCAGTTGATATTAGGTAGCTTCCATGAGAACATCAGATCGATCAGAACGTTTGTCAATAAAAGAAGACGATGAGTTCCAGCCGAATTCCCTTCGGAAAGGCCCAATAGATTTTGTATAAACGATTAATTAAACGTACGTACACACGGATAAAATGATTTCATGATTCAACTTTCTGTATCTCTGGGTTGCCTTGACTAATAATGCTGAAATTCTACATACTTATTGAACCTATCAAATAAAGATGGTGTGCAAAGTTTTAACTAATTTGGCTTATTGTTTTTTGAGTTATGATTGATCAAAGAAATGAGATTTCCAGCATAGGCCGTTTTTGAAGTCTATTAAGGGATAGAGCGCTCTCGCGCCTCCCTTGATATATATATATATATATATATATATATATATACATATATATATACATATATATACATATAAATATACATATATATATCTACATATATATACATATATATATATATATATATATATATAAGATGGATTCTTATTCAATCTGTTATCCTAGTTTTATCTTCACTTGATATCATTATAACTTTTGTTTTTGAGAGATACTTGTATAAAAATTAATTTGTTGGACTTATTGTTTACGTTTTGTTATCTTTCCGTGTGAAAACAATGGATTCCTTCTGATACTCCCCAAATCTAATCAAACAAGATTTAGCAACTTTGGTTGAAATTTATTCAGTACTTTATTGCAGAAAGACAGATAGGCAGACCGAAAACACTGTTTACATTAATGTGTGTAGCTAAATGTTTTATTCCATTCCATAAAAAAGAGAGGAATTCCCTTACAACTTCATGCTCCCTTTTGTTTCCCACCACCTCTTACATTTTCCAGTCATCACAATTTACATCTAGGCTATCTTAACTGTAAAGAATTAAAAAGAAATGAAAATTAAATAATCTATTTTCAGTTGTGATAGACTAACAGTCACACGGTCGATACATACGCTTTTTCATTTATATAATTCCATATGATAAAGGAGGCAGCGAGATACCAAATGCTATGATTGGCTAAGCTGGACCACGTAGGAGACAAATTATATTTGAAATGGTTCAAATTGAGTAGCAGTGGGTGTTGATTAGCAGTGGGGTACAGAAGCTAAAAAGAATTTATGTCCTCATGACAAATGTCAATGGAAGGTTCCTGGGATCTATTCTGTGACTAATCATCCGGCCGGAAAAATTGGTCAGTCAGAAGCTTAATAATTTGGCATTAAAAGTAATTATAGTGTACGTCCTTTACATCCAAGGTATCTTCCAGCTACGTGGGATTTATTTTAAGATTGCAAAATGGTCGCTCATATGTCTGGATAAAGTCACAGGTTATTAATGAAAAAGTATATAACATTAGAAAAGGTGTAATATTAAAAATCTTGCTATGAAAAAAACTCCACGATTCCCAGTCGTGTCATCGTGATTGTAATGTGATCGTATCGTATCGTGATCGGGTTAGAGTTAATGTCTAGTCTAGAATATACAAGAGGTAGGATAAACTTCAACTTTATATCATACTTTACATGTTTTTGTTTTGTTCTTGACACATGAAAACTTTGTGCAGAGCATCCCTTCCAATTGTTTGATCTAACTGGAGAGATAAATGATCAAGTCCCCATCTAGCAACAAAATGAAGACTCCACGAATCAAGATTTAATTCTCAAATTGAAATCCTTTTTAATCAAGGGAGGCGCGAGAGGGCTCTATCCTTTAATAGACTTCACGAATGGCCTATGCTGGAAATCTTATTTCTTTGATCAATCATAACTCGAAAACCAATAAACCAAATTAGTTAAAACTTTGCACAAAATGTTTATTTGATAGATTCTATAAGTGTGTAGAATTTCAGCATCATTAGTCAAGGCAACCGAGAGATCCAGAAAGGTCAGGCATGATTTTGTGTTATCCGTGTGTACGTGCGTACGTATGTGCCACTCTGTATCTCATCAACTATTTGATGGATTCAGATGATTTTTGGCAGAGATAGAGGTTCTAGGGTCTAGTTGATGGCATTTCAATTTCAGTTTACCATATACCTTAGTTTTCCAGAAAATTCCAAAAAACCTTAAAAATGACCATTGTATTGAGGCATAGCCTTTAAAAAAGTAGTGACATTCCATGATTAATTCCAGTATACTGAAATCATATGCCTTTAATAGGGTTAAGATGAAAATTCATATACACTAAATGTACAAAAGCAAGGAAATTCCCAAATGTTTACACATTTATTGTCATTAAGGGTATGCAAGCACAACAGGGCTATGTATTTTACTGGTAGGAATTTTTCTTCAGCGCACCTCACACACTTCATCCACTCATGCATAGAGATTTATACTGTAGCGATGTGATAATGAAATGGGTTGGTTGATATGTAATCATACCCTTAATTAATGACAATAAAAGTGTAAAAATTTGGGAATTCCCTTGCTTTTGTACATTTAGTGTATATGAATTTTCATCTTAACCCTATTAAGGGCATATTATTTCAGTATACTGGCATTCATCATGGAATTAACTTTAGATTTTCTAACTCCTGTTATAATAGTGTTTCAACAAAAAGAATCTCTAGTGATTTTTTTTGCAAATTTATATGCACCCCGGTTATACTGGGAGAAAGCGTTTTCCTTCACAAACAGATACTTTCTCATCCCACTGACACATTTTATACGTACTGATTTTCTAACCTTTCTGAGCTGATCAATTTACATCTATTTTGTGTTAATTCAACTTGATGATGACATTAATAAAACCTCACACAGACATCTATACCGACCTATTTAGCTCAATGGTTAGAGTGTTAGCTCATCGGTCGATAGATTGAGGTTCAAGACTAAAAAATGCCACTTGATGCCTTCTTGATCTACAACTCTCTATTATTAGGTCATGACCAATGGTAAGTAGAGCAATCCAGGGAAAAAATGACGCCCTCCCTTACATCTCTACGTAGTAGTCGACGAAAAAGGGGGCATTCGGGTCGCCCTCGACTACATTCGATCAATTTAATTATTTCTTTCAGTCATTAATTTTATAATACATTTAATTATTTATTTATTTATTATCTAACTCAGTATCTAGAAGGTTATAGTAGTGGAAAATTCCATTAGAAGTTAACAGATTACGTTGTGGGATATTATTACGTCACGAGAGAAAGCACGAGGCAGAGAAGAAAAGATCAATTCTGCCTTTTAGGTTACGACATCAAAATGATCAGACGTCTTTTTGGAGGTTCACTACTTGTACAGGGTTGGGTCGAGGAATTACAGCTCATTGAGATGTACAGTGCTGGAAATTACTGGGTAAAATAAACTAAACTCCATTTGGATTATATAGACACATGGCGTAACAGATAAAGGTGTCAAGTGCAATCAATTCTAGGCGAGAATGTTGCAGTGGTTGACGGATTAATCGTCAATACTAAGATTAAAATAGAAATGACTTACTTAGAACTTCTAGTCTGTCATAATTGATGAAACAAGTACAAATGTATAGGTTCCTAAGTTCGATTAGATGTACCTATGGATGCTTGGAGGTTATATCGGCCAAAACGTTGCGAAAGTAAAAACCAATATGAAAATAATAATCTGTATAATACAAAATTAAATTTACTTTATTTATTTTCAACTATTTCTCCGGTTGTAAACCGACTACTAAAAGCTCAAAATCTTACGAGGCTTGTCAATCAGAGATTACAAGGGTGCATGATTTTTCGAATGGATAACGTCAGTGACTATGGAAGTGGGTTTATCACTTTCAAATCCTCGTGGATCTATTGTGGTCAGTTACGCACTAAGACGATTACGGAAGACATACATTAACAATTTCTCTTCATCTATGACTAATGTAGCAACTTGTATTCAATTAAGTGTATATACTAAATCGTTAAGGTATTTTACTTGAATCAAAAAAAGGGTGTAAAAAATAACCCAACAAAAAATATATGCGATATAATAAAACGACCTATTTTAAAAGGTAATAGCATGATTAGAAATAGGTATCCCCCTCTATCGGGATGCTGCCGAAAGGTAGTTTTTTGAAGTAATGTATGTGACATTCGCCCTCCCCCTACAAAACCATGGGGCAACGCATAGAAGATCAAGTGTGAAATGAATGGCAATACTTCACGACACTCTTCATTGTAAAGGTTGAATGAATCTGGAAAACAAAGATCATGTGATTGTCCTGCAGCAAACGCGAAAGTTGTGAACGCTTTCATTCAAAACAAGCTCACTCAATGGTTGAAAAAAAAAATTAAAAATAAAAATAATGAAAGGAAAAGTGTGTGGGTGTGGATGTATGTGTGTGCGTGTGTGCGTGTGTGTGTGTGTGTGTGTGTGTGTGTGTGAGGTGGTGGTATACAGACGATGGCAATAAAATCTGCACACCTGCCTTTAGAATTTTCTTAAACGAGGTAGATCGGTTTCTCTCGCTTCCTGATTTTGAAAGAAACCGTTTGAATAGGGCTGTTTTGTTTTCGTGCGTAACACGCATCCTTCTGTGGCGCTTTGCGGTTGGTCGCTCCCCTCGACCCCTCACCTCCCTCTACGAACATTTACTCATGAAAATCACGCTGACATGGCGACGGAAGAACCAAATATCTTAGAACTTCTCTACGTCTCTGCTGGACACTAACCAAGTCTAATAATTCCTTGACTTATACAGTTTGAGATCCATGGCTGCTTCGGATATTTCCGATTTGACTTGTTTAAAGATATGCAAGCAATATAAAAATATATCCGCCTTTTTTCCCCTCCGTGTATGGGACTCCAATTTATCGGAACGTACACAAAAAGACATGTATAAAAAATGTGTTTTCAGTTCGAGAGCAGACTAGAGCGCTGGTCATTTGTTTTTGGGAGCTAATGTTTATGTACTTCCCTGGACACCTCTCGAAAATAACGCATTTTGAGGTGTAAATTGTCCCAACATGTTTAGCTAATAATAAACAATTCTTTGGCAGTTCTGCTGTATATGGTTAGCAGCACATTTTCTTTCCTTTTCCTGAAAATAAGGGGATATAATTCAACCGGAAGTGATTTTTTATTTTTTTATTGTATGAATTAAAACATAAAAAGGCAATGCTGATTTCTTTTTGGGTATAAGATAACAGTTAACAACTTTTTTTTATTATTATATGATTTGTTGTGGCACCTGTGGATGGATCCACAAAATTATATCGGTGATTTACACGCAAATGGTGAAATCCTTCCGAAGCGAGTTGATCGTATGCACGCCAACAGTCTGAGATTATTGTTGTTCCGGGACGCTTTATTATAGGTATTAATGTTTCGGCATCTCTGGAACGGACTGTTACTAAGAAGCAAGACTTAGTGGCCGGTTCATAGCCACAACATACACAAAGTTATCGTCGGATACGGCCCGTACTGTTCTTTCTTCGTGAAAAGAGACTTCCGGTGAATTCTGAGTGAATGGTACTTGGAGGGGAAAAATGGAACTCTTCAATTTCGATTTCTAAATCGGCAGCTGCTAAACATATACAGCAGAAGTGCCAATTTTTTTTCACTAGCACATCCGTAATAAATTAAGTAAATGTTTACCCCCTCAATTTGTTCGACAATCATAATTTTTTTAGCGTTTCAAATTTCTAAATGTAAGAAGTTCATTTGACTCGTACTTGATGTTTTTTCCAAAATCAAAATAAAACATCAAGCTACCAGGTATTGTCTTTAAAAGTGTGTAATTTAAACATGTACTCGGTGCTTTTAAATGTTGGTAGCATTGATATCACGCTCTCATGTACATTTCAACTTTACAGACGCTTTTTCAAGTTATAAACTAATTGCCGTTATAATTCAAAAATTAGCACAACCGTAAGGTCATAATTTGTAAAGACACTAAAACTAATACCGCCTGAAGATAATTTCACGATTCAAATTGAAAGTACTTGCAAAAAAGAAAAAAGAATGGAACAAGAAACCCATGGATCATATTTACATCAATTTGACCGAAACATTAGATAGACAATTCGGAAAATTGAAAAAATCAAAAAAATCGCATCAAACAAAACAACTCCGTGTTATTTAATAATGTTTGCCTAAATATATATATATATATATATATATATATATATATATATATATATATATATTATTTAAATGTTGAATTAAATTAAAGATAATTGAATTATCGTTTTATAATAATAATCTATCGTGATAATATAAAGCTCAATATATTGAAGCCACAACTTATAAGCAACACATTTATTCAGCTCCGGCTTGAAAACTATCGGATCTGAATAGATGTCTATAACCTATCGATACACTGATCAACCAGGAAGCTAGAGGTTTTCGGAATGCTCACTTTGATATATACCGAACTCTAGCTGGCAAACTTCAATCTGAACCCTGCGAGACGGATACTTCCAACACGAAACTAATGCACAGACAGGATAAAATGGACGTTACCAATTGCCGTCGGACTACCAGCCTCTTACAAAAATATTTGGATTCCTAAACAATTTGAGTATTGTTCTTTTTCAATTATTAATTTCCAAAATAACAGCTGTTTTTATGTTTTGTTTTGACGTGTTTTTTGGATATCATCCACCCTGACTTTACGCTCTCATCTCAACATAAGACTCTTTACCTTTTGGCGTTTATTTTGTTTTTATTTTCTGTAAAATTTTCAAAGTTAAATGTTGCCGATAATATTTAAAATTACATTGCCGGGTTCTCCCTATCCTCTGATGAGAAGAGTATCTACGTGGAAATAATTCAAGAAATTACGACTAAAAACTTCTATTTCCTTCTACTTTTTTAAGTTTTTAGTCGTAATTTCTTTAATTATTTCCACGTAGATACTCTGATGAGTGTGGACAAAAGCCGGCTTCGTATATTCATGATTTTTAAAAAAATTATTTCCTCTCGTTTTTATACTTTTTCAATTTCATTCCACCCCCAAAAATGTCACATACGTCTGTATTCCTTGCTGTAATTAAATTTTGTACCACGAAAAATACTAGTTTATTACTGAATGCACCTTGCATTGAACAATTGAAATTTGAAATAAATGTGGACAATCGTCGCATATTTATCACTCTTTTTTCTTCTATCTCTCTCTCTCTCTCTCTCTCTCTATATATATATATATATATATATATATATATAGAGAGAGAGAGAGAGAGATATATAGATATAGATATATATATATATAGAGAGAGAGAGATTAAGATAGCAGGGTCAGTTGGCAGGAGAAGACCAAAGAAAGAATCGGAGGAAGTGGTGATTGATTTGAAATAAAAGAAGGATACATATAAATACCTGGCAGAGATAGATTAGTTTGAAAGTCAATTTCTAAAAGTTGTCCAACACATGCCAGCATGTAAAACAGACATTAAACCAAATACGATGATGATGATGATGATGATGATGATGATGATGATGATGATGATGATGATGATGATGATGATGACGATGATGATGACGATGATGATGACGATGATGACTGAATTAGACTTAACTCCAAAAGCGTATTACTCTTATTTAAGATAGACATTAATGCTTTAATAAGCGAAAAAGCATTTTCTGAAAAGGATAGGGAACAGGACAAAAGATAATGATCATGAGATGAAAGATGTAAATGAAAATCTCGGTAAGAAATACGTCAAGGGGCCAATGAAACAACCAGATACGCTTGTAGCTTTCACCGAGTCGAATTTGCGTTGTTTGCAGAAGTGTTTCTTTTGAAAATGGCGTCGTTTGTCGCTGAAGCGTAATGAAATCGTGTTCGCCTATCTCGCAAAGGCGCTGAAATTTGCAAGATTATCGGTGACATCCACTTTTTTAATTTGGTTTTTTGCTTCTTCATTTCTGTTGTTGTTTTGTAATCTAGTCGTCGATGTAATAGATAGATTCCAATTTTGTAGCCGTGATTCATTTTTCGGTAAACAAAACATGTCAAGTTTATTTTACACAGAAATACATAAGCAAGACTAAAGGTTATCGTAAAGCTGAATGATTGCTCGCGTTTCTCTTCCTAATGATGACATCAGCTAAAATAAATAGATAATTTATCGTGTAATTTGAAGACATATCAACAGAGTAAAAGAGTACGTCACATGTATGTCTCGTGTAAAGTTATCTATTGTTCGTGTTTTTTAAATTTTATGTGAAAAGATATTGTTAAGCATACATTTTGAAAGGATTTTTGTCATCTAATACATTAGATTTATTTTTATTGTATAACATGTTTTATATATAATACATAGATCGCATGCTTTGCTATTTTTCGTGTATTAATATTTTCTCATCTATTTTCCGTGAAATTAAAGCATTCTGAAATATACATATATCTATCAATAATCTTACAGATACAGTGAAGTGAGATTTTCCCCGATTCCATTGACTGGATTAGCTTCATAAACAAATGTTTCACATTCAAATCCGCTTGAGTATGGATTTATTCTTGAATATTTTCAGAAACAACAAATTTGTTAAGTTAAAGTTCATCGACTTTTATAATTGATATTTTCTCTCAAGCTACATACAGAAAGTCAAAAGAATATTAACTCTCGAACTAAAGTCTAATATCACTTCTTCCACTCACATACACCAAAAAGCTGTTCATGGGACACATAGTAGAAAGCGCTGTTATATACATATTTAGATCTTGCTAGTGTGTGATGTTCAAACAAAAAAGTGATACTGCTTTTACTCACACTCTTTTTTTTATTATTTCAGAAGCGTTTTGGTCAGCAACCCCCCAATTTTTTTTTTTTACATTCTCGCTTACTGGAAAAGAAATAAACAGACTTAAACTTATCGAACACTTTCTGCTTCTGGTCATTATCAACTAATTGTATCTTCCCCCAGATGCGCACCATTGCTTTCCATATATATATATATAGTCTCGGAAGTTTCTCAACCATTAAAACTATATAAAAAAAATGTTTTAAAAAAATTAAAAAAAAAAAAAATTAAAAAAAAAACTTATAGTCTCAAGTCTTCCAGTGGAAAATCACTCATGTAAGTCAATTTATTTTTTACAGTTATTATATTAGTTAGTTTCTAACACTATTTTAAGGGATCATCAGTTGTGTACCATGAAAAACTGTTTCGGGAATTTAATATATATATATATATATACTGCATTTCAAGGTTATTAAGCCGGTAGTATTCCTTAAAACAATCTAACTTTGCCTTTTCTACAATTTAATTACTTATCTCTGATCGTTATTACATCACTCCGTTCTTCCATAGGCACTAGGTTTAACAATTAAAATGGGGTCGGTGTAGTTAAAATTACACTTATTTAACATGCTCATTACGTCATTATTCCGCCATTCTGTCAGTCATACTGTGATGTTTGCCGTTTTTAAGGTAACTGATATTGCGCACGTGCTTCAACTCTACCTGCTACAAGTAGCAGCTCTCACGATTCCTGTGATCACTATAACTAATAGAATACTTTATCTATTGTCAGTACACATCTCTTTTTTAATGGAAATCGCTCCAGACAAGGCATGAAGCCACTTGATGTTAGAAGCTAAAACAATAATATATCACTTCAAGGAAAAACACTAGCCAACGATAATTGTTAGATTGATAGATTCCGACCCAGAAATCAGCAGTTTTCCCCCTTTTTCAGAAACATCACTCATGTGAGGGCTAAACGACAAAATAAGGGAAGCGAGAGTTACGAAGTTGCCGAAAGTAAACACAAAGTCTACTTTCTACTCTTTTTTATAACAGTAATCACTATGCAAAATGTCAGCCTGATCAGATAACTAGATTTTTGAAGTAACATTTTCTATGGCATTTCAGGAATACTTCATACAATATGGAGAAGAAAGGCCCAGCTAAACTGTGGCCCATTCTTACATTGCCAGGTTGAGTTTAACGACCGATTTATGTGCTTGTTATATTTTGTAAACAGTGGGTAAATGTCGCTTTGTAATGTTAAAGTGTTTTCATGTATTGTTTAACTTAAAGTTAAATTACTAAACTTAAAACTCTAGTCGGGTAACGGGTATCGAAGATGATAAACATGAAATGGGAGGTGACGGTGGTTAAGTGGATATCGACACGGACTGAAGACCTGGGTGTTCCGAGTTCGAATCCTATCGGTTCCACAGTACCACTGTCACTTAGAGATGTTGGCAACCTTCACGTGGTCCTTCCCGTAAGTACCCGATGTCTTTCTAGAATGATTTCTTACGAGAAAAACATCGGGGAAACTAATGCCAACACCAAGAATCATCTGATTCACACGACCGACGAAGAAGCATGAAAGATAGAATTTATCCGAGTCATTTTTTAAAAAAATTGGTGGTGCAGCATAATAATAATAATAATAATAATAATAATAATAATAATAATAATAATAATAATAATAATAATAATAATAATAATAATAATAATAATAATAATAATAATAATAATAATAATAATAATAATAATAATAATAATAATAATAATAATAATAATAATAATAATAATAATAATAATAATAATAATAATAATAATAATAATAATAATAATAATAATAATAATAATAATAATAATAATAATAATAATAATAACAACAACAACAATGGTAATGAGAATATATATGTTACAGCAAATTAAAAATATTCCAATACATAATGAACAAAGTCGGAAAATAAAAATAATTATAAAAAATAAATCATAATAACAAATCATAAATCCAATAAAATCGAGCTTAAAACAAAGAAAGTTCAAAGTAATGTGAAGATAAAACTCTATAATAGTGAACATACAAATATGCAAATATATATATATATAATTAATGAAAAATATACCATAGTAAAATAAATGAAAACAAAAAATAAGAATAAGAATAAAATTTTTATTAATAATAATATTAATAATCCATTTCAGTGCTTCTGCAATAAACTTATAAACTGACACACGCACAAAAATAAATATCGGTATTTACATTGTCATTTAAATTTACTTAAAATCTATACGTTAATAGGCGTTCACGGGCGAGTCAAACAGAACACTTACCTAGTTGCATTAGATATGTATTTCACTGTAGTATATTTCGTTTAATTATAAAACAAATCAACGATTTCAATGAAATGAGAATCATATTTGGAAGAAATAACTTCTTTCAAAAAATAATTTATTGATTAAATTACATCCACTAGAATACATTTCAGTCTATTTATATGAAATATATTATTTACAAAAAAATGTTATTTATTTTATTAAATAAGGAATAGGCGATTTTAATAAAGTACTTCGTTATATTAAAATCCTAACATATTTAGAAACAATTATTTATTTAAATAAAAAAATTTAAGGATAAAATTAGATCGTCTATTTGGAATTTCGGTACATTAAACTCACTATAATGCATTTTGTTTTTTATGAAACAATTCATTTTTTTATGTTTATCTTAACACACACACACACATACACACACACATACATATATATATATATATATATATATATATAGAGAGAGAGAGAGAGAGAGAGAGAGATTGAAACTAACAAATATTCATCAACGTTTCGTCTTTATTTCAAGATTTTCTCAAAAATCTCTACACACACACACACACACACACATATATATATATATATATATATATATATATATATATATATATATATATATATATATATATATATATAAACTTCCGGTTTAACCCCCCAGCGCTCCAGGCATTTTCTCGGAATCCGGGATTTTTCTTTTAATATTTTTGACAAGGAGAGGATAAGTCTCTCGCAATATATCAAATTGATCCCTGATCATCCGGACAATTACAGACTAACACTCCTACTGTCGTGTAAGTCCGTCTAGAAAAATAAACAAACCTTTTCGATATATACCCGACTTATTTCGGTTTTGTTTTGTTTTTGTTCTTCACAGATTCCAGCGATCCGGAACATCGCATTGCCTTCAACCTTTTTAAAACTTTTATTATATATATATATATATAGATATATATATATATATATATATATATATATATATATATATATATATTAATTAAAAAAACATAATATTAATATTTACCTACGCTCTCATCAGTGCTGGGGCGATTAGCTCGGACAGTCACACGGATCAAACCGCTGCCACAGAATCAATCTAGACTACGTACGCAAGCGCTGTAACCATTAGGCCATGGGAAATTACCACATTCAAGAACGGAATTTAAGTTCTATTTATACGAAAGGCGGCATATCAAGAAAGACTGACTGAAGATTCTACGAACGTTGTCGGAATATGCCTTATAGTTACATGTCAGTCTATTGTTAACTTCCCCGAACAGGGCTCAACTTTAATTTTATTAAAGGGGATTCTTGAGAAAGTATTGCATGTTTTTTTTATTCATGCGTGTGTGTGCACATTCGAATATATATGAGGATATGTATGTGAATGTGGATGTGTATGTGTATATAGATGTGCGCCAATGTGTTTTGTGAGTAAATAAGTATGAATGGTTATGTTTGTATGAGTTCTATTTCATAGAAGAAATATGCGGATATAACCTTAAAGTAGAGAGGCTGTTAGGTTATCTGAATATTACAAAAAATGTTATTTATGTATTTATATTGTATGTTTTTACCAATATGCCAGTTGAACGTTTCTGTATATATATATATATATATATATATATATATATATATATATATATATATATATATATATATATATATATATATAAAAGAAGTGTGGTAAATTAAATACCATCAAAGCTTGTTATAGATGCAATATTTATTTTATAAAAAAGAAAAGACAAAATCGAAAACGATTTTTTTTTCCTTTTTTTATAAACTAACATTATGTATGTTGTTTATAGTTATACAGATATTTCGCTAATAAAATTAGATTCATCAGTGTGGTTGAAATTCCGATGTAATTGGAAAGTCAGCTTCTGTTGGTGTGAGCCGGCGAATGAGATGTTGTTTTTTTCTCTCTCGTATGAAATCACGCAAGCACGTGGACGGTTATAGTTTTAAAGGTTCATACTTTTTTTTTATAAGCATCCGTTTGAAATTTAGTAAAAAAGAGGTGTGGTAAATTAAATACCATCAAAGCTTGTTATAGATGCAATATTTATTTTATAAAAAAGAAAAGACAAAATCGAAAACGATTTTTTTTCCTTTTTTTATAAACTAACATTATGTATGTAGTTTATAGTTATACAGATATTTCGCTAATAAAATTAGCCTCATCAGTGTGGTTGAAATTCCGATGTAAAAAGTATGAACCTTTAAAACTATAACCGTCCACGTGCTTGCGTGATTTCATACAATAAATATTGCATCTATAACAAGCTTTGATGGTATTTAATTTACCACACTTCTTTTTTACTAAATTTCAAACGGATGCTTATAAAAAAAAAGTATGAACCTTTAAAACTATATATATATATATATATATATATATATGATAATTTTATTTACACAGACATGTACAAAATCTGCGACACTGGCATGTCGATGTTATCGATCAACAGTTACTATAAACTGAGATCTCATCAGAATTCTCTCCAAATATGATCTGAGGTTAAGATCGGATTCTAACTCTGCCTGATGAGATTTCAGTTTATAGTAACTGTTGATCGATAACATCGACATGCCAGTGTCGCAGATTTTGTACATGTCTGTGTAAATAAAATTATCATATATAAAGCTCTATTTTGATATTGAGCACTTTTTATAAACCCGGTTAAAATTCTCTTGATTTCCAGCCTGTGGATGTTTTTTTCACCTGGAGTATTACCATTATATATATATATATATATATATATATATATATATATATATATATATATATATATATATATATATATATATATATATATATATATATAAAGGAAAGATTAAGATAACAGACAATCTTCGCCTCGGATCCGCCGAATCGGATATTTAAACATCAGTCCAGGATTTTTACTTGTAATTCTACGGAACTATACACAAAACGGAGACACGAAATCTACGGACCAAGTGAGATATTTTTTAAACCTCTGCCTTTTATTTGAAAGTCTGTAAAAACTTTTTAAAACTCTCTCCAAATCTACAAACTTTTCTCCAAATATACACACTTTTGTTATTTTGCTATCTGCACCATAGCATCCCCTTTTGTCTTCGGCAATGGCTACTCAATACTGCTACCATTCTCCCTCTAGGCCATTTATTCCTTCATCCCCAACCTTTTCTGTTATTTTTTCTTCATTTTTCAAAGTGACATGGAACAGGTAATATTTATGTATTATAAATACCACATTACCGAATGTTATCCCTTGACGACAAGAGTGTTATCTTTGAAAAACCATGGTTTAAGGATTAGTGTAACTCCTTGCATCTGAACTTTCGATGTACTAAAATTTGTATCAATTTCATGAAATTTTATGAAATTTTATAAAATGTTTTATCTTCATCTTTCTTACTTTAAAATTGATTGCTCTACTCAACGTATTGAGTTTTACTTTATCACGATAGATCACTTTACGATATTTAACTTATCGTTAATTCTATTATATATATATATATATATATATATATATATATATATATATATATATATATATATATATATATGCATGGGAATGTGTATAAGTGTATATATTACGTGCATATTATTGTGCTGTGTTCTCTTTATTAAATTCTACTTCTATTCCCACCTTCTCTCTCCCCTCCAACCAGCACTTTCTGTGAGAATTGATTTTATTTGGGGTTTTTTCAGTATATTTACCGTAGATTTTGAAGTTGAACTTAGAATAAAGTTGCAACTGAAACATGTATGCACATATGTAACTACTTATGTTTTATAAATAACAAATTCATACCGTAATTCAGCTCTACCGGTTATCAGGTACTATCTTATAAAAACGTAAGCCGTGATCGTTGATTAATAAATACTGAAAATTTCATTAAAATTGGTTGATTTCCTGAATTTTGTGAATTTTAAGGTGAAGGGAGGGTTAAAATGTTTTTACATTGTGGGAAACGGCCATTGATTTTGCACGTACCAAATATATATATATGTATATATATATATATATATATTATATATATATATATATATATATATATATATATATATATATATATATATATATATATATATATATATATATATATATATATATATAAATATATAATTTTCTGCATGAGTGTGTGTTAATTAAGGATACTTTGGTAGTGCACATGACGGTAAGTAAATAGGACAGGAGATTTGGCAGGCTGCACAGCGGGTGGTCGGATGTCCGTTTGGGAATAGATAAACGCGCGGGTGGGAAGGCGACGTTAACGGCTTGTAGGTGTGACGATAGACAGAAGAGATGCTGTCAACAGCAAGCAAACGGGTTGCGGCCAATGGCGCTTTTCATTCCGCCAGAAACCAGAAGGGACTTCTTCTTTTTTTAAATGTACACTAATTCTTTCTCTTTCCATAAAGGACGTATTCGTTCATCTCCACCTCTTTATTGCAGGGGAGGGGTACAGTCTTTCGCAAAGTTTTCTGTTTTCCCTTTTCAATCAATTCGCTTAACTTAGTTCAAAGCATTCGAATATTTCTTCTTTTATTTGATCTTATCATTGTATACTACTACTACTACTACTACTACTACTACTACTACTCTCTTCTTTTCACTTCTCTTCATTTTTATTCTTTTTCTTTTTTCCCCCTTGATCTTGTTCTTTTCTTTGTTCTTTTTTCTCTTCTTTTATTCTATTTCTCTTCTACTCTTCTTCTGCGTATTCTTCTTCTTTCTTTTTCTTCTTTATATTCTTTCCCCTTTCATGTTTTACTTCATAACATTATTTTTTGTTCTCGTTCTTTTCATTCTAACTCCTCTTTTTGCTTTTGTGTTTCGTCTTATTTTTCTTTTCTTTCTTCTTTTTTTTTCTCCTTCAATTACTTTTTCTTATCATTAATAATTCTCTTTTTCGTCTCAGCGTTCTTCTTTTTTTCTCTTCGTTTTTGTTCCGATTATTCGTCTTCTTCTTCTTCTTCTTCTTCTTCTTCTTCTTCTTCTTCTTCTTCTTCTTCGTCATTATTTGCTAACCTCCTCGCATCTCTGAATTTATTCTCTCCTTATTTCTTCTTCTTCTTCTTCTTCTTCTTCTTCTTCTTCTTCTCCGTTATTTGTTAACCTCCTCACATTTTTTAATTTCGTCCTATCCTTATTTCTTCTTCTTCTTCATCATCTTTTTTTGTTTCTTCTTCTTCTTCTTCTTCATCATCTTCTTTTTTCTTCTTCTTCTTCTTTTTCTGCTTCTTCTTCTTCTTCTTCTTCTTCTTCTTTTCCACGTTTTCTTCTTTTCTGCTCTTCCATCCTCATTTTTTCTTTTCGCTAATCTTTATTCTTTTCTCTGTGTCGTCCATCTTGTTTTACTTCTTTTTTGTTTTTTTCATCTTCTTTCTCGTTTTCCTCTCCTCCATTATTTATTAACCCCTCACACCTCTGAATTTCTTTCTCTTCTTTCGTTCATTTCTTTGGGTTTTTAATCAGATATTTAGAAGTGTTCATGCCTCTCCATATTCAATGGAAGTATCTTATTTTAGATAAGCCTAACCAGCTTTATAAGAGACTCTGTCTGTCGGTCGGTATTTCGACCAATAAAAGTACAATGGACGCACCAACGGAATCTCGATTCGTGTTCACCTTTCTGCCTCTTTCCCTCGATCTGATTTTTCTTCTTTGCTTGTTTTTCTTCTTCCTCTTTCTTTCTCTGCTTCTTATATTTTATTATTCCACTTCTTTCTCTTTTACGTTTCTGAACCCACTCTTTCTCTTTCTCTCATTTATTACTCGTTAATTTATGTTTCATGTTAACCTCGGCAGGACGAACCAGTGCTGTGCAGGATTGAATGAAGTTAGTGGAGCTCCTTCAGTATTCATTGATAGAAGCGATATTAAGAATGCTTTATTTTTGTTATATTTATATGATTGAGCTGAGATCTTTTTGTCTCCTTACGATACAACTAAAGTTAAAAAATTTGAACTTGATTTGAACATCCAAAAACAATATTTTCATATGTTATACTTTCTTTCATTGTTTATGGCTGCTTAAAAAAGTTGAATTTTAGAGTAACATGTTTATCTTTTTCACTCTTCAAAATACGTATAAGGCCAGAGCTCGTAATAAATTATATCAAATATTATATTCAAATAAATAATGCTTGATTTACCCACTGCAAATGTAATGCTTTCTTTTTCTTCTTTTAGTAGGTCTTTTTTAATTATTTCTCCCATTTTGATACGTCATGCGATTGACAGAGTTCACATCGTTTAAGGAGTGAACTAGAAAATACCGGAAGACCCCATCCTCCAAGAACGTCATCACCTGAATTTCAAATAACGGTCTTAATATGTGCTAAAATGAATGAACGATACCAAAGTAACATTGGCAAAGAGTACACCAGGAATCTTTTTTCGATAAAATACCATCGATCGGTCGTCCCACTATTCGCTTCATCTCTTTTTTTTTTCTTTTTTTTTAACGTAGTTCACCCCAAACAAGGCAGGCCGCTACTGTAGACGTAAGGGGCTACTGAGAAGAAAGAAAAGGGGAGAAGATGGGGGGGGGTCAACCTAAACTGGGATCTGCGCAGCGAGATGTCTGTTTACATTAGTTTTAAATTTCTGCATGTCAGTACTGTCGGGGAAACAGGGGGAACGGAGGGAGTTCCGGAGGCCAGCAGCTTGAGGAAAGACGCTATTTGAGTAGAATGCTCTCCGGCATCTGGGGGCCGCCACATTGAATGGATGGGATTTAGTTGATTGTCGAGTTGGTCTAGTGAATTTACGTCGAGAGAGCACCAGAGTAGCCAATTCATCGGAGCATAATCCATTGAAGTATTTGTAAAACAAGCACAAGGATGCTACATTGCGGCGATGGAACAGGGACTGGAGCTTGGTTGATAGTGAGGAACCTATTAGGTTGGCGACTCTTTTTTGGACCTTGTCAAGGAGGGAGAGAGTAGTAGGTGATGCATCAGCCCAGATGTGGCAACAATACTCCATGCATGGGCGGATGGTTGCTTTGTAGAGATACAGGATAATGTCAGGTGTGAGAAGTTTACTAGCACGGTAGAGGGAGCCAATCTCTTAGCGCCTTCGTTCTTCTTGCATAAATCCTTTTCGATTGGCTTAGACGTGTATGTTTAATCCATCCATGTAATGGTCTATTTAATACCGGAACACACTTATCCTGATATATTGTCTACAATTCATTAGAACACAATATGCTATTTACACATGCATGTGGCTAAATTGCGCCTTCATATTTCCCCATAAAAAATATTAATGCATAATTGACAATGATGGATCCAATAGAAATCTGACATAGTTAATTTCACAGACAACAATATCGTTTGAAGGGGATGCTGGGGAAAGAGGAGGGAGACAAAAGGGTCGGAGGTTGAAAAAGTTAGACGACCCCGGTTCTAGTCAAACTTGGAAACCTGTATGCCAAACTCGAGAACCTATACTGGAGTTCGAACGGAACCCTTTATTAAATCCACGTAGATAGATTGATTTCAGCCAAGCGAAGTTATTTCATGCTTCGGAATTTTTTAGATGAGGGTTGATAATTCGTAGAATTTGGTATATTCGGACTACTGTTCTCATATTGGGTGTGTTTCTCACAACGTTTCATCCGATGTAACCTCCGACCTTCTTCATGTGTACCTTGTCTAACTCGGGAATCTTTCTGTCGAACTCGGGAATCTGGACGGAATATCGAGCAGAACAAAACCCTTTATCAAATCCACGCGGACAGCATGCTCTCGTTCCATCTGCCATGACTGGGAAGAAGTATTCAGTAATTCGCAATTCTTCGTATCGCCCGAACTGAAGACTGACTTATACTTAGTACTATATCCACTGCGCCACTTGCGAACAATTCTTGTATGAATTTGGAAAGCCTTAAACCTAGTCTTGTTTTTGATCTAACTACTGCTCACTATAGATCACTACTAATCTATTATTTATAATTATAGGTTCCCATATTGTATTGAATTCTATACTAGGTCTGCTTAGTAAGTCATTGTCGCCTAACGTATGTGCTGCTTCTTTGAGTCGTCTTACTCTCCACCGTTCTTCTCTATCTATAATTTTATTTTATACTTAATACTTTTTTCATGTTATTTTAACTTCATAAGTATTACAAAAGGCGGTAACAACAAAGACCAAACACTTCCACTCAGTATTGATTTACTCCTCTCCAGGAGTTAGGCACAAGGCCAGTTTTTATCTTACTCCCACAAGTAAGATGTGACCCAAGGTCGGGTCGGGAAAGTGGGGTTTAAAAATTGCCTGGGCAGCCCCGTCTGCATTCCCCGGTAGAGGCGCCTCAGGCAGTAAGCAATAAACTTACTCCTCCCCAATGAGCGGAGGCAAGGCCTGGGAAGGTGGACCTCCCAGAACTGCACAGGACAGACCCATTGACCGGCGTAAATCAAGACCCGAAGGCCAAGACAACACCAGTATGGGGTGCAGTATCCATCGGAACAGATACTACACTTTGATCTTAGCTAAAACTGAACACTTTTTAACATGGAGTTTATCGTAGTTTGAATTAGAAATCTTTATTCATTTCCATTGATAATATATCCGCCATTGTGTTTACAAACAGATTTTTCTCTATTTCTCTATTTCTTCTTATACTTTCTCATTCTACATTTTTCTGCCTTCCTTCTTTTTTTTTGTTTTCCTTCCGTGTTTTTGTATTCTTCAATCTATGTCTGTATTTTTCTCTCCCCCTTTCTCTCTCTTTTTCTTCCTCATTCTCCACTGCTTAGTCATTAATAAATGTTGTTATTTATCTACTGCATCAAATTTCATTCTCATTTTTTTACGCTAATCCTCTTTAATCTGTATATCCTGGCTTTTATATCCAATATATCTTATTTCTTTAAACTTGTATTTACATCTTTCTTACTATTTACTCTGTTCTTATTTTTCTGTTTGTCGTTTTTTTTCGCCTTTCTCTTTTGGTTAATCTCCACCCAAAGAGAGGGGACGATGGTTAAGTGGATAACGACACGGACTCACGACCTGTGTGTGCCAAGTTTGAACCCAGTCAGTTCTATAGTACCATTTTCTACTTAGAGATGATGGCAGCCATTTTGTTTTCCTTCCTGCAAAACTTCCCAAAACAGATTTTACAAATTTACATGTTTTGAAAGAATCATTATTATTTCAAAACAACTCATTGTTTCATGTAATCATCATATGTAATGTTTTGGGACAGAAACTACGTCTAATATAATTTAATAAAGAGAACATTACTATCCATATTTGCTAAGCATAATGGCAGCCATTTTTAAAATGGAAGTAACTTGTTTACCTTGTTTTGTAATATATATTTTTTGATTTTAATTAAAACAATTATTTTACATTATACACACAAACTATTTCGCACAAAATAAAAACATTAAAATTTATTCTTACATCAAACGAAATACCAATTCAAGGCAACGGTGAAAGTGTAATGTTTGTTCCGGCCTCTAAAATAAAGAATATTTAAAAGACAATCCCGAAATACATTGGTCGGAAGATAAACAAGACACCTCTATTTTGAAAATAACTTCCATTATGTATTACAACTGCGAATCGTAATTCTTGTTCATTAAATTACTGGTTTCACCTGTCTAGCGTTAATCGTGATTCACTAATGTCATTCTAGTTTAAATTTGTTAATTACAAAATAAATAATGTGTCACAAACCGCAAAATATAAAGGAGATAACCTTACTGTGAAAACACGTATCTCAATTTAATTTCTAGATTGTTATGCCAGTATTCATAATGATCTCCATTGTAATAATCTTTCTAGCCGGAATAATTATTTTCGTAGTGAATATTAATCAAATGACACATTTTCAGTGGAAAAGTTTGCTGGAAGGATAAATGGGAAGACATCGCTAATAAGAATAAAATATCGATTTTTGCTAGGCCATAGTGCTCTATATTTTGTGCACTTGCTTACCATCCACAGCCTCCGGAGTTGTGCAACACCTTCCCGCGATGGGAGAAAGATAATTACCTTAATTTACGTATGACATGGGAAATTCGACAGACTAAATGTATATATTAGATATTACACGTGGTGTGTATCCTGAAATATTTAATAGAATGTTTTTTTTATGAAATAATACGTTTTATTTTAAATAATGCCGAACGGCATTTTTAGGCTTCATGTAAAGTTAACATTGACATCTATTTTCTTATCCGTTTTTATCGAATGCTTTTTCTTCTTCCTTTGATTTCTGTGTATTTGGTACAATTGTTAATTTCCTGTTCCTTCCTTTTTTTTCTCTTTTTGTTTGTTTCTTCTACCTTCTTTCGTTTATTACGTCAATTTTTATTTGTCTCCCATTCTTTCTTGTTTTCTTTTTATGTTATTTTTTTTCACTTATAAGACACAATTTATTAAGGTCAAAAGCCACTCGATGATAATAGTTAATGGGATTGATTGATTGTTGGTTTAATGTTGAAGAATATTAGGAGAGGATTGAAAATGATGAATGGAATGAACGAAAGTCTGATTACTTATAGGGACGGTTTACGACAAGTATTTTTTAATATTAGATTTAAATGTTGTAGTCTGCAGGGAAGCAGACTCGTGTAAATGCTCCACAGTAGATGGTATTATCCTCGAGTTGCTTGCGGTCATCATAAGTGGTGTCTCATTAGTTAAATAAAAGGTTCTTCGCATTTGCGACCATATTGAGTGATTGAGATGGTAAACCGATTGTCAGAGAGGTAGTAGGCGGAAAATCGTTATATTTTACATAGTTCAGAAACTAATCCTACTTTATACACACGAAACTTATTTCGTTGACATTCTCCTGAAGTTGATCCGAGATGCTTCAGAATTATACCGGCTTCATATCCTCCACAAATAGTAGTACATTTTCGGTCAATTTATCTGACAAATCATGTACATACTAGAGAAACAGAAGCGGACCGAGGACAGATCCTTGATGCACTAAACTTAGCGCACTCTCCTGGGAGGAAAGACAGACATTTACTTGGATACGACAGGTACGAACATGAAACCCCACCTGATCCATATAATAATTGAAGGAATGAAGTTTAGAGGAAAGGAGGCATCGAAGGAGTAGATGGTGATTAGCCCAGTCAAATGTTTTGGACAAGATCAAAGAACAATATGTATTCGGTGTAACCCTTTCTTATCATTTTGGTGACCCACTGCCTCATGAGTAGCAGATTAGCTGAACAAGATATTTTTCTTGTTGGTTTTGTTCCTTCTCTTCTTCTTTTTCTTCATGTTCTCCTCTTCTTCGTCGTCTTTTAATTCTACGTTTTTCTTTTTTCTTTCTTTCTTTGACTTATTCTTTTTCTTTATTAAGTCCTCTCTTCGTTCTTATCATGCCCTCTTCTCATCCTCTTCTTTTTCGTTTTTATTTGTCGTTTTCTTCTTTCCTTCTTTTTTCTTCTTTTTCTTCTTCTTCTTCTTCTTTGTTGTTGTCGTCATAATCTTCTTCTTTTCTACTTCTTCACTGTTCATTGTCATTATCTTTTCCTTCTTTCTTTTCTTTCCTTATTTATCTTCTTTGTTTTCTTTTCTTTCTACATCTCATTATTATTATTTCATATTCATCTCCCCTTTTCACCCGTCTTCTTCAATATCATCGTTTCCTTATCATTTTTCTTTCTCTTCTTTTGGTATGAGATTTCTTGTATATTTTCTCTAATCTCTATTAAAAATGCCGGTGTTATTACTGGCGTTATTTTTCTCTTCCATTCTTTTCACTGAAAAAAAAACTTCCTTCATTGAAAATAAGCTGAATATTTTTATTAAATTAATATAATATAAATAAAATAAAAACTATAGTAGTAAATTTAAATGATCATATATATTTCTGGAAATACAAGTATATACCACCTACATTGACGTTTTTTTTTTTGTTTTTTTTTTGTAAAACTTAATTATGTTCTACAAAACCAAAACCAAAAACAACAGCCCCTCTCCCTTTCTCCCTCCCCTTTTTTATTTTTATTTTTCCTACCCTACTCCCGGTCCTGGATATGACCTTAAACTACATCCGATGGTGAGATCCGGCTTACGGACTTTGGGGAATGTGGAGCCTCCTCTTAATTACCATTGCTCCCAGGTCCACCCTGACCCGGAGTGGTAGTACCTGTTAGGGTCCCAACTATGGGTTAAATAGAAACAGATATTAAAAGGGGAAAGAAACAAAAAAGAGAAGAAAACAAGACCAGATTCGGCATTAAATAACCCAAAAAGGGTTGATATGCCGTAAAACAAAACTACCAAACCAAACTACCAAGTATATACATAAAACAAAACTGCGAGTCGCCGGTAAAAAGCACCGGTGTTTTAATATAGGGTTTTTAAAGTTCTGTATCAGTATCCTCTATATTAATAAGAAGTACAATGTTTTCTTTGGAATTGTTGTTGTTGTTGTTAATAGATGTTTATGTTTGTGTAGTTGCTTCTAGTCGTGTTAGTGTGTCAGTTGATGTTAGTACGTTGTACTTTTCTTGTTGTTTTTATTTTTGTAGTATCCTTAGGTTCCGTTTTTTTTCTCTTCGTTTTCTCAGTAATTATTATTTAATAACGATGTGTCCGAGTTCGGGTGATTTTCGTTAATGTACGATGTGGTAGTGTCATAGTTTTATATAAGTCCTTCTAACCCGTTTTTTTATCCTGCAATTCTTCTTCTAATTCTTCTTCCCATATTTTCAAGTCGCCATTTTGTTGGAGGTGTAGTGTCGGACATTTGGAAACGACAGCAAGTATCCTAATTACCTCCCTTACATTCTGTAGTTATCTCCCTTGTATATTTCTCATGCGTATATAAATGAATGCTTACGTGGACTTAGTCCTCTTACGACGAAGCGATCGAAGCGCACACAACAGTTTGTGTGTCTCTTTATTCATTCTTGTGTTCTTTACTTGCATTGTTATGTATATGAAACTATTACGTCGCGAGCCGAATACTAATGGATTCACATAACACTCGACAAGGTAGCAAACGCTACAGGAGTAAAATAATTCTTCGTCGTCTTCTTCGGCGTCGGCTTTGGCGAACCCCAAGTGTTCGTCCTTGGTTTCACTGTCTGGAAAATCATCTTATGTTAAAACTGCTAAATCATCATTGGCGTCTTCATCGTCCCGTTTTCTGTTTTTGGAACCGGTGTTGTCTTTGTTATTGCTGATTTCCGGTTTTTTTGTATAAAGTTATAATTATATTTGTTGACCTCCCAGTCTCGGATGAACTTGTACCATATCGTACACCACATTCAGTGAAACAGTCCCCCAGTACTTGAGGTTGCCCATTGGTGCGTTTAGTTAATAGTAAAACATTCTTACTTTGGGAGTTGTTTCATCATTTAATTTTTTTCCTACGGCTTGAAGTACTCAGATATGGTTTTCGTCGCATTAGTCGTTTAGTTTAGTTTTTCACCTTGACTATTGTTAACGACCCTTCCAGGACCCATTCCCCCTGATCCACGTTATTCTAATAAAAACATAACTCGTCTGTAAATATGAATCTGTTTACACATCCTCCGAAAGTAAATAAATTCTGGTCTTGGCAACGCATATTTCCAAAGTGCACAACTTCTTTTATACACACCTTCATTTATACTTGAAATGATGTAAGTTTTTCCCACATCAGTTGCTCCCTGGATGTGGAAACTATAAAGTTTCTAAGCGTTCTATTCTATTTTTAAGTTGGCTTATGATTATTCTGTCTCTTCTTCTTCTTTATTTAGTTTTTCGTGTCCATCTTATTATTATACGTTCTGTTGTTGTTCTTTATCCAACTTTGTCTTATTCTTTATCTACTTCCCCCCCCTTTCTTCTTCGAGTTGCCTCTTTCGTCTTCTTCGTTTTCTTTATCTTTTTCTTCTTCTTCATTCTTCGTTGTGATTGTTGTTTCTAATTATGTTCTCTCTTCTTCGTCTTATTATAAATCTTATACTTATTCTCCGGTGCCACCGTGATCTTCTTATAAGCCTCCCTTCTAATTTTGTTTCTCTCCTTCTTGTCTTTCTTAATTATCCTCAGCGTGTTCTAAGTGTTTCACTTATCTTATTCTACCTTTTCTTCTACGGTTTCTTCTTCAGTGTCATTGTCGTGTTCTACTTTTTTAAAATTCTCTTTTAATTTCTCTCTTCTTCGTCTTTATGTTAATCGTTTCATTCTTCGCATTTTTATTCTTCTCCCTCTTCTATTTTACTTATTCGTCTTCTTATTACACCACTTCTTTGTATTCTTCTCCCTTTTCTTTTTCGTTGTCACCCTTATCCTCTGTTCCTCCCTTTTCCTCATTTTCTCCTTCTACCTTTTCTTATCCCTTGATTATTCCTTATCTTCTTCTATTACTTATTAGCAAGCAGAATGAATTGCTATCTTCTTTCTTTCTTTTTGTCGCCCACTAAGAAAAGTGTGAGGTCAAGGACGTTTCGAAACACACCACTCTCATCACCGCCTCCAAACTAGCAGATGGAAAGAAACAATGGAAGTATATATATATATATATATATATATATATATATATATATATATATATAATAAAGTAAAGAAAAACAAGAAAGAAGAGCAGGCTAATGCAGTGCAAAGTACACATCCAACCCCATACAATGGTTGTTCCACTGCTACTTACCTGTTTACCTATGTGACAGAGACGCTTGCAATTGAAGAACTTTAAGATTTCCCCATAGTCGCTCCCACGCTTTCACTGTTACTATCTCCCTTTCTCCATGTATATAGATATATTAAAGTCGATATATATATATATATATATATATATATATATATATATATATATATATATATATATATATATATATATATATATATATTCTCTTTCGTCTCTTTCAAACAAAAAAGATGAATAAAGAGTTACGGTTTCTTCACCAGCTGTCAACGTAAAAACAATGAGGAGCTATGAAATAAAACAGCATGGGGTTAAAAGGAAAATACTTACATAGAACACACACACACACATACACACATACACACACACATACATATGTGTGTGTGTGTATGCGCGTGTGTGGGTGTGTGTGGGTGTAAACGGACGCATATACAAACAAGTAAAGACATATAGAGCATTGCACACAAATGAACGCAGAACCTGGCGTTTACTCGAGTTGTCGAGCGAACCCGTCTGTATTTTGGAATGATTTCCTCAATATACATAACTGCATAACATGAGACATTAACTTTTATAAGTTTGACTATGTTAGAAACACATATAAAGTACATCAAAATCTACTCTTAGCGATAATCCTTAATCTATCTCGCAATAGTTAATCACCTCGAAAATGCTAAACTTCTCTCTTACCAACAGCATGGATTTAGGCAATCCTGTTCTACTGCGGATATACTAATGGTAATTCCCGAACGTGTATACCACATATTGGACGAGCCAGATGAAGCTGTTGCACCAGCACTAGATATCTCCTAAACCGTTGACAAAGTATGGCATGAAGACTTGCTCAGGAAAATTAACTCGTACGTTATTACCAGACGATTATTTAATCTAATCAGATATTTCATGGTTGAAAGAGTGAAATATTTGTAAATTATGTGATTCTGACTTGCGGGAATTATGCAACTGTTTCATTACAGTTCTTTGTTCGTATTCAAAGTGTTGTGGGGTTAATCCCGGAGTCAATACCCTCAATTGGGGTCAATGTTCTTGATTGGATAGGTTTAGTCTAGATAACTAACATTTCAGTTTGTTCAGAGTTCATAGTTTAATTACTTTTCATCAATTATTATCCTGTTTATCGTGAACGACGGAAAGTAGCCGAGAGAGACTACACAAAGCCGATATGTGTTCACTTATCCAAGTTCTACGAGGCAGTAAATTACCTTTAGCCATTACTGTTTTTTAAAGAGATACAGGAATGCCCCAGAGTGAAGTCAGGACACTACTTCTGAACCATCGCGTGACTTTTTGGTTGGGTAAGGTTTCCTTAAGTGACGAGTCATCGCTTAGCATAGCCTTTATCCATTGTATTTATGTATTTATTTTGCTACGTCGTATATATTTTTTTGAACTTGCAAATATATGCCCCCCACCCAAATCGCATATGTTTTCTAGGCTGGGAGGATTGTATAATTTTAAAAGAACTACATACAATATGTAATTAAAGCAAAGTAAATTGTTTTACACTATTAAAATAATTTCCAACGCTATTGATGATGTGTACCTATTCATTTATTTTTTTATTATTATTGCTTCTGTTTGAATTCATGTTTTGTAACAGGACGTAAATCATTAATGTATGACGTCACGCCAACGCCATAACTATTTTGTTGTGGTAAGGTTAAGCTCTATTTATAAGAAGGTCCAAATAGTCAGTTGGTAGAACCCCAGACTGAAGATCTCAAAGTTTCGGTTTTCGGTTTCGGTTTCGATTTCTGGTCATAGCATCCGCATTATTTGTTAGGAATGTATTATTTACTATTGATGGAATATTTTCAATTTCTAAAAAATATGAAGATATCTGAAATTCTTTAATGGGACAAATTCCGCAATGTATCTAGTACGTTTTAAAAATTCTGACTTACAGACAGTGTGACGGAAAAATCTCTATTTATATACAATTTAAATGTATAGGTGGTGGATTGTTTCCTGCCTCCACACCTGTGCCTTTTCTGAACATGTACAGCGGTTCACGTCGATGTCAAGCCAAGCAGATTTGCGCCAAGGATATGCTGGTGATTTGATGTGTCGGAGGTGGTTGTTTTTTCAGTGGAATTATTGGGATACTAAATTCACAGAGCGCCTAGTATACTGTGTGTCTTCCTTGCTTGGTATCTTGTTTGTATCCGTGCACAGTCGATTATATAAGAAAAAGAATGACGTCATCAGTTAAAACATTAAAACAAAGAGATAAGTAAATACATTTTTGATATTTATGTATGTACAGTGGATAACATCACAATACGCGCAATGCACACTTGATTCAGTCACAAATGGATTACGTCATCAATTAAAATAGAATGACTGGAATATTATGAAGTCAGAGAGAGAGAGAGCGAGAGAGAAAGCGAGGGAGAGAGCGAGAGAGGATGATCCTTTACGTTGTAATGCGACAATTAAAGAAAAATATATAAAAGTAGTGGGAGAAGGTTGAAAGATAGAGGTATGATAGAAAGAAAGAGAGAGGGGGGCAAGAGAGAAGAAGAGAACGAGATGACCGATTACTCGTCACTCTACTTAGATATAACTGTACTACCAGTCGGCGTATTCGAACCCTGGATTATCCCACGTCTTGACCCCACGGGCACTGAGACAGCTAAACGACGAAGAAAGGGGAAAGTGTTAGATTATTTGAACCTACAGATACCGGCGTTTCAAGATTTTGCTATCATTAGTATAGGTAGTGACAATTTCATATACGAGGCTTGTCTAAAAAGTACCCGACCTTTATTTTTTTCTATGCGAAATGAAGACGATAGGGCGGCGCCACTATGCACAGTGAAGAAGACACCTTCATGCGCGTGTGTGAATTTTATCACCGCGTTAGTCGCTGTTTGTCGGTCGCACTCAGCGACCCAGCGTGTTCATCGGATTACCGATTCTCTCAAGATGACTGAACGTGTTAAGCAAAGGTACTGCATCAAATTTTGTCAAAGGCTTAATGATTCTCATAAGAAAACAATTCGTAAGATTTAGCATGTGTTTGGAGAAGATGCGATGTGTGTAACACAAATTAAAGAGTGGTTCAACCGATTCAAAAATGGCCGCACATCAGCAGAGAGTGACCAGCGTTCTGGCAGTACCCAAACTGCTCGGAGTGCAGCTGTTGTGGGGAGGGTTCGAAATTTTGGTGATAGAAGATCGTTGTTCAACCGTGCATGAGATCACCCAAGGGGTTGGAGTGAGTAAAGATTCCGCACATGCAATTTTGCGTGATTATTTTGAACATTATTCAGAGTGGCTGCGAAACTTGTGCCCAAGTTTTTGTCGCAGGAACAAAAGGATCTCTGTTTTCAACTTGCACAGGACCTAGAAACCGTCAACACTGATCCTGGGTTTCTGAACAGCGTGATAACTTTAGATGAGTCATGGGTGTACGGGTACGACCCATAATCAAAAAGACAGTGGTCGCAATGGAAGCATTCCGAGTCTTCAAGGTCAAAAAAGAGCGACAGGTGTGAAACAAAATCAAGGTAATGCTGACTGTCTTCTTTGATATCCGTGGAATTGTGCATCACGAATACGCACCGCAAGGAGCAAACGTTACAAAGAAGTACCATCAAGATGTTCTCCGGCGTCTCTGTGGCGCAGTTCGGCACAAAACTGGCAACTGTATAACGACAACACCCCCGCATATTCATCCCAATCGATCCAACATTTCTTGGCCAATCATGGAATTCAAGTCGTTCGCCAATCTCCCTTCTCTCCAGACATGACTCCTTGCAACTTGTGTTTTTTTTTTTTCGAAAATTGAAGACGCCACTGAAAGGTTCCCGTTATGAGATTAGTGAAGAGATAATGAGGAACGCGACGGCGAAAATGAACATCATTCCAAAAGAAGACTTCCAAAGGTGTTTCCGGCAGTGGATGGATCGGTGGGCTAAGTGTGTGCAAGCACAAAGGGCCAACTTTGAAAGGGATTAGGGTCTCAAACCCCTCACTTATTTGAAATGTTTTTTCTGGCCTACGGTCGGATACTTTTTTATACAGGCCTTGTATATATATATATATATATATATATATATATATTTTGACAAAAATTATTTTAATAATTTTTAAAAATAATTCTCATATTTTTCAAATATTTGAACTTTGGTTTTTTCGAAAGCCAACTTATCCATCTGTATTTCTCCTCTGATGATAAGATTTCGATCTTTGAAAAGCCTTGGCTTAAGGAAAGAAAAATAAACACTAGTTTATTACTGACAACCTTGCATTGAACAATTGAAATTTGAAATAAATTTGGACAATCGTCGCATATTTATCACTCTTTTTTCTTCTATCTCTATATATATATATAATATATATATATATATAGAGAGAGAGAGAGAGAGAAGGAGAGAGAGAGGGAGAGAGAGATAGAGTTATTTACAATGATATTTTTGCTCATTATAACAGGGATATTATTTGCTTTTATATTTTCTATATTTCAGAATTTTCAAGAGCAAATCCTATATTTATGAAACAAATGGAGGAATATCATGGCAATAAAAGTCCAATACAGTTATGAAAAAATGGAACTATTTTAAAAAGTCGATTGATCTTTTGTTTACAAGGTTCGCAAAGTGTGAAAAACTTAAAATGGAAATGCATCAACATGAACAAAACGCAAATGATATTCCAGATACACTGATTGCATTAGAATCTGTAAACTTATCCGCAAATACAGTACATCGTTGGTGGTAATCCTACAAGATACTTGCGATTCATTGCGCGTCAAAAGGCATACGATGAAATGTCAAAAAATATATCAGATGCGAGTCTTATCAAAAGAGTAAAGCTAACTTTAAGACAAAGAGCAAAGAAAGATCGCGAAATCAGACTTAGTAGAGTCACAGAACGCAGGAATTGATAGATGGACATATTATGGTCACGTGACCCCTTTATATTTTGCGTCCAAACTCCCGGGATCTTAACACTTTAACTGATATGAAGCGAATTGAAAAAGTTTCATACGCACCCTCATATTATTAATAATCCTAAAACCCTTATAGTCATGTAATTTTAAATATAAAATCAACACCACCGATCCTAACATGTTGGCGATTCATACCTCACATAAAAGCAGTTATCCAAACTGAAGGAGACGTTAACGAATGAAATTACTAAACAATGTATTTATTTTTATCCTAAACAAACAGTTTTTTTTTAGTAAAAAGATATTGATATATGTTTCTAAGACTCATTTTTGTGTATGTATTAATATGTCTTAAAATACGCTGAGTCACCTGTAAAAATTTCTCCTTCTAGTGAGTGAAATCTCGAGCTATCATTAGTCAAAATGCGAACCCTTTCGTAGATGAGTACATTACTTTGAGAAACTGATATTCTTTATAAAAACATAAAGATTTCCCTCCCTTATGACTTTTGCTGATGGCGAAGCGGATAGAGCTGCGACTGTCGAAAATATGATCGTGTTTCGTCGTAGCCTGAGACACTGAGCTCTCTAGCCAAACTAAAGAGTTGTTTGGTTTGGTTTGGTAGTTTTGTTTTACGGCATATCAACCCTTTTTGGGTTATTTAATGCCGAATCTGGTCTTGTTTTCCTCTCTTTCTTGTTTCTTTCCCCTTTTAATATCTGTTTCTATTTAACCCATAGTTGGGACCCTAACAGGTACTACCACTCCGGGTCAGGGTGGACCTGGGAGCAATGGTAATTAAGAGGAGGCTCCACATTCCCCAAAGTCCGTAAGCCGGATCTCACCATCGGATGTAGTTTAAGGTCATATCCAGGACCGGGAGTAGGGTAGGAAAAATAAAAAATAAAAAAGGGGAGGGAGAAAGGGAGAGGGGCTGTTGTTTTTGTTTTTGGTTTTGTAGAACATAATTAAGTTTTACAAACAAAAAAAAAAAAAAAAAAAAAAAAAAAAACGTCAATGTAGGTGAATTTCGTCTCAGGGAGCCACAGGGCAGCCTGATCTGGTATCACCAGTAAAGAGTTGTGATACAGGGGAAAAAGATGTTTGTTGATTACTATCTATGCAGTATATATGTATGTGTATAGTTTGTATCTGAAAAAAAAGCAATGTAGGTGTTCAATAGTAAAATTACAAAAGAAAATTATGTACTTTTTATTTATAAACAATACATACATGCGACCGCTAGAGATGCAAAGTTGTTGTCACTAGATACTTTGAAAAACTTTGACTTCAATTAATCGTGTGTTGCTCTTGAACCGAACGATATTCCGATGACGACTCAATTATGTTTATCTTAAAATGCTATAAGTGGATATCTAAACTTTCGGCCGGAGTAGAATTTCTCAGATCAGACATCTTGGAGGGGATATGTTCTACATGGTAAACTGAAACAATTTTTTTTAATTCTGAGTTATTACATAGGCGAAAACTGGGTAACTCTAACGGAAATTTCTCTTTCTCTCTCGTTCTCTCTTTCTCCCTATCTCTCTCTTTCTCCCTGTCTCTCTCTTTCTCTCTCTCTCTCTCTATCTCTTACTCTCTCTATCTCTCTCTCTCTCTCTCTCTCTCTCTCTCTATATATATATATATATATATATATATATATATATATATATATATATATATATATTCAGACACAAGGACGACAAAGCCCGTAATAAAATCACAAGGGCAGTTCTACTTTCACCGGAAAAACTGACTAAAATTTACTTAATCACCAAACACGAAGATAACCGCAGAGATGAAAGTCAGAAACACTAACGCATGCTTAAAAAAATATAGCTTTCACCCAGAGAAGTAAAAGATATGAAAACACACACATACATGTGCAGAAACGCTAAACTATTAAAACAAACTCATTTGTTTACAAATGGAAAGAATATCTGAAGAGAGCAAAGATGTTCGAAACGCGTGGTAAAATTATAAAATTATAAAATAATAAAATAATAAACATTTTTTTAAAGATTTTTTTAAATCTACATATTTTGGTAGCCTCACTTGTTTAAATGAAAACTTTTCTTACAGAACCGCACTACCCTATACTCTTTCTCTCTCTCTCTCTCTCTCTCTCTGGCTTTGTTCTCTCTCTCTACATATGTATATATATATGTATATATATATATATATATATATATGCATATATATATGTATATATATGTATTCATATATGCATACATATGTATATATGTATACATATATGTACATATATATGTATATATATATATATGTATATATATATATATATATATATATATATATATGTGTATATATATACGGCACAATCACGTTGACACACCGGTTCCCGTTAGATCACCGAAGTTAAGCGGCGTCGATCCTGGCCAGTACATAATGGGTGACCATTTAGGAATACCAGGTGCTATATGTGCTCTCTGCTTATCTCGGCATTGTTTCCGATCGTCTTGTACTACTACTTGCCATTGGAATCAAGCAGCGGCTGTTTGGATTGCGCAACCCTTGCAATTACAAATTCACGCGCGGGCAGTCCTACGGTACTACTACTCCAATAAAAGATTTAAACAGCGGGTTTCCCAGGCGGGGCACTCATACGTCGAAATCGACGGGAGAGTCCATCATCATATATGTGTATACATGTATATATTTATATGTATATATATATATGTATATACATATATATATATGTATATACATATATATATGTATATACATATATATATATATATGTATATAATGAAGCAAGACACTTTAAGCATGACATGAAATCTTCAAGAATATAAGCACAAACATTTCTATACACTCCATAAAACTATATTCAAAAGCTTCTAGTTCTTCGAATCTTCCTTTGTAACCTCTAAAGGATACCGAGGAAAAAGGTTTACAAAATTCGACTCCGAGCATTCTTACGTGTCCGATTCCTTCCCAAACCTCCGACGCTGTTTCTGACTCGACAACCCTGGTGTATAATACAATAGTTTAAAAGCTTCTCTTACTCTGCCAATATCTAACCCATGTCATATCACCGTGGTGTTGCATCCCTATGCTTTTTACAGGTACTTCCACTGAATGATTCACCAGACTAGCAGCAAAATCCCACCCCTTTAACGTATATATCTCTATATACCCGAAGATTTCCTGCTCTAATAGCTACTTACTCCGGACCACTTGCCTTTGGAATTACCTTCCTGCTTCCTATTTCCCCAACCGCACCAACATGCAGAAATGTAAACCTAATGTGAACAACAATCTTGCTGCCAGTCTCCCCACCCAGGTTGCCCCTCTATAAATCTGTCCTCTATGTAGTATTTCAGTTACAATACATCTTGTTTGGGGTGAAAAAAAGTAAAAGACAGCTTTTAATTTTCAGAGGAGAACATAATTAATACACACAGAAATAGACAAAAATCGGTTGTTTGTCAACAGAATTCCCATTGACATGAGGCGCTCGCCAACGCCGTATAAGAGTTCATAAAGGTTAAAACAATAGAAGTGTTCTCTGCCAAAGCTATACCTGCTTCTCGAATGTTCGGTACTTCTACTCCAATAAAAGATATAAACAGCGGGTTGTTGTGTAAAGTGCCCCGCCTCGAAAATAAAGGTGCTATTGATAAGCGCACTAGCATGCATGGAGGCATGCGTACCTACATGTGTAGACCAGTTAGAGAATATAATCTACTTAAATTTGGTATTAAAGCATATAAATATATTTCACAGCGTAAATATAGATAACAACATAGCTTATATTAAGAGAAGCAACAATAAAGGCACAGTATATTGTGAGTGTAATCTCCGGTTAGATAGAATAAACAATCGTTCTTTAATATCGCACACACGCACAGCCATTTGAATGGGAAGGAAAGAATTTGAATGCCTACTGGACAGAATTTGAATGCCTACTGGACAGAATTTGAATGCTTACTAGACACCATCCTCGAGTGTCTAAGGTCTCTCTGTAAAGTCATTCCTTCTAGTAACATCTATTAGCTGAATACTCCACCAGACTAGATGAATTATTGTTTTGGAATGCTGTAAGACCAATTAGGTAGAATAAATTAGTGTTCTTCGCTTCTTTACTAACTCAACGCTTGATGGGTAAAAGGGGAACTAATGGAACACTCGAATATCTACGTATCTCATATAGAGATTGTTATATTACATTCGTATGGGTTTCCATACGTGCTCCCAGAGTCGGAAGTCGTCAGGTGACGCGTATTAAAACTGGCCATATCTACCACCTCTTTGTATTCCTGCTTTAGTGGAATAAAGCTTGGCTTCCAAGCAACACGTTTTTTTATTACAATTTATTCAACTAAAACTTTTTGGGGGATGTCTACCACGATACTAAGATTGATGTGACATGGAAACCAAAATGCCTAGACATTGATCTCAGTATTCCGACAGCTTCCAAGGAATACCGACACTGGCGTGCAATATTAAGTAATTACCTTGAACATTATGAAGATAGGATACCGAACAAATACAGAGCCGTGTTAAGCTGTGTGAGCTCTAATGTTTATGGATTTATAGAGACATGTACGAACTTTGATGCTGCTATAGCAAAGCTGGACAGCTTGTTTATTAAAACACCGAATGAAGTCTTTGCAAGACATATACTAGCAACCAGACGGCAGAAGACGGGAGACACGATCGACGAATTTTTCCGAGAGTTGGAGAAACTAAAAAGGAATTGCAATTTCCGCGACCACAGTGCAGAGGTGTGTGGCGACGAGGCAATGCGTGACGCATTCATTTCTGGAATATCCTCACCTACAATACGACAGCGGCCCCTGGAAAATAAAATGCTGTACCTTCTGACGGCGTACAGTCAAGCCTCTGCGTTGGATATAGCCCAGCGTAATAGTGATGCGTATGCAACTCCGCATACCTACCTGGCTACGGTCGTGGACCCAGGATCACTACAGGTATGTGAATCTAGTTTTCTAGTACTCCAGTTGCTCCCAGTGAATCGGCTACATAAGAATCGTAAATGCTTCTCTTGTGGTTTCTCCTATCATTTAAGAGATAGATGTCCCGCCCGCGAGGCTACTTGCAATAAATGCTCCAAGAAAGGACATTATGCGCGCGTGTGCAAATCTATGTTGTCAAGTTCAGTGGCAACATTGGTCGGTTCTCACGTACTGACCAGATTTACCAACATACCACAAGGACTCGCGCCAGCTGCAACGCATGCGACTATTAACGGGACAAGATTAAGTGCTCTCCTGGATTCTGGCAGTACTGACAGCTATCTTAACAAAAGAATTGTGCAGGAACTAACACTAAAAGTTTATCCGTCCAATAAAGACATTTCTATGGCTCAGAAAACCTTGAATACTCATTCCAAGGTCTATGTTGTTGCTAACCTAGCTCACGATCTAAATAACCAGTTCTACGTTGCTACACGGCTTGGTATTCTGAAAAATCTGTGTTCGGACTAAATACTTGGCCAGGATTTCTTGCGTCAACATCAGAGTGTAACTTTTAAATACAGTGGGCCCCGTCCTGAGTTAACTAGGGATAGAGCTCCCCCCTTTGTGCATTGGCCGCAGCAAAAATAGAAGAACAGTCTCTTTTTTTAAATGTATCTTCAAACTGCAAATCAATAGCTGCCAAATCCAGACGTTTTAGCAAGGACGATCAGATATTCATTGCAGAGGAAGTAAATCATCTACTCTCTGAGGGCATAATCGAAACCAGCATATCACCATGGCAAGTAGTGGTAGCGAAGGACCCCACCCACCGACATAAATGCGGATGTGTGTGGATTATTCACAAACAATTAACCAATACACTGAATTAGATGCCTACACATTGCTAAATATAGACGATATGGTGAATGATCTTGCAAAATACAAGGTATTCTCCACTTTTGATCTTAAAAGTGCCTACCATCAAGTGCCGCTGAATGAGGCTGATAAAAAGTATACCGCGTTTGAGGCAAATGGTTGCTTGTATCAGTTTTGTAAAATTCCGTTTGGAGTTACAAATAGGGTCGCTGCCTTCCAGTATAGTAAAAGATCGGAGCCTGCGTGGTGTTTTCCCGTACCTTGACATTGTAACAATTGCAGGACATACTCAGGAGGAACATGGTGAAAATGTAAAGCAGTTACTAGACACTGTCGGTCGGAGAAACCTTACTCTTAACCAATCAAAGACTGTAAAGTCCGTGCCTTCTATTAACGTGCTTGGATACTGTGTTGCGAATGGTGTCATCAAGCCTGATACAGAGCGACTTCACCCATTAAAGGAACTTCATCCACCCTAGAACTTAAAATTACTTAAAAGGATAATTGGAAAGTTTGCGTTCTATGCAAAATGGATACATGCATTTTCTAACAAAATTGAACCGCTAAAAAGCGTGAGAAAATTCCCATTGGAAGAGAAGGCCTTGAAATCCTTCAACTTGCTGAAAATAGAATTGGAAAAGGCTACTCTGCAGACGGTGGATGAAAACTTGCCCTTTGAGGTAGAGTGTTATGCGTCCGATGTTGTGATTTCCGCCGTTCTTAATCAAGGAGGACGACCTGTGGCGTTTATGTCTAGAACACTACAGGGCAGTGAACTAAAATACCACATCGTAGAGAAAGAAGCGACTGCCATTATTTAGGCAGTGCGTAAACGCTGAGGCAGTGTGTAGCCTTTATGTTCGATAGTAAAAGACGTACGAAAATTAAGAATGCAAAAATCCAGGAATGGAGCCTGGAACTTGCCGCATTTAGCTACACTATCAAGTATCGTCCTGGTAAAGATAATGTGGTCCCTGACACATTTTCCCGAGCATACACTTGTTCAACCTTTAATACATCTACACTCGCTGAGCTCCACAATGGACTGTGTCATCCGGGGATAACTCGACTGCTTCATTTTGTAAGAGCATGAAACTCCCCTTTTCTACAGAAGAGGTAAAGAAGATGTGTGCTTCTTGTAGGATTTGCGCAGAGCTAAAACCTCAATTCTATCGCTTACCAAAAGAAACTGTTATAAAAGCAACAACACCTATGGAACGACTTAGTGTTGATTTCAAAGGTCCTCTGTCTAGTGTATCGACTAAGTGTTATTTATTAATTATAGTTGATGAATACTCTCGTTTCCCCTTCGCTTTTCCATGTCCCAATATGCATGCAGCAACTGTGATCAAATGTTTTGATTTGCTATTTAGCCTATGAGGAATGCCAAGTTATATAGATTCAAATCGAGGCACATCTTTCATGTCCACGGAGCTGAAATCTTATCTCTCCCAGAAAGGAGTTGCCACTAGTAATAGCACTCCTTATCATCCAACCGGAAACGGACAAGTAGAGAGAATTAATGGCATTATATGGAAGGCGATGCGTTTAGCTCTTAGATCGCGTAACCTGTCTGAAAAGTATTGGGAACTTGTACTTGCCGAGGTGCTCCACTCACAGAGATCGTTGTTGTGTACGGCAACTAACGCCATACCGCATTAACGTTTCTTCACATTCCAGCGCCGTTCCTCCCATGGAAACTCGCTTCCCTCTTGGCTAATGACTACTGGACCCGTACTGCGAAGGAGGTTTGAAAGGAACAAAAACGAACCCTATGTAAACCAAGTTGAGCTCCTTTACAGTAAATCGACCTATGCACGCATTAGGTGCCCAGATGGACGAAACTCTACTGTGTCTGTTCTTGACTTAACACCTTGTCCCGAAGCCCGAACAATTTTAACAATATTGAGGAACAAGAGAGAGAGAACCACTTTGTACCGGATAATATACAATGCCATAACGGAGCCTATGATGACACATTGGTCCAACCTAAACTAAGGCGATCAAATCAGGTATCTAAGCCATGTCATAACGGGGCCTATAATGAGACATTGTCCCAGCCTGAACTAAGGCGATCCAGCTGAGTACCAAAACCTCCCAATCGATGTGGAGATTGGCTGGAGTAGCAAGTATATATATATATATATATATATATATATATATATATATATATATATATATATATATATATATATATATATATATTGAAGGAATGTTATATCGCTTTCGTAAAGGTAAAAAAAAGTAAACGGTAAAACTTAAATTATTGAAGACAATATCTTTTTTTCTTTCTAGCAAGGAAGAATGTTATATTACATTCGTATGGGTTTCCATACGTGCTCCCGGAGTTGGAAGTCGTCAGGTGACGCGTATTAAAGTGGCCACCTTTTTGTATTCCTATTTTAGTTGAATAAACCTTGGCTTCAAAGTAACACATGTTTTTTTATTAGCTCCAGAAAAGGGGCCCCTTGATTTATGAGAAATACACCGAAGTAAAATATAAAAAGACTTTCTATTTCCTGCTTTCCTAACGAAGAAATAGAATTTAATGCTCCTGCTTTGCGTAATAGTTTCCCGTTGGATAGAGACCTAGCTTGCATAGTCGAGGCTGATTATGTACTGGGTTCGTGTCGGAAGCCCGTCTTAAATTATTACCTCCTACACTGAAGATTGCAAAAGCTTGCAACGCCGGAGTCTGTCGGTTGAAATAATTTTATATCTATTTAACATAATATTGTATGTATATATTTATATATATATAAATATATATATATATATATATTTATGTATATATATATGTATACATAAATATATATATATATATATTTATGTATATATATATATATGTATACATATATATATATAAGTACATATATATTTATATAGAGAGAGACACATAACACATAGACACATAGAAACAGACCAATTTTGGTAGAACGATATGGGCCGTCTTATGTCTTCATCTTGGTATGCGTCCGGTAACGACAGCAGCCTTATAGTTTAAATGTGATTTCTTGGGCAATCCAGAACTTATCCAACCGCTTCTCAAGTATCTTTAGAGTTTCGGCTTCAATTACAATTGATGGCAATCTGTTCCACAAATCAACAATAATGGCTGAATGACTATTTCTCAGATTGTTGTAGAGCATCTTACTGTGCCCCTCTGTTTCCCTCTCTTGTATTTTTATTGTCAATAATTTATCTGCATTGAAGTCAAATTTTCCAGGAAGAAACTTATAGCACTCAATCATGTCCCCACGTATTCTTCTATAGGCCAAACTTGGCAATTTCAGAACCTTCAAATCTTTCTTCATAACTCTGATCGTACAGTCCTGAAACATAAAATCTTTACATTTTTATATAGCAGGAATATTATTTTACTTTATATTTTCTATATGTTAGGATTAGCAATAGCGGCCAGATACTTACACAACAAATGAAGAGACGCACAGAATATGTCAATTTAGAAATTAAACCATTTTTAAAAGCTACTTTGTCTTTTCTCTATTAAGTTTCTAAAAGGGGTATAGGCTACAAGATGAAAATGTACTGCCATGACAGATGGCTATGTGCAGGTCCCTCAGAATTACAAGATCAATACATACAGAATTCCATAGAACTTTTATAGTCTTAGAGGTTGTCATCAATACTTTTCACACGATCTTCGAATAAATGCTTTGCAAAGACATTCTGAAAACAGTGGTTATGTCATAGATTAATAAGTTATCTAACAGAAGATTTATGTGCTTTAACAAGACTCGCCACCATTCTCGATAGTCAAGCTTTCAAACGTATCGTCTTGACATTCATTCGCAACATGAATTGGAATGAATACATAGGAAATACTGACACGTCTGTAACAAAGAAGGTGCGCTTCCTCTTCTCACACCAGTATCCTCTATAGCTATAAATCCACCATTCGTCCATGCATAGTGCATTGTTGCCACATCTGGGCTGGTGCACCACACCACATTGTACCCCTTCAACATAAATACCCTCGAAAAGTTCGACTAGCAGTAAAATGTAGCCTCTTCTCTGTAGAGGGCTCTAAATATCGGAGAACGTTCTACTTTAATTGATTCTTTTCTTCGGGCCGCTTGCCTTTGGAAATCCCTCCTGGCTTTCTGTTTCCCCGACTCTACATTCAGAAATTTACATTAAATACGAACAAATATGTTTCTACCAAACTCCCCACTTACGATATCTCTTTTAAATCTGGCCTCTAATCGGAATAGTCCGTTACGCCTCAATGGCAAATTGCTTTGTTTGGGGTGAATAAAAGTTGTTGTTTTAATTACACAAGGATGTAGCAATGCATGATTGTATGGCAGATAACCTCTAACCTCAGCCTCCTTGCTCAACAAAGTGCATTCATTGAAGTTCTATACATGGAGTATATCTGCAACAGTGGTTAATAAGTGTTTAATTAATGACGCGCACCATCGGAGACAATCGCGAATTGTCTTGGCTTTACGATCGCCTCTCTATCATTATTATTTGTGGAAACGCCTTTAGTTTGCTCTCGGTCTGCCAATCAAGCCGGACATTCGAAGAAAACTATTGACTGTGATACGATAATATATAAACAATCGGAATTTCTTGATATTGAAATAAACAATGTCAAAGCGCTAAAAAAAATAAGTGTTAAAAATAAGTGTTAAAAATAAGTGTTCTCATAACGCCAAAAAACATCCATAAAGCATCGTTCTCTGACGTCATTAAAACTCTTCCACTCACTCTGCATTAATGGATGTTGGCATCGGTTCGCGACGTTCTCCAGTCTGAATTACGTCTCATGTGATGTCATTAACTGTGCACGGATAAGAATCAAGAATCTATTGCCACTCTAACTTTGTTTTAACGTTTTAATGGACGAAGTACATCTATTTTGAAGTCATCCATTATGCACACTAAAGAAAAACGAGATAACAATCGAGCAAGTAAGCAAGACCCACATATCTATTGATAATTAGATAGATACACTTAAACATCACTTTTAAATACCGTTCAAACGTAGATATTCTTTATTACATCCACATTGTGTTTTTATGTGGGCATGAAGATGCACGCATATACATAGATATATTACTGTTTGTTTTAGAGAGATTTATAGATTTGGACAGAGAGATATAATTTAATATATATATATATATATATATATATATATATATATATATATATGTATATATATATATATATATATATATAGAGAGAGAGAGAGAGAGAGGGAGAGAGAGAGAGAGAGAGAGAGAGAATCAAATATAAACCAAAAGTAAACTTTTAGTAGATAGAACCTATAGTGAGAAGATTAAGCTCAATATACGAGATAGAACAATTATAAAGGTAGAAGAAATAAGAGTAATAAACATGTACGAATCTCCAGATTTATTTAAAATTTTGATTGTTCAATGCAAGGTATATTCTGTAATAGACTGTTTCAAATGTTTGAACTTTGGCTTTTCCACAGCCAACTTATCTATCTGTATTTCTCCTCTGATTATAAGATTTCGATCTTTGAAAAGCCTTGGCGCAAGAAAAGAGTAATAAACACTAGTCTATTACAGAATACACCTTGCATTGAACAATCGAAATTTGAAATAAATTTGGACATTCATACATGTTTATCACTCTTATTTCTTCTACCTTTATATATATATATATATATATATATATATATATATATATATATATATATATGTATATAAATTATAATTATATACATATATATATAATTATAATTCAGATATGTATATATATATATTTTTATAAATAAATATATGTATATGTATTTATATATATATATATATATATATATATATATTATACGCACACACACATGTAGATAGATAGATAGATAGATAGATAGATAGATAGATAGATAGATAGATAGATAGATAGATAGATAGATAGATAGATAGACAAAGAAATAGATAGCATGATAGATGTTTTGACAAGGCTGAGCTATATAGATATAAGTATAATGAAGACGAATAATGACGATGGGGTGGAGAAATTTTACGGTGGATGAGTATTGCTTAAAAAAGAGGATTGGGGAAAGGAGGGTGCCCATTACCGAACCAGTAAAGCGGAAAGAAGCCCAAAGAAGCAAACGAGAGGGTGTAGTTTAGTGGACATCACCTTTCCTCCTCTATTTGCTTCGTTCCTTGACCTTAGCATATTACGTTCGCAGAAATTGTGATAAATACGCCATCGCATTTTTTTAATACAAATCCTGCAGAATTTAGATAGCCTATTAGATTTTAATAGAGATACCTAACTCTATGTGCAAAATAAAACAGAAAAGTGATTCAGAAAAATATACTTGTACGTTTTGAGATATTTAAAAATATACTAGACCACCTGTGACTGGTTGAGTCAGTATTTGTTATATATTATCTAATTAAACTAATTTCTGAACTTTCACATGTTGTTTTACAAGGATTACAAAAATCAAAGGATTTCAAAAAGTCAGAATACATTGTGATTTCATATTAGCCCCCTAAGCTTTTCTCTCTTTCCCCTTTATCTTCTCTATATATCCGCTTTCTCTCTCTTTATTATTTGTATCATTTCTATTCAACCACTTCTCTTCACGATCACCCGTTATTTACATTATTCACTGCTGAAGTGTGCAAGATGAGAAACAGGAAAGATAACATCTAAAGAGTTTAGGAGTATATATATTTCTTTATCATTCTATTTAGGGTGTTGTCTCACAATCCTACCATCAAAATTATGAGAAAATATTATTTTAAGTTTAATATTTTGATTTTCGTACACACATACATTAAATCCTGATCATCATCAACCGGTGTATTTGTTGATTCAGGCCACAATTAATTCTCTAATGAAGATGGAGCCGGATTGTCTAGTCGTATTCCGATTCGACAGAGATTTAAGGCAGTTTTACGGCTGGATGCCTTCACCAACTTGAACACTTTTTGCCGTCCAAGACCTCCACCGTTTCCACATAACTAGGACGGATGTGGTTTCCACTTGAGCATACACCAATGTCACATATTACCTGTGATTTGCTGCATACACTACTATCACCCAGATTGTGACAGGTCATCCATAGATAGAATTTGCCACATGTCCTGTGACCGGGGATTCAATTGGTGAGTGTCGGGTCGTGTCCACATACCAATGGGCCCTGCACACTGCACTTTTAGGGCTCCAATCTACTCCGATATCCTTAGCCAATTAGCCTGGAGCCGCAAGGAGTCCAGTACCCATATCTGTTTGAAAGAGTTTTATTACCTACTCGACACCCTTTTGGCCAAGATAAAAGTGTAGTATTAGTTCCGATGGATACTGCACCCCATAGACTGGTATTGTCTTGGCCTTCGGGGCTTGATTTACGCCGGTCTATGGGTCTGTCCTGTGCAGTTCTAGGAGGTCCACCTTCCCAGGCTTTGCCTCCCCTCTTTGGGGAGGAGTAAGTTTATTGCTTACTGCCTGAGGCGCGCCTACCGGGGAATGCCGACGGGGCTGCCCAGGCAATTTTTAAACCCCACTTTCCCGACCCGACCATAGATCACATCTTACTTGTGAGAGTAAGATAAAAACTGGCCTTGTGCCTAACTCCTGGGGAGGAGTAAAGCAATACTCGACACCATCATCGAGTGTCTTCGGTCTCACTGTACAGGGGGTTGTCAGAATAACCTGGCATGGGGTTACTTCACCCTAATCAAATATTCAAAACAGTATTCGAAGCCCAAATAAGATTCTCTCTGCATGGCTGGCTATGCACTTAATCATACGAGGAATGGTGCACCTTTTCTGAGTGATGTTACCTCAACTAACATCACTAAGCTGGATACTTTACTAGATCAGATTAACTTTTGTTCGTGAATTTGCTCAAACCAAAGTAAGACCAGAAAAAAGATCACGTATGACATAGTTATATGGTCAATTGGGAGAGAAAAAAAGAAATATTATCCACTACTTTACTAACTCAAACTCTGAGAGGTAGGGAGAATCTTAAATGAGCACTTGGATATACATGTATCCCCTAAGAAAATCAAGTGTTAGCTCCAGGTAAGGGTCCCTTTGTTTCTGAGAACTTACTATAATCAAATTAACAAATTAACAAAAAGGTTTTTAAAATGCCGGAAGAACCTACACAAGAATAGTCGTTTTGAATCTGCATGTGTTTACGGTCACGGAAGTAGTCGATAATTGCCGATGAATTCCGAGTATTTAACATCTTCGAATGTCATGATTCTTTTATTTTTACCATTAATTTGTAAGTACAACTATATGAAAAGTAAACATTGTATAAAACAATTGAAATCATGATTTAATGGCATTAATCTTAAATAGATCATGAAGTTTCGTATGTATGGGTGTTGGTCTAATTTGCTATGACAATAGATTAATTCGAGTTGCCATTTTCTTGTGTTGCGACGGCACTTGACCTAGTTTCTTAGTAAACTATTATGTCGAATGCTGTGCCCTTCGTCATTTTAGTCTGTACAGAAGTATGTTCAAATTTCTAATTCATATATGTAACATAGTATATATTTTTGTACCGATGTTTTTGTAATGGTGTGTGTGTAGTGCATCGCTTTGCAAGTATGATTATCCATATTCCAACTACAAACTCAGCAGTAAATATTCTCGAAATCAAATAACTCGTGTTTGAGCAACTAAATTGCAAATCTCTTTAGGTAATCAGAGTGCGTTTTTGCTATGAATATTCTAAGAATGTCCAAGAGAAGAATTATTATCATATTTGTATAATTTAGATCAGAAATGTTCATTAAGTGTTTTCATTAGCTGCGAAAGCGCTAGTTGGATAGTGATACATATGATGCTATATAAAGCACGGTATAATACGAACAATTGATCCTAATTATATTCATACTGTATTTTTTATTGGGTCGAAGGATGGGATAGTTACTCCTACTTCCGCGCTGAAATAAGTAAGCAAATGGGAAGACATTCCATAGGATAAAATATTAAAATCGATAATAAATTTCAGAAAATATACGTCAAGAATCGAATTAAAGTGCATACGAAGCAGAATTTTGTACACTGTCCTCGTTTATTAATAACAAAAGGAGAATTCTGACTTGGTAAAATGTACTTAGCTGAAGACTTTACTGCAATTTCAGGGCTTCACTGAAGGCTATCCGACTGGCGTCAATCGAAAAGTGAACATAATAATTAAAGAGATTCATACGCGACGTCGCATTTCACGTCTTTAGTATAATTATGTATTAGTGCATATATATATATATATATATATATATATATATATATATATATATGTCTTATATAAATAGAGATCGTGTCCATCTGTCCGCCCGTCAGTCACAACTTCTTTAAACGTGATAAATACATTGCAGAATTTGTTTAATTTCAAAATATCAGAAATATTAACTGCTTTAAGAAATTAAGAATATTGCATTAATAGTAAATAATAAACTCCTAAAAAATACAGAGAATGTCATGACCGGAAATCGAAACCGGAAACCTAGTCTGAGGTTGTACAAACATACATATTTAAACTTTCTTTTATAGAGCTTAAAACATTACCTTAAAAAAATTAGTATAGATTGACGTGACCTCATAGATGTATGCTTTACGCCATGTTTCACAACATGAATTTAAACATAAAAAATAATAATGAATAAATAAATAAATAAATAAATAAATCGGTAAATATTATTTTAATAGTCGAAAACAATGAAACAAGCAAAGTACACTGAGGGGAGCATATTTTTGCTAGTTTTATTTATAATTCATAATATATATATATATATATATATATATATATATATATATATATATATATATATAATTATGAAAATATATGTATAAGCATATACTATCAGTGCCTTTTAATTATCAGTCTCTTTAAAAGATTCAGCTCGATGATTTTCAATCACTAACAACAGACCATATATAAGTCAGGTTCATTTTATATCCCAATAAGCATGTTTCTATGTTTTATTTTTAGTTTTTCAGATTTCCAAAAAACATAACACTTCTGTGAGATGTATTTTGTACGGTCCGTTTCATTTGCCGTGAGCTAAACAACATTTTTATTGCAATATCGTCTCTGCAACACAACAAAATAATCAGAAAATCCACAAAAAAAATAAAAAGTTCTTGGATTAAAATGTCTTGAAAACAACCTACAGTATACAGTTGTTCATTTTAGGACAAAAACAAACAAAAAACAAAGAAAAGCGCAAACTCACATGCGGGGAAACTCACACATGAATAATAGCGTACTAGTGAGTTTCAAATGTAAATAGCACATTTAAAACTAAAATGACTTTACTGTTTCCACGAGTAACGTCGAAAATTACATTTAATAAATAATAAAAATGAAATATAAGCACATTCTTTGTAAAATACAAATGTAATTATATCGATTTAATTGGTTCATTTCCTTTGCTTTGTCAATATCATCATAGATTGCCAAATTCTCATGATCTTAGTAGCATGCTGTTATAATTGCGTCATGGGTGTCAATTCAGTCAATTCCTGATTACATGAAAGAGAATCGCATATTATTTATGACCAATGATCAACAAAATTTTAATATCAAAAGTTTAAACAAAGTCCACTTTACAAGATATAGTAACATCGAAAAAACTTTGTTTATTAATATATTTTTTTTTATTTCAGGACAAGAAATACAATTTCAAACCAACAATAAATAAACAATCATGGCTTCCATTGTAACGACAAACCAAAACACGTCTAATTATTTATAAAACAATAATGTGAGAGAAAGAGAAGCAAAGAGACAGGTACAGACATAGGTAGATAGAGAAGGGGAGAGAAAGAAAGAGAGAGTCAACAGATGACGATTAAAACGGAAGTGACGCCGCCGTTACTGACATAGCGAAAATACTTGTATTAAAAAAAGAAAAAAAAGTCGTTGCTGTAGAAATAGAAGTAGAAACAACCTGCAAAGGATATGCGTCAACATCAAGGCGCGCTATTTCTACATCGACAATACGTCATGAAATGAAGTTTTAAGAATTTTCACGGAGAACCAAGGTGAACTAAATAAAAGTAGATCAGGGGTCTTCTGATCAGGTCATTTCGAGAGTTTGATTACATAAAACTGGGAAGGAAGAAAAGACGGTTATATCCTCAAACACGAACAAAAATGATACTCTGAAATAATAGGAACAACAGACAAGGAACTAACACAACAACTTCACGGGAAGTGAAAACAGTAGGTTTCGAGAGATAATCATCGGCACATGAACATACACAGAAGAAAACACTTTCATAAACAAATGTTACCTGCCTATATTATGCTTGATTACGGGAATACCATCACGTATTGGTTGGCAGAAACAATTCGTCAACATTGTCGACGACACGACTTATGTGCATAGCCAACGACAAGGATGTCGACCGTCCTGACTATTTGTTTCTGGGTGTGTATCGACTTCCATCGCAGGCACAACACACAAAGCGTCGGTGTCGTCTATTTGACGATGATGATTGTTACCAATGCAGGAAGTGGAAGCTTTTTTGTCCATCATCTCCACTACACAAAGGAGATTCGCAGAATGTTCAATTTGTTCTCCTATTGCTTGTTTATGGGAAATTAATTGCGCCTATTTCATAACAAATGTTTAAACGCTTTTGATTCTATTAATGAATCGTAATTTATTTATTGTTCGACTTGTGTTTATGAGTAATCTGTCGCTCAAGGCGGACTTCCCTGCCTTGACAGAGTACAAAAACGACTTCGAAATCTAGTGGGGGGATGACCACTTCTGTAGTCTATAACTCCTTAGTCTTTCTCTACTATTTTCAATAGAAGGTCCAATCGCTGGTTCCTCCTTGTAAAATCATCACAGTAAAACGGGAAAAAAAACTTTTCTTTCTTATTCCATGTGCTTAACGTCAAGCAGAATTTCCATGAATAAAGCTTCTTTCATAGAGTTTCTCCTATGTAAAACACATAACCGCTGGACTGCTTCCCTGAAGATTACAACATAGCCGACTTCACATTCAATGTCAACATCCAATATCAAAAACACGTGTCATAAACGGTCTCGATAGATAATCTAATTCTGTTAATTCCATTAATAATTTTCTGTTTTATCATGATAGTCTTATAATAATCCTTCAACTGACAATAGTTCCATCTCATTAACCTTCATCCTCGAGTAACTTTTGGTCTTGATAAGTGTTGACCCTTTACTAAAATGACAAAAAAATAACTTAATATTTAGGAATTGGGAATAACCGTAATCGATACGATTAATAGAATTGAGTAGATATAATGATAATAACGTTTATTTAAATTCACTTTTGTCGACGGACATGTTTTTCATTTTCATATGTACAAGATAAAAATGAAAACTTTTAATGTTTTGTTTTTCTTTCTTAGATTAGTTTATTCATTTGAGACTATTAAGATATGAACCGACCGTAGCGACATCTGTCGTGGCCGGGTAAAGGGAGATAAGTACATGAACAAATTTGAAATGATCATCCATAATGTGGGTCTCGACATAACGATAATTCGAAAGATAACGCACGACAAGACACTTGAGATACGCCATTTTGACAATTGTAGATAAACGCCAATGAAGCTCTCCAGTGCTAATCTAGAGAGAAGCACGCTAGGTAAGAGTAACCTCCCTTCCCATCCACTCTCCGCTAAATTGAAGAAGATGATAGCGAATGACTCATTGGGAGATATGGAAGCAACTCCGGGAATAAGGCTGATTATCGCGAGCAGACGGTAAATAGATGATAGCGACATACCAATCAAATACTGACAAACGAAAATTCAAATGGCCATGTTCGTATACTTTTTAAGTAGTGAACACAAAACACGTTACGCGTACATTTTTTTATGTTTCAGGGAATAATTAACTACTTAATTGTATATAGAAAGTAAAGTGACGTGTTTCCCTATGTTATTGACCGGTATAACTTAATAAACAAAAGCTACATCAAACTAATAATGTATCGTCATTCGTTTTTTTCTGTAAGATCAATAACAATCAACTAAATCTCATTCGTTGACTGTGGAGGTCACCAGATGTCGCAGAGCCTTCTACTCAAATAGCTTCTTTCCTCGTGCTGCTGGTCTCTGGAACTCCCTCCGTGCCCCCTGTTTCCCCGACAGTACAGACATGCAGAAATTTAAAACTAATGTAAACAGACATCTCGCTTCGCAGATCCCAATTTAGGTTGATCCTCCCAACCTTCTCCCCTTTTCTTTTTTCTCAGTAGCCCCTTACGTCTACAGTGGCGGCCTGCCTTGTTTCGGGTGAACTATGTTAAAAAAAAAAAATTTTAAATAACAATCCATTTCCTAATCACATTAATCGATCGAACTATTTAGTTCGAATCTATATATTTTTTTTTAATGTTTTATTAAGATAAATATGGCGGAGTTTTTACTCCCTCCTTATCATGTACTATGATCGCTACCAACTACATCTTGGTAATGTATTTAGTAAGATTAGTTTCGCTTCACTAGTTGCTAACGCTACGACTGCACAATTAAAACATATGACTTACAAATAGTATTTAAAGCTTACTAACTAATTATTGAACTTACAGGAAACACCGAATATTACTTAGTCATATTTTTCATTAATTCACTTTTTTAGAATTATAGGCACACTAAAAATACACTTTAAATAAGATCAACAGATAACAATATTACGGCTATTTTGCGTATACGTGCAGCTATACATTACATTTAACGTGATCGTATTAAATGATTTCAGAATTTGGTACCTTCATTTCTTCATTGGTGTTAAATGAATAAAGGTGAAATCCATCTATATTCTATATACTAGTAAAACATTATGGTGTGTTGGTGCATGTTTATTCGTACAACAATGAGAAAAGGGAATAGGCAGAGTGCATGTTAGTAAGACAGTAGTTTTACGATACCAATACCTAGTTCGAATTTCACATAAGTCTAATAGATATTTTAAAAGTAAATATGTGTTTTACAATGTTCAAAAAGTCAACGTAACATAATAATATAAAAAAGATACGTTTTTAAATGAATTACGTTTTCTTATCATCTTAAAAAAGTATACATAAAGGGTATTCGGAATTAATTAAAAGCAAATCATTTTCGCTTAAATACATCATTTCTAATGATGACTGTCAATAAAAACAATACGAAATTACATTCATCATAGTTACTTACTCTCTTATACAAAAGTTCACCAACATTTTTCTTCGTACTGACTATAAAGCAAGGTAAATATAGAAATTGATATACCCAAGTACTGTACCAACACAGTAGGTATAAAATAATTAAAGTTCATAAAACTTTCCTCGTTCCACCGTAAATGGCCGCCCGTGATAAATACATTGGACTGGTTCTCATCTTATTTCTCGTATCTTCGCGACAGTTATTTAAAGTTGCCAACTGCCATTAATGGATGTATCTGTAGGTCTTTATAACGGTAATAGATTTGTTTCAGGACTTAAAAATATTTTTTATCCCAAATCTTGAGAATACACAACAAAATGTCATTTTTGGTGAGCGTGTTTGATTTATAACTAACGACAATATTCTTACCGCAAGATATAAAAAGTAAATTATGTTTCGTTTTTAAGACTTCAAAATATCGTTTCAAAACCTTGATCGATTGTATCTCAAATCTGGATGAATAAATAAGTAAAACAATTCTAACAGTTACATTTGTGCAAATCATTTGAGTAACAATAAAAAAAAACTCTTACTTAATACAATGATCACACTAAACAACTCCTTCGATATAAACATTCATTGGATACTTTTTCTATCGCTTAATTGATTGAGTCCTCCCACTCCCATTATAATATTAGTAATCAAACTAAAAATGTGTATAGAATTAAACATAAAATGCGATAAATTCGAATGGTAATGATATTTTTTGTTTTTGAAAACATGGCCTAAATCGCTGACACAACGTAATTTTATTCGTACGATTATTTTACACACTTTTCGGTTACGCTTACTAATTTTAGTTTCATAAAAGTTGAAATTCGATTATTACGTAAAACCAGTCATCCTACTAAGGCAAAATTAAGTAATAAAGAACATTAGCTAAGATGGAAATTCCCAGGGGTGTCATTTGATTAGTCACACACAACAACGAAATTTGCCACCATTTTTTCCTGGCTACAATTAATGATTATTTTCCTAAAACGAAAAACAACAAAGATAAAAAAACGTATCCTAGAAGATTAATGGAAATCTTTTTCCCAGATGAAGGCAATTTCCGAGGGAGATACAGCTCTGCTTAAAATCGTGGCATTCTGTTGTGATTTGGTTTGATTTGGTTTGGTTTGATTTGGTTTGATTTGGTTTGGTTTGATTTGGTTTGGTTTGGTTTGGTTTGGTTTGGTTTGGTTTGATTTGGTTTGGTTTGATTTGGTTTGGTTTGGTTTGGTTTGGTTTGGTTTGATTTGGTTTGGTTTGATTTGGTTTGGTTTGGTTTGGTTTGGTTTGATTTGGTTTGGTTTGGTTTGGTTTGGTTTGGTTTGGTTTACGGCATAACAACTATCTATGGGTTCTGTAATGCCGAATAAAGTTGTCAAATGAAATTCCAAGTTGGGGTAATTATTTCATATTGTCTTGAAAGACAATGTAAAGTGAAATAAAGCATTTGAAATTTAAATTTTTTCAACAATCCAATTTCTCTGATGAAGTCGAAGATTTTCGTCGGATTTGTGTCTTTAAATACATCCTTTAGGTTTTCCGATTTGTAGTATTTCTGTCGACTTTGTTGTAGATCTTGACACTCTATTAATATATGTTTTTCTGCATAAGATTCTTGACATGATATGCACATTGGAAACTACTCTCCTCTCAATAAATGCTTGTGAGTAATATATGTGCGTCCTGTACTGAGTCTGGTAGAGGCCACTCATCAATAGTTAGCCAAATCTTGTATAATTTATTATTTTGGCACTCATCCCCATTCTGTTGAGACATGAAATATGATGCATAGCGCTAATAGAAGACGACGATTCTTTTTTCGGATGTTGAATATAGATGGATATGAATAAGTTTACTTAATCTCTTGTGGATTCCTTCATTCACTCCAATTTCAACTTTATTTCTTTGTTTATTTATTTTCTTTTATATTCTCCACCGCGCAACCCGCTTTTTCTTGCTAAATTTATTTGTCCTTGCTTAATTATCTTTCTTTCTATATTTAACGTTCGTCTTTATTTCTTCCGGCATGGTTTTGTTTCGTTTGTCTGTTTTACGGCATATAACCCCTTTTCGAGGGTTATTTAATGGCGCAACACACTACCAATTTGGGAGGTGGTCATTGTAACGTGGATACTGATGATAATCGCCGACAAGGAGTGTCATGTTCGAGTCTCGCCGGTTATATAGCACCATTGTTATTACATATGTTTGCAATCTTCGCTTGGTTCGTCTCGTGGGTATTTGATTTAACGAGGAAACTGACGATAGAAAAACAGAACCCAGTGCGTAAAACTATCGTCACTTGACGCTTCATAAACACACAAACGAAATCTACATTCATATTTTGCCAACAATATTAGTGAAACGTTGACGACAAGAGATGCGATTTGATATAGTTGATTTCACAAAAGCAATCCTTTAGGCTAATCAGGCACCGACCCTTAGTATATTCCTGTTTAATACCTCTCTACAGATATCTTCTTTTTCTTCAGGTATCAGGTCCGTTTGCAGACATCGATGCTCATGGCGCTCTATTCTTATTTGAATATTATTGTTCACCATGATGTTCTTTGTAACGAGGTTACCCATAATGGGTTGCAGTTACCTTCTATAGGGGCAATGCTCTTACAGAGCAGGAAATCGTAGCCATTGTACAAAAATTCGTATCATCTGCCTAACACAAAACAAAGGGTTTACAAGTTTCTACAATCTATTAGGCTGCTCAACCCTCCATCATTCACCTGCCTGCCATGACTTAACGTACCCTAATTGTGACTTCTAAGTTGGTACTCGACCATGCCCATGGGCCTCCCACAAGCTAGCGGTGAAATTGACGCGCCTTACCACTCCTGTTCGTGAAAATGTTTCCACCGTACTACATATATACACATATAAAATGTAGTCTGATACTCGACGTACCTGTTACCCGTTGGGTCACAACATCTACCACCGTTAATTCTATTTTGATTTTATTTGATAATTCATAAACTGTAATATATCTTTTAAAATATTCCTAAAATAATAATAAATCTATTTTTTCCTATATTATCTTCATAATCATTCACTCACTAATAGTTTTCACCCAATTTATGATCATTCACTCACTAGCAGTTTTCACACAATTTATTATCAGTGATTTCTCACTAATAGTTTTCACACAATTTATTATCATTCACTCACTAACAGTTTTCACACAATTTATTATCAATGATTTCTCACTAATAGTTTTCACACAATTTATGATCATTCACTCACTAACAGTTTTCACACTATTTATTATCAGTGATTTCTCACTAATAGTTTTCACACAATTTATGATCATTCACTCACTAACAGTTTTCACACAATTTATTATCAATGATTTCTCACTAATAGTTTTCACACAATTATTGATCATTCACTCACTAACAGTTTTCACACTATTTATTATCAATGATTTCTCACTAATAGTTTTCACACAATTTATGATCATTCACTCACTAACAGTTTTCACACAATTTATTATCAGTGATTACTCACTGACAATAACTAGTGATTCCCCCTTGAATATGAGTGACAACAAGTTTCCTCAGATTTACAGAACCTTCCACATCTTACAATAACCAGTGCAACTCCTATTGCGTTATCACGACAGTCGCTTACCATTAATTTCTTGCTGCGAGCGACGATTAGTCTTCACTGGGATTTGGGTGGCAATAAGCTTCCCTAAGGTCTTTATACTTTCCGCCGCCTTTCAAGGTTTACACTTTCCCAACCGAGTCTTTGCATTCTCTTTAATCCTTTACCAGCATGTTGTGTGGTACAAGCCGAGGCTGATGCCATTATATGCGTTACTTTGGAGTTGGAGTCAGTTTATAATAATTCTAGTAGTTTCAATTCCTTTAGTCTCGTGTGATGATCTTTTGTTTTTGTTTTATTTCTATTTTAACTTACGTGTGGCTGGTTAACGTTAGTTGATTTAGTTGGTTAGTTTCCGCATTCGATGATTTTCCTGAAGATTTTAGCTGTTTTTATGATTGCAATTAGTTTCAATCGTCTCTTTGATTTCAATTTCTACTAGTATTTTTCCAGGTTTTCGAAACTGTTGTTAGCGCTCATACAATTATTAGTATTATATTGAGTTTCATTTTGCATATTCCTTTCCGCTCTCTTGAAAGTTCCGTGTATTTTATTCGTCTATCTGCCTCTTTGATCCTCACCTTGTTTACGATTTGCCAAGTATTTTTCTTCTTGTTGACTATTATGGTATTCGGTTTAAATGGTGTAAGTGAGTTTTCTGTTTGTACATCTATTTTAGTTTTCCATTAGTGTCTTCGATGTATGTTTGTACCATTTGTCATTTGTCTGCATAGTGCCCAGTGTATCGCCTTTCTCACACAGTCATCTCTGTTCTCTATATTATTTTGGGATAAATTGCTGCATCCATTTATTATGTGATTTACCGCTTCGTCTCTTTTTCCATAGAGTCTACATTTACTGTTTCCTGTTTTTTGTTTATTTAAGCTTTGAGATAGTTTGTTATGATCACGTTGTTCTCTGCGGTTGTTAGTAGCGATTCAGTTTTTCTGTTCAAGTGTAGTTTCAAAAAACGCCTGGTGTTTTCGTACGTCTCTTTCTTGGAAAGTCTCATAACTCGTCCATGTTTCTCCTGCCACTTTTCTTTTCTCGTCTTTTTGTTTCCCGTTTCCCTGCTCTATTGCTGCAATGATCAGATTTCTGTGTTGTGAGTTATGTATTTTTCTAGTTTTTTCTCTCTGTCCTTCACACATTCTTCTTCACTTAACATCTCCTCTTCTCTCCGTTTTACGTAGAGTTAGTCAGTATCATCTTTTAGCTGCAATGTATTGTTCATGATAATTAGTTTCCTTGCTATTCTGCTCTAAGTGGCTAATATCTTCTTTTGCCTATGAATGGTCCAGAATATATTATTAAAATGCATACTACCCAAGTGTGTATTGCTTTTATCAAATTTTTACTGTTTAGTTTAGTTTCTAAGAGATTTCGTTTCTTCTTTGGTATTTGTTTCCAATCTTCTCTTTGATTTATGTTGATTTGATTATCTGTTTCCAGAACATCCAGATATTTATAAGTATTATGTTAACCGAGTGTCCTCATCCTCTTGGTTAGGTAATTCCATTCTCTCCGTTGTCTCGAATTTCCCTCTTTCCATCTCTATTAGTTCATCTTTTTCCATTCCGAATGCTATTCCAATATCCTAGCTGCAAATTCTGGTTTTATTCAGCAGTTATTGAAGTTCCTTTCTGTTCTTTCCAAATAGCTCCAGTTGGTTTATTCTTTATCCTGTGTCTGTGAACTTGTATGGTGTGGAGTTTCATCCTGGCTATGCTAAACAGTAGTGGTAATAGAAAAAATGTATCTCTGTATTCTTATCTCAATCGGATGTTGTCTTCCATATGTCAATTCCAATCTTAACATTACCATTTCTTTCTGTATAATATGTATAATTTTGTCGGGTATTTTACATATTTAAGCAGTCAGTTATCCATGCTTATGTAATTCTGTCGACGGCTTTCTTGTAGTCAATCCATGTCATGGCTATGTCTTTTTTCTGTGTTTACCCCCTCTCAGATCTATGTATAACAGATAATGTTTTTCTCTTGTCCTGCATCCTTTCTCTTCCTAGGAGAGAAGTCCATGAATATTAGGGGAGTAGTATATCTGCTATCTCAGCTGTGTAGTTAGGATTATCCACGTGGTTAGTAGGCAGGTTATTGGCTTGTATTTTCTTTGGAGCCTTCCATTCCCCATGTTTTTATTTGGCATTAATGTAATATTTTCTTTGGTTATTCATTATGAAATTTATGTTACGTGTATTTTTATTTCAGGTGGTTCTTTAATCTTTCATGTGAGTTCCTTTTTTTTTAAACCAGCATACATGTATTCTATCGTCGTCTGTTACTTTTCACTTTTCCATTTTTCTTAGGGTCGCTCTGGGGGTGTTTTTCTATTAATTACGGTTTCTGTTCATCCTTTAATTTCCTAAAGGTTTTCTTTCCTATTTTTTTTAGCATTTCGTTATTTCTGTTGTGGTCTTGCCGTCGCTCCCATATATTGCCTCGGAGGTGTTTTGTTTATATCGGGTCCGATTTTCCTATTCTCGTTCTTCTTCAGTTTACGTTTTGGTAAAACAACTTTCATTGTTTTAAAATGTCTTGTTTTGTTTTACTGCTTAGATTTGTATCTGTATCGTCTCAGTCTTCCCTCTTTTGCTGGAATCTTTTAATTTTGTTCTTCATATTTCTTGTTTAGTCTTTTTTTGTTTTCTGTTCCCTTTCGTCCAATTTACCGCTTTCGCTTCTTTTTGTAGATTTTTGATCAAGATTTCAAATCTAAGCATTCTTGATTCTGGCGAATACTTAAAACGAGTGACCTCCTAGAATTAGTAGATGCCGTAGTGGGAAATGCTGAAGTTAAAAGTCTGTGTTAAAGCTCACATTTTCTAATACTTAAAAACGTTATTGATATGTTTCACGTCATTCCAAGCTCAACGTAAAAGTAGTACAGACTACACCCTCAAGCCTGTGTAGGGTAATTAGTCTAAGTGAAGGAAATTGTCTAAATGTCACGCCTTGTCGTATATTCTAAAAGAAATGAAAGAGGAAATGGGAATAAACTGGGGTGAATAAAAGATAAAAATGTTCATTAAAGGATTGAAAACTAAAATTAGAAAATAAATTGCAGGAAAGAGAAGATGTCAGACTAAAGTAAACGAAAATAAATGAAAATACAGAAAGAAAAAGAAAAACAGTTAAAAGAAAAGAGAAAGAGAATAAAGTCGAAAAATGAATGATTTGAAGACAGGAGTGAATAAAGAAAGCATATGATGAAATAAAAAGAAACAAAGAAAGACATAAAAGGACGCAATAAATACTTAAGCAAACAAAAAGATAGTAGATAAAAAAAAAACAAGAATCCATAAGAAACATACAAGAAAGAAAAAGAAAGACTGATAAAATGAAATAGGAAAGGAAAATAAAGAAATATGAAAGATTTAAAACTAAACGAAAAGAGTAGAAAAGAAATAAATAAAATAAGAAAAGACAATGAAAAAAGATGATGAAATGAGAAAAAAAGATTAAATGAGAAAAAAAGAAAAAGGGATATGATGAAATTTAGTCGAACGAAATTATACAATAAGGGAGAAAATACACCAGAAAATACATTAGATTAAATAAGAAAGACAAAAAAAAATAATTAAAGAAAAAAGATGAAAAATTTAATAGTAGATACAATAACAATGAAAGAGAGAGAATCACATTAAAAAGATGACAATCCCCACAAAAGGTGATGAAAAGAGAAAAAATACACAATAATGAAAGAATAAAAGATGAAAATTAAATAGTAGATAAAATATGAATGAAAGAAAGAGAATCACACTAAAATGATGAAAATCCCCCCAAAAGATGATGAAAAGAGAGAAAATACACAATAATGAAAGAATAAAAGATCAACAATTAAATAGTAGATACAATATGAATGAAAGAAAGAGAATCACACTAAAAAGAAGACAACCCCCCCCCAAAGATGATGAAAGTAGCAAAAAACACAATAATGAAAGAATAAACGATGAAAAATTAAATAGTAGATAAAATATGAATGAAAAGAAGAGTGTCACACTAAAAAGATGACAATCCCCCCAAAAGATGATGAAAAGAGAGAAAATACACAATAATGAAAGAATAAAAGATCAAAAATTAAATAGTAGATAAAATATGAATGAAAGAAAGAGAATCACACTAAAAAGATGACAATCCCCCCAAAAGATGATGAAAGAAGAAAAAACACAATAATGAAAGAATAAAAGATAAAAAATTAAATAGTAGATAAAATATGAATGAAAGAAAGAGAATCACACTAAAAAGATGACAATCCTCCCAAAAGATGATGAAAGAAGAAAAAACACAATAATGAAAGAATAAAAGATCAAAAATTAAATAGTAGATAAAATATGAATGAAAGAAAGAGAATCACACTAAAAAGATGACAATCCTCCCAAAAGATAATGAAAGAAGAAAAACACAATAATGAAAGAATAAAAGATCAAAAATTAAATAGTAGATAAAATATGAATGAAAGGAAGAGTGTCACACTAAAATAAAGACAATCCTCCCAAAAGATGATGAAAGGATAAAAAACACAATAATGAAAGAATAAAAGATCAAAAATTAAATAGTAGATAAAATATGAATGAAAGAAAGAGAATCACACTAAAAAGATGACAATCCTCCCAAAAGATGATGAAAGAAGAAAAACACAATAATGAAAGAATAAAAGATCAAAAATTAAATAGTAGATAAAATATGAATGAAAGAAAGAGAATCACACTAAAAAGATGACAATCCTCCCAAAAGATGATGAAAGAAGAAAAACACAATAATGAAAGAATAAAAGATCAAAAATTAAATAGTAGATAAAATATGAATGAAAGAAAGAGAATCACACTAAAAAGATGACAATCCTCCCAAAAGATAATGAAAGAAGAAAAACACAATAATGAAAGAATAAAAGATCAAAAATTAAATAGTAGATAAAATATGAATGAAAGGAAGAGTGTCACACTAAAATAAAGACAATCCTCCCAAAAGATGATGAAAGGATAAAAAACACAATAATGAAAGAATAAAAGATCAAAAATTAAATAGTAGATAAAATATGAATGAAAGGAAGAGTGTCACACTAAAATAAAGACAATCCCCCCAAAAGATGATGAAAGGATAAAAAACACAATAATGAAAGAATAAAAGATCAAAAATTAAATAGTAGATAAAATATGAATGAAAGAAAGAGAATCACACTAAAAAGATGACAATCCTCCCAAAAGATGATGAAAGAAGAAAAACACAATAATGAAAGAATAAAAGATGAAAAATTAAATAGTAGATGAAATATGAATGAAAGGAAGAGTGTCACACTAAAAAGATGACAATCCTCCCTAAAGATGATGAAAGGATAAAAAACACAATAATGAAAGAATAAAAGATCAAAAATTAAATAGTAGATACAATATGAATGAAAGAAAGAGAATGGCACTAAAAAGATGACAATCCTCCCAAAAGATGATGAAAGGAGAAAAAAAGCCACAATAATGAAAGAATAAAGGTAGAAAGAAAGAAATTGTTAATAAAGGAAGATGGTGAAAGAAAGCAAGAAAAACTGGGATTCTAACATAAAGCAGAATAAAACCATATAAAAACAATAAAAGAAAGAAAACATGAGGAAATTAAAAAGAAAGAAATTAATTAAAATATAATCAAAAGGAAACGGGAAGAATTAAATAGAAGATGAAACGAGAAAGAAGGAAATAATGTTTAAAAAATAAAGAAAGGGAGAAAGAAAAGGAAGATGCAATAAGAAAGAAAGAAATAAAGAAATGAAAAGGAACGCGCTTGAGATGATAACATAAAACCGAAAATAATAAAAGTGATGAATTGATAACAAAAGAAGAAAGAGAATGCCGGTTAGGGAAGACAGTTAGACAAGAACAACATGTCTAACAGATGTCCTGTTTGGCGAAACTTTAAAGCCTCGTCTAAAATTTCGATTTAAAGACAAGCAAAATAAGGCCAGTCTCAAGTCGACTAACGAGACTCCCGAGTGGAAACTTTATCTTCCCCCGGGCGACGTCTTCTAATTTACCAGAAGAAAAATGCAACCCCGGAAAATTAGATCTGCGGTTAATTTATCGACGGTAAACTTATTTTATGTGGGTGTGGTCGCTTTCACGATTGTACAAGCAACCGTTGATATGTAAACGAATATGGGTGGTTCGTCTTTACAGCCCAGTGTGTAACCCTTTGACCTCATTTTGCCTCTACCAATGTCATTACTATTGGGAGTTGGGCAGACCGGACTTACATCAATCATAAATGCTATAATCATCAGAAATTATATCCTTTTCATAGCAAGCCACAATATTATCCTATTACCATTAACATCATTTCGAACGTTATTGCTATTAGGATCAAATTCAATGACTTTCGTGAATTGGAATTCATTTTTAATGTATATCGCAACAATATTAAACTGTAATCGCTATAGTGTTTTACCCTTATTCACCCCCAAAAACGACACATTGAAACTGGGGCTCTCTAAGTAGAGAAATGAGCAGCGAGATGTCGGTTTACATTAAATTTTAATGTCTGCGTGTTAGTACAATCAGAGAAGCAGAAAAACAGGCAGAGACTTCCAAAGTCTACCAGTTCGAGGGAAGAAACTATTAGAGTAGAAAACGTCCCGGCATCTGGGGACCTCTACAATGAAGGGGTAGGATTTTGCTGCTTGTCGAATTAGTTGGGGGTATTTACGTCGAAGGAAGCACAAATTCTACGAGTTCATCGGAGCACATTCAATTAACGCACTTGTAAAACAAGCACATGCATGCAAAATGGCGGCGATTAGACAGAGATTGCAGGTTGGTTTACAGTGCGGAACCTATTTATTTACATTATAAATATTATCATCATAAGGGCCTGCAGATATTCCGCGATTAATTAAAGAAAGTAGTGTTTTGTTATTATGTACTTATATTGTAATTTACTTTTCTTCTTCGTTCGTTTGCTTCACAGCATCTCACTGTTAGATCACCAGCTCGGTTGAGAAGAGCCATACCAATGTTTTGTTGTCTAGCACAGCTATGCCGGCTTCGCCGTTGGGTGGTCGATGTTTGAGGCATGACTCGATGATGTGGTCTACTGTATGTTCAGAGTGACCACAGTCGCAGACAGCCGAGTTCCTGAGTCCCCATCCTTTCATGGTCGCTGCGAAACAGCCTACACCTGTTCTGAGGCGGTTGCGCATTGTCCCCTGCCGGCGAGGGAGGTTCATGCCTGGTAGGTTATCCGGGTCCTCCACAAATCTGTGCAACCTTGATTTAGCTGCTGCCTGTCATTCCTCCATCCAGCAACGTTTCAGCCAGATTCGTTTTGTGACGTCATCGGGTGTTGAAAACAGGAGCTGGTGGGCATGCTCCGAGAATGGGCGTCGTGACTTCAGGCGTGCGAAGAATTTACTTTTAATGAAATACTAGCGGGACACGTGGAAATTACACGAAATGATGTTTTCAATACTAATTATCTTGTTCTTAACCTACAGATGTTTGAATAAAATATAAGATTTGACTTGTATATCTATTATAAAAAATAGAACAATACATGAAACAATTTACAAAACTTCTTTACATACAATATTTCTCGATTTGATCGATCGACTAATTCCGATTTCGACGACTAAACCTTACTTTGTAAATGCTTTAGATTAAATTAAATTTGGCTCTAATTCATGAGTAGCATACAAAGATTCGGAAAGTGGTTGCTTTTGATGTAAGCGTGACACACAAAATAACACACACGCTATCGTATTAACATGTGTCTTCCCGGTCATCCCCTCCATACCTCCCTCATCTTCGATGTAGAAAAAACATCTTAGAGGTTGGTTGGGATCGAACTATAAATCAGTCGGACCGACGTCAATAACCGACGTCAAAATTCTACGTCGAAACGCCAAAGGGATATACTTGAAAATATTACGAAGATTTGGTGACTTGAATGCTTTTCTAAATCTAGGTGCGGCACGCCTGCGCAGAGCTTTTGACGTGAGCGTGACACACGAACGCACACGCTATCGTATTAATATATAGATAACAAAATAATACATTCCTGTTCTCATATCTTACATACCGACATGTGTACACTACATTCTTTAGCTCCTCATCTGGCTACGTGTTTCACTCCTTCAATCCGTTCATGATCTTTATATCTGCATGTATGTAGGTCACCGCAGACAGGCGTTTTCCTTCTGCGTGTTGTTGTTATTGCACTAATCAAACGGAAACGTCTGCAAAGAACCCACGAAGCTCGTGCTCTACGTGTGTCTGTTCCGCATCAAATCTTCCTCGTTCGCCGTATCTATTTATTATGACTGCAAAATGCAAGGATTTTATCCTCGACACCCTGAGCAACAAGACCCTACGGTTGCACACGAAGTCGGAGAAGATTTAGCCGTAAAATAAAGTAAATTCGTATGAATAAACACGGTACAACGTTGTTGGCATTTTTGCAGGAGGGACCACGTAATGGTTGCAAAAATCCCAAAGTGAAAATGATTCTATGGAACCGACTGGGTTCGAACACCTAGGTCGTTAGTCCATGTCGTTATCCACTTAACCAGCGTCTCCTACCTAGAAATAGGTATTGCACATGCACAGAAGACACGTTGGTATCCTCACCCTATGGGTTTGCGGTAATGAATCTGACACGCACTTAATTAGCACACATAGAAGCAAAGACAACAAGAGGATGACGGTGCGTGATGTCGACTCCTTCTGTTGACTATGTTAGCCGGGTAGCTCTGACACTATCTCATGAGTCGCCGCCCCTATCACGATAAAGAAGGGTTGGAGTTTGAGACGGGTTGCTTCAGATAAACACGGAGTGTGAGCATTTCTTCGTATTTATAAAGACGGAAGACAAGTAAGTGTTAATATATAGATAGTATGAATACATAAACTAGTGTAAGAGTGTTTGGTTGTTTTGTTTTACGGCATATCAACCCTGTTCGACTTATGTAATGCCCAATCAGGTCATTTTGGTAAAAGTATTTTATGTTTAAGTATTTATTCATGGTGTTTGGTTGGGTGAAAGGGTGAGAGAATGGAGAGGGATAGAGGGGGGGAATTGTTGTTTTTGTTTTGGATTTTGCAGAACATGATTGAGTTTTGAAAAAAGACAAAAACAATAAAACATTAATTTTTGGTGCATTTTGACAGCCTGATCAAGTAGCACCAGAGTGTAAGAGTGTCTTAAAGATATTATCGATGATTTAATTATGTTTTATTTTAAATTAAACTCTCTTTGTTTAAATTACGTAATTCAGAAAAATATTTTTTGAACATTAAAATATCTTTTTTTTAATATAAATAATATACGGTAACATTTTGTGTAGATTCTTAGATGGTCCGTGAAATATAGTGTTAGATTATGCGCACTCAGCATACAAGTTATGGACATTAAATCAGTCGCAAGATTGACAGCTTTGGGATCTGGGGTTCAGAATACTTCCCGTTGTCACGATATGTGCAATTCTTCATTTGGTCAAGTGATTTATTGTATTCAGTAAAAATTTAAAAAATAAGTTATTAGTCGCTTGTGTAACGCTATGCGTATAACCATTAGTTTTGGTGGTTGACAATAGCCCAAGGAAATTATGTCCTCTTGAGATGAAATGAAATAAACAAGCTTTTTGACTCCCCAAATTTTTTTTTACCCTCCACCATACATAGTAATATTTTCAGTTAAAAGAAGACAAAATAAATTTTTTTTACCCCCTCCCCCCCAAAAAATTGTTTTACCCTCCCCCATGATTTAGAAGATTTTTAGTTAAAAAAAAATTTGCCCCCCCCCCCCGTTAAAATAATTTTTTTTTGAACACTAACGTCCTTTACGGATTTACGACCCCATCATGTCATTGGTTTAATCGAAATGAATAACGGTGAAATGTAATTTTTTTTAAAGGAATCTTATATAAATATTTTCTGTCTGTCTGTCCGTTAGTCAAAATTCTTTTAAATGTAATAATTACATTGCGATAAAATGGAGAATTTTGCATGTAGCCTATCTAATATTCCAATCTAATCTAATTCATTTAATCTAATCTAAATATGAATAAATGCAAATCTTTTCTAAGTATATTAACATCAAAACGTTTCAATCTAACTTGAATATTATGATACAGTATATATAGTATTCTCTAAACTCCGACAAACAACCTCCCTTTTGCACATTTGCATATTTATTTTCTTTTTAAGTTTCTAATAAACTAATATTCTGTAATATACATTTATAATTGGTATTGTCAAATTTTATTATATAGTTTCAATATTTTCCACCATAGTAATATTATTATAATTATTAATACAATTAATTAAAGGGAATTTTTAAAAAGCGATAGGTTTTAAAAAACATTTTAAAGTTTAACTTTCAAGGGAGATAATTCGATGGAAAATCCCGGCGCTGATGATAAGAGAACAGATATCACACTTTGATCTTAGCCAAAAGGCCAAGTTATTTACCTCAGGGGGTTAAACACAAGGTCAAATTATTTTTATTTGCATCCTCTCCACGAGGCTGGATACAAGATCAGGTGTTGTTAAAAAGCACCGTAGGATTAATGCGTTCTAGCCTACAAAAAATGCCTGGGAATCCCCGTCGGAATTCCCCGGTAGGGACACCTCAGGTGATTAGCAATAAACTAACCCCTTCGCAAAGGGTGAGAAGGCAAAGCCTGGGAGGATAGACCTGCTAGAACTGCACAGAACATAACCTAAGATGAGCGAAATCAAGGTCCAAAAGCCAAGACGGTACTGGTCTACAGAGTGTAGTATCCTATATGAACAGATACTACACTCTGATCTTACCCAAAATGCTAAGAAGCAATAAAATATGATTATTTTGTGACAAGACACTTTTAAATGAATGAAAAACAAATCGATTTAATCGGAATTTATGACTGTAGTAGCGGTTCTGTTGTCATAAGACCGTCCTCCCAGGAATTACCCCCTCCATTTTTAAGGTGGTGGGGCGGAATTGTCCTATGTATTACTTGCTCCTTTATATTTAAAACTAAGAAAAACTGTTCAAACTAAAAATTAAAAACTGGAGAGATGAAAAACATTTGCGTTCCGCGTTCAATTGTACTATAGAGATTATTTGAAAGTCTCGCTTATTTCGTTTGATTTTCGCACACATTTTGGATAGATTTTATTAATTACTTACATAGTATTTTTTATCCCAAAATATAATTCTAATTTATTTATTTTTTAAACTTGAAAATCGAACTTTAGTGCAATGCCTTAATCTCTGGCGGCCATGTTGTAATTTCCTATTATTTTCTTTCGAACTGGACATCTATAAAAATTAATACGTGTGACTTAATTTTATTAAAAAAAAATTGTAGTGTCGCGTTTATTTTCACATCTATAAAATGAAATAGGTTTTACTTTATTTTATTTATAAAAATATTGTGGGAACTTCGTTCGGTCAATAAGATATTTTACTTTTTGTTTATTTATAACAGTAATATGCTTATTATTTTAATAGTCCGAAACAATATATTTTGCTTTCACAACTTATTGTATGTAGTTCTGTCACTATTATATAATACTCCAAGCCTAGCAAAGATATGCGACCTTAGGACGCATATCTTTGCTAGTATTTTTAAATATAATTACGGATACGTGTTTCGTCGTTATACGACTCATCAGCGTGTGAACCTAGCGAGATTCAAAACGAGAACCCTGGAGTCTGAAGCCTGAAGCTCTATCACGACGCCAACCCCCGCTTTATCTATTAAAGACGGAGCACGAGGGACCTTAAGCCACACCACAGCTCCAGTACACAATCGTTTGAGTGCGTGCATTTTTGATTTGTTATTTCATTAATTGCTTTTGTATATGAAAGAGAGAAACAGATAAAGAGCGAGAGAAAGACAGAAAGAAAGAGAGAGAGGCTATATATATATATATATATATATATATGTGTGTGTGTGTGTGTGTGTGTGTGTGTGTGTGTGTGTATATATATATATATATTTATATAAATATATATATATATATTTATATAAATATATATATATATATATATATATATATATATATTGGGGCATTTATCTTAATTACTACTACATAATGCACTAAAGCTCTTTTTATGATTTTTTTACGCATTTCAGTACAAACGGAAAACAAGTTACAATACGCCACATCAACGCTCCAGCACACTTTCCTTTGAGGGCTTGCCATTTTGGTTTGTTATTTTTTTCATTGCTATTGTATAGGAGAGGGAGAGAAAGACAGAGAGAAAGACAGAGAGAAAAAGAAAGACAGAGAGAAGAATGATATATATACACACACACACACAGATATATATATATATAATGAAGAAGAATGGAAAGGAATTAGAGAAGCAAAAGTCAAATCATAATTCAATTCAATTGCTCAGAGCAAGGTATATTCCGCAAAAAAGGCAATTTATTCAAGTTAAATTTTCCTTAAGCCAGGCTTTTCAAAGATCAAAATCTTATCATCAGAGGAAGTCGCTGGGATAGATAAGTTGGCAAAGGCCAAGATTTAAAATTTGAAAAAATAAAATAAAAGTTGTAGGGGGAAGAAACACAGGGCAAAATTCTGCCCGAATGCAAGCAAATGTCCGATTGCTAAAAAGTCCGGTGTCGAAAAGTCCAGCGGAGAGAATGAGATGTAGATAGGTAGGTCGTTAAAAGGCCCGAAAGGTAGTGAGAGAGGAATCAAAGTAAAATTCCAAGAAGCCACAACTTCAGGTGCGGCGAAAATAGAAAATCCAAAGGGTAAAATGACCAATAAGTGAGGCAGGCAGGCTCAGTACACCACTTGATATATATATATATATATATATATATATATATATATATATATATATATATATATATGAGAAGAATGTTGTAGTTCGCTTGGAGCATTGTGTATAGTGTAAGAATAATATTATTTTTTTGAAGGCGATAACAATGCGTTGTTAAAGTGACACATACGACACGTGGAATCGTAAAAACAAAACAAAGTGACAATATTGAAAAGTCAATAATTTTCAAAAAAATGTTTTTCTTTTTATTTACCAGTGTATCGTGACCGTGGTGTTGGGTTGGAGTGTGTCCTTTTCATTATTTTTTTTTTTAATTTTCGAGGGTATCCCTCATCCTCAGAATAAAATAAATACTACCACTCGTTGGAGTGTGTTTTTTTTTTGCCAGTAGCAGGTCCGCAGAAGTTAGTTTATTTATTTTTTATAAATTATTATTTAAATAGCAAATAATAATTTATAAAAAATAAATAAACTAACTTCTGCGGACCTGTTACTAAATCAAACCAACATTTCCGGCCCCGGCTTTTGGCAAAAAAAAAACACACTCCAACGAGTGGTAGTATTTATTTTATTCTGAGGATGAGGGATACCCTCGAAAATTAAAAAAAAAAATAATGAAAAGGACACACTGCAACCCAACACCACGGTCACGATACACTGGTAAATAAAAAGAAAAAATTTTTTTTGAAAATTATTGACTTTTCAATATTGTCACTTTGTTTTGTTTTTACGATTCCACGTGTCGTATGTGTCACTTTAACAACGCATTGTTATCGCCTTCAAAAAAATAATATTATTCTTACAATATATATATATATATATATATATATATATATATATATATATATATATATATATATATAAATGACGTATGTGTGTAAGAGTGTACTTCGATTGTGAAGACTTACGACATACACTAGAACATGCGCAACATTATCTCCAACGCTTTGGTACAGCCCAACTCTGACGCATGTGCTTGTGTTTGTCTCTCTGTGTGGTTTTTGGATTGTTATTTTTGTTATGTATTTCGTTGCATAATTGTTTTTTCATTATAACTTTTCATATGACCAAAGTTAAATGAGTTCGTTTCCTAAAAGTTTTTTCTTTCTTTTTTGTAGCGTCCACCACTCATCCATTATTCATAGAAACGTGTTTTTAGACTTTGTATGTTGAGATAAAAGTCGACAAGCGTTTATTCCTTCAAACAGAAAAATGAAAAGAAAAAAGAAGAGACTTGTATCCCATCCTGTTTTTCTTTGTTAAAACCGTTCGTTTACGACTCTAAAATTTAAAATTCACCCCTGCTTTGCTCATTTGTATTTTCATAAGATTATCAGAAACGGCGAAGGTAATTCTAAACCTTGCCTCGAAAAGTGACACAAAATAGTAAGAGAAAGACCCTTTTGTTCGCGATTATTTTTCAAAAGCAGCCCTTAAAATAAAACTACTTATACCAATAAATATGCGGTGCAAAAGATCAAATTGTGTACGCGAAAAAAAAACTTCGTTTTTACTGACGTGTCACCATTTATTAAGATCAAAAGCAACTCGAGGATAAGTACTAATGGTGAATAATATCATGAGAGGATTTGAATTGATTTATGAAAGGAACAAAGTTTTATTACTATGGGGAAATTTTATGGCAAGTATGTGTTAGCAATTTATTTCAAGACGGCCATATTGTAGTCTACAAGGAAGCAGTTTAGTGTGAATGTGTTCGCCATATTGCGAATTCTTGGAAAGAAACCTAGTTCATGGAAAATCCGCCTGGAGCTAGCCATGTGGAGGAGGAGATGAATGTTTTTCTAGTTTGTGTTTAGCCAAGTAAAAGAAATATTATTAAAAGATTATTGTGATTACCATTGTTATCATTATTATAGCTATGATTATTATTTTTACTATTATTAATATTATTAGTATTATTACAACAGATAATTTATCTATTATCAAATAATTTATTTTTATTATCATATTTACAACTACTATAATCTAATTAATTGCCATCTTTGTTATTTTCCTTTATCTTCTAATATTCCCTAATATTTTTTATCCAACTATTTCTTACTATTATAGACTATTATTATTATTGATTAGTATTATCAGTGTTAATATTTTTAAATATTATTATTTGCCATTTCCGCACTATTATCGAGATTATTACTGTTATTATTATTCATATTAATGTTCTTTTTACTATTATTATCATAATAATTATTATTGTTTGTAGCAGTAACAATGACAATATAACCACTTTTATTATTATTATTATCAATAATATTAATATTACCATAGTTACCGTCATTTGGCTTTTACTACTATTGTTATTATTAGTTTTAGTAGAAATGGTGGTATTACCATTAACGAGAATGCCATTATTTATAATTTTATTATTTTTATTATTTTATTATTACTGTTATTATTATCATTATTATTACTATTACTACCACTATTTGTATTATTCTTATTATTATTTATCATTATTTGTTATTATCATTATAACTATTGTTATTATTATTGTGGTTACCATTGTGATCATTATTATTAATATGGCTATTATTATTATTACCATTTTTAATATGATCAGTATTATTGCAACTACTAATTCTATTATTAATAAAATTATTCATATTACCATATTTACAACCATTATGATTAATACTACTGCTACCTACTTCTATGTTATTAATTTTATTATTTACTATTACCTTCTAATATTTCCTGATTATTTTATTGTTTACCTGACTATTACTTTTTTATTAATAAGTATTCATTATTATTGATTGCTATTATTGTTGTTATTATTATTATTATTATTATTATTATTATTATTATTATTATTATTATTATTATTATTATTATTAATACTTAACAATGGCGGCATTTAGTACTTTTAAATTATTACCGATATTATTATTATTATTATTATTATTATTATTTTATATTATTTTATTATTATTATTATTATTTTAATTATTATTATTATTTTAATTATTATTATTATTATTATTATTATTATTATTATTATTATTATTACCACTAATTATGTAAACTTAATTAATCTGCTAGTAAATTTATTTGATTTATTAATTAATTAATGAGAATTTGATAAACTTTAAAGGAAAATAAAACCGTGTAAATATACAATTAGTGACACAATAGATTAACAACCCCTGCCCCCCCCCCATCTCACACACACTTGCACGCTCTTACACATATACCAATTATAACTGATTTGAGAACAGACACACACGTCTGAACACTCATACACATATAGCCTGCTACGAATTACAGCTGATTTGAGAATATGTGGTTCGCCCAAGTTGAAGAAACTGTTCAACGATTTTTTGACACATTATGTTGCATGTATGTTCTCTTTCCATTTTCTGTCTTAATCAACAGACGATTTCATTTTTCTATCTATCTACCTATCTATCTTTCTATTAATCTATCTATCTATCTATCTATCTATCTATCTATCTTTATTCTACCATTTTATTATATATCTCTCTTTTTACTTTATTTTATTATATTTTATGTTTTATATTTTATATTTTTTATATTTTATATTTTGATTTTAACTTTTTGATTCTTAACGGTTCCAAACCACGTGACTTCCTAAATTTTGAAATTTTAAATTTTTTTCTTTTCTTCTTCTTCTCCTTTTTTTCTTCATTTCATTCTTTCCAAATATGATTTAAGGTTAAGATCGGATTCTAACTCTGCCTGATCAGATCGCAGTTTATAATAACAGTTGATCGATAACATCGACATGCCAGTGTCGCAGATTTTGTACATGTCTGTGTAAATAAAATAATCATATATACATATATATATATATATATATATATATATATATATATAATTTATCTGACCACTTTACTGGAGTCAATCATAAGCCGTAGTTTCACGATGTTACATATTTTAATGAAATATTCAAAGCAATCCGTATCTGGAGAATAGATTTGTGTTCATTGGAAAGCGTTAAACGTCATCACAATGTTGACGATCCGTCAGTAATCCAATAGTCACTAAAGAGAATGAGGTCAACCATAGTGACAATCAAGCGATCAGTTACAACGATCAGATAGGTCGGGGATTTCCTTCGTAAATAAATTGTGTTGTCTTTTCCATGAAGATAAATTCCTTTTATTGAAAGTAATAATTAAAAAACTTAATAAAACATTTTACGCATTTATGGTGTTGTTTGATAATAACTTTTAAATAATCGATTTGCAGTAAACGTACTACATCCCAATATCCAATAATTTTTTATATTTACCGGGATTTCTTTATTAATAATGTGATGAATGGAGACGTGGAGATTACCTCTCGCTCAGTGTCATGTTCTAGTATTGCCACAAGCATCATCGGGTTTAAATATTTCGTTAGCTACATCAATTCTAACTATACCGCTTGTAAGATATACGGATGCACAAATGTGTAATAATCATGTACACTTTATTAATTCTTAGGCTTATTCTGGGACTTCAGGCAAACGCAGCATATTAATAAATCGTATTTTTTCGTTATTATATTAATTGTCGAAAAAGCTGAATTCAAATTACTCGGTATCTGGAGAATATATTAAAGTTCATGGAGGGTCTTTAAAAGTAATCACAGCGTTAACGATCCGCCACGAATCCAATATTCCCATAAGGAGAATGGGGTCAACCCCGATGACAATCAAGCGATAAGCACTTTCCCTTGTAAACTGATCGCGGATTTTCTTCATAAATAAATATCGTTTTCTGTTCGCTGAAGATAAATTTATTTTTTAGAAACCAAGGAACTTTCGCCATTAAAAAGTAATATAATATGTAACACATTTATTAATAAGTTTCCAATGACCGATTTTATATTGATAATTTAGTTTGCAGTCATTTGAGAATCACTAGATATTTTTAATGCAAACGATATCAATATACGTAGAACTTTGATTGTAATAATTGCTGATGTGAGAACCCGCGGAAGGCTACTTGGGCACTCAACCCATATAACTAAGAGGCTAAAACAATTTGAAAGATTTTCTGGAGAAAACACACACATACGTATATATATATATATATACATATATATATATATATATATATATATATATATATATATATTTAAATGTTGAATTAAATTTACGATAATTGAATTATCGTTTAATAATAATCTATCGTGATAATATAAAGCTCAATATATTGAATAGAACAATCAATTCTAGAGATGAAAGATGAGAATAAAAAATTGTAAAGATACAATATTTATTAGAACATGAAAAGTTCAGAGCAAGGAGCTTCATATCCATGGACTATATATATATATATATATATATATATATATATATATATATATATATATATATATATATATATATATGTGTGTGTGGGGGGGGGGAGGTGTCTTCGTTTGTATATTATTTGAAAAATAAATGCGAAATAAAATACGTGTTATCCAATTTAAACATGGAATGGATTGTTCAAGACATGAGCATTGCAACATAGTGGTCATCACTGAAATCATAGTCCCAAATATTGTCTCCCACCAATGTCATATTCATCGCCGTTTCACAAATCCAATTGCTTACCCACATTGATGCTACAAATAAACACAAGATCCCAAAGAAATTTAAATCAAACGGGGGGTTACGATAAACACAATAGATAGTTGTAAGAATAACGAAATAAAAAAAAATGAACTGAAGATTTTTTTTAAATGAATAAGATAATTCATATGATGATTCAACATGCTTTGACTAGAATTGGATTCTTTTCCTATGTGGATCTTTATCGTTTCTCTCAAAGTTAAGTTAGAGCTTTTCACTTAGACAATATGCAGCGTGTCTGGAGTGATGGTGATATCGGGAAATCGGTGGAAGGTTAAGTTCTACAAAGTTAAGTTAGAGCTTTTCACTTAGACAATATGCAGCGTGTCTGGAGTGATGGTGAGATCGGGAAATCGGTGGAAGGTTAAGTTCTACAAAGTTAAGTTAGAGCTTTTCACTTAGACAATATGCAGCGTGTCTGGAGTGATGGTTATATCGGGAAATCGGTTGAAGGTTAAGTTCTACAAAGTTAAGTTAGAGCTTTTCACTTAGACAATATGCAGCGTGTCTGGAGTGATGGTGATATCGGGAAATCGGTGGAAGGTTAAGTTCTACAAAGTTAAGTTAGAGCTTTTCACTTAGACAATATGCAGCGTGTCTGGAGTGATGGTGATATCGGGAAATCGGTGGAAGGTTAAGTTCTACAAAGTTAAGTTAGAGCTTTTCACTTAGACAATATGCAGCGTGTCTGGAGTGATGGTTATATCGGGAAATCGGTGGAAGGTTAAGTTCTACAAAGTTAAGTTAGAGCTTTTCACTTAGACAATATGCAGCGTGTCTGGAGTGATGGTGATATCGGGCAATCGGTGGAAGGTTAAGTTCTACAAAGTTAAGTTAGAGCTTTTCACTTAGACAATATGCAGCGTGTCTGGAGTAATGGTGATATCGGAAAATCGGTGGAAGGTTAAGTTCTACAAAGTTTAGTTAGAGCTTTTCACTTAGACAATATGCAGCGTGTCTGGAGTAATGGTGATATCGGAAAATCGGTGGAAGGTTAAGTTCTACAAAGTTAAGTTAGAGCTTTTCACTTAGACAATATGCAGCGTGTCTGGAGTAATGGTAATATCGGGAAATCGGTGGACGGTTAAGTTCTACAAAGTTAAGTTAGAGCTTTTCACTTAGACAATATGCAGCGTGTCTGGAGTGATGGTTATATCGGGCAGTCGGTTGAAGGTTAAGTTCTACAAAGTTAAGTTAGAGCTTTTCACTTAGACAATATGCAGCGTGTCTGGAGTGATGGTTATATCGGGCAGTCGGTTGAAGGTTAAGTTCTACAAAGTGAAGTTAGAGCTTTTCACTTAGACAATATGCAGCGTGTCTGGAGTAATGGTGATATCGGGCAATCGGTTGAAGGTTAAGTTCTACAAAGTTAAGTTAGAGCTTTTCACTTAGACAATATGCAGCGTGTCTGGAGTGATGGTGATATCGGGAAATCGGTGGAAGGTTAAGTTCTACAAAGTTAAGTTAGAGCTTTTCACTTAGACAATATGCAGCGTGTCTGGAGTAATGGTGATATCGGCAATCGGTGGAAGGTTAAGTTCTACAAAGTTAAGTTAGAGCTTTTCACTTAGACAATATGCAGCGTGTCTGGAGTGATGGTGATATCGGGAAATCGGTGGAAGGTTAAGTTCTACAAAGTTAAGTTAGAGCTTTTCACTTAGACAATATGCAGCGTGTCTGGAGTAATGGTGATATCGGGCAATCGGTGGACGGTTAAGTTCTACAAAGTTAAGTGAGAGCTTTTCATCTAGACAATATGCAGCGTGTCTGGAGTGATGGTGATATCAGGCAATCGGTGGAAGGTTAAGTTCTACAAAGTTACGAGGAGTAAATTTGCAGCAGAGATTTACTATGCGGTGGTCGAGTGAAAAACTGAAAATTGTCTTTCAAAGTTTTGAATATATTGAGGCAAACTTTGCATGACGCATCCTCGAAATGCGGGGGATGGAATAGTAGGGTAAAACTGCAACTACACCAACAACTACTCATACTTCAAAAATAATAACAATAACAATAATAATAATAATAATAATAAACCCTTAGAAGCTCCAAAACTATTTGAGGAAATTGCACCAAATATGGCATAAACCATCCTTGACATATGCTCAAAATGATTATATTACTATTGAAAACAATAGTTAACATTGATGAGTCAAGCATGCTTCATATGACATTCAGCGAAATTTTGATGAATAGTTATTAAACTATTCATCAACATTTCCACAAATGTTATATGAAGCATGCTTGACATAAAAAAGTGCGTCATAAGATGTCTGTCATACGAGGTACATAATTCTATCAGTACTACAACAGTTTATAATTGTAAATACATATATAGCCCAAAACTAATTACTAGAATTCTACCAATTAATGAATACCCCCCCCCCTGGACATAAAAATAATATCATAAAAATAATGTAGCTGACATGGTGTTTGAATCGGCGGAATACTTGCTGCCTATGCGCAATAGCAACTGCACAGGTTGAAGTGAACCATTGGGGAGAGTGTGGCTTACTATAGAAATTTCCGCGTTTGAATAGATGTTTCTATGTCGGCTTAGACCTAATCTGTTACCTGATTTGCGCACTGTTCACCAGGGATGGAAGAAGTTTCACTCCATGGGGCGTTTCTGATGTGATTTCTGATAGATTCCCAATCAGCTCGTTCGTAGTATCTCGTCGTTTTGAATAACGGCGTTTCGGTTTGGGCTATGGGCAGTACAGTGAAGAATATGTAGAGAAATGAGGCTTGCCGATCTTCACGATCAAGGGGTGGATGGGGAAAATGCTTGTATCATGAATGTGGAATAGATAAAATGTGCGTCCTGTTACCAGCTGCGTCTATACAGCTCGAAAAACAAACCAATCTCTGTCGTGTACATTTTAATATTCAATAGACATGGATCTGGGCGCTCGGATCTAAAGATAGTCCTACGTTGACACTATCAGAGACGTAGTTTAGCAGGGTACAGTCCTGGGTCGAAGGAGAATGGTAAATGAAAATATAAGTAACTAACGCTGTGTTGTAAGGTTAATCTAAAGCAGATGACTATCTGATTTTTACTATGATTTCTAGTGTTGCAGATATATACTTCGATCTCGTTCACATGCTTGACAGAATCATTTACTATATTTCTAGCACCGTGAGGGGTGTTGTGGCATGCTAGAACAATCAGAGCAGATACAGGGGTGTAGATTAGTCCTAGAGGACATCTGGGGAGTTTACAAATAAGACGGATTTCTAGTAAAGAAAGCAATAGAAGCCTGGAGACTGGAACTGATATCTGAAGTAACACATGACAGATATAAGAATACAGAGAAGCATTTTCCCGGGAGACTCTGTATCATAACTACAGTTCATTATAAACATCATGCTATTTTACAACATGCCTATGAGGTGTAACGACGGATACAAGCTCACGGACACAGAACAAAGAATAAACCACCTCGTGTATATGGACGATTTGAAACTATTTGCAAAATATCAAAAAGAAACTGCAAAAGCGAATAAATACAACCAAAATCATCTAGCCAGAAAAGTCAAATGGAATTTGGAATTGAAAAGTGTGCAGTACTAGAGATTAAAAGCAGAAAATTCTAAACAGCGAAAGGAATAAAAAATATTCAATCAAAAAGAGATGAGGGTACATGCCGAACAACATATAAATATCTGGGTGATCTTCAAGTAATTCTATGAAATCAACAGAAATGAAAGCGTAGATTAGAAAAATACCTGAAAAGAAAAAAAAACTCTCAGAATCAAAATATACAATAGACACATGGTAAAAATATAACATATGTTGGCACTCTCATTTGTAAGATAGCCTTGGACCCTTCAAAAGAAAGACTAAAAAAGCAGCTGGACCAGAGGTCTAGGAAACAAGGAAATGACAACGAAACATTTACTACACTTGAAGGATAATACGTACTGTCTCAACATAAACATCAGATAAAGGGGTAAGAGGACCGGTCTTTATAGACAACATCTGGACATGGCTACAAAAAGAACATCTGAACAGAGAAACGGGATCGCTAATGAAGAGTAAAATGCATAATCCAGAACACAGAAAGGCGTATCATCGCAGTACAGCCACTTCAAAAAATGAACAATACAGGAAGCCTCGAAACTGGTAAAAAAGACAAGAAAAATCAGAAGATGGACAGCTACATAAACGATTTATGAGACTGGCCAGTGAAGGGAGACACGACAACATCTGGACATGACTACAAAAAGAACATCTGAACAGAGAAACGGGATCGCTAATAACAGCCATGCAGAAGAACGCGATCAGAAAAAACTATACTAAAGCTAAAATAGAAAAAAAGCAAAGCAGTAAATGTAGACTCTGTGAAACAAGAGACGAAGTTGCTAGTTACATTGAACACCACCAGAACTAAGCTCCTTTTTCACCTGTATAACTCGGAGTTCTTTTTTGTCCCAGTCGAAATGAAGATACCCCATATGTTGATAATTTCTTAGAACTGACTCTCACTCCAAACCTACAATTGAAGAGGTATATCCAATTTGTTGCTAAAGTGTTTGGAAAAAATTGCGAATCATTCTACCGTTTAACGAATCCGCTACCTATAGAAAAGTCAGATAGGTGTTAAGATGGAATAATGTTGTCACATATGGGGAGGTGCGACACAGAGCCCCTTTCCCTGCCTTGACATACAACATCGATTAAGAAATCTCATATTGGCTTATTTCTTTTCCTCCCTACACCTTCGTTTTCACAGAAGATATGTTGTTAGTCTCTCTCTACTCTACCTTTGTTTACAAGGAAGGTGCTCCACATCCTTGGTTCCTCCTTGTATAACATTCACAGCAAGAACTCATGTTGCTGCCACAAGGGGACAAGAGTGTCATTTCCCCTGCACATGCTTAGCGTGAGGCGGAATGTCCATAAACAGATATTTCACGCATGTGTAACACATTACCGCGGGACTGCTTCCCTGCTTATTTCAACTCGGTTGTCTTCAAATACAATTTGAACAAATTCTTATCCTCAATTTCCCTATAAGCTATCAAACGTAGTTCATTCCATTTATCAAAGTTAGTACCAGTAGTGTTACTTATCTGTCGGCTGATAGGAATTCTCACTTTTTAACCCTCATCCTCGAATAGCCATTGGCCTTGAAATGTGGTAACAACACAACAATATTAGAAGAGGGCGTTTCCGAAACGTTAGCCGAAAGATTAAATGAAAATATTACCTAAAGTTTGGGTCTGCAAACGAAGTAAAAACAGAGTTTAATCGAAATTATGTAAAAAAAAAAAATTTAGGGAGTGCATATATATATATATAACGTTATCTATGAATATATGTCTAGATACATATATATGTACATTTTTTTTTACAGAATAAACACCGAAACTAATTAACGGATCATTATGAATTTTGCAATATATATTCTCGGCAACACGGTGAGGAACATGGCTACATGATATTTTTGTAAACTTCACCATATACTGGGTCCCCCAACACAAACACAGACTCTCGCTCCCGTAAAATTTTAAAATAAGTTAGATACAAAAAAATAAGAAAGAAAAGAATAGCTGTACGTTAAATTTTTAGTTATATTAAATTAAGTAATATATTTATTAACGGATCGGTTCGCGCGTGTGAGGGAAAATTACATGTATGTGTTTGGTAAAATCTTAAACCATTTAACTTATACTGATGTATTAGTGAATATGTATTTTATTCAAGGCAACAGTGTGGGTAACGTGGGATATTATTATTTTAGGAAACATTACCATTTAGAAGAGGCGCAACCGAAAATGTACCATACCTCCCAGAGGAAAAGAACATTAAATAATGCTATATTTATTGTATTTATTGCTTATACGTGTCATATGACAGGTATTCTAATATATATATATATATATATATATATATATATATATATATATATATATATATATATATATAAATACCATATATCTTAATTGGGA
>OY744528.1:114363729-114378729 GCA_963556195.1 Sepiola atlantica | reverse complement strand
TATAGGAAAGAGATTACATAAATGAGGAATGTCGGAAATACGTATCGACAATAAAGTTAAGGAATCATGCAAAGTAAACTAGAAGGATATCGAGGAAACAAATGTCAACAACAGAATCATCTGATTGATACGTAATGAATGAATAAGGCGATTCGAAAGATAGAAATAATAAAATCTTAGATACGGTCAAATGGAATTTATCAATAAATGAATATAAAATATATCGTTTTAGATTCGGATAATTTTCGCCTCCTGTTTTGCACGAAGTATCATGAACACTGTCCGCGAGAAACGATAAAAATGCATAGCTCTGCTAAAAGGACAATATAACACAATGCCCGTCAGTAGCGTTTTATCAAAGTTTAGGTAACACGGAATAAAATGATTAAACAAAGCGGATACATCCAAACAAAGCGAGTAACGTTTCCTCCCATTAAATTACTTTTAACTACAGATGCTCAAGGCCGTCCTCGTTCTAAATGTGGGTTTATTCGTTTTTGATTGCCGAATATATCCATTTATCTCTGTCAGCGATTGTAATGTTGAAGAGTTTCTTTCTTTTTGTAATTTAATGTCAAACGTAAACGAGAAAGACAACTGTAAGAACGATGACCGATATGTTCGCTTCCATTAGATCACATGGAAGACATTTCCCATTCCGACGTTCGGATTTTTTTTCCTGGAGAACGACGTGCTCCGGTTGACTGGCTCCATAAGCAAAAAGAAATAGAGGTAATCTCAGATATCCAACCAATATACTTCACTAACATTGTACTAAAGATGACTCCGAAGACACACACACATATATATATATATATATATATATATATATATATATATAGAGAGAGAGAGAGAGAGAGAGAGAGAGAGAGACAGGCAGACAGACAGACGGACAGACGGACAGACAGACAGACAGAGACAGAGACAGAGATAAAGACAAAGAAGCTATTGGACAAAAGAAATAAACTGGTGTCATAATGTCAATAAGCAGAAATTGAAATCTTTGAAAATCATTTACCAGACATAGGAATTCTGGGTATATGTTACGAGACTCAGCAGAGGCGCGAACGGGGTCCAAAAAAAGAACGAGAAAGGGTTTAAAAACATAAATTTGCAACAAGTGAAGTTGACCTACGACGAGAATAGATATTTTTCTACTTACCTATGTAATTTGTTTTTATTTTTACGTATTATAAATGGGTTTTCATTAGATGTAAAAAAAAAAATGTCTTGTTTTTTTTTTCCAACGTTTTCACAAAAACAATATGGTCGCTCCTAGTGATTTCGTTAGTAATCCCCCCCAAATCGGCCATGTTTTTTTTTGGAAATTACGGTGTCAAAACTATTGATTTCTAATAAATAGCACTTCAAACGGGTTTAAAATACAAACAAATAGCACATGCAAGTTTGAAACTAACTTTTACAGCTTACAGTTACTTTTATTTGTTGTAATTTGTTTTTTTTTGCGTTTTTACTCTGCTGAGTCTCGTAAAAGATTCCCGGAATTCTTTATATGGGCATTAACCGAGTCACTCAAACGGTGAAAAAGTATTTGAAAAACAAACTCGAAAAAGCAAAATGTATTCTTCTGAGAAGATTGCACGTGGAAACATAAAACGCAGTTAACAAGTAAACACGATAAATGGAATCTACAACATTTTCTGTAATTAAATATATTTTCAACATAACACCGATATAAAAATTACTAGTTAAACATCATAGACTTATACTTATGTACCATATATTTCAGATGGAAATTAAACTAATTATGAAACCGACCGTTTCTCTCTCTTTCTCTATATACATATATGATAGTGTTGCATTACCTGTTCTTTCAGGGTACCCGGTAAGGTCCAACAAGAATGACAAAGAACAGAACGTATATGAAAAACTTTGGTTTTCTTTATTTGCCATTGCCGGATGGTTTACGCCGGCTACGCACACATATTAAACAATCTTTTGACATACTTTTGTCTCAGGAAAGTCTTTTTCTTGCTGAGGTCACAGACTTGGTTTACGCTAGAAACTCGTTCGTATTTACATCCGATTGGAAAGCAATTTGCTCTGCATTGTCTATCCGAGCGTGAACTGGAGAAATTGTTGTACAAGCGCTTTGGTAAAGTACAAGTCAGTGGATTCCTCTATTCCACATTTTTAGTCAGCGGACACAAAACTCGCATTCTTTCGGTACATCGATAGTCCGATCGCCAAGCGTTTCGGCTCTTCACGTTTTTGAAACCGTCGTTGTTCAAGTTCCTTTTGCACTGCCGAACCTTTTTCTTTTTAACAGTTATCAAGTCGCCTTTATTTCTTTCTCGACGTCCCACCCACAATGGACTCGTCCACGATTCATTTTTGCTACTCTTCATTATCTTACAATTGTTGTGTCTAGCCACACTGATGAATCTTAAATACAGCATAAAACGTATGTGTGTCAATGATTTATGCATCTAGTTGCTACCTAAAAGGTAGAGCGCTCTTGTGTATGAAATGACGGGTTCAACTTAAGTTAATTAGCAAGATTCTTTCTTAAAAAAAATGAATGCTTTAAGGTTACCAATATCGAAATAAGTAAATACAAACTAATACAAAGATTAGTTAAAAAGTATATATATATATATATATATATATATATATATATATATATATAAAGAACTGTCACCTTAATAGGTCCCTCACTATCCAACAAGCTCCAGCCTCTGTCCCGTCGCCGCAATTACTTAACATATATATATATTATGCATATACATAATATATATATTATATATATAATATATATTATATATAATATATATATATATATATAAATGTATATATATATATATATATATATATATATATATATATATGTGTGTGTGTGTGTGTGTGTGTTTAGCAAGCGGTTATTTAATGCAGCAACCCCACAATTCATCACTTAGCGTTAACTGATCTATAATCTAATAATAACCGCAAATGCTACCAGCATTAGGTGTGTCTGTTGTCGTTCGCTGTAATTTTCCTAATTTATCATCGCAAGACCATGTGGCCTTGGCCGAGCAAAATTGGTATATTATTTTCGTGTGCTGTAAAAGTTTGCTTTATTTAAAGCCAAAGTAACAGACATTTTCCTGGCCAGCAGATGGTCGACATTTGTAAAAAAAAATAAAAAAATTGGAAGATTAGGCAGCAGCAAGTAAAACGTAGCATCGCGTTTTTCAAGACGGAAAATGAAGCTGTGAATAGGTGCAAAGTTCAAAGGGATTCATTTGTAAAAGTGTCTGTTTTGGATGCAGACATTCATTTGCTATTTCAGGTGAAGACACAGTGGTGGGCTAACTCTTTGCAGGGTAACTTACTAAAGATAACAAGAACAGATATTCTTAAGGTGTGACCATTTAATGTGCGCGTTTTACGATGAGAAAGTTATTTCAAAATAAAAGTGGACAAAAACGGCTGACAGACGACGCTCCCCATAGAAAAGTATGGACTATCTAAATTTAATCAATTAAGATTAATTATTGAATAGATAAGAGTTAATTTATATATATATATATATATATATATATATACATATATATATATATATATATATATATATATACATATATATATATATATATATATATATATATATATATATATATATATATATATATATATATATATATATATATATATATAAATATCAAGGGAGGCGCGAGAGCGCTCTATCCTATCCCTTAATAGACTTCAAGAATGGACTATGCTGGAAATCTCATTTCTTTGATCAATCATAACTCAAAAACCAATAAACCAAATTAGTTAAAACTATGCACAAAATTTTTATTTGACAGGTTCTATAAGTGTGTAGAATTTCAGCATCATTAGTCAAGGCAACCCAGAGATCCAGAAAGTTCAATTATGAAATCATGTTATCTGTGCGTACGTACGTACGTACGTACATATGTACGTACGTACGTGCCTATTTGCGACCCTGTAGCTCATCAACTATTTGATGGATTCAGCTGATTTTTGGCAGAGATATAGGTTCTAGGGTCTAGTTGATGGCATTCTAATTTTAGTTAACCATATATCTTAGTTTTCCAGAAAATTCAAAATAACCTTATGAGAAGCCTTTACAAAAGTAGTGACATTCCATGAAAAATGCCAGTATACTGAAATCATATGCCCTTAATAGGGTTAAGATGAAAATTCATATACACTAAATGTACAAAAACAAGGAAATTCCCAAATTTTTACACTTTTTAAGATATAAACATATTAAGAGCCATTATTGACACAAATACAAACTGTTTAAATGTTAAGGACGAAATTATTAAAGGATGCATCAATAGGAGAAAAACACTACTTATAAACTGGATTTAGCGGTACACATAAAAGACTACCAACTATACTCCCCTGTCTAATCTATAACCCCATAATAACCCCACAAAATACTTACTTCCACTTTGGAAATCCTCCCAAACATCACCTCCAAAATATATTTTAATTGCTCCATCTCTATACCAAAACTTAAAACCAGTAAATTATACCACGAAAATATAAAAAATAACTTTAAGAAGAAAATACTCCCATTTCAGGATAATAAAACAGCAGGATTTAAAAAACTCTTAAACGGTATCAATCTACGATCTAATCCCTATTCTTATCTCTAGATCAGACTTAATCAGTATATCATCATTATTATTTCCATTATCAGTTTACATGTTCATGATACCTTAGTTATTGATGTTAAATTTCAAATACAGAATCATTAAGAATGTGTAGAGTTACTCCCCTTAGATTTCTTACCAGCTTACGATATATATATATATATATATATATATATATATATATATATATATATATATATATATATATATATATGCAGCATCTTCTCTTGCAGGCAAGTATTGTTGAATATAAGAGACAACTCATGTCTAGATATCCTTTGGTAGATACTTTCAATAGTCCGAATTTCGGAGAGGAATTGACTGGTGAATTTGCCATAATTTGCATTTGTCTCCCAAGTACTTTCGGACCCATCTGGGTCCATCTTCGGGGGCATGAGGTTAATCAGGTCTAGACCATGTGTAGTATTTATAGGAGGTTTTTGGCGGGAATTAAGTACGAAACTATATTGGAGCTATAATTTTTTAGAATATTATTATTGATATTGAAGTTAATTCTATTAATTATTTTGTTTTTGTTTTTATATATAGGGCTTCTAATATATGGAGTGTTTGTTTGTTAGTACTAAATTCTAAGATTTATGTATTTTCTACTAAGAGTTTTCTGAATTCTGATCGGGGGCAGGAGTGGTTGTTAGTTAAGTGTTGGGCTATGGCGCTAGTATCAGACAAATGCATCGTCAATCTTCTCGACAAAGTCGTAGTAGTCAAACCTATTTATATATTTTTCTTGGTTGTCGGTGACACAGTCTCCCAAAAGACATTTAAACTCATAAACAAGGTTTGTCTTGCCCAAAACTCTAATCGAGGGGGAATAATTATTTGTGATAATAAGGTTAGTGGTTTTTACTTTATTGTAGAAAATAATCAGTTTTACTTTTTTATTTTCTCCATATCGAAGCGGAAAAGATACGTACAAAACTCAAAAACTTCCTTGCTCCAGAAAAAACTCCATATATATATCAGAAAATATATGTCCTAGTCCAGATAGAATTAATTCCAGGAACACAACATTTATGTCCCCTTACGAAGATGAAAATGCTACGAAACCTAATGTCTATAATCATTCCTATCTAGATAAAAATCCATTAACTTATTTTTATACAAGAAAATATAAGGAATATCAGGTGTACGTTCAATGCATCTTGAGAAGAAATTGAAAATCAGAGAATCCTGATTAATTAGGGTCTAATTTATTGCAAATCTGAAATATTTGAATTTTCAAGTGCTCCAAGGAAACTGAAATTTATGGAATATTTTATTCTGGAAATCGCTCCAGACAAGACATAAAGCCACTTGATGTAAGGAGCTAAAGAATACTACTTCAAGGGCAAACACTAGCCAACGATAAGTGTTAAATGGATAGATTCCAACCCAGAAAACAGTAATTCTTCCCCCTTTGTCAGAAACAGCGCTCGTGGACTATAGGGACAAAACGACAAAATAAGGAAAGCAAATGTTACGAGGCTGCAGAAAGTAAACCCCAAGGTCCACTTTCTAGTCATATATTGTTAAAATATAAGACAAATCAGATGTATCTGAAGTTTTAAAAAGAGCTTCCATAACTCGTTGTTCCCATTTAAAAAAAAAATAACTTAAACTAAATATCGCCCACATTACCCACCATTACGCTAAGCATCTGTGTTCCAAGATTCATAATGATCGGTTAATTCGTTTAGAAGCTAATCATGTACATGTAAATATATACACATATACACATACCTAACTTTATATAAATAGATGGGCATCGAGTTATATAAAGTTACGTGTGTGTATATGTTTATATATTTGTATATACAGGAGTATTCTTATTCTAAGAGAGAGGGGACCCGGGTAAGTTAATCTCCCGTCGGTTTCAACGCATGAGACTAAAAACCTTACTAATTTCTCCCCCATCTCCTTTGTATTTATTTATTTTTCTCTTTTTTGAAAACCACATGTGCCACACCTAAAATCCGTGGTAGATTTATTATTCATTATTTTCGCAGTCGTGTCTGAGTTGGTTCAACTTTTCTATCCTGGAATTAACCTATATGATAGACACCATACTGAGAAAGCTCCCCGCATTCTTTGAGGCTGCTAGCAATTCTCTTCCGACTTGGCTCTATTCCAACACATTTTACACTTTTATGTTAGCTTGTACTTACATCTTAGTAGTGAAATCGAAGCATTACAATAACCATAACGATGTTAGCTGTGAATAGGGAATTCGGGAACTTTATATAGTCCTTTCATGAGTCCTCTGGATGTTGATCGTTTCTCCTCAGAGCAAGTGGTAACGATTTCTCCGGATGCCTTTCTATCGAAGATTTAGCTGCAACATTTCCATATAGGAAGGATACGACACCATTTCATTTTAAAATATATGGGTTTTTTTTTTAATTCGAAACAATAAATTCGGTTCAGGTGTGTAAAAATAAAGTAAGAATCAGAACTCTTTCATGTAATGTTAAAATTAACTAAGAAGAATACAAATTCTATTAGAAGTTCAAAGAGTAGAAATGGAATTACGTGTACAGGAAGTTTCGTCATGTGCGGAAGTCCAAAGTGACACGTAGGTTGTTGAGCTGAGTAGGTGTGATCACCTTTTTCGGAACTCCGTCTTCGTATATCTCATCCCTATGGAGGCGGCAATGAGAATCTTACTTGTAAAACAGCAATGCTGTAACCGAGAATTCAACAATGTTTAAAAACCTGAACAATTAGGCAACAGAGTTGCTGGATATTTATTTTATGTTATCTATTATTGAGGTTACAAGGCGAGTGAAGAAAGACACAACATCCTCGGCTGCCGCATCACAACTGCGACTTCAGAGATAAGAACAGCGTGTGCTCTTTAAGACGTGAATTACAGACAAACCGTATGCATCAAAAACACTTTCCACTATCTTACATATTAACTATAAATCTACTTTCTATACTGGCACAGCTTTTGAACCAGACAAAACCGACTTTTTCCGAGGCAGAATTACGTAAACAGCCGGAAAAAGACGAATGAAAACGAACCGGCGGCAAAATCAAAACGAGGCGGCGTTTCAACAGAACAAATAATTTTTTAAAACATTTAAAGCAATAACGCTCACCGTATGTTTATTTTTTTTATGAAAAATGATTTATTTTTTGAGGAAACAAATTAATGAAACAACTTTTATAATTTTATTTTCACGAGAAAGTTTTATTTTTAAAAAATGTTTTTCCTATAGTAGTAAAACTTTTGAACCAAACAAAAACCGAACCGTTTTATTTTTTACCCCAACCCTAAAAAAAACTAAACTAACCTAATCTACTTGTATTGCCTTTGGTAACAGTTATTTGTTTACTATTTGTTTTTGTTTTTAACCACTTTCACTGTTGGGAATTCTTGGAAATTTACGATTTAATCAATTTACAATTTAATTGGTCGTCAGCTTTTCTCGCTTCAGATTGAATAAGCGCTTCGGCATGTTCCGGCTGTTTACGTAAACAGTCGGAAAATGATGAACGAAAAATCGGTTTTGTCAGGCACAAAAGCTGTAGGAATACCATATTTTCTTTTAAACCGTAGTTACATTTTAAGAATCATCTTAATAAAAATATAAATGTCTCTATCTCTCCAGACTTTATAGAATATGCGGGAATCACTAATTAATATTCAGCAACTGACATCTCACATCAAATCTGTATATGCCACATGATTATATAAACCAATCTGATATCCATAAAGAAGATTACATGTGAACCTGAGATCAAGCCATATCGATCAAACCCAAGTAAGATTATGTTTTATATATCTAAACGCATATTACTTCCAGTAATCTATCACAGTTTATGTATTCACATTATAATAGAATAATTGGTCACTTGGACTAAGATTGCACGCTATATATTTCCATAATTAATATTTCATATTTGAAGAACCGCAGATCGTTAGAAAGGCTGCCTTTCAGATGTTTAACCATATAAGTTATAAGTTGCTGACTCATCTGACCAACGTGTTTGCTATACAGAGGCAACAATACAGAGGCATTTGTGTAAAAAAATTATACTTTCAAGCGCGTAAATATCTGAGACCTTGGAAATCCAATTTATAAATTCATAATCAAGCGATGTTTATTAGCAGGTTCATGTCACGCTCTTCGCGATTGATTATACCCGGTTATATACATGACTGCTCGTGAATTTAAAGATTAAGGTCAAAGTAATCAGTTCATCTGATATCAGTACGTGGGAAACATCAGCCTACACAATACACAAATAATCAACAAAATTGAATACGGGAGGAGGGGGGGGGGGGGGCAACATCAATCAGTCTGAAAAGATCGGAGGTCACATGGGCCAAAACGTAGTCAAAAATTAAATAGCACCGGTGAGGATACAAGTCTGATTAATAAGATTACAAAAACAATGCAAACAATGATAAGTCCTCATTCAAAACATCAGAGGAAAAAGTCTGGCGAAGTATTTGAATTTAATTTGCGTGTCAGGTACTCGGAAGGTGTTACTAACTTAGACCTGACAAAAAAGTTCATATATATATATATATATATATATATATATATATATATATATATATATATACTCCAGCGCTCATAGTAGCCACGGATACTACTTTTCCTTAACAACCCATCATGTCAACCCAATATTTCGATGTATTTGCATGACATTTTTCTTAAGATTATCATCCAGAGTAAGTCTTACAATAAATACGAAATGAATTGTTGATGAATATATAAAAATATCTATGATTTTTCCTTTTTTATTTCTTATATATATATATATATATATATATATATATATATATATATATATACATAGAATAAATATGAAACTAAAAGTCATCTTTTAGTAAAAAGAACCTATAGTGAATTAGTAAAAGCTCAATATACGAGATAGAGCAATTATAAAGATAGATAGACGAAGAGTGATAAACAAGCACGAATGTCCAAATTTATTTCAAACTTCGATTGTTCAATGCAAGGTATATTATGTAATAAAATTATGTTTATTATTCTTTCCTTAAGCCAAGGCTTTTCAAAAATCGAGATCTTATCATCAGAGGAATTATAGAGATTGATAAGTTGGCAATAGAAAAGCAAAAATTCAACATTTGAAAAAATATTAAGAAAATGATGGGTGAAAAAAAGTTGGTGTAAAAAGATATTAGGTTAGTCCAGGTAGTGATTGTCCGCCGATTAGGTGTCCAATGGAAGGAAGTTTCGATGGAGAAGAAAAAGTTTCGTGGGGGTATCACAGAAAGGCGTTCAAAATTAAGTAAATCCAATGGTGAAAATTTAGTTCAAGTCCTAGATGGAACTTTGAAAAGCCTTGGCTTAAGGAAAGAATAATAAACATAATTTTATCACAGAATATACCTTGCATTGAAAATCGAAGTTTGAAATAAATTTGGACATTCGTGCTTGTTTATCACTCTTCGTCTATCTATCTTTATATATATATATATATATATATATATATATATATATATATATATATATATATATATATATATATATATATATATATAAGTTTTGAGGTTGAAATAGACTAGATATACATTCGGATTGAACACATTATAACTTATTTCGACCGTAACTAGGTCTCCTCGGATGTGTTTCCAACCGTCATTCAAACCTAAATTAAACAGTTTAAAAACCTTTATATATCTAACAATAATTTGAAAATAAGTAAAATTAAAAAATAAAATAAAAATAAAAATAAAAAGAATTGCACCGATGTTCTATTTACTGATTGGTCTCTAAAATATAGGGAGGATGGGAAGGGGTGATTATGTTAATTAATAAAGTAGGGTGGTGGCATTAGCGAAGTATAAAAATATGTGGAGTCAAAGTACAAAAATAAAATAGATTTCTTATCTTTACAAGAAGTTAATCCTCGATTTAAAAGGTGGATATTAAGTGATCATGATTAAAACCTAAATGTGTCCGTTTAAAAGTATGATTATAAAAATTAAAAAATTATGTTACAATGCGAAAGTTTGGATTAAAATTACGAATGTTATACATTTAAAAATTAAATTTATTACGTTTCTAACAATGAAAGTACGGAAATTACGATTAAAATTAATACTGCAATTGCACACGATTAAAATACGGTTTATTATGTGACGATAAATTAAAAGTATGACGAAGTTAATATAGGTTTTATTTACAAGTTAAAAATATATATATATATATATATATATATATATATCACAGGTTAGTTATTTAAAATTTACGGCGGTGTCTGCATTTTGCCAACAATTCGTCCCTTTTATTTAGAATATTGTTGTCTGCGTATTTAAAAATTCTAATTTTTTCTTCCAGACTTAGATTGCATCTATGCCTGAATCCCCTCGGAATACTAGAATTACATAGTATAAACCACTCAATAATTGGTTTTAATCCCATATTTTTTAGAAACCACACATGCTTTGCTAATTCGGTTTTATTGGTGATATTCGGATTAGAGAATTAGTGTTTATGTGTGTAAAAGCGTTGCTTCCATTTTCCCACAGATATCCCTATATATATTTTTTTATCATTTGTGTTCTCTTGTTTATCAATTGTGGCTTTATACACTACACTATTTATATTGCAGTTTCCTTTAAGCGGGCAGTCCTTTTAATATGACAATTGCATTTTTTCTCCCTGTCCCTATTCTTGTTAGTTGTTTATATATATATATATATATATATATATATATATATATGTGTGTGTGTGTGTGTGTGTGTGTGTGGTGGGTGCGTGTGTGTGTGTGGACTGTGAGTACAACGAAATGGTAAGATAACTTTCAGAGGAAACATTATTTTTAATAAATGAAACGTACGGGTGGAAAAAGAAGATTACTAAATTTTTCCTTACGGCCTTATCATCTTACCCTGTAAGAGGAAACGTCAGAATGATAAATTAAAAACTAAGAACATCGAATGAGATATGAGGGGAAAATTGTTTCAGTTAGAGAAATCAATTGAGAGAAGAATAAAACGAAAATAAAGGTGTAAATCTCCCAACGTTATGGGGAGTTTGAATTATGGCAGATTAACAACTGATGTTCCAAAATATTTTATCAACACAGACTAGGTCAAGAATTGTTAATAACTAACGCCGCAACAATATGGAGATGATAGTTCGACCTGGCACTGTGTAAAACAGAAAAGCAGCCATCGGAATACTGGTCGAAACGAATAGTACTAACCAGGTGATTACCGATGGAAGAGTCATGTACTTGAAAGTTCCGGATGATCTCCAAACCTTGTGTAAACGAATGTCACGTAGTAGGTTTTGGACTATTCTCATGTCCAACCTTTGGGATGTCTTGCCAATGTAGTCAGCTCCATACTGACATAGGAATTTATAAACAACAGAGTTCTTTTGAATGGCTGGCAAAACATCCTTACAGAAAGAAAAGAAACGGTTCGGGTCATGTAAACTACACTCAGAATGGTTTCTGGAAAACTTCTTTACAGTATAAGCAATTTTGTTGATAATGTCATGGCCGTCGACATCTAATCATGGGAGTTTCAAATACACAGGACATCACGACGAGCCAATAAATTAATCACCATTAAATACAGCAACTTCGCGTGCACTGGTGCCTTTTATGATATTGATGGGATATCCATTAGCAAGACAAATATTGGTAATGTCATCAAGTTCCGCATCGAGTCGGGTTGGGGAACAAATAATCCGTGCTCGATTAATAAGAGTTCCAATAAGATTTATTTTTCTTGATTTAGGATCCAAGGAAAACCAATTTAGATAAAGACCTGTAAAGGTTGGTTTTCTATACACAGAGGTTTTAAACGTTAGACCAGCTTTAGACACTTTTCTCCAAAAATCCTACGGAAATGTTGGCTAATGATGGACCAAGAAGGCTACCCATGTATATACCATCAATGTACAATACATTATATTGTTAAAGCTGATTTAGTAGAAAGCTCCATCAGTTGAACAAAAATTTGTTCAGGAAATTGTTAAGATTTTACGGGCCCACGGTGAAGATAATCTGCACCTATACCAATGGTTTCATATAATGGTACATTGGTAAACAGACTATTAATGTCAAACGATGCCAAGAACTCGGTATCATTTGAGAGAGATAATTTGTGTATAGAAGACACAAATTGAAAGGAATCAGAGATGCAGTAGACAGAATAAAAGTAAGTACAGGCTATAGAATATCAACTAACCATTTACCAAGTTCATGTTGTGCAGAACCCAACATTGAAAGAATAGGCCGTAAACGAATGTTGGGTTTCTGAACCTTGGGTAAGCCGTACATTCAAGGCATTGGTCGTATTCTCTCGTAAATCTCTTTAGAAATAAATTTGTTTTTTAAAGTTTAAGAAACGTTTTCTGCATTTTTATTTTCATGCGATGAATATCATCATGGCTTAAACCACCCATCTTGAAAAAAGTATTTTTATCATCCAAAACGTAACACGTGGTTCGGGATAACAACGCCTGATCTTTTGTCTGGTTTTGTCGGATTTTTGGAAGACCAGTTGTTTTCCTAAATGACCAAGCCTGCTTTTTACACACGTTACGTTGATGAGACTTTTGCTTGATTTCCTTCACGGAGTGAGGCTGAACAGTTTCTTCGTCTTCTTTGTTACTTGCATCTATCGTAACAATTTACTATGGAAGTCGAGGATTATGATTCTCCCTTGATGTTAAAGTACTAAGTAAAATTCAGTTCGAGGTGCAGTCTTCTGAGGGTTGAAGGTTCAATCCTTAGTGAGGGCGATATTAGGAATTGCGAATTACTGAAGACATCTACCCTGTCATGGCTGACGAAACGATAGCATGCTACTCCACATGAATTAAATATAGGGTTCCGTTCGAAATTCCGTGCAAATTCCCAAGTTCAACAGAAATATTGCTGAGTTCGACAAGATACACCTGAAGAAGATAAGAGGTTACATCGGCTGCAACGTTGTGAGAATAACACTGAAGATGAGAACCGTAGTCCAAATAATTCAAATTATAGAAATTATCAATTTTTATCTAAAAATTGTAGAAATAGAGTAGAGAAAGACTAACAACCTATTTTTGTTAGAAAAGGGTCCTAGGGAAAAGAAGATGGCATCACTCACGAGATTTCAAACACGAGCGGCACCTCCACAGATGTGGCAATTGAACTTTATCCTCGGGTGTATTTTACTTTCGGGGATTAGCTGCATTCATGAAGTGAAATATAATCTTTATATGTACTAGCTAGGTAAGTCGTTCCAAGACGGATTCAGAATATTGAGGTTCTTTTGACTATTCAATAACTGCAGCAAGTTGAACACCAAAATATATCACAATAAAAACATACTCCTATTAAGAACACTATACGAAAATATAGCATACATAATTGAAATGAGAATAGAACTTCCATTCCTTTATAAAATGCTCAAATTGTGAGAACTTGTACGACTGTTTCATTTAACAATGCGCGAATGTCAATACTTTGGCAATACGATTTCGTGCTTCATCGGGAACCTCTTATAAAATAAAGAACTAATATGACTGTATGAATAGGTAAAAAAAAATCATTGCTACCAAATTTCACGCCCTTAGGTCTAATAGTTTAGTTTTGATGTTAGGTCCGGATATTCCAGGAATCAACCATACGAAGTTCCGGTGAAATCACGTGAATTCGGCATAGTGGGTGTATTCATATCCAACAGACAAGCCGATGACCAATGGCGACTATCACAGGATGCTAGTTGTAGGATCATATGACAGTCAACGGTCACGATCAACAAGTTCAGTATGTGAATAACGACATTCATCTGTAATGTTGGTTGATACAGAAGAGAATAGCAGATATTGAAAGACCATGGAGACACAGTGATGACCCGGGTAAGAGTATCAATAGTAATAAGAAAAAATTCTAATGATCTAAAATAATTTTCCGCGTGCACAAACAGGGGAGAAACGTCTCTTTTTATGAGTCTACGTAGATATGCGTATTCACGTAGGACCAATATAATTGGAACATGTTCAGTTTTGTGACTTTGTCATTGTTTATTGTGTGAAGAAAAAGAACACATCGGATCGGTCACACAATCGGTGGAAGGAAGGCCGGATATTTCCCATATCCAACGAAGGAAAAACTATTTTCCATAAAGTACAATCGCTTTTGTTGGGCAAACTTGAATGTCCTTTTCAGATTTCCACTAAAAATCACTCAAGTGAGAAAGGTTACCCCAAAAAGCTGGGGAAAGGAGACGATGAAATTTCACCGGATATTGTATCCAGAATTTAATGAAGCATCACCGCCCTGCGTGTCAGATGTCACCGTGGCTTGCCAAGAATGACCCCTTTAGTGACCTGTGTCCACTTCTTATCGGTTGTACACATTTCTGCTTCTATTCAGAGTAATC
>OY744528.1:114278729-114358729 GCA_963556195.1 Sepiola atlantica | reverse complement strand
CATGAATTTTTACATGGTAATATCACTGGCTGTTGAAACTCCTGAAACTCTAATTCCTAAACGTAATATTTATTTCATACATTTTTTGCTTGTTTTGTCCCTCTAGTAAATCCAGCCTCGTTTGTGTTTCTTGGGGAGAAGACCCCGGTAAATCAACGAATTTTTCATTCGGCACTGTCCGGCGTTTAACGTAAACATCCGGAAAACACCGATGTCGAGGTACCTTTAGCGCGGGTCCTACGTTAAAAAAAAGTACCGATAAAATAAGTATTTATATGTTTTGATAGGTACTATATGTACGTTAAGAAAAAAATAATTGAAATAAAAAATACTAGAAAACTACTCAGCAAGGACCTGTGGCGCAAAAAATAAACGTGTTGAGTTATAATCAGTTCTAACTGACAGTCTTCTGGGAGGTTCGGGTTCAATCCTCAGTGCGGTGGATACTAAAAATAAAATTACGAATCATCCAAGTCTTCTATCTGGTTATGGCTGACGGAACGTGGGATAAATACATCGGCCGAATCGTTGGTAGAATAACATAAAAAAATAAGTCATGATAATCCAAATAATACAAAAAGTATTCAAATCTTAGGAGCAGAAATGATCATGAATTAGGTGAAGTCGTTCTCTCACCAGTTGTTTGTTGTCTGTCAAGTTTCCGAGGCCGACGAAATAGCAATATTTTCGAGTACGGCTCAATTAAAAACAGTGTTGCTCATCCTGCCGGAAAAAACTAACTCCATGCATTTTAGCCTGACGATTCCCTCCGTGGATAAAACGCGGAAGCCTCTGTGTAGCTTAATTGCCATTAATATATTTTCATAGGTTACTATATATATATATATATATATATATTATAATATAAAATGAAGTAATAAAATAAGGTGTCAATCAAATTTTATTGATGTTGGGATCTCGGAACTTTGATTGGACTTTTTGTATTATTTTGATTGATTTATTTATCATTAACATTGAATATGGACACATTTCGCGACTGGATAACTTTGCCGGCCCCTTCAATTTCACATATTTGGACTGCTGTTTGTATCTTGGAGTAATGTCCTTCCTGATTATGCTTCTCAACTTGTATGACCTGGATGGACTGTATGGATTCAACAAAAGTATGTTTTTGGATTGATATGTTTGATGTTATGTATTTTTATATATTTGTGTATATAATTTTTTATATATTTTCAAAGCGTAATTTTATTGCCTGTAGTAGTATAACTGCGGTAATGGTCCTCTGAAGAGAAGAATTATCTTTGAAAACTCATGAGCTAAGGACTTAAGGATGCTTTGCATGAACTTTGAATTCTAATAAAATTTGATTGACACCTTATTTTATTACTTCATTTTATATTATAATATTAATGCTCTATCCAGTATATTGAGCTTCAGTTTTTTTATCCGGATGTTTCACTAATTATAAGATATTAGTTGACGCTTATATCTTTTGTTGCATTGCTTCATATATATATATATATATATATATTCATAGGTTACTATATATACTATATATATATTTTTTCATAGCTTACTATATATATATATATATATATATATATATATATATATATATATATATATATATATATATATATAATGTATTCTTATTATTATTCCTGTCATACAAAAGTACACTTTGGAGTAGTGAGGTGAAATGAAAAAGCAAATAGCAACCCCCGCCATCTGAAATAAATTCGGAAAAAAATCTTCTACTCTAAATAAAAAGTATACTGTAGATGAGTTTTCTTTTGTTCATCAGGAATCATGATAATATTTTATATATGAAAAATTGAATTACTGACGTAATTCTATGATTTATATCAATATTCGTGCGAACACTCGCGAAGCATAACATCTTTTCATTACATTTGACGAAGACTGTACACTAGTATATATATATATATATATATATATATATATATATATATATATATATATATATATATATATATCCAATGCAACTTTTATTCCTATGTAATTTTATAGCTAGCTATCATATCGCAGAATGGTTCTTGTGTGTAGTGTTTAGATAGTATTATTATTATTATTATTATTTGCTCACTAGGAGTTATCACACTGGTCATCGTCAGTGATCGCCCACTGCCAACAACCTGTGATATTTCCTGGAGTCTGAATGACAACAAGTCTCCTCAGACTTCCAGTATGCTCCACCTCTTTTCGTTCATCACCGCTGATGACCTTGCGGTATCGCAACAGCCACCTACCACCGATTTCACGGTGATAAGGGCCATTGGTCCCCTCTGGGGCCCGGGTGGTGACAAACCTCCCCAAGGTCCCAGAGCTGTCCGCGCTCTTCCAGTGGAGGTCTGGTTTGCGCTTTCCCTCCTCGACCCTGTGTCCATAATGTTCGTGGTGTCAGCCTATGCTTGCGCCTCTCTCGTGCGGTTGTATTTTCCTCGGTTCTGTTTTCTTGTGCTTTCATGTGTTTGTTCTCCATTCGTTGCTTATGTGGTTTGGTTTCCGCATTCGAGGACATTTCTCAGGATTGTAGCTGTTTTGATCATTACTGTCCTTTGTATGGTCTCAGTTATCCCTTTGATTCCTATTTCTCCTAGTCTTTTATCCATGTTTTTGGGGACTGTTCCTAGTGCTCCTATGATTATTGGTGTTATACTGACTTTCTTCATGTTCCATATTCCTTTCAATTCTCTGGCAAGTTCAGTATATTTGCTTCTTTTTTTCCGTTTCTTTGATCTTCACTCTGTGGTCCGCTGGAACGGCAAAGTCTACGATTTTGCAGGATTTTTCTTTCTTGTTGATTATTATCATATCCGGTCTCTTTGCTGTTATGGGTTTGTCTGTTTGTACATTCATATCCCATAGGATTTTGTGTTGTTCGTTTTCTAGTACAGTTTCTGGTTTGTTTGTACCGTTTTTTTGCATATTCGAAATTCAGTTGTTTGCACATTTCCCGGTGTACTTCTTTCCCCACACTGGCATGTCTGTTCTTCTATCTCTGTTGGGCTAGCTTGCTGCATTCACTTATTATATGATTTATCGTTTCGTCTCTTTGTCCACACAATCGGCATTTACTGTTTTCCTGGGTTTTATCTATATTTGCTTTAATAAAGTTTGTCCTAATCGCATTGTTCTGTGCGGCCGTCAGCAGAGATTGCGTTTCTCTGTTCAAGTGTCCTTTTCTTAGCCATGCCCAGCTGTTTTCATTGGTTCCATCTCTTGTGAGTCTTATAAAGCGTCCATGTAGTTGTTTTTCTTCCCACTTTTCCTTTCTTGTCTTTTTGTTTCTGGTTTCACTGCTTCCGGAGTTGTTTGTTGGGCTGGTGTCTCTTGCTGTGGTGATCAGTCTTTCCGTATTCTGGGTTACATATTTCTCCAGCTCTTTTTTGGTGTCTTCCACTCAATCTTCTATACTTACCAGTCCTCTACCTCCTTCATTTCCCTTCATGTAGAGTCTGTCCGTATCGTCTTTTGGTGCAATGCATTGTGTATAGTCATTAGTTTTCTAGTCCTCTGGTCTAGGTGTCTGAGTTCGTCTTTGGTCCAGCCTATGAATGACCCAGAGTTCTTATTAGTGATACAGCCCATGTGTTTGTCCCTTTTACTAGGTTTCTGATATATAGTTTAGTTTCTAAGTTTCCTTGTTCTTCGTAGATATTCTTTTCCAATCTTCTCTTTCATTTCTGTATATTTGATTGTGTCTGCTTCCAGAGCTCCCAGGTATTTATAACTATCTTGTTCTCCTAGCGCCCTCATCTCCTCTTGGTTGGGGAGTTCTATGCCTTCTGTCGTCTCCAGTTTTCCTTTTTTGATCTCAAGCAGTGCACATTTTTCTATTCCAAACTCCATTTGGATATCCTGGCTGAATATCCTGGTTGTATTTATCAGCTTTTCCAGTTCTATTTTTTTTTGTAAACAGTTTAAGGTCATCCATGTACATCAGGTTGTTTATTCTTTGTTCTGTATCGGTAAACCTGTATCCGGCATCACACTTTCTGAGTATGTAGTTGAGTGGCATCATGGCTATTATAAACAATAGTGGTGATAGAGAGTCTCCTTAAAAAATGCCTCTCTGTATTTTTATCTCAGACAGGTGTTGTCCTCCGGCTGTCAGTTTTAGTCTCCATGTCGCCATTGCTTTCTGCATGAGATTAATAATCCTGTCTGGTATTTTGTATATTTTTAAGCATTCAATTATCCATGTTTGGGGGATTCTGTCGTAGGCTTTCTTGTAGTCAATCTATGCCATGGTTATGTTTATTTGTCTGCTCTTCACCTCCTTCAAGATCTTTTGATCAATATGTAGTAGATCATGTGCCCCTCTTTGTTCTTTCCGGCATCCTTTTTGTTCCTCGGGGAGCAGTCCACGTTTGTCCAGGGATTGGTAGATTTGTTCTCTCAGTTGTGCTGTGAGAATTTTCCACACTATTGGTAGACATGTTATCGGTCTGTAGTTGCTGGGGGTCGTTCCCTTTTTGGGGTCTTTTTGTATTAATGTTGTTCTTCCTTCCGTCATCCATTCTGGTACGTCTGTTTTGCGGATACATCCACTCAGTTTCTGCGCTAGTCTTTCATGCAGGGTCGTGAATTTTTTAAATCAGTATGCATGTATTCCATCGTGGCCTGGTGCTCTCCAGTTTGCCATTTTTCTTAGGGTTTTCTTGATCGTTTCTTTGTTAATTTCTGCTTCGGTTCCTTCTTCGATTTCCTGCATTTCATCTTTCATGGTTTTCAACCATTGGGCATACTTGTTGTGCTTTTTTGGTTCTTCCCATATCTTGCTCCAGAATTGTTTTGTTTCTGTTGGGTTCGGTTGCTCTGTTGTTTTTTCTCCATTTACGTTTTTGTAAAACTGGCTTTCATTGTTTTCAAAGGTCCTGTTCTGTTTGCTCTGTTCTGATTTGTACCTGTATCGTCTCAGTCTTCCTTCTATTGCTGCTATCTTTTGTTTTATTTCTTCATGTTTCTCATTTAGTTTTTTCATTGCGTTTCTGATTTTTGTTTCTTAATCGTTTCATGTCTTCCTTCCTTCTGTTCACGGTTTTAGCTTCTTTCCGAAGTTTGGTGATCTGGGTTTCCAGTCTGATTTCCCATCCAGGTTTTGTCGGTCCTCTCTTTTGTCCATTCTCTTTGTTTCTTAGTTTCATACTTATTATTATTATTATTATTATTATTATTATTATTATTATTATTATTATTATTATTATTATTATTATTATTATTATTATTTGATATGCAAATTACCATATCACACGGTAGTCTTAAGGGTGTATAATTATTATTATTTTTATTATTATTTTCATCATTATTATTATAATTATTATTTATTTATGTATATTTGAGTGAAATTTAAGCTGAATTATTGCTAAACTTGATTATTGGGGAAATGGTCGTTTGATTAGTACCATTGGAGAGCCATGGATATTATAACTGTCCTGTTTTTAAATCTCCGAAACAGTTACATGGTAAACAGCTGATGATCCCCGTTTTAATATTTTACGCTTAAGTTAAGGTCCCCCTTTTTTTGTGCCACTGTTAGATACTTGAATCCCCTTTTTATTTATGAATTTTCCAACGAATGCTAAGTCTGCGATATCTTCGATTTATTTAGTTTCTCTGGGAATTTAAACTGCAGTTTCTTTTTTTTCATTTGTTTAAAATGACTAAAAGCTTCTTTAGACTATATATATATATATAGAGAGAGAGAGAGAGAGAGAAATATATATGTATATATATATATATATATATATATATGTGTGTGTGTGTGTGTGTGTGTGTGTGCGTTTTCTATTTAAATATACTTTACTTATACATTATTATTTTTTTATTAACTGTTAATCTATTATTTATTGAAAGAAAAAATTGCAAAACTAACTTTAAAAAATTATTACCTAATTAAATATATCAAAATGCCTTTTCGTTTCTTCGCAAACAAGAAGCCATTGTAATTTATACTAATTGAGAACGAATTAATTACTTTGTGACCTTTCGAAATTTGACATGCATTTCATAGCATTTAAGCTGTCGTAACGAAAGTCATTTCTGACCATAAAATCTTAGCAAACACTCGTGTATTAAATGATCGAAAGTTTTTGAAGCTATTTACATTTAATATTTTGTTCATAAATAGGAATTAAAACAACATTTCCGTAACAAAATTACTACTTTGACTGAAAAAAATGTTTTAGTCAAAAATACCATGATAAACAATGTTATAGCAAGTTAAATCGTACACGCGAAACGCTGGAAAACATGTCACTATGCCTAAAAATTAATCCAGCAAAAAAAATAAGTTAAACAAATCCACGTAGATACAAAGGTAGATAACTTTAAGTTTGTAATATGCAGTCAAGGGGAGACAAGCCGTGAGTAATCAAAAAGCAAATAAAAATATGTTTTATATATATTCGATATTTTATATTAGCGCTGAAGCACCGTCAGCGCTCTAACATACATTAAGGATAAAAAAAAAAGTACAGGGTGTTGGAGCAAAATCCGACACTTGACAAAAAGTAGACGAAATACCAGGAGGTGCTGAGGAGGATGTTGAAACCCTGAATTGATGAAATCGCCCCGGACGCCCCCAGGGCTTCCAGCGGGACCCGCTCATGCACACAGGAGCAAGAAGACCCAGACGTGGCTACTCAGCAATGATCCTCGCCACTGGTCGGCGCACTTGTTACCGCCCTCCTTACCCAACTGAAACCACCTTATCTACTTCTTCTGCGGCATGATCGTAATCGAGACCAACAAGCACGCCCAAAACACAGTCGACTCTCTGAAGGCTGCCATCGCGGAAGTGTTCAGCGCTATAGACAAGGACATCGTTGCCAAAACATGTGAATCATTTCACGCCGCGTTGAGATGGTCGTCGGCTGTTAAATTAAAAAACATAATGTAGTATGTTACTCTAAATATTGCTAATAAACTGTCGGGTCGCTGCATCTACAACTTTTGTTTTTATTATCTATTTCTTTTACTTTTTCTCAAGTGTCGGATTTTGCTGCAACACCCTGTACATGTAATATAAACCTATTCTAGATTTAACATGAGAGCACATGTTTATGGAATCAAAATTGTCAATCGCACACAAGAGTTTTTGTTCAATTCTTTTAAATATTAACTTTGTCTGTTTTGTACTATAAGTATTCTCAGTTCAGTCTCGGTTATTTCGAATTTTGATAAAGATCTTCCTTCACGACATTTGGTCATTCTAAATAAGAGATAGATGCGTAGAGAGATTTTAACATTTGGAAAAGTTTACTCCAAACGCGAATTCTTGTCTGTTTATAGACGATATGATTGTAGTTACAAAGCATCGTCTGTGGAATCTACGGCGTATTCAATGTCAGTAAACCAAATCTTGAAGAATAAACTCTTCTAAATTGCCAAGATATAATAAAACAAGGTGTTGCTTCTTGACCGCAACATCCGGCATTGCTAAAATATAAATAGCACTTCATAATAATAATAATAATAATTATAATAATAATAATAATTATTATAATAATAATAATAATAATAATAATAATAATAATAATAATAATAATAATAATAATAATAATAATAATAATAATAATAGTAAAAAGAAGAAGAAGAAGAAGAAGAAAAAAAAGAAGAAGAAGAAAAAAGAAATAGAAGAAAGGGACTACGTAAACGGAGAGAAGAAAAAGGAGAAAAAAACATTTCAAATCGTACATATTCCTGCCCCAGCAGTCATAGGCTGAATTTTAAAAAGGCAAAACACTTAAAAAAGGCATAAGGTTGCCCGAGAACTGAAATAGGTATAGAACTTTAATAAAATTACAGTGATACCAACAATTGCAGGAACACTAGTAACATTTTCAAAAATCCTGAAAAATACTAAGATAATTTATTCTACGTACGAGTCCCACTTACCAAGACTAAAAACGCATTCAAGAATACGGGTTATTGAGACGGGAGATTGTCAGTTGAATGATGAAAAATATTATGAGAGGATTGAAAATGATGAATGCAATAATAATAATAATTTTAAAATGATGATAATAATAATAATAATAATAATAATAATAATAATAATAATAATAATAATAATAATAATAATAATAATAATAATAATAAAAATAATAATAAGAGGAAGAAGGGGAAGAAGATGAAAAGAAGAAAGAGGATTAACATGATGCATAGATAATTGTATTACATAACTGCCAGTTGTTTATTAGGACGTTATTACCGGAAGTTAATAAATAATTAAAACGGCTTGATAAAGGCTTTATAATAAAATAAGAAAAAAGAACAAATAAAAGAATTAAGAACTAAATAGAAGATTTATTGTAGGTGTAATTAAATTATATCTCCCTTATATATATATATATATATATATATATATATATATATATATATATATATATATATATATATATATATATATATATATATTGTAAGTATTATTTCAATTACTAAGACATTTCGAAAGAGAAAAAGGTTTTTAATTGTTTTTATATACAGGTTTTGACTTTTACTTACAGATGGGTATAATTAAAAAAAATATTCCCATTGGTCTTGAAACAAAGAAAAGAAACTACATGAACAATTTTAAAATTTTAGCGGTTGTGTTTTTTTTCTGCGGGGGTGGGGCTTAACTGTGGTGCTAAAGTATTCATTGACGGAGCGTTTTTGAAAATAATTTGATATATTCTATAATTAAAGGTTTTTTAAACATTTACTGACTTATATATATATATATATATATATATATATATATATATATATATATATATATATATATATATATATATATATATATATATATATATATATATATATATGCGTACTTTTGAAACATTGTTTTCCCCAGTTGAACAAAAACGCAGAACATATGGTATTACTGGGTGTTGAATCCGATCAAGTCAGAAAAAGTTAGACTCACTGTATATATTTTGTTTGATAAACAAATTGAAGGCTAACGTTCACAAGAAATCACTTTTGGGCTTTAATTATGTTCCCTCCCGTGAACTTCATGCCTTGTTAGACTATTCAAAATCGTTGATATTCCCTGTGTCATATTCTCTGAGCATGTCGACTTTGGTTACTAACCACCGTGTATGTTCGTAGCCTATAACGGATAAACTAGCAGATTGACAGACAAAATTAAAGTAGACGGACACTTTATTTTTTTATCATTTATAATTTGGCATCATTAACAATGTTTTCTTCTAAATTCTCTATCTTATTGTGAGTTTAAATTATATTTAAACAAGCCGCGCGTGCGTGGCCCCCCTTTGTGTGTGACTCGATGTGGCGAGTGTAAAATGCAATAAATTTAGGAAATTTAGGGGAAGTTTTTACCTCCCTTCGCCCCCGTGAGGGCGTGAACCAGAATTTTTCTGAGGTCAAAGATGCTCATTTTATATCCAGAACAATTGCCTCTACATTTTGGCCAAGTTTCAGAAAAAGTGAATGGATGGATCAAACGTTATGGGAGAAAAGGGTCATTTTTTGCCATTTGGGGGGCTTTTGACCCCCTGGGGGCGCGAACCAGATTTTTTCCAAGATCAGCGATACTTATTTTCAATTAGGAACAATTGCCTCCACATTTTGACTAAGTCTCAGAGAAATTGAATGGATGGATGAAAAGTTATGGGGCAAAAAATGTCATTTTTTGCCATTTCGGGGACTTTTGACCCCCTGGGGGGCTAACCAGATTTCAAACCTGACCAAAGGTACAACTTCATGCAAAATTTCAGAGAAATTCAATGGATGGTTGAGGAGAAAAATCCGGACGGACGGACGGACATTCCTCAAACCATAAGTCCCCCGATTTTATAAATCGGGGGACCAAAAAAAGATTATTAATCCTGTTTCAATTAGTTTGAAGACAATGTCTCAGTGTTTGGTGGACAATGATAATAGACAAGTTCTACATTTTGTACAACTTGATAAGAGGGAAACACTACAATAACCTAAAAAATAATTAAACGTTCCTCGATTGGAAAGGAAGGGGGTCGTTGTTGAGGGTCACTGGTACCCGACAAATAACTTGTTTCGGTCACTGGAATTTTCGGGTCAGCAAATGAGCCGCACATCCCTATTTCGTGCCACCACTCATTTTACCCTAAAGATTATACATAATGGACGCAATAAGTTAGCTACAAATGAGAGCAGAACAAACTAGTTTTTTTTAACAAATAAATATCCATAAAAACTATAGCATATATGCTTTGCAAGTATAGGAAAATGTATGAAATTGAAGGCGAACAATTTTATTTGACGGCTTGACAAATCCCAGTTTTCAAGATAGAATGTATGTTGTATAAGATAATGTATTACTCTTCGTAATTAGAATTTTGTTATCTCGGAAACCGGAAATTAAACAAATATATACACATTATAACTAGCATCAATTTCGATATAGATATATAAGTACTTATACATTTCCCTTACACGTGACAGTTACGGATAGCATATTTTATATGGTTAACTGAGGAAAATACATTCTGATTACGTTCGAATCATAGTTGGAATCATCTGTTTGTTTCTAGCCACACAGAAGAGCCGTACTAGTACTATAATTTATTCTAGTTTGTAATGGGTTTGTTAGCGAAATGTAAATAAATACATATATATATATATATATATATATATATATATATATATATATATATATACAGAGACAGACAGACAGACAGAGAAAAAGTAATAATTTCTGTAGGAAATCTGTAGTCGGAGAGCTCAATGTAAAAACAGAGCAATAATAAAAGTTAGAAAGAAAACATTCAAACCAACAACCCAGTGACTGGATTGTTGGCTTGAATTATTTATTATATATATATATATATATATATATAGTAAGTTATGAAAATATATTTATGGCAATTAAGCTACACCGAGGCTCTCGCGTTTCATCCCCGGGGGAATCTTCAGGCTAAAATGCATGGAGTTATTTTTGCCGGGTGTTTTTATATACACTGTTGGCTAGTTAACCAATCAGATTCTTTGTTGTTCTCTCAGCCAATCGTAGGGCTTCCCACGAATAAAGGTGTGGTTAGTGTTACTTTCTTCCTGTGTAGCTTCATTTCCATAAATATATTTTCGTAGCTTATTACCTAGCTCTACTTACGTATAGAGGACTGTTGAAGTTAATACTGAAAATTGATACATAAAAAAGTATATCTCCTTATAAAATTTTATGTGGATACATGAAATACTAATATATATATATATATATATATATATATATATATATATATATATTCAAGTCGCTTTAAAAGTGTTAAAATTATCATTGTTCATCAGCTATTTAAAATTGGCCGAGCGGTTAGCGACGTTGTATTTAAGTTGAAAAATACTTGTAATCCAGGGTTTCGAATCGCATGACCGGTAGTGAATAGTCATATCACTATGCTGATGAGTCCAGATTAAAAAGGACGAAATATATAAGTACATAGATAATAACCAATAACAAATATATATATATATATATATATATATATATATATATATATATGTATATATATCATTATTATTATTTTAGCTTTGCCTTTGACAAGATGCGGTAATACGCATTGAAACGTTGGTTGATTGACCTATGGCTATAATATTATTTATGTAATTATATATATATATATATATATATATATATATATATATATATATAATACTTGTATTTTAGTTGTTTTCTATACGTTAACCCAGTAAACTCCAGTGTTTATAGGATAGTGCATAATAACTAGAATTTTTATTGACAGTCGTTTTTATGGTGCATACTTGTTTTAACTGCGATTTCAATCAGAATCCAGCTTCTTCAGACCATTCTTACAAACTGCCAAATAAAATAAAAATAGCGAAAATTACATTCTTGCATATCGGTTTGGTTGGACGAGAGGAGGAGAATAGTAGAGAAGGCAAGGTATGTATCACTTCAGACCTAGTTGCTTATTCATATACCTACATATACCTACACTCGTGCGTATTGTCATACATATTCACACAACAAAAGTATAACATTTGGAATTAAAATATTAAAGCAGCATTATAATTAAAATTATAAACGCCTACATTTAAAACGACAGACGATAAGAAAATTAAACAAGATAAACAATTTAAAAAATTAAAAACCAAAAAACTAAACATAAAAAATGTTAAAAATTAAAATTGAAAAATTAAAAATATTTTTTTTAAATGTTAAAAATAGAAAATAATAAAAAAATGATAAAAAAATAATATAAAAAATAATATTTTTACAATATTAAAATGTACACTAAAATAAAATAAATTGAGTCCGAAGGAAAGGGTAGGGGGTAGAGTTGTTATTGTTTTTTGTGAGCTATCAATACTAGTTGCTCAAAATCTACCCGGTGTATGTTCTTTGAATTCTTGCAATTAATCGTGGTTTCATGTCCAACATTTAGTAATTTATCACTGTCTTTAAATGTTATGATCTCAAGTTTCTCATTAAGACACGAAGAAAACGGTTATTTAAAAGACACACGGATCTTGGCTTTCTTAATTATTTCCTATTTAATTATTGGTGTTTTCTTTGGTGTTTTTGTTCCTAATTAATTAGTGTAAGGATTGTGAAGTTTGTTTCGTATATCTTTCATGTATGGATGATAAACCATGTACGCAAATCTTATATTTAAACCTCATTGATATAAAACCTTTCCACTTCTGTGTTCTCTACTATGTATACATTTAAACAATATATCACTGAAGCTGTGAGATAATTGCATGCATTCGGTCGTTGGCAATTACAGTTATTCGTACTTCTATCATGATGCAGCTATAGCTTAATTTTAATGTGTTTTTTATTAAATAGTTTGTGTAGTGCCCTACCTGGTAGAATATGTTTGTTCATCAGGAGTAGAAATTTAATACATTGTTTAGTTTTCAACATTAGACTAAAGAAGTAAACCAAATAATATTCCGCCGTCGATTTCTGGACCTATTTGTAGTTGTTCCATATTTTTAAACTTTATATAAACGTTTGTGTTTCAAATAGTTTAGGTCAATGTTGTGCATTTGTTTGTGGTTATTAAATATTGTTACTAATTCTACTTTCTATGGACTTAACTATGGAGCGTTAGTAGTCTGATTGCAGTTGGAATGTTCTAAGGTTTGTGGATGTCTGTGCTTATTCATATATGTATGCTTGGTTTTGTTATTAAATATAAATTCATAATTAAATATGTCAACATAGATTGAACGATAGAAAATTGAAATCTCAAATATATCTATGAAAAAAAAATAGATTTGGGTTGTTTGCATTTATTGTAGTTTTTTTTAAACTCGTGTCCTTTCATGTTTTATTTTACTTCTGTCGATGTTCTCAGAAATCTCATAATAATCTCCAAATAGTTTATTTTGTGAATATGAAAGTAAAATCATATTGAGGAAAAGGTAATTATTTGAATCCGTTAATACTGCAATACGTGTTCAATCCTGTTTGCATTAAGTAAATGGTGTCTGAAAAACAAACAGAAAACAAAAGATATACGTAGCAGCGTTGCCGTTTGAGCATTTAAATAATAAAAGCCAGGAATATAAAGTGAAGATAAGAACGTGGGAAAGGAACGAGAAAAGAAAATGGAACGGAAATCAAAATTGTAAATTAAATTCGTCTCTGATTAAAGAAAGCGGGAAAACACTTAAAACATGCAAAGAAGGTAGCATCGTTCACACACTTATGTTGGACCCGACAAACATTGTTTTAGAACCTAATTAATAATGGTTTTAAATGCTGTACTAAATTTTATATCTTGTTTTGACAAAAGCTTTTAAGAAGGAACAGCGATGTTCACCATTTTAAACCTGACGGTGCAAGATTAATGTTTACTGAAAGACAAAAAAAAAACGAATTCGATCGTAGCGTTTTCAGCAATAAAACCCTGAAATATTTTTTGAAATTGTAAAAATTGTATTCAATTATATTTTGGGTATAAATGTTATTACGAAGAATTCATTCATGAATAATGAGTTTCACGTTTCTATTTTCTTATTTCTGTAGAAACTTCGATTTATTGTGAAGGTAAAATCACATGTTTTAAATGATGTCCAAAATGAGGTTACGCTTGCTTTTTTTTTGGGGGGGGGTGGAAGATTATTTTTAAATGATATAAAACATGCAAAAATAAAGTTAGAAAATAAGGAACGAAAGGGAAAATGAAGAAAGAAGAAATAAAACTAAAATGATTGAAGAAAGGAAACAGCGCCGATAAAATGAAAGAGAGAATAAAACAAAAAGAAATATCGAAAGAAAGAAAATAAAAACGTAAAATAAATAACTAACAGAAACAAAATTAAACAGTGTATAAAGAGAAAGCGAGAGAGAGCGAGAGGGAAAAAAGGTATAGAAATTGGAGCAGAAAGAAAGAGCACAACATTTAAAAGAAATAAGAAATATCGAGAAAAGGAGAAAAGCGAGAGAGATATAAAGAAGGAGAAAGAAGATGCGTAATAATAAACAAAAGAAAAGAGAGAAGGGGGTACTGTGATTGTAAATCAAATTAATCGTCAAATATCAGCGTGTAATATATTAGGAAAGGAAATCTTATCATGTTTAGAAGTATTTGATTAATAAAGACGAAAGAATGTGTATCTAAGATATTAAGTTATCTTTTAGGATTTTTAAAGTCAGACAAAGAGTAGTATGTTTGATATAATGATACTTGATTCGGGGTAGCCTACTTTTTCGTTCTTTCCTTCGGCAATTTTATTGGCACGAATGTATTTTAGTTTGCTTTTCTTTTTGACAATACTTATTCCGACTACGAAAACTGTTAGAGTTGAGAAATTTCTCCTTACTCACCGACACAGATTAATCTAAGTCCTCTTCCTTTGGTTACTCTAAAAATAAATATGCATATGTTAATTAAATTATACTTCACGCGTTCCTGTGTGTATTTGTGTTTTTCGCCTCTACGTCAATAGCATACTATTATGTGTTCTTTACTATTAATAGATTAGCGTCAAGTACTAAAAAAAAACCTCATCCTGTCGGCGGCGCCATGAATTCTCCGACTGCAACCCTTGTGTTTCCAACTTAATCATTTTCAATTATTGATTTGGTCTGAGAATGATTTTTTCCAATTAATTGTTTTCACTTGTTCATTTGATCTGAAAATGAAAATCTTTCCAATCGAAATGACTTTACGTGCTAGAAATGTATGAAGGGTGAGTTGACGTGAAAGAATAGTATGACGAAATGACTTTATGTGCTGGATTTCTAAGAATAATGTTTTCTAAGAGTAATGTCTTCTTAGAGTAATGTTTTATAGGAGTAATGTTTTATAGGAGTGATGTGTTTAAGGATAATGTCTTCTACGAGTAATGTTTACTAAAAGTAATGTTTTCTAAGAGCAATGTTTTCTCAGAGAATGTTTTAGAAGAGCAATATGAAATGATTTTCTCACACATAGGATTCGATGTAAAAACTTTATTCGGCATTAAATAACCCATAGCTGCTGGATATGTCGTAAATCCAACCAAACAACACAAAAATAAAACAAACTTTAATTTTTTGTTTCGTCTTAAATAAGTTATTTTTATTTTACTGTCAAAAAACACCGGATCCGTACAGTTTGTAAAGCCATAAAATAGTGTTATTTTTTTTAATCAAATTTTAAAAAATAGCGAAAAATTAGAAAACAAGTTTTTAGAGATAAAATAAATTTAGTAAATATTGAATAAAAAAATAATAAATTTCTAAAAAATAAAATACCCCGTGTGAATAGGTTCTTTATACAGGTAACATATCTAGAAGTGGTGTGGCCTTAAAGGGCCGAAAATAAATAAGACAATAAGTTGGTAGTTAACAAGAGAATGTATTTACAGAAAGTAAAGAAGTGATACATTGCCAGAGACTGCTTCTGGATTCATTATAGCGAGTCTCTCTGTTTCTACAATGATCACTATCCTATGTGTCGAGAAGAGTCTATGTTGTGGCACAGTAGGGTAGATCACCATAAGAAAAAGTATACATCTAGAACTAGTATATAAATGTTTACAATGCCCGTAAATAAGGTAGGCTCCCTGTACCGGTCTAGAAAACTTATCAAACCTTCCAGTCTTTTATATCTCGATAAAGCCACAGTCGCTCATGCATGGAGTAGTATTACTACATATTGGATGGTGCACATACTACTGTGGTCTTCCTCTTAGACAGGGTGCAAATAAGAGTCTCTAACCGAAGAGGTCCCACACACTGTCTTAAGATTCAGTCTCTGTCACATCACCGCAGTTTTGCCTCTTTGTGCTTGTTTTACAAGTCCTTCCACGGATGAACTTACTGCACTCTTGTACCTTCTCAACGTAAATAACTTCGACCTACCCAACGAGTAGCAAAATAGCACCCCTTCACTATCGAGGTTCCTAGATGCCGGAAAATGTTATACTTTAATAACTTCTTTTCTTCGTACTGCTTGCCTTTGGAATTTCCTCCCTGCTCCATCGTTTTCTAACCGTACCAAGTTGCATAAGTTTAAATGTAATGTGAACAAACATCTTGCTGCACAACTCTCGATTTAGGTTGCTCCACCCAATCACAGTAGCCGCTCACTCCTCAGTGGCCATAAGTTTTGGGTCAATAAAAGTAAATAAAGAAGAGCTTTAAAGAGAACTCAACTAATTGTTGTCAAATCGGTGAAGGTTCTTAACAGACAGAAATCGCACCTAAAAATTTTTTTAAATTAAAAGTTGACCGAGCATAACACATAATTTTAAGGCATTCATCTGTATAGCCATTAAAGCAATCAGACCTGTTCGGGTAATCGGGTGCAAATAGACAGAGACGACGATTGCTGACCCGACATTATGACGCTCTTTGCTTTTCTAGCCAGAAAGTCACTAATATGGGAAACCACTTTTCTGACCCTTTTTCACACCGTCAATAATTGCGGAATCTGCTGTAAACCCTGACACGACCGCTCAGTTCAAAAAGACAAACAAGAAAAAAATAACAATGACAGTTCCCTTACGAACAATTGCATTCGAAGCGTCAGGTGTCCTGCTAAATTCATACAATAAATTCAACGAATGATATGCGGGAACGAGCCCTGATAGACTGCTTCGATGTTCCACCGTATCCTCCTAGCTATCATGCCAGACAACGCCTGTGTCCATTATAAACGTCTAAGTGTACATGAAGATAGAAAAAACTAAACAGTTGTATTTGTGTAACAATTCAAAACTTGATAATACTTGGATGATGCGATTAATGCACATTCAAAAAATCGATTTTTTATATTGATTATTAAAACTGAAGTAATTTTGAATTCGCTGTTTGCCGTTGAGCATCGAAAAGAAAGCGTCGATGTACACGTAACGAAACGTGTTGGTTAATTTGCTCATTTAATCGTCGTGGCGTACATACCATATAAGCAGGTTTACACTGGAACGTACAATGATAAATTAATTGACCTTATCTAAGAACCAGAAGCTATATTTCCGTATAGATGGTGGAACCATTTCAATGTGAAACGCAAAACATTAATTCTAAACTAGAAAAGATTGAGGTACTCTTTTAGATTAGGACCCACGCTAACTTTGACCATGACCCTAACCCTAGCACAACCATAACTCTAACGCTAACCTTAACTCTAACCTCCACCTTTACCCTGGCCCTACCCCTAACGACGTGGTCAAAGTTAGCGTGGGTCCTGATGCAAATAAGCACCAAAATTGACAATAAAAGACTATTTCAAGAGGAGAAATAAAAATGTTAATCTTTGAAAGAGAAAATTTGTATCAAAATGTGTACCGTTTTGAATGGGCAAGCTACTTTACGTATGTATTTGCGTATGTGTGAAATGGATTAATACGTCATAAGGTTTCCAAATTATTAATGTATTTACACTGTGCACTAAAACTCGGCAACAGTCCACAGGTGCTCCCATACAATTAAAACACGCATACACATACACGGACATCGACACAAAAAATGTCCAGGCTAGAAAAGATGCCTGGGTATATTTTCTGCTCTTATGGCGTAAGAGCAATTGGATATTTCCCAAGACGGACAACCAGCAGCTTATTATTTTGGGCGACGGTATTACTAACATTCTGAAGAGCTTTACTCTAGTTGCAGGCATATATATATAAAAAAAAAAGCTTATACGTATTCGTCAAACTTTTGCAAGTAACAAACACTTCTTGTTAAATGAGCAAAAAAAACGATGGTGTATGAAGTCATGTAGAGTAGATGATGGATGGGGTTTTGACGGTTGGCTGTTTTCTGTAAACCTATTAAATATGCAAGGTCGGGCGTTGAGTCATAGAATGAACCGGTAATTGCAACCTAATACATGTATTCATGCTGTGTAAGTGGTGCGATCGTCGGTTGGTGTATGGGGTTCGATTGGTTGCTGGAAAGCATGCCTTGACGACGAAAATACTCTGAGATGTCTAATATTTAACATAGATCAAACCGATGGAAAAGTCCAGAATGGTTTTAGACTTGGATAGAGTTACATGAAAGATATATTCGCTTGGGTTATAAATATAGTGTTCTCCTTTAAAACAATGAAATTACAGAGTTTAGGAATGCATACCCACAAGAGAATTTAAATTGCAAAGTTTAACTTTAAGCTCGGTGGAAAATAAGACACGCATTTTAAAAGTACATTATTTCTCTCAGCAACGTGTTTACTCTGATTGCATTTTGGCTAGGAAGTAAGTGTAGTATCTGTTCCGATGGATACTACACCCTATAGACCGGTGTCATCTTGGCCTTCGGGGCTTGATTCCGCCGGTCTGTTGGTTTGTCCTGTGCAGTTCTAGGAGGTCCACCCTCCCAGGCTTCGCCTCCCGTCTTTGTGGAGGAGTAAGTTTATTGCTTACTGCTTGTGGCGCCTCTACCGGGGAATGCCGACGGGGCTGCCCAGGCAATTTTTAATGGCCAGAGTGCTCACCTCTCGAGCGTTGGCTTTTCAAATCCCACTTTCCCGACCCGACCTTGGGTCACATCTTACTTGTGGGAGTAAGATAAAACTGGCCTTGTGCCTAACTCCTGGAGAGGAGTAAATAAATACTCTGATTTCAAAAATAGCTTCGGATAGAAAGTAATAGTCACAATCATCAACATATAGAAACGTCTTCTAAAATATTGATCTATTATCGTTGTGACGTAACTAAAAATGTTCACTGTTAAAATAAGAAACGCATGAGAGGATTAGTGCATATCATCAAAGATCCGGAATTGATCACTAAAATACACTAGAATTTGTTAAAAAATGGGTATCTGATCCAAATTATGGTAGGGAAGATCCTATGAAGGTTATCCAGGATTTGTTTGATCCACCGACATCTCAAGTATCGCCAAAACAGAAACACTCTAACAAGCGTAAATGACGGTCATCTTAAACTCTAGATATGGACATAAAAAAAAAACTTATTACTCACGGAGGAAGTAAATTTCAAAAAGGTTAAGATATCCCTCTGAAATAGCCTATAAATAGCGTTCATTGTTATTTGTTAGAAAGTAAGAGATCAAATAATATATAGTTGTTGAATAAAATCGCCTCTGTAATGAAGACTGTAACAATAGTCTATATTGAGATTACAAAATGTCGTGGAAGAATGTCAACGAATAATAAACTTCGGGTATTAAACTGTAATAATTAAGGAATTAAATATTCCTATACATACATTACATCGAGAAAAGAAACAAGGTCACATTATTTTCGTTCAAAATTATCCGTTATGGATGCGGTGAAATACATTGATATACAAATTGGCCATTAAAATAATTATGGCAATAAGGAACCAATTATGCTAATGGTATGTGCTCGACTGAGCTCTAATCACTAGTTCCTTCTGTAAAACATAGCATTTACTTGTCTAGCTACAACAACAGAAAAGAACTATCTTATCTTTCTCTGTATATCTGTCTGTCTGTGTGTGTGTCTCTCTCTCTCTCTCTCTCGCTTTCTCTCTCTCGCTCTCTCTCTATATTTCGCTCTCTCTCTCTTGTCTCCTGCTCTCTCGCTCTCTCGTTCTCTCTCTCGCTCTCTGTCTCGCTCTCTCTATCTCTCTCCCTATCTCTCTCTCGCTCTCTCTCGCTCTCTCTCGTTCTCTCTCTCTTTCTCGCTCTCTCTCTCGCTCTCTCTCTCGCTCTCTCTATCTCTCTATTTCTCTCGCTCTCTCTCTCGCTCTCTCTCTCTCGCTCTCTCTTGCTCTCTCTCTCTCGCTCTCTCTCTCTCTCTCTCTCTCTCGCTCTCTCTCTCTCTCGCTCTCTCTCTCGCTCTCTCTCTCTATGTACGAAAAAACCAAACGGGACTTCCATGAACTAAGTTTCTTTCCTAGAACATCCTATCTGTGGAACAAAATAACACGAGTTTATTTCCCAACCGATTACGGCATGGTATTTCTCAAGTCTAATGTAAACAAATACTTGTGTAGACGTCTTCTTGAATAATCAATTTCTCTTAAATAATCTTCTGTCTATTCCATCCATTGTTTCGAATCCTTGTTGTGGCGATCATCGTCACATTCACGATCTATTTAACACTCATCCTCGAGTGGCCGCCGTGCCATGATACGTGGTGCCACATAAGTAAAAAGGAAGTATTTGAGATTATAAAATACGATTAAATGAATATGGAAGCTAAAACGTTACATATCTATTAGACAACGAGGGATATTACTTAAGAATAATAAATACATTAACGGGGATAGAAAATCGGCAGATCAAAGTTGATTGCTTCAAAAGAAAATTACCATTTTTCCATCGAGTTTAGCAACGGATTTCATGTAAGTCTTCCATTTAAAGTCTGGAGTGAGGGCCAGTCCCAGAAGCTTATTAAAGCAGGGAGTTTAATCAAATTTCAATTATGACAAAGTAATTTGGTACTGAAACGAGAAAAGCTTAGTTTCAGACTCATTAAAAGAAACCAGTCACCTGTTTCCCCATTGCACCACGTGCTTTAGATCGGAAGATAGTGAATCAGTTGGATCTTGATCATTTAGGTAATTTCTGAGACTTAAACATGTTCTGAAAATTGTTGAGAGAATAATTGAGCAGCGAATAATGAGTCAGATAAGCATAGGAAACATTCATTCTGTTTAATGTCGGTGCTATATTTCTCCGTAGACAAATGCAAGAGAAATACCTTGGTGAGAAGAAGAATCTTTATCTTGCGTGTGTCGATCTGAAGAAAGCTTTTCAGAAAATCTCTTTTAAACGGTAAAACTTATTTTTTTAGGTGAATGCTATGCTAATGTATCATTTATGAACAACAAATTCAACTGGAAGTATTCTGGTGTGGATCGATTTCGAAACCTGTTATAAACGGATTGGATGAAATCACTTGATCTATTGTACCTACCAAAGACATACGTTCTGCAATAGCGTTTAGACAGGAATTTTACGCGGTACAGTACGGAAAATGTAAAAGAGGAAGTTAAATCAAGTTTTCCTGACAGTATTTTCGAAGGGTTGGGAATATCAAAGCAGAAACGACATTTAAATTTAAAAAATAATTCACAATCGATTTTTAGACGCAAAAGATAATCTCTTTTTGCAGCTTGCGAAATCATTTTAAACAACCTTTACCGTTTAGAAAAATGAAGGTTTAGATAAAACAATAAATACTGCTTGATTTGTTTGGATCCCTCAACCATATCGTTCACCGGGTATGTTTGCTAGTTTGATATTTACGTGTTTTTCATATGACTACTGGAATGATTGGACTCTTCGTAATGTTCCAGTTTATTTCCATATCGTGCATAAGACCTTGGTATGTAGTTCTCTTCTCCCTCTCAGCTCTGTTTAGGCTGACATCATTAAGAACACTGATGTCAACTAGGATTGCTACTCTTTCGTTCTTAAAGCTTGGCCTTTTGGCTAAGATCAAAGTGTAGTATCTGTTCCGATGGATACTGCACCCCATAGACTGGTATTGTCTTGTCCTTCGGGGCTTGACTTACGCCGGTCAATGGATCTGTCCTGTGCAGTTCTAGGAGGTCCACCCTTCCAGGCTTTGCCTCCCCTCTTTGGGGGAGGAGTAAGTTTATTGCTTACTGTCTGAGGCGCCCCTACCGGGGAATGCCGACGGGGCTGCCCAGGCAATTTTTAAACCCCACTTTCCCGACCCGACCTTGGGTCACATCTTACTTGTGGAAGTAGGATAAAAACTGGCCTTGTGTCTAACTCCTGGAGAGGAGTAAATCAATACTCTTTCGTTCTTAAAGCTTGGCCTTTTGGCTAAGATCAAAGTGTAGTATCTGTTCCGATGGATACTGCACTTCATAGATCGGCATTGTCTTGGCCTTCGGGGCTTGATTTCCGCCGGTCTATGGGTCTGATCTGTCCTGTGCAGTTCTAGGAGGTCCACCCTCCCAGGCTTTGCCTCTCCTCTTTGGGGAGGAGTAAGTTTATAGCTTACTGCCTGAGGCGCCCCTACCGGGGAATGCCGACGGGGCTGCTCAGGCAATTTTTAATGGCCAGAGCGCTCACCTTCTCGGGCGCTGGCTTTTCTAATCCCACTTTTCGACCTTGTGTCACATACTCCTATTGTGGGTAGGTGTTAAATAACGGCCTTTTGGCTAAGATCAAAGTGTAGTATCTGTTCTGATTGATACTGCATCCCATAGACTGGTATTGTCTTGGCCTTCGGGGCTTGATTTACGCCGGTCTATGGGTCTGTTCTGTGCAGTTCTAGGAGGTCCACCCTCCCAGGCTTTGGGGAGGAGTAAGTCTATTGCTTACTGCCTGAGGCGCCCCTACCGGGGAATGCTGACAGGACTGCCCAGGCAATTTTTAAACCCCACTTTCCCGACCCGACCGTGGGTCACATCTTACTTGTGGGAGTAAGATAAAAACTGGCCTTGTGTCTAACTCCTGGAGAGGAGTAAATCAATACTCTTTCGTTCTTATCCCATAGCCTTAGAGAATGTATAGTTATAGTATATGGTGTATGATTTATGTGAATAATATTATATAACAACACGTACACCAAGTTAAGTAGGGCTCAGTTCAGAAGCAAAGAACATTATGGTGGTTTGCATAGCATCTTCGATTTGAGGTGTCGTAAAATCATTACAAATGGCCATCATGCGGATTATGCTCAAAAGAGGGGTGTTCTCTTCTGATCGTATGTAACCACAGCTCATGGCATTACATAGTTGGGAGATCGATTCCAGTAGCATCTGACGCGATCGAATGATATCTATGCTACCAGTTCTGCTTGTCGACAATGACTTCAGTGTCCAAATAACATTTTCCCTTAACCTTTTAGCTAGGAGCACAGTGTACTATATGTTTTCATTCTGTACTTCATCTTCCATGTCCTTGGTCAGTAAGGGAGAAATCATTCTAGACTAATATAATGTTGTTATTTTTTTCCAAATCCAGAATCCTCGTATTGGGGAAAGAGCTGGGTTTGCCCCAATTTGAAACAGATGTTGTATCGAACGTTAGTAAATATGGACATATTTTTCGCAACATAAAGTGAGCTTTGTATCGTATGAAGCGATTAGATATAGTATTCATAAATCTGCTGATGATAGGAATGTTTTACTGGCAATTTGGCGAAGACCCATATTCTGTCGGATGGATGCCACTACACGAACTACTGCAGGAACATCGCTTTTATTTGCTTTGCGTTAACTTCAATCGTAAAGTTGAACAAAAGTAGCTGTTACCTCGTCCAACGTGTCTTCTATCGCTGATGCTGTTGAGGATATTCGATTCGATTGGATCTAACGATTAGTGAAGAAGCGTAGTATATTTTTTGACGATTATTGCCCATGAAGTGCTGGCCTTTATGTTTTTATGCATTCCCAGTTCAAAGACCGAAAACTGCTGAAGGGGCATCTAGGCTTCCGACTGATTGGATCTCAGGGTGGTGTCGATTGTTCTCGAAAGGGGGTTGGCGGCGAAAATTCAGGCAACTTTTGTGATTTTCAAAAAAATGTGACGTAATATCGATGTGATGCGGCTGCGGTTATACACGTTGAATAATGGCTCTCTGAAGAAAATGAAATGGTCACTCGAACTGATTAGATAGGTCAATTGATATGCGTTTATTAAGCCAAGAAGTTTGGCGTAATTGGTAAGGATTCGAACTACGACGAAGCTGATCAGACTAACAGAGACAGATCCGATTTGTTTTCCTTTCAATTTCTCGTGCATGCGCCATCGTGTACTCACTTTATATTTCAAATCCTTTTGGTACTCGTTAGTGTAATGTGTCTCACTATTACTATCATCGTATCCGTTTTAATGTTCGTTTTACATGCTAGCATGTGTTAGATGGCTTCTTGAAAATGACTTCCAAACTAACCTATCTCTGGCAAATCTTTATTTATCACTCCTTCTCTCAGCTGCATCGTCATCACCCTCTCTTATGTGTTCTTTGGATTTCCCTTGTGGGCTGACCCTGCTACCTCAATGATTCTACATCTATTATCCCAAGAACGTTCAATCCATCTTTAGAACATGGCCATACCATCAAAGTCTACTGTTCTGCACACATCTCCCTATACTACCCAGATTTTATCTTCCTCTAAGATTATCCCATTTAAGCTTATCTTTAAAACCCACATTACACATCCATCGTTCTCATATCAATTATCATCCACGCCTAATAGACTATTCCCTTATTTGCCAGTAATAACGCTCTGCTGGTTAGTAATGACACAAGTTCCATGAACTTATGATTTCTTTCAATCACACTAGCACCTTCTCATTCCTGTGATCCAATGTCTGCTTGCAGTTTTAAATGTCAATCTCATATTGTTTAATTTTTCGTTTCGTACTTGCATATGGTCACCGGTTATAGTATATCCCATCGGAATATGATGGTATAACGCAGACATACACCAAATCCCCGTTATATTTCTCTCTTTCTCATGCAGTATTACCAGCTTACTGTGACAACAGAGATAATGACTTACCGTCTTCAAAGCGTGTCAGATGTTTAACTTGTCGAGCGATTGTTTGTTAGAAAGAAAAGTAAACTCATGCCCAGATTTGTGAATTGCATAGTTGTTACTAATTTCCATGCGCCGGTAACTAATGTGCATACGTAGACAACAACAGACCTTAAAAAGACGTTATAAACGCAGACATGCAATGACGATTTATGCAACTGATAGAGAGGGCGTTGATTTTGGTAATTTTATTAGTGCATTTATGATGTGGTAGAAGCATGACTCGAAGTTTAAACCGGCATTATGACCGTATTGTTCTACAAGAGATTTATATTTACGAAAGAGATCCGCAAAAATTATACAGTTGTATATTTCTATCTGTTGCATATTTCCGCCGTTGGGAGTGCAGCGTGGCAAAGTGGTTAACGACGCGGACTGAGAACCTGGGTGTGCCGGGTTCGAATCCAGTTCGTTCAGACAGACTTTCATCAAAACCCACACCTGACCTTGTGTCTAACCTCCTAGAGAGGAGGTAAATAATATATTTCCGTTGTGCTTAAATATGTTTTCATTCTATGGAGGTCCGGTGCGAACGCAGACCCGACGATATTATTTTACCACTTTAAAAAAAAAATGAAATACGCTTATCTAAGCAATACAATTAATGTAGTTTGAGAATACATCTGCTTATGATGGTCTATCTCTATAACTCTTGTAGGAGTTTGAGACATATTTCCATTCTATGGACGTCCGACGCAAATAGAATACCTCATGATATTATTGTATCATCTTCGGACAGAACATATACTACCCTTTCATCTTATCCTGAAGGCAAAGAAAGTGTTTCAGCGACCCAACCTTTTAACATCTTTTAAAAAATGGGTGGAGAGTAATAACGTATGTACGAACCTGAAATTGCATTAGTGTATTATTGGTCCCCCGATTTTATAAATCGGGGGACTTATGTTTTGAGGTATGTCCGTTCGTCCGTCCGTCCGTCCGGATTTTTCTCCGCAACCATCCATTGAATTTCTCTGAAATTTTACATAAAGTTGTAACTTTGGTCAGGTTTGAAAAAAAATCTGGTTTGCCCTCCAGGGGGTCAAAAGGCCCCGAATAGCAAAAAAATGACATTTTTTTGCCCCATAACTTTTCATCCATCCATTCAATTTCTCTGAAACTTGGTTAAAATGTGTAGGCAATTGGTCCTAATAGAAAATATGTATCGCTGACCTTGGAAAAATCTGATTCGCGCCCTCAGGGGTCAAAAGCCCCCAAAATGGCAAAAAATGACCCTTTTCTCCCATAACGTTTGATCCATCCATTCAATTTTTCAGAAACTTGGCCAAAATGTAGAGGCAATTGTTCTGGATATAAAATGAGCATCCTTGACCTCAGAAAACTTCTGGTTCGCGCCCCCAGGGGGTCAAATGGGGTTAAAAAATGCTTCAAATTGCCCAAAATTTATTTCATTTTACACTCGCCACATCGAGTCACATACAGAAGAGGACCACGCATGCGTGGCTTGTTATTAGAGAGATTCGTGTTACACTAACATACGAGAAAAGAGGATTACTATAAATAAATTTGTACGAGAGAATTTCTCCTTCTTTCATATTACTCATTTCATGGGAACATGAACTGAGTTGTTTGTCGCGAAGAGCTAATGTCTACCAACACGATCTCAACGATAAGCCCTCTTGAGAATTGAAAAGGTATGTATAACGGAACATAAACCCCTGTCATGTGGATGAAGAATTTCGTAAAGAGACAGACTCATCGTTGAAAAAAAAATGTCAAGATTTAAAAAGATAAGTAAATATTTCAAATGAAACGTCAAAAACCTTTCAACAATTCCGTATTTTACCAAATAGCTTTCACCGCTGGGCCATACCATAGCTTGGGGGACGTTAAATGACAAATAATCCGGCGACAAGATGGCGACAAAAGTTAAATGGGAAATAACAACTTAACATGCTACAATAAGTTTTGCGATGCGTCCTCGTATATTTATTGAGAAGTTTTGTCCGTAAGGTTAAAATAACATTTTTATCGATGAGATGCGTCCTTACTTATATGAAGATCTAGGTGTCGTTCGGTCGGTCACACTGAAGTTTAAAACTTCATATTCATGGTTCTGACGCACTTTAGTTGCAAAATAGCATTGTAATTGATAAATTCGTAGATTTATTAGACGCATTTTTAGTATATCGATTTTTACATACACACACACACACACATATATATATATATATATATATATATATATATATATATATATATATATATATATATAGTAATCCAGGTAGGGTAAAAATCCACAGGGTAGAAATCCAAAGGGAATCAAACCGGGTTTATAAAAGAGTGCTCAATAAAAAATATAGAGCTGTATTGTGAATGCTTTTATTCAAACATGTACAAGGTCTGCTACACTGATGAGACCTCAGCTCTTGAGAGCTGTAGATCGATAACATCGACATGTCAGTGTAGCAGACCTTGTACATGTTTGAATAAAAGCATCCACTATATATATATATATATATATATATATATATATATATATATATATATATATATATATATATATATATATATATATATAACTCAGGTTCATTTTATATTATTCCAATAACCATGTTCATATTTTTCATATGTATTTTTATTTCTTCACATTTCTAAAAAAACATAATATTTCCTTGAGATGTATTTTTTACGGTGTGTTTCATTTGCCGTAAGCTAAACACCATTTTTATGTCAATATCGTCCCTTCAGCACTACAAAATCATCAGAGAAATCCACAAAGACTAAAAGGTACTTGGATTAAAATATCTTGCAAATAAAAGACTACACTATACAGTGTTTCCTTTTATGGCGAAAACAAATAAAAAACAAAGCGGAAAGCAATCTCACAAATGGGGAAACTCACTAGTACACCATTTTTATATATGCTCTATTGTTACTGATTGACAATCATCGAGCTGAATCTTTTACAGAGACTGCTAATTAAAAGGCACTGATAGTATATGTTAATACACATATTGTCATAATTAATTATATATATATATATATATATATATATAGAGAGAGAGAGAGAGAGAGAGAGAGAGAGAGAGAGCGAGAGTATAAAATATATCTATAGAAAGTAAGCTAGACAGAGGCGTCGATGTTTCATTCCCGCAGGAAATCATCAGGCTTGCTTTTCTCTATTGAATCTATGGCGTTCAGGCGATCCTATAGTTGGGTGATTTCCATTCTTTGGAGGTCTGGCGTGATGATTTCTTCTGAGGATGAAACATAGACGCCTCTGTGTAACTTACTTACCATATCGTTAACTATTGCAGGCCATTGATATCTGCATAATTTTTTTTTTGATCCATCAAGCTGCCTTATTAGTTTTCGGATTCCATGCTGAACTAGCTGATGAACTTGCCGTATTTGTTGGGTACCGTGGCACTTTCGGTTTTTTTCTAGAACCATCTTCATCAGGGTTGAGTATTGATTTACTCCTCTCCAGGAGTTAGACACAAGGCCAGTTTTTATCTTACTCCCACAAGTAAGATGTGACCCACGGTCGGGTCGGGAAAGTAGGGTTTAAAAATTGCCTGGGCAGCCCCATCGGCATTCCCCGGTAGGGGCGCCTCAGGCAGTAAGCAATAAACTTACTCCTCCCCAAAGAGGGGAGGCAAAGCCTCGGAGGGTGCACCTCCTAGAACTGCACAGGACCCGACCCATTGACCGGCGTAAATCAAGACCCGAAGGCCAAGACAACACCAGTATGGGGTGCAGTATCCATCGGAACAGATACTACACTTTGATCTTAGCCAAAAGGCCAAGAACTGCCCTCAACCGTCATCAGGGTTGAGTATCGAGTAAAGAAAATAAGCTACTCAATATTTTTGTGATGGTTTTAGCGGAAATCGTTAATGTTTGTTGTACTATGAATAGAGTATAGGTATTAAAGATATTTTAGGACGTGTTAACTATTTTTGAAAGTAATCATATATATATATATATATATATATATATATATATATATATATATATTATTACATCATCTACATGCACACATAATATTATAAGGACACATAATATATTGTGTATGTACATTTACTTCAAACGTGCACAATACTTGAGTAGAGCTTAGTAGTAGTATAAAAATATATGTCTGGCAAGTAACCTACACAGAGGTGTATATGTTTCATTCTCTCGGGAAATCATCAGGCTAAATGACGATATTTATTTATTATCAACATACATATATGATACATGTTCACAAGCAATCATCAGTGTGGCTATTATAACTGCACCGACGGTCAAACAATTTTAACCTTAACCCTAATTTGATCGGCTACTATGACAGTCATATTCAACGTGAGAGAAATACATCTTATATTTTGTTTATTTATATAGTAAGTCTCATAAAGTACTCGATCTGCCAAGGGAGCTAACTTTCGCAATATTGAATATTTTTTAAAAATTCATATTTCTCTCAAAATAGTCGATTATAACGAGCTTTAATATATATATATATATATATATATATATATATATTAAAGCTCGTTATAGTCGAGTACTTTGAGAGAAATATGAATTTTTTTTAAATATTCAATATTGCGAAAGTTATCTCCCTTGGCAGATCGAGTACTTTATGAGACTTACTATATAAATAAACAAAAATAGCAGCTTGTCGCTATTTACAGTTAAAGTTACTCTATATTTACTAACTAATTGACGATAGCCGTTTGGATATGATCACCGACTACGAATCAGTGGCGATTTGTGTTCGGGAATTAGTTCCTAGACTGAATATTGCGTTAGCATGAAACATCGATGTCTCTAGGTATTTTAATAATTAATATTTCTTTATAAAAATATTATTGTTTATCAGCCCCCCTCACCACTTTCGAGTAGCTTTAATAACAAGCAGTACAAATAGCTATATGCGAGATCCGAACACCGTTTCGTAAGATAACTCTATCTGCCTGGTAAATAGCAGCGTGTTGCTATTTACAGTTAAAGTTACTCTATATTTACTAACTAATTGACGATGGCCGTTTGGATATGATCACCGACTACGAATCAGTGGCGATTTGTGTTCGGGGTTCGCGCCTACCGCCCGTCTGGAATTAGTTCCTAAACTGAAGATTGCGTTAGCATGAAACATCGATGTCTCTAGGTATTTTAATAATTAATATTTATTCATAAAAATATTATTGTATATATATATATATAATAATTTTAAATCTTATCTACATACGCATGTGTTTCATCCTTTTCCGATAATCCTCAGTGTTGAGAATGACTGTTTTGCCTTCCGCACGATACGAACCCAGACCTTAGTTACCTTAAATTTTTAAGTCTAGACCTCTCTATCAATGTGGCCAACAACACAACAGCCAATGTGAAAGATGAGAATTAATGTATGTTTATGTCTTTACAAGCGTACATATTTAATAGGTTGAAACACCAGTGTTCGACAATGCAATTGGACGGAACATCGCCATAAACATTAATTTGGGCAGCCAACTTCTCTTGATTTGAACCCCTGATCCAAGTAGTATGAAACCTAGCTTCACAACCGTTCGGTCAGCGATAACATAATCCTTTGAAATGCGAGAGATATATGCCTTTTACTTTCAATTAAACACAAGTACTGAAATTCTAAAGCACATAGTTCACCGTATATGTTTGGCAGGTAAACATTTCAGTTTTTTCAGTGACTCACATGACTACTGGAATGATTAAACTGTTCCTAAGTTTCCAGTTTGTTTCCATGTCGTACATTAGATCGTGGTATATAGTTCTCTTCAACCTCTCAGCTCTGTTTAAGCCGACATTACTAAGAACAGCTCGTACGATCCCATACACACACAGACACACATATATACAGGGTGGGCAAAAATAAGGGTCCTATTTTTAAAAATTCATAACTTTTTTTTTTTTAGAATAAGTAAAGGACCCCTTCCGAAGCAAGCATGAGCCGTATTAGCCCTAAGGAACGTACCCTCATTTAGAAAACATTATTTTTGCTTAAAAAACTCAAAACAGTGTAAAAAAGAATACTTTAGTTTTTGTAAGTTTTAAGAAGTGTTTTTCGGCTGAAATTTGTTTTGTTTATTTCAAAAAATCTCGGAAGGGTCAGTCTACACACACATAAAGTTTGGTGAGTTTAACTTTTATTTTGTGGAAGTTATTCAAATTCAAGTTATTCAAATTTAAAGATAGGACCCTTATTTTGGCCCACCCTGATATATATATATATATATATATATATATATATATATATATATATATATATATTTGTGTGTGTGTTTGTGCGTGTATATGCATTTATATGTTTATATATATATATATATATATATATATATATATGTGCATGTGTATATATATATATATATATATATATATATATATATATATATATATATATATATATATGTATGTATTCATCAAAGATAATTTTGGATATAATGTTTAATTCTCATGCAAAAGTCATTGCTTGTGTTGAAAAGTCACTTATAGATGTCGTATCAGCTGTTGTTTAATATTCCGTGCAGGCGACCATTTCATAAGTGGAGACACGGTCGAATAAACACGGGAAGCAGAGACTTTATTACTAGCAATTAAAATATCGTAAGATGGTAAAAAGAGGGGAGGAGGGGGGAGATACCGATCACTAAAGATAATACAATACGACTTACAACGGAGCCGTTAAAATAAAATTAAACGAAAGAGAAAACAGGTGATATTTCGATAGAAACAAAATAAACAAAAAAACTAAAAAGGGAATAAGAAATGGTCGTCGAATGAACGTTACGGAAGAGTGGATACAATGTCGCATCAAACAGCAATTGTACAGTGATTTCAGTCAATTAATTCTTGCCAGGGAAGACGTTTAGATAAGGAGATGCGGCCAAGACAAACGAATTACAGGCGACCGTTTTCAACCATGGCGATGCTAAGAACTCTTTTAGGGCGACACTGGTGCGAAAATATGCTTTTGGGGGAAATAATGATTGACATTACATCAGTGTAAGGGTCCAATGATTTTTTACATTCGGATTAGCACAGCTGTTTACAACATGTATTTTTTTTATGACGGAAACAGATATGTGATGCCATCGACAACAAACGCATACACTGTTCAAAATACAGAGGCATATATTTGTGTACTATCGGGTAAACCCGACGTTACTCGGGATTAAATGAGGATCACTACTATGTACTGTTTCACTATGCTAATAACACAACAGTTCGCCCCGTTTCGACCACTAATATAGACGGAAAAGGCTGAAATATTGAAAAACTCTCTAAATTCTTGTCTACTAAATATGGTTTTAATTTCATTATAATCAGATAGAGGTATTTGATGTTTTAAAACGGGTTATGTCCCCATAGGTCTCTTAGAGGTGGGAGCACGTAGATATTCGACACATAGCGAGTAACGTAGATATTCGGTCAAATTTTATAGTTTTCCCTGGAGAATTTTATACATAAGATATAAATTGCATGAAAATGTTAGACATAAGATAGGACTTGATTTGACTTGACGTAATCCCTTAACTCCCTCCTGGGTCGTAGGGGCGCTGCACCAATGAACTCCGCACCAGCTGTCTCCACTTCTGACGGTCATGGGCAATGGACTGGGTTGTAGCGAAGTTGTAGCCCGTCCACTCTTTGATGTTGTCCGTCCATCTTTTGTGTTGTCTACCTCTCCTTCTCTTGCCTTGCACTGCTCCCTGAAGGATGGTTTTGGAGAAACCACTGCCCCTTGTCACGTGACCATATCATCCAAGCTTTCTTTTTCTCACAGTTGTCAGTAAATCTTCGTAGTTGTTCAGATTTGCGTTGATGAGCGCGCGAACTTCTTCGTTTGTGACACGGTCTGAGTACGAGATGCCAAGCACTCTTCTGTAGCATCTCATTTCTACCGTTTGGATCTTTCTTTGGAGCTCAGCTGTCAAGGTCCATGACTCGCATGCATACAAAAAGATGGATAATACTAGTGTATGCAGTAGCTTCAGTTTGCAACAGAGACTAATGTGTCCGTCTTTCCAGATTGATTTCAGTTTTGCAAGTGCAGCTGCCGTTTGTGCTGCTCTTGCCAGGATTTCAGTCTTGGCTCCTTTGTTGCTGAGTATAGCGCCAAGGTATTTGAACTGGTTTACGGTTTCCAGTTCTTGGCCGTTGGCTGTTATCGTCGTTGATAATGGTTGTCTACTATTCGTCATCAGCTTCGTTTTTTCAGCATTGATCTCCATTCCGTACCTTGTGGATGTTCTGTCGAGGCGGCTCACTTGATTAGAAAGTTCTGTTTGATTTCCGGCAAGTCCATCAATGTCATCGGCGAATCTGAGGTTTGTGATGGTTCGTCCACCAATGCTGACATAAAATTAAATTGCATTAAAATTTAATACATAAGATATAAATTGCATGAGAATTGTATATATTTGAAGATTTAAAGAAGGTTCGGCCGTCATAGCTCCCTTCAGTTAAGAGGCCACTTAGAAATTCTGGACCACTTCCATTGTTTGGAAAATAGAATATACTAGGAGTTTTGAGTGTGTTATGTCCTCATAGCCCTTCAGGGGCATTTAGAGATTCGGGAACACTTCCATTGTTTTCCTTGATAAATGTTACATAAGAATACACTTTTAGATTTTCTACAGATTCTCAACCCTTACTTTCTATAGGGAACACGCAAACATCACACATACACAAAGACATTGAGTTTATATATATATATATATATATATATATATATATATATATATATATATATATATATATATATATGTGTGTGTGTGTATGTGTATGTGTGTGTGCTTTATTACATAAGGACCTGAGTTTACTTTGACCCCGTCGTTAGGGCCAAAGTTAGAGCGGGTCCTAAAGTACCCAAATACTCATATATACATTATTATTACTATTATTTACTCACTAGCAGTTATCACACTGGTCATCGTCAGTGATCGCCCACTGCCGACAACCTGTGGTATTCCCTGGAGTCTGAGTGACAACAAGTCTCCTCAGACTTCCAGTATGCTTCACCTCTTTTCGTTCATCACCGCTGATGACCTTGCGGTAATCGCAACAGCCACCTACCAACGATTTCCCGCTATTATTATTATTATTATTATTATTAGTAGTAGTAGTAGTAGTAGTAGTAGTAGTAGTAGTAGTAGTAGTATATATCAAAACGAGAAAACAACACCTCAAAGTTAGATAGATAAAGCAAATAAAGTCCGTCAGATACCATTGAATATTGAACACAGTAAATCATATCTATGGATAGGACTATTAATAAACCAGAGCTCGTATATAACAACTTATAGATATACAAAATTATGACATATTCATATTAAATATTAAATGTTTCAAATATTCGGCATCAACAAAGTTTATAGTGTACATATGTTTCAACGACAAAGTTATTAAGTGTCTTCATCAGTAAAAATAAGATGGAGACTTTCTCAACATTTCGCTAATATTCCAGTTATTGAAATTCATTTCTGACAGTATATTATTGACTCCGCTTCTATATTTGGTTGCTGCTCACGTTTGCTTAAGTAATGTCAATAAATAAATTACTTTAGTTACAATTATGTTATTTATGCCTCAAGGACTCTCTTAGCACTTCCGCTTTAACCCCGGATTAAGACAATTATTGTTCCTTGTAGCTAATCTGTCATTATCCTGTATCTCTACAAAGCCACCATCCGCCCATGCATGGAGTATTGTTGTCACATCTGGGCTGGTCCATCATCTACTAATCTCTCCCTCCTTGACAAGGTCAAAAAAAGAATCGCCAACCTAATAGGTCCCTCACTGTCAACCAAGCTCCAGTCCCTGTCCCATCGCCGCAATGTAGCATCCTTGTGCTTGTTTTACAAATACTTCAATGGATTATGCTCCGATGAATTGGCTACTCTGGTGCCCCCTCGACGTAAATTCACTAGACCAACTCGACAATCAACTAAACCCCATTCATTCACTGTGGAGGTCCCCAGATACCGGAGAGTCTTCTACTCAAATAGCTTCTTTCCTCGTACTGCTGGCCTCTGGAACTCCCTCCCTGACCCCTGTTTCCCCGACAGTACTGACATGCAGAAATTTAAAATTAATGTAAACAGACATCTCGCTGCGCAGATTCCAATTTAGGTTGACCCCCCTAACCTTCTCCCCTTTTCTTTTTTCTCAGTAGCCCCTTACATCTACAGTGGCGGCCTGCCTTGTTTGGGGTGAACTATGTTAAAATAATTTTTAAAATAAATAAATCTATACACTATTGAACCAATTTAAAGACAACCTTGTAACTAATCTATAGAGTATTAAACCACACTGAATGTTTCGGATTATGTGTGTGTGTGTGTGTGTGTGTGTGTGTGTGCGTGCTTCATTGTGGGTAAATAAAGTTGTATGTGCGAATAGTTTTTTGGGCGCTTGTTCGTAATGTTCAACCACCCGTGTTTCTCAACTTTTTTACTGACCATTTTTTTCTGTTTTCGGTGTACAATTACCTATAATGTCGCTAGAGAATTCCGTGTTTCTTGGGGAATTTGTTTGAAATATTTTACATTTTAGAGGAGGGGCATCATTTTACTATATAAATCTAACGTAAATTAATCACTCAATTTATGACCATGTTGTAAAAATCTAAAATATTTTTTTAAAATGTCCCCAAAATTGTACACAGGATAAAAAAAAACATCAGTCCGTAAAAAGATGAAAAAATTGGTGGTGGTGGGCAGGGCCGGCGGGACAGTTATAAAAGTGTGTGAGGGGGGTCTCCTAAAAAGTGGGGGGGCGGTTAAACACATGCATATCAACTTAATTATTGATGACCGTGAAGTGGCAAGTCAAAAATGGAAGGGGGCTTGGGCTCCCTGCCCCCCCCCCCCCCGGTGCCGTCGTCCATGGTGGTGGTGTATTACAAACAACAACATGCAACATGGTCAAAAACTGGGTGATCAGTTTACGTTAAATTAATATAGGAAACTGATCCCTCCACCTAAAATCTAATTTTTTTTTAAAATCTAATAAACACGAAATTCTCTGGCGACATGATAGGAAAAAAATGAAAAAAAATTGGTCAGTAAAAATGGGAGTAAAACGGGTGGGGTGTATTACGAACAGGCGCCATTTTTATATACGTGTATACGTTTGTGTACATATGTTTGTGTACATATGTTTGTGTACATGTGTGTTCGTCTATATGTAAGTATGTGTTTATGATATTGGATCCGTCAAGGATCGAAGATTTTAATTGACATATCCTGAGTAGGGGAACAATGCGGCGCCCCCACCCTCTTCCCCTCATCGGTGTACACTTGTCTTAGTCAGGATAAAGTTGTTAGAGAATATATTGCCTGAATATATTTGTCACTAAAGCTTTATAATGATTCCTGCAACACATTTAATTTCTTTTGTTTACTGTAATATTTTATTAGTAAGTGGAAAATATTAATGAGTCGAATTCGTTGGAATTGATATTTCACCTCATGACTGTTGCTTTCTCATTTCTGTAGAATTTCTGGGAAATAGCTAGATTGAAACTAGGTCAGGTCACTCTCCCCTTAACATACTGAGTGACCAACCGGTTTTGAGTTGGATAGAGGGATGAGATCTCTCTGACACTTGTTATTCTTTAAAAGTACTTATATTAAAAGGAACTGTATAAGTATAAGTATTTAGAATATATATATATATATATATATATATATATATATATATATATATATATATATATATATATATTTGTTTTTGTTTTGTTTGGTTTCACCCAAAAATGAACCACTGTATAGTGTAGGTTTTTTCAAGACCCTTTAATCCAAGAAGTGTTTACTCTTTGTGAATTTTTCTGATGATTTTGTAATGTTGCAGAGACGATATTGACATAAAAACGATGTTTGGCAATAGACAAATGAAACGGACCGTAAAAAATATATCTCACAGAAATGTTTAAAAAAACATGGTTATTGGAATATAATATGAACTGACTTATATATACATACACACACACACACACACACACACATATATATATATATATATATATATATATATATATATATAGAGAGAGAGAGAGAGAGAGAGAGAGAGAGATACAAATTATTTATTTAAACACTATACGTTACATACTTCAGTAACGTACCATACGTTCATTGAGATAGATTGCCCTTTTAATTTTTTTAAAATATCGTTACAGCCCAATTTAAATCATCAGCGACTCAGCGGCAAAGGTTGAGTTCATTTAAGCGTCCCTTTTGAAAAGAGTACCAAATCAATTAGGGCGGACTGTATGTTTATGATTGGTCTTAATCGTAACTAAGTATTATTTAGAATAACTTAATTGCTGATAATACAACATCAATTATCAACAATTAAATACTACTAACCCACCGCTCTCCCGCTATTCCTCCTCCCCTTTGACCTTCTCCTCTCTCCTTTCCTCCCTCTCCCTCTCAAGAAATGGCGCCGGTCTAGGCTGACACAATACGAAATATTTGTGAAGGGGCAAGGAGGATGAGAAGACCGAAGAGGGGCAGCACAAACCTGACCTCCACTGGGAAAGAGCGGAGGAGGATGTGGCTTGTGGGAGGCTTATTGCCACCAAAATCCCAGAGAAGACCAATGGTCCTTACCAACGAGAAATCAATGGTAAGCGATTGTTGCGATACCTCAAGGTTATTTATGGTGGTTATCGAAAAACGGTGGAGAATACTGGAAATCTGGGGACTCTTGTTGTCACTCAGACTCCAGAGAATACCACCGGTTGTTGTCGGTGAGTAATGAGTGACGATGACCTGTGTGAGAACTCCTAGTGAGTAAAAATAATAATATCATTTGTACGATATTCTCTCTGATTTGAGGTTGGCGCACCTCAATATTTCTAATCCTAGTTAGTGACAATGAGTGGGTTTCAATAGACTGGCTTTTGTGATGATTAAAATATAATAACTAGTAGCGATATATGTAGTGTTTTCAGGTTTTCAGTTGAATGGCAATCAAATAGTGAATCCTTGTGATGTGACCTGTGGACAATGAAACTCTACGATGCCCCCCCCCATTTCGTAATCTATTATTTATGGATTTAGTTATTTATTATTTATTTTCATTTCACAATGGCTGCGTATGTAAAGAGTGAAAAGAATTTAGCATTTTGATTACAAGAAGCGTGATATGATGTGTTAAATGTCTAACGTTACATTGTTGATGATTTTGTGAGAATATCTAACGTTACATTGTTGATGATTTTGTGAGAATGTCTAACGTTACATTGTTGATGATTTTGTGAGAATGTCTAACGTTACATTGTTGATGATTTTGTGAGAATGTCTAACGTTACATTGTTGATGATTTTGTGAGAATGTCTAACGTTACATTGTTGATGATTTTGTGAGAATGTCTAACGTTACAGTGTTGATGATTTTGTGAGAATGTCTAACGTTACATTGTTGATGATTTTGTGAGAATGTCTAACGTTACATTGTTGATGATTTTGTGAGAATGTCTAACGTTACATTGTTGATAATTTTGTGAGAATGTCTAACGTTACATTGTTGATGATTTTGTGAGAATGTCTAACGTTACATTGTTGATGATTTTGTGAGAATGTCTAATGTTACAGTGTTGATGATTTTGTGAGAATGTCTAACGTTACATTGTTGATGATTTTGTGAGAATGTCTAACGTTACATTGTTGATGATTTTGTGAGAATGTCTAACGTTACATTGTTGATGATTTTGTGAGAATGACTTCAAAGCAAATATATATATATATAAAGTAATCCAACAAAAGATATAAGCGTCAACTAATATCTTATAATTAGTGAAAACATCCGGATAAAAACTGAAGCTCAATATACTGGATAGAGCATTCATATTATAATATGAAATGAAATAATAAAATAAGGTGTCAATCAAATTTTATTAAAATTCAAAGTTCAAGCAAAATATCTTAACGTTCTTAGCTCATGAGTTTTCAAAGATAAATCTTCTCCTCAGAGGACCATTACCATAGTGAAATTACGACAGGTAATACAATTACACTTTGAAAATATATAAAAATATATAAAAAACAACCCAAAAAATATATAACATCAAATACATATATATCAACCCAAAAACATACTTTTTGTTGAATCTATACAATCCATCCAAGTCATAGAGTTTAAAAGACATATATATATATATATATATATATATATATATATATATATATATATATATATATAGAGAGAGAGAGAGAGAGAGAGAGAGAGAGAGAGAGAGAGAGGGGTATGGAGAAAGAAAGAGAGAAAGAGAAAGAGACTTAGATAGTATTAAATGAATAGTGAGAAGGATAGAAAGAAAGATAGAGAGTGAGATATCTACATAGTGTTCGACGAAAGAGAAAGCTACATATGTGCATACATTTAAGCAAAAGAGAAATATGAAGAGAGATATAAGGTAGAAGTGATGGATAATAGATAGATATATCAATATAATAAGAGAGGAAATTAAATCGATAGATAGATAGAAACGGGGAAGTATGGGGACGTTACTTTTTGTATATATATATATATATATATATTTATATATATATATATAAAGAGAGAGAGAGAGGGCGAGAGAGAAAGAGAAAGAAAGAAAGGGTTGGAGAGAGAGATGGAGAGATAGAGATAGATAAGGTGATAGAAATTGATAGATATTAGGTAGATAGATAAGAGAAAAATAAGTAGGTATATTAATAGATATATAGATAGATAGATCGATAGACTGATAAAAAGAAAGAAAGAAAGAAAAAAAGAAAAAGAGAATGAAAGATAGTAAGAATTAGAGCGTTATATTTTGAGTATTTATCGTTGTCTTGTAAAAGGTGACATAATAAAATAATGAAATATCTGAAAATGTCCTACCAACCATAACATCCTTTTTCTCTAATAGGTCTATAAAAGTAATTGTTTACAGGCAAACGTTCGAAGACATAGCATCAATGCCGGCGTGCTTTAAGCATCCTTTCAGGGTCCAAACCGCTTCTTGATTTTCATAAACGATCTTCCGAATCATATTCTGAGCCCTTTCGTTGACATCTATGCAGACTACACAAATATCTATGGCAGCACTTCAAAGAGAATTGATGATCATGATTTTCTCTCTCTCTCTCTCTCTCTCTCTCTATATATATATATATATATATATATATATATATATATATATATATATATATATATATATATATATATATATATCCCGACTTGGAGCACGTGGCGCAATGGGAAAAAGTGACTTTTAACGCCTCTAGAATCAAGTTCCTCTTGGATCATCAGTCCTTCCGAGTCGAAATGACTGTTTCTCTTCGGGAAATCCCCCTTCTCTGATAAGTGTCTAGGACTGATATTCTTCGCATAACTTAATTGGTACACTTACATAAAATCTGTTGCTAAGCTTGCTGGAAAAATGATTGGATCATTCTACCTCTCCAGAAAGTACGTCACCCCCGACGCAATCCCCTACCTGTATAAGAGTAAGATACACCCTAAGATGGAGTGCTGCTGTCATATCTGGGAAGGTGTCGCGTTGAACACTCTTTCTTGTCTTGACAGAGTACAACATCGACTCCGCAAGTTAGTGGGTAGTGATCTCTTCTCAGTACAGCCTCTTTCGCAAAGAAGACATGTTGCTAGTCTCTCTTTACTGTATTGTAATGTTTATGGTAGATGCTTCACTGAGCTTCAATACCTTACATCCCCTGAAAAAGCATTCACAGTAGGAACTCGTCATGCTGCAACTAAAGCTGGGAACGTTCCTTTTTCTTTCTCCTCATCAAAAACCAAACGAAACTTCCATGAAGAATGTGTCTTTCCTAAAACATCCCATCTTTATAACACAATACCACGAGCATGCTTCCCAACCGACTGCAAAATTGTCATCTTCAAGTAAACAAGCACTTGTTAATACATCCTCTTGGAGAATCAATTCCCCTTTAGTAATGTTCTGCCCAAGCCATCCATTGTTTCCGGTCCCCCTGTGGAGGCGATTATCGCCCAATTGAAGATCTCTCCAGTCCCCCCCCCCCGGGGTTTTATCGGTTGTGACCCATTAGTAAAAGAAAAACGAGAATATAGAAATCAAACTCGTGATAAGACGTCGTGCACTCAATGAATTTATTGTGTTGATTGCGCACCCCTACACCCAAAAGGGCTAAATAGGGAGCGACCACTTTCACGATTCTTCTGCTTCGCGTTTTGTCTGGAAAGAGACAGAACCATGCCTCCAAAGTCACGTAATTTCACCAACTTCCGTTTTTGCTTTAAGGTCGGTATTTGAACTTTCATCTGTCAATCATTCTCTCCCTTAGAACTTGCATCCCGTGTTATTTAACGAAATACGTACATATGAACGAAGAGAAAAATAAACATGAAAAAATAGAAATAGAAACGGGAAAGATCATGAAAAAATTGATGAAACGTCATGAGCACAACTGAATTCATACGACTAAAACAAACAAAAAACACAAGAAAAATAACATGACATGGTCGGCGTATATGTGAATGATAATTCTATAAGTGATACATCTCTATTTAGAAACTACTTAGTGTAACATTAGAATTATGGTGCCTTTCAAATGCGTATCGTTGCTTATGAAGAACAACACCACAAAAAGATACCCGAATAGCGATGTAAACATTAAATATGTATGACAAGTAGAGTCCACAATCCGTTATTATAGATTAAAGAGATTAAACAGCCAAGAGATAATGCCTTTAAGACTAGATTGAACTTATTTTTATATCTGCATTTAAAAACGGACTCATTTCTCTGTTTAAAAAGATTTTTGTCAGTGAACTTTATGATTTCGATTTTCTCTTGGAGACACAGGCTGAACCTGAATTTCAAATATTTTTGTATACTGACTATGCGAATGCGGGTGTAAATTTATTCGCTATAGTTAAAATAAATCTTAAGATAGGCAGTCGCATTTTTAATTCTTCGCTGGAGAAAGAGAGATTGCGTACGTAATACCTCTTTTAAATTTGGGGCAATGCTAAAATATATTCTCTTATTGACTGTGTTATTCCTTGGTAAAAGTTATATAGTACACGATATTTTTAGCGTTGCATTTTCTATTTAGCGAACATAAACACGTTTCATACAGTTACAGGATGTCTTATTTGTGTTACTTTCTATGTGTATTTCGGTACAGGAATAACTAATTTTACAGTACGTCTATCAACAATTTTATGTGGTGGGTTATCTCTATTAAAGTGATTATCGATTAGTTTTAATAAGGTTTTCCCATGTTAATATCGTATAGTTTACAGAATAACCGATTGAACCAAGTTACAATTCTTTCTTGTTTTTTACTGTCCTTAATGGGTTCTAGGTAGTATAACTTAAATGTTATCATATATTTCCTTGTCTTCATTGTAAATTCTTTAGTCAGATGAAATTCTGTTAATTCTAATATAAACTCTGTTAATTCTACTATAAATTCTGTTAGCTATTCTATATTCCAGGTTCCTGTATTCATCAGTCTGAAGATACAGCAACAATCTGTAGCTATAACCACACTTGTTTTCCTTGCCTCTGGTTTCCCTTTTATTATATACTAGCAGGACCCGTGTCCCGGCGTTGCCCGGGGAAATATAACAGCTTGATTTTAATTTATAAGTTAAATAAATAGATTCAGAAAATAAATCATTTCACTGGAAGTAATTTAAGTAATTAAAATAGGATTGATGTTTTACCTTCTGGTGCCAATATGTATAGACATTGTGGAGAGCCTCTGGTTTCCCTTTTATTATATATGAATATGTGCTAAATACACACTATGTTTATTGAATATCGATAATCTTTTGTGGGAATTTACTCACTCCTCGCTCTTTGTCGTTTCGTTTGGACTTCTTTTTATTTCTCAATTTCTATCATTTTACTTATCTTTTGTGTGCTATATTTTATTAGGAGGATCAGAATATGATGAGCAGTTTTGAATCCAGCGTGGAAAAAGTCGATGTTTATAGCCAAAATCTATAAGGTTTGATTTAAATTCATTACAAGACAAGAACGAGACCGTTTAAGGTGAAAATAAATATTTTTGGTGTTATCTTTTAACTCATAAACAGTTGCATTCTACGCTAAATACTAAATACATTGAGCTCTCTACTTAGAGATATAAAGTTTTATATACATATATATATATATATATATATATATATATATATATATATGTGTGTGTTTATAGCTCTATATAATACTTTTTTATTAGACTCAATTTTTCAATTCAGATTGCACCTGTAATTTAAAAATTTCAACTGAACTATCTTCTTTCTCTCTATCTATCTATCTATATATATATATATAGTAGTGGTAGTGCAAATACAGCGTGACGTCATTTGCTTTATAATGCATCATTCCTTAATATAAGTAGAATGCCTGTGTCGTCATCGCCGCTTATAAATGTATTTAATCTACCACAGTTTATCAGCCGTTCAGATATTGGCCGCGAGGTTTAAGACGTTGGGTTGGAGTTGAAAAATACTTATAATCCAGGGTTTCGAATCGTGTGACCAGTAGTGAATAGTCAAACTTCTACGCTGAAGAGTCTTGATTGAAAAAAGATGAAACGTATACGTCCGTAGATAATAAACAACAACAAATATTTTCATATATATATATATATATATATATATATATATATATATATATATATATATATATATATATATTGTTGTGAAGTTGTCCAACAGTAAATAATAAATAAAGGAAGTCAAGTCGAGGGTTGGTTTAACAAGTGTATTAATAAAGAAAGTGACCAGCACTTGGCTAGACAGTTACAAGACTGTGCTTTGTCTTCACTGTGTCTCTGGTGACTCGCACTATTTATAGTGACAGCCGGTGCAGTTTCTCCTGTGTACGAACGGCCTGTGTAACATATATATATATATATATATATATATATATATATATATATATATATATATATATATATATATGCTCTTTCAAATGAATACAGGAAACTCATTGGAGCTCTTTCGACTATCACTTAATCAGAAGAACCCGATAGTATAAATCAATCAATAATATTAGTTAAATAGAAGAGCTAAGGAGTAAACTTAAACTGCTAATTATATTTAGTAGTTCAAAAGCAGTACGATATATTTAGTATAATGTTATTGATTTAGTATATGATATTTTGTTTCGAAATACTACTGGAAGTACAAATATTCATGTAGAGCGCCGGATAGGGACAACAAATATATATATATATATATATATACAGGGTGATTCATAAGTCACTTCACTTAGCTATTTAAAATGATTACCATATGAAGCACAAACATACTATGAACTTTTGATAATTGTTATCTTACTCTCTAATTACTGCTATTTGTTATTTTGAATTTGTTCGTTTATATATTTGTTTATATGTATATTTATTTCAAAATCAATCAAATATGCTACAAAGAGTCGTAAATTCCTTGCAAAAAAGGTGGAAATTTTGAAAATTTGCTGTAATTTTAAACTCCCATAAATGAATTTGTTTGATAAACTTTCTGTTTTGTATTACCGTATTTTTTAACTTTAGAATTTCAAATATAAATAGCTAAGTGACTTATGAATCACCCTGTATATATATATATATATATATATATATATATATATATAGAGAGAGAGAGAGAGAGAGAGAGAGAGATAGAGACAGAGATGGAGAGAGAGAGACAGAGAGAGAGAGAAAGAAGTCGCTTTTGAGAAAAAATGTTTAAATTAATTACATAAAACTGCAATTCGCTGTGTTATCTATCCCTATCGGATTTCGAAGGATTTTCTCCTTAATTAATCAGTTATATATATATATATATATATATATATATATATATATATATATATATATATATATATATATATATTGTAAATGATATACGTATATGAAAGCCCCTCTTTCTCGGGTTAAGCACTGCCATTAATAATATCGCTCGCTACTACATTGGTGTAATTCAAAGCTCTTAGTAGATAAACAAATAGATCACTGTCAAGTGGCAGTCAATTTTTATATAAAAACATTGTAGATATAAATGTACGAAGAACGCATGTCGCATGGCCTGGTGGTTAGAGCTACTATTTATTGACTAAATGATTGTCGGTTGGTTCGATCTCTGGTTCGGATGAGTGCTGGTCTAGCCACATGGAAGAGCTGTTACATGGCGAAAACGTATGTATGTGGGTGTCTGTATACGTATATATATATATATATATATATATAAATATATATATATATATATATTTGTTTATCAAATTTGAATGTGTTAATAAAGTGAACATAAAACTAAGTTTTTCAAGAGTGCTCAATACCAAGTAGAGCATTTATAATATTACATAAACAATACGATAGCCTTACGTCAATCAACCAACGTTTCAATGCGTATTACTGCATCTTGTCAAAGGGAGAGCTGAACTTATTTTAGCTCTGCCTTTGATAAGATGCGGTAATACGCATTGAATCGTTGGTTGACTGACGTAAGGCTATACTATTGTTAATGTAATTATATATATATATATATATATATATATATATAAATATATATTTGTGTTGATATTCATTTAAACAGTGCTCAACAGGCACAGAGCTTAGCAGTAGTACAAAATCTACTTATGGTAAATGATTTTCTTCGGGGATGAAAACCAAACGTTTATGTGTGGCTCACTTGCCATAAGTATATTTTAGATTACGTTATATATATATATATATATATATATATATATATATATATATATATATAGAGAGAGAGAGAGAGAGAGAGAGAGAGAGAGAGAGAGAGAGAGAATGGGAATAGAGAGAAGGGGGAGAAAGGGAGACAATAATAATGTTAATATGGCATATGGCATGTGTATAAACAAAAGAAAGTCAACGTAAATAACGTCGTGTTTATTGTTTTTATGAACTTTTCCATCGCCATCTTTTGAATGTTCTGAATGAAACATTAGTAATTCTTTTGAAGTTTGTCCGCCTCTTGATGATCGCTCTTCTAATCAGTCAACTGTCGTCGTCCTTAAGAAATATTCATCAGCCAAGAAAACGACTTCCATATGAAATGACGAAAATAAACATTGGTCAGCGTCTACACGTTTCACCTTTCTTTTCTTCTCTTTTTCTTTCTTTTTGTTTCTTTTTTTTTGTTTTGAAAACGTTCATGTGTTTGTTTTTCTTTTCTTTCTTGAAAAAGAAACGCCTTGATGACGACATATGAATTCGTCTTGTGACGTTTTATTCTTATTGTTAGATTTTTCATAATTAGATATTGTTTTTCCACAACACCCGATTAATCCAAACATAGGACGGACAGCTTGAACACTAGTTTGGTTTATTTGTTTGTACTCTTTTCTTCATGTTTTATTAAACTTTTTTTTCTATGGATTTCAGTTATTTCTTTCAGACGAACATACATTATTATTACTGCTGCATATTTTCTTATTATAAAAGATCTCGAAAAATATGCGATGCCTGTTAGTGCAAATGTAGCAATAATTGAATCCGAGTTTTTTTTTTAAAATAATATTAGAATCTGAAATTCTCTACATGCTTATAAATAATTAAGAGAATAGAAAATGCATTGAGAAGTTAAGAGTAGAACTAGAGCTACGTGTTCAGGAAGTTGCATCATGGTAGGAAGTCCAGAGTGACACATAGCGATTAACAAAGAAAAGGGTTTTTTTCTCTTTAGTTTATTAGGTGTAGTCGTCTTTTCCGAAGCTCATACTGTAAGAGTTGTATACTTCTATAACAAAAAATAATAATGTAAAGAGTGTAAATATATATGTTATTTTACAATTCATTGACTTTTCGAATGGAATCAACGTAGAAAAAAAAGATGATAGTTGATGTGACCCAACGGATCACGGGTACGTTTAGTTTATTTTTAATTCCAGGACCGGAGAAAAAAAAAGCATTTAGCAAGGGGCGAACTTTGGCAGCAGGACGTAGTTTGCTGACCCCTGGCATATGATATCCCGGCATATGGTATACTGGCATATGATATACTGGATTATGATATACTAGCATATGATATACTGGGGGATATTATGATATATTGACTGTATTTACGCGGCGTTTCACGGGTGTAGATATATTGGCGAGTAGCAGGCTAAAAAGAAATAATTCAAAAAATACTATTTACAATTTTCTTTCAGTAAAATACAATGGATAGACGAGGGGTGAAGACTTCACTTTTGTTGGCTATTACACCGAAGCGTAGATAAGGACCCAACTCATTTCCTTGCTCCAGTTACCCTTGATTCGCCCTTTTAAGTGTTTAGCATAAAGGGATCAATTAGCCAGGGGCGAATTTTGGCAGCACGACGTAGTTTGCTGACCCCTGCCATATGATATCCCGGCATATGATATACTGGCATATGATATACTGGCTTATGATATCCCGGCATATGATATACTGGCTTATGATATCCCGGCATATGATATACTGGCTTATGATATCCCGGCATATGATATACTGGCTTATGATATCCCGGCATATGATATACTGGCTTATGATATCCCGGCATATGATATACTGGCTTATGATATCCCGGCATATGATATACTGGCTTATGATATCCCGGCATATGATATACTGGCTTTTGATATCCCGGCATATGATATACTGGCTTATGATATCCCGGCATATGATATACTGGCTTATGATATCCCGGCATATGATATACTGGCTTTTGATATCCCGGCATATGATATACTGGCTTATGATATCCCGACATATGATATACTGGCTTATGATATACTGGCATATGATATACTGGGGGATATTATGAGATACTAACTGTATTTACACGGTGTTGAGTAGCGGGCTAAAAACAAATAATTATAAAATATACACATATTTACAATTTTTGTTTCAGTAAAGTAGAATGAATAGACAATAATCGAGGGGGTGAAGACTTCACTTTTATTGGCTATTACACCAAGGCGTAGGTAAGTACGCCACTTCTTTCATTGCTCCACTTATCCTTGACTCACACTTTGTAATGTCGAGTATTTAGCATAAAGGCATCAAGTACCATTTTTTGAGTCTTTGGTATGACGCGAACGACGATTGAACCCCAATCTCCGGCCAATTAGCTAACCCTCTAATCATTATTCCAAATAAGATATGTTTTATTCGCTCTGGTATTCTCGTATCATATTTTTGATTTCAATCAATATCCACTTTTTAATAGTAATAAAAAATCTAATGTGTATTTATCAAAGTTACGCATGGATGAGAAACACACACAGACACACGTGATCTTGTCTGACAGTTTAATTAATAGAAAGATTAGTAGATATTCATTCAACTTAAATCTTGTCATTTGATAGAAACAGGGCCTCACAGCATGTCTGGCGACGATTTAATTCCATCTTGTTTTTTCTGATTTCGTAATTGTTACTCTCTTTTTGCGCAGTTGGGTTTGCACGACTAAAGAGAACTAGAAACAGCAAAATGGAGTACTAAAAAGAGAGAAAAATAGAGCCAGAGAGAGAAAGAGAGAGATAGAGAGAGATAGAGAGAGAGATAGAAAGAGAGAGAAAGAGAGAAGAGGGGAGAGAGAGCAGTGGAAAAGATGTCAGCCAGAATGTATGCGGTGACAGGGGGCGAAGGAGGCTCTAAAACATTTTGAAGTGGAGTTTGTCACAATTTAAACTACGCAGTAAGTTGTAATATGCAGGTCATACACACACACACACACACACACACACATATATATATATATATATATATATATATATATATATATATATATATATATATATATATATATATGCCGGTCCTACGCGGTATCGTCCATGAGTCTATTTACTTGCATTAAACGAATGTAACAGTTTAAATAAAAGAAAAATGAAAAATGAATTGTGGTTGAGGATATATATATATATATATATATATATATATATATATATATATATATATATATATATATATATGGCCGAAGGGTTAACGCTTTTGACTACGAATCAGTGGCGATTTCTGATCGCAGTTGGAGCTCGCCGACCGTTGAGAATTAACTTCCTTCACTGAAGATTGCGTTAGCATGAAACATCGATGTCTATAGGTAGTAAATAATTAATATTTATTTATAAATATTATTATAAGCCCCCCTTCACTAAAGGCCGGACACCCTGAGTGAGTTTAATAACAAGCAGTACAAATAGCTTCATGCAAGGTCCAAACACAGTTTGTTAATCACTTTCAACTGCTCGTGTAAATCAGCCGCCGACTCGCTATTTACAAAGTTAAATTCCTCCTTAATTATTAGCTAACTCCCTATGGCCGAATCAGTGGCGATTTGTGATCGGAGTTCGAGCCCGCCGACCGTTGAGAATTAACTTCCTGCACTGAAGATTGCGTTAGCATGAAACATCGATGTCTGTAGGTAATAGATAATTAATATGAATATTATATGTAATAAAGTACGCCGGTAAATATTCTTATTGCTTCATGGCGCGGTAAAACCGATTGGAAAGATTTCCTTTAACCCATCTTTAAGAGGGGAGCAGCTAGGAGAAGGAACCCTTTATAAAACACCTTCAGCGATTGTTGTTTCCAATTATTTAAACTTGAGAGTCTTTTGGGGGTCATGCTGGCAGTCGCTTAGAGAGTCGGAACTATTCTGTGCAAAGCCATTATTCACTTAAAAATGTTTCACGCATAGGTAACACTTCAAGATCTTACTCTTTTGCATGGCACTTGTAAATAGTCAAGCAATATATATCGAAGTAGAGACATAGAATGAGAGACATGCAGACACAAAGACTACTTATGAAAAAACATTGCTTTAAATTGAATCTTCTGAATAATTTTCAAAAGGACTTTGAATATTTTTGTTTTTTTGCAAACGTCCAAATTAGGAAATTAAAAATCAATTAATCAACTTATATTTACACAGCCAGTGACCAGGGCTGTATCTAATCTCAAGAATGTTAAATTATTAGATTCAAACAAAAACGTTATTATAGATTAAAGTAAAAATACTATAACATAACATCTATCGATTTTCAACAAGCTATCTCATTATATTGTATCAGTATATTTAATGATTACAAATTCAAGATGGACCCTTTATAGCATGGGTCAATAATTTCTTTAATTTATCGATATAAATTAACTTTAAATATGTAGATCTCTCTCTTATATAATTGAAATAAGTCAAACATTAATTATACAAAATATTTTAATCGCATATCTGGAATTTTCTTTTTCAACCTTAAATTAGCACAAATATTGATGAAATCTGAATTACTTGGACTTCTTCTTGAGGTAAGAAAACAAATTGAACACCTTATGAAATTATCTTCCTTTTTAAATATATCTTTAGTTTTTGTAATAACTTAGAATAGTAGAAAAATACAAACGTTTCGGCTGAATTTGTGAGTTCTTTTAATAATCCAAATAAACATGAACGATTCATTATTTCTTAAATAACTTTACCGTTTTGCGGTTTGGCTCTGTTTTAGGCAATATTTATTAAGGATTGATTCAGCTGCTGCTAACGTGTCAAAGATGACAGCAAGGGCAGTAAAAAAACATTTTTAGAATTTTATTGACCGGATCCAAATGAAAATCGAATAGTCAAAATCCGTACTGAAACAGGTCATGACATCATCTCTTACACACATAACACACACATAAACACACATAAACACACACACACACACACATATATATATATATATATATATATATATATATATATATATATATATATATATATATACTGTATATTACATATTTCAGCAATGTACCGCACTTTATTTGATTTCTTTTCATATACAACCTGACACACTATATATATATATATATATATATATATATATATATATATATATATATATATATATATATATATATATATATATATATACGTATATATATATATATATACGTATATACGTATATATATATATATATATATATATATATATATATATATATATATATATATATATATATATATATATATATATATATATATATATATATATATATATATATATATATATATATATACTAGCAAAACCTACCCGCCATCCGGGCAGCAATTAATTGGGAGGGGGGACGTTAATAAAAAAAGTTTTTTTACTCAGAGAATTCCACAATTTTCATAAACTTTGGTAAATTTGTAGATTAACATCCTCATCTAAATGACCCCCCGCCCCCTTAAAATGAGATTCTTCTTTTTAGGGTCTATATTGTGAGAGCAATTAATATATTTTTAACACTAAACCTAAATTTGACTGAACTGCCATAAAACTGTCCCGAAGTCTTGAATTTATATACGAAAAGTTTCCCCTCATTTAAATTATAAAATAATTGTTTTCGTTTATTTTCTTCTTTCCATCAAGTTAAACTAAAGTAGATTTTTTTAGCGGGGGGATTTAGCGGATGATGTTTATCTACAATCATACCAAAATAGGAATCTCTATTTTTTTTAATCGTAACTGGACATATTACAGTGCTACTAAACTTTTGTATTCATTTATCAATTAGAATAAGGAACATGCCTTTGAAAACATTACAAAATAAGTTTGTTATTAAAATTTATAAATTAGGCATCGACTTAATTAATAAAAAAGTTATTTATTGATGTGAAATGTAAAAACTACAAAAAGAGGGCCAGAGAAATGGGGGAGATCAAAAGCGAGCGAAACAACACTCACCCTTCCACTCCCCCTTTCTCTTCTCGCTTCTACCTCGCTCGTAGCAAGCCACAACCTTCGATAAGGTCGCCAATGAGCGCATGGAGTTAACATTTAAGGTGTTTTAGTTATTTTTCAGATTTATTAAATAACTTTGATTAATTACTGTTAATATAAACGAAATTATTGCATATAGATAGCCAACGTAAGCCAATGCAATTTATATATTAATAATACTAAACATTAATTGATTATGAACGGTTTAAAAATAGTTATGCTAATTAGGCAGTCAAAAGGTTTTCTCTTAATCTTTTATCGTCACTATATATGCAGAATATCAAGAGTTTATGTTGATTTAAATATAGGAATGATAAATGAAAACAAACTTTCGCATTCATTCATTTATATATATATATATATATATATATATATATATATATATATATATATATATATATATATATATATATATATATATATGAATAAATGCGAAAGAGAGACAGAGAAGGAAAAGGGTCGGTGATAGAGAAAGGATAATGATAATATAAAACAAAACAAACTTTATATAGTTCAGATAGATTCGTATAAGATTCTAATCTCATCTGAATATAAATATTTAATAAGTTCATTTAAACGGCCGGTATGAAAGTGTTTAACTTTTTATTTTTGCAATCCATTTACAGTTTTTCAGACTACTAAGCATACGTCGTTGGAATTTTATCCGTTTGAAAATTCTTCATAATCGTAACTATGTTAATATATGATTAGTAAACATAATTTTAAACTCGGTTTTCCATTTGACAAATTCCACCATATTTTTCTTTATTGTCTCATGTGTATTAATCAAAAATTCGATGAAAAGTTTTGTTTTATTTAAGTAAACTGCTTCGAATATTTACTCTATAACTCATCTGGAAACATATGTAAATCTCATAGGTTGTCCATTCCGAAAATTATCTAAATGAATAAATGCTTAAGTGTTTTCGATTTTTCCTAACTATATTAATATGGTTTAGGCTTATTTAATTCATTTGATATAAGGATATATTGAAATACCATACGTATAGGCATCTTCAACTCACTCAAACAAATCTCGATATTGCTCATTTGCATATTTATTCATTTTTAAATTTCTAATAAATTAATATTCTGTAATATCCATTTCGAATTTGTATTTTCAAATTGTCTTCTACATCAATAGTGTTCTTATAATAATAGCACTATTGATTAACAATTACAAATGTAGGAGACAATTTGAAAATACAAATTCGAAATGGATATTACAGAATATTAATTTATTAGAAACTTAAATAAAGAAAGAGATTCTATTAAAAAATGATTGCATTTTAAAAACTTTTTTTTAAATTAATTTGCAAGGGAGATAATTTACTTCCGGCTTTTGTAAAACGTCAAATATCGCTGTGATGTCGAGAACGTATACTACAATTTGATCTTAACCAAAACACCAAGGAACCATAAAAATATCTTTTGTGACTAAGAATTTTTTAATTTAAAAAAAAATATTTAGTTTGAACATTTGTAATGAGCGTTGTAGTGTAGTATCGGTTCTGTTGTCAGAAGACGGTCCACCCAGGAATTAACTCTTTCGTTTTTAAGGGAGTGTGTGTAAGAATCCTCTCATACCCCGCCCCCCTAAAAAAACTGATTTAATAGAAACAAAATATAAGGGGTGTAGTGTAACATCGGTTTCGTTCTCATACGACGGTCATCGTAGGAGTTAGCTTCTCCTTTTTGGGTGGAGGAAAGTAGTGTTTGTGCGTCATGATATCATCCCCTAAGTAAGGAAGTCGTGTAGTATCGTCCACCATAATACTAACTAATGAAGAACTATCATCAAGTTTATAATAAACATGAAATTTTAACTAGAAAATTAGGAAAGAAATCGTTCTTCCTTAGCTAACATATTTATATTTATATTGTTTATAAAGATGGCGACTCTATTTTCCAGCCAATTGTCATTCAAGCGTTTCACGTAGACAGAGAAACTGTCCATCGTGTTGAATGCTATCTAAATAAAAAAGAAGCAACAGTTTTTTTTCCACTTATCCTAGATATATTAACATTAAAACGATATATGTTTTTTTTTTAATTCTCTGTAGTATATTTTCATTCGTCATGATACATTCCTCCCAGGCATTACCTCCTCTTCTGGTGGAGGCAGTATAGTATACGATCGTTTCTCACGATACCATTCTTCCAGGATTACCTTTTTTGTGTTTAAGGGTGGTAGTGTACTATCTATTTCGTTGTCATGATATTATCTTCCCAGGCATTAACTCCTACTTTTTTCGGTGGTTGGGTGCGTTGGGTTCGTTCGTCATAATAACATCCTCCCATTCATTACCTCATCTCTTGGGGGTCAATGTATTTTGTTCGTTCATCATTATACCATCCTCTCAGTCGAGCAAAAATTTGACACGGGGGGGATAATATATTGCTAGTATATATATATATATATATATATATATATATATATATATATATATATATATATATATATATATATATATATAACGAATAATGTCGCGGGAAAGGGTCGAAAAACTGTTCTTAGAAGACATTTTCTATTCTATTACGTCAACAAATAAGAAATAAAATAAATAAATATATAAACACTTGCACGCACACAGATATATATATATATATATATTACATTAATTGTCTATACATATATATATATATATATATATATATATATATATATATATATATATATATATATATATTACATTAATTGTCTATACACACATATATATATATATATATATATATATATATATATATATATATATATATATATATATATATATAAATATAAAATTAGAAAAGGATACGTGTTTTGTATTTAATTATCATAACGCTTTGTCTCAGGTCATCAAGCAAGGTATATGAGTTAAGGGTTGAAGTTATTAAGTAGTTTTAAAAGTCGATAATCACAGCCATCAGTATATTCATATATATCTTGTGCTAAGGATATTTTTGTTTTCGCTACATAAAAGAAGTTAACAGTCTAAACCCGTGTGAAATGTTTAGTTCGTGTCAGACAATCTTTTCCTTGAATGGCCGTATGCTTCGATGAGCTTTTAAACACTCGGTTAGCATTTAACATATGAGAGAATCAAATATTGCCGTGTGAGACAGTTTCATTGGAATACAGACTGTAAAACATGCCAAAAATAACAAACAATGATTTCTTTTTCATACATAAAGGAATTTTTAATTTTGTTGAGGCGCAGGCTTTTCAGATAACAGCTAAGTAAATGCCAGGTATTTTAGATTTGGTTCGTTTGATTAACAGCAAATCAACCATTATGGGTTATTTTATGCGGAATATTGTGAATAATTCCTGGCATACAAGTTGCTATTTAATTCATAACTGCGGAAGGTCGTTTGTTTATTTCGCAATTCGACATGGTGTTTGGAAAATCGATTATATTCGAAATTATTTTATATATGTGTGTATAGGTCCGGAAACTATTGGTTTCCGAGTTATAGGCCATTTGAACAAATACTGATCAACATTCTTTATCGTAAACATCCATCGCGTACAATGTGTGCGATACTGTACTACTATTTTGATATATGGGACAAGTAAGCATTATCCCCGTGATCAAAAGATAAATTAAGCCTGGGCTTGGTACTGCCACATACACCACCGTACGTTTGAAATAATGACGCCAAACAAATATAAAAGTCATGGAGCTACAAAAGAAATATATGCGTACCACGTTCGGTAGAACCTTCTTTGATAGTCAGCATAAGGAATCCGTCCGGCATTGTGCGAATATTGTACCCTCTTATATAAGGTAGGAGACTCCAACAGATCAAATACAGGTAAATAAATACGATAAGCACAAACCAAAGACCACGCACAAAAAAGGAATTAACCACAGAGGAAATGAAACTCGTAATCTCGTACTATTACTGAAACAGACCAAACTCAAAGATGCTCCTATACACATACAGAACATAGTCCCAAATGTATGCTACTGATTTTCTAATACCTAGAATTGATCCCCATAAATGTTTCGCTTATTCTGTTTTATAGCATATCATATTTTAATAAGCGGCCTTTTGAGCCTTTCTCCTCCTACCGCTCCTTTTTTAAATATTTATACTTGTGTGTTATTTCTTCAGGCCAATCATCATTCGGAAGACTTGAAATAAAGACGAAACGTTGATTAATACATAAATATAAATTTTAGTTTTTCTTTTTTCTTTTATATATATATATATATATATATATATATATATATATATATATATATATATATATATATATATATAATCCGAGTATGGTATAGATCCACAGGGTATAAATCCAGGGAAGTTGAACCGAGTTTATGAGAGTGCTCAATAAAAATATAGAGCAGAAATATAAATGATAATTTATTTTATAGAAGTAATTTTATTTTAAGACCTGAAGAACGGGAGCCACACAAACTGCTCTCGTGAAACAAAATCAATTTTGTAGTCAAATTGAAATAAATTATTATGTATATTTATATATATATATATATATATATATATATATATATATATATGTGTGTGTGTGTGTGTGTGTGTGTGTGTATAAGTATATATACATAGAAACGTTTTCGCCTTTTAAATATTCATCAGTGTTGCTAGATGCCCAACACCAGAAAAAAATGTCTTGTACCCCTGATGAAGACGTATTACGTCGAAAATTTGGGACTACTTTAAATAAATTACTATTTATTTAAAAAAAAATGCATTCTTAGGCTTCAAACATATTTCTTACATTTCAATATTGAATGCTTTCTAATGGGAGACCAACATATCTTATCTTTAAAGTGTGTCCGTGCATCTTTCCCTAAAAGACTTCGACATTTGAACTATTACCGAATCAACATCTTACGGATTCTACCTTCTACTAGCGATAAACATGTCGCTATGAAAAAAAATGTCATGTACCCCTGACGAAGACGTATTACGTCGAATATTTGGGACTACTTTAAATAAATTACTATTTATTTAAAAAAAAATGCATTCTTAGGCTTCAAACATCTTTCTTACATTTCAATATTGAATGCTTTCTAATGGGAGACCAACATATCTTATCTTTAAAGTGTGTCCGTGCATCTTTCTCTAAAAGACTTCGACATTTGAACTATTACCGAATCAACATCTTACGGATTCTACCTTCTACTAGCGATAAACATGTCGCTATGAAAAATAAATGTCTTGTACCCCTGACGAAGACGTATTACGTCGAATATTTGGGACAACTTTAAATAAATTATTATTTATTTTTAAAAAATGCATTCTTAGGCTTCAAACATCTTTCTTATATATATATATATATATATATATATATATATATATATATATATATATATATATATATATATATATATATATATATTGCATATGTATTATATTATCTACTATATAAAAAGACTTTCTAGATCATATTTTTGCTGTGGCTCTCAAACAAAATTGATTCGAACATAAAAATGAGAAAGGGTGCAACATTTTCCTGCAGACCGACAAAACGGATGTGGCAAATAAACAGTTCTTAAGTTGCGTCCATCGTGGATTCTGTGATGGCAATGCAGTTTTAAACTTAACTGTGACGGATCGGCGGACGATAAAAGCCTCGTGGACGCACATTAAAATATGTTGTTCCATCTTAAGTGTGACAGACCAGGGATTATGGTGTTTGAAGCGTAAGTGAAACAGACCGGCAACAATGACATTTCAAACTTGTATGAAGACAGAACATCTTATAGATGTGCATTCAACATCTAAACAACAACGGTGTCCAAATCACATGATTACGCAAGGTTTCCTTTTCATTGAAAACCTATTTAAATACATTAAGAAAGAAAGAAAGAAAGGAAATAGTACCTAGTGACATGCACTGAAATAAAAGACGCTCTGGGTGACTTTAGAATTTTCAGTGACAGTGACGAAGACTTTGAAGACAACTCGCATTAAAATAAACACTGTGAAGAAACATAAAACTAAGAAATTACGATGTTGTAATGAATCAAGCATATTTTCTATAGAATAGATGAAAGGAATATGTTAACAGAAACAAGTAAGAACGCATGATCAGAGAATAGGAACAGTGACGAAGAATATTAGTAACTATCAGGACCCCAGGGAAATCCCACGGTGCTTTCTACGTCATTCCGTATAATTTGCTATTAATTCTGTATAATGATATTCTTTTTGAACTATATACATGTCTTCCAGGTCCAATACTATTAAAAAAAAAAAAATTTCTTCCGTAACAATAATTGTTATTGTCAGATAAATATTATTTCAATAAACAAGAATAATACATGTCTTTATTAATTTGGAAACAGATTTATGGTTGTATTCCAAAATTTTATTAATCGGGAAACACCCAGTTTAGTTGACTTGCTAGAATTTAACGATGATCATTTTAGAGTATGGGATACCTGTTTAATATCGGGTCTGGTGTATCAGAAATGGCACCTGGCAGCAATAAATCGCACTTGTAACAGACACGCACCTAGCTGAAAGAAACAAAACCTGACTGATTGACACAGAAACATAATCCTTTATTAAAATAAAATATATTGTGATTGATGCAAAACATCGACAAAGGTGACGTGTGGACGGTAATATCCCATCGCTAAATAAATATACTAAAGGCGTGACTATATTGACAGCAAAGGTGAACTCCTAGAATAGGCGTGTACAGGTTGATGTGTGGGTGTCAAAAATTGTTATATAAACTAGCCTAAATTGAAATCGAGAGTCGATTTGCTATCTCCATCAATTATCATGCCTCCTCTACCTCTTTCTCATCCCACTCAATTACTGTCACCGTAAAAATAATTGTCAGATAAATCTTATTTAAATAAATAAGACAAATATGTTTCTTTATTAATTTGCCTAATATTGTAGCATTTTTCTTTATAAAACTATAAACATCTTCTGTCTCCTTACTGCCGAAAAAATATTTTCAGTTTAATATTCTGCATGCAACAAACCCAATCCCTCGAATGATAGGAAACACAAAAGTTCCTTGGAGAATGACTTCTCGTTACCTTTAAAAGTTATTACGAATTAGAAATAGCACAAAACGCAGTGTTTTTTTTGTATCCTAACAGTAATGCTAAGTCCGGGTGACAATACAAAAAGTGTAAAACAAGGATAAAAACGGTAAGCGCACGATGAGCGTTAAAGGGAAATGCACAGTCTAAGGGACTAATAAAAGTCAATTTCACGAGAACATGTCTTTGTCGCTCTCGTCGTGAACTCCTTTATAAAGTAAACGGTTTTATGTAGAGTAATGTTAAGGAAATTGAGGACGTGGTTAGTTTCTAGTTTGGAAGTTAAAGAGATGATGCATTAAATGTTATTGTCGACAATGTCGGAGAGGCTAATGTGGTGTGGGTAGATAGTGGGAAATTTATAGTCCAATGGACTAATAAAAGTCAATTTCACGCCGTGAACTCCCTTATAAAGGAGACAGCCCAGACGACAGGCAATAAACTCATCTCTTTTCGAAAGGATATCATAATACCTAGGAAAATGTCCTTCCGTTACCTTTGACGGTGTGATGAATTCAAAATAACACAAAGGCACTGTGATTTATTATATTCTAACGGTAACCGTAAGTTCTGATGGCAATGTAAAAAACTGAAAGAGATGGAAACGCTGCGCGCACAGTAGTCGTACAGAAAGCGTGAAAAGCCAACTGATAGTTTAACGCACCGATGATAGTCAATTTCGAAGAAAAGTGTCCTACTAGATCGGCTCAGGGCTCCCATGAGATTTTACAACACCTCAAGTGTTCTACAATTAACGAGACCCTCTCCGAAAGTAAGCTGTAATGCATGCGAGGATGCATGCCTCCCGTGGCGTTTTCTACTATTTCGAAGTGCGACATTTATTTTAAGAAAAGATTCCTTGATTTGTAGGCCCAACACTGGAACGTCTATTTTGGAAATTAATCAGAATACACGTCGATGCTGTAGCAGTGTCCAGTGAACCTATAGGAACATCGAGAGAGACATTTTTCTTATTCTTAGTCAACTACTCACTTTTACTAATAAGGACAATTGTGCTGCAGCTTCTAAAATTAATATATTAATATTAATTTCATTTGTAATTTTTAATATATATATATATACATAATGTCTTTTTAATATATATTTAATATATATATATGTTTTAATGTATATGCTGGTGTGTATGTGTGTTATTATGTATATGTACGGATGTTGTTAGTACGTGTTTATATGTGTATATGTACATTTGCGTATGCGTGTGTATATCACTTCTGTTTTATGGGGACGAGTGTACGGAGGTCTCAGAAGTAACCGGATGCTCAAACGAAAATTCTGTAACAATTATCGTTTCCAATGGTTATTAGATTTCCGGGAAATATTTAGTAGAATGAGACAATAAATAAATAAGAAATTATGAATGCCTAGGCTGTAAAATGCAAGCGAAACTTGCAACGGCCGTTTACCGTTAGAAAATTACATTATGCTATTTCAAGAATGAAAAGTATATGCATTTGGAACGAAATGGTAGTTGTCACCAAGTATTCGAAATTCGGCACTGTAATAAAAAAGAAATGTTCATTCAGAAGCTTAATATGCTCGGTGTGATCCGGGTGTTTTTTCACGAAAATCCTATCGTTCAAATGGCGTTAATATGAAATGCGGTAAAGATTAAGGACTAAGAAAACTGAAAGCGACTGTAAACAAACTATCAGGCCATTTTGTTCACATATTACCAGTCAATCGAGAATAAAATAAAGTATTTACCATAGTCAATTTAAACACCCTCTATAAAGATGTAGATGCAGGGAGTTTTCTGTATTTAAATGAAAATTAGAGAGTATTGATTTACTCCTCTCCAGGAGTTAGGCACAAGACCAGTTTTTGTCTTACTCCCACAAGTAAGATGTGACCCAAGATTGGTTCGGGAAAGTGGGGTGTGAAAAGCCAGCGCCCGAAATGTGAGCACACTGGCCATTAAAAATTGCCTGGGCAGCCCCGTCGGCATTCCCCGGTAGGGGCGCCTCAGACAGTAGGCAATAAACTTACTCCTCTCCAAAGAGGGGAGGCGAAGCCTGGGAGGGTGGTCCTCCTAGAACTGCACAGCACAGACCCATAGACTGGCGTAAATCAAGCCCCGAAGGCCAAGACAATATCAGTCTATGGGGTGCAGTATCCATCGGAACAGATACTACACTTTGATCATAGCCAAAAGGCCAAAACTTTCCGATGTATGTGGGTGGCTAACGTAGAAGATTTGATCATGAGAGTAAAAAGTTATCCGACTTCCTGTATTAATGACTATGTTAGGAGAAGCTGTCAAACCGGATGAAATGTAAAATGAATGTATATTTTCTAAAAACACGTATCAAGAATTGGCATAATTGGCTACTGGAATAGATGAGCACATGTAGCTTTTGGTTATAAAACCAGCTCGTCAATAAAATAGGGGGAATCACTGTACTTCATTATATATATTTATATTATAAAATATCATATTTTGTATGGATATATATACGAGATAGAATACACGATATCTTATAAAATAAAATGTTGTGGATAGAGAATGTACTAAACACAAACAAAAATAAATTAAACACAGGAAAAATTAAAAAAAACAGGAAATTGGACGATGTCGTTCGGATCAACGAACGTCTTCAGAAAAAGTGAAGATTGGAAATTTATTAAGAAAAATGACATAAACATAAGGAAAAAAGACGCGAAACGTGATATTTGTAGCGTAGTAATTATTTGAAAATATGCAGTGCGTGTCAAAAGGTGTTAATTATAAGCAGGAAAAAGTACAGAAAGAGAAGAAAAGGAAACACATACATAATAGAGGGTAAAAATAAACAATACTTAGCTGGAGTCGGAATTGAGTGTACAGAGGGAGTATATTACATTGTTTGATTGAGATTTTTTTTCTAAAATGTGTGTAGTTAAGGAGATGAGAGAAGTATGAGAGCGCTTCGATGCACTTGCAGCATGGGAGAGAGGATGCAGTATTTAGGAAGGTTTTGTTTGTAAGATCAAAATTGTAGTCATAATTACTCTTGTGTATGGCTAGTTTCTTAGTTGGGTAATAATGTTTTTTGTAATTCTGTTTATTCTCGTAAATACAGGATTTGATATTTCTGGCCGTCTCGCCGATATAGAACATCAGACATTAGGTACATTTTATTTCATAGATGCCGGCCTGGGATGCAGTCTCTTGGAGATGGAGTGGAGACGAAGTTTGTTTTTTTTATTACGTAGAGTTTATAATTCAATTCTTTAATAATTAATTGTTTCGGCAGTTTATGTCACTATTATATTTATGTGAAGGTTGAATATTTTGTGCTCAAAATAGATAGCGATAGAGTTAGTGGGCAGATCTTTTGTTAATCTGTTAGGTGTTAGTTGTGCTAGCGGCGTTGTTATGGAGGGAAATCTTTTAGTGTAAGTCTGTTTCTTTTTGTTATTTTTACGTAGTTCACCCCAAACAAGGCAGGCCGCCACTGTAGACGTAAGGGGCTACTGAGAAGAAAGAAAAGGCGAGAAAGTTGGGTGGGGGGAGTCAACCTAAATTTGGATCTGCGCAGCGAGATGTATGCTTAGATTAATTTTAAATTTCTGCATGTCAGTACTGTCGGGGAAACAGGGGGCAGGGAGGGAGTTCCAGAGGTCAGCAGCACGAGGAAAGAAGCTATTTGAGTAGCAAGCTCTCCGGCATCTGGGGACCTCCACAGTGAATGGATGGGATTTAGTTGATTGTCGAGGTGGTCTAGTGAATTTACGTCGAGGAGACACCAGAGTAGCCAATTCATCGGAGCATAATCCATTGAAGTATTTGTAAAAAAGATCAAGGATGCTATATTGCGGTGATGGGACAAGGGCTTGAGCTTGGTTGAGAGCGAGGGACCTATTAGGTTGGCGACTCGTTTTTGGACCTTGTCAAGGAGGGAGAGACTAGTAAATGATGCACCAGCCCAAATGTTCGGAGGTGAAGGAGATGGTGTATTAATTCTATTGGGTGTGTCGACAATGTCGGAGAGGCTAGATAGTAGGAGTTTTGTGGTAGGATTGATTTCAAAATTCAAGGAAAAGACAAGCGAGAACTCCGCTGATAGCTAACCCACATTTTTGTTTATATAATGTATCGTTAAAGTTTAAGTGGCATTATTGAGTGATAAAATAGAATAATTTAATAGTAGTAGAATTTGGTATATTCAGATTACTTTTCTCGTCTTGGGTGTTTTTATCACAACGTGTCGGCCGATGTAACCTCCGGCCTTCTTCAGGTGTACTATATCGAACTCGGAAATCTTTCTGTCGAACTCGGGAATCTGGACGGAATTTCGACAGAAGCTGAAGAGAGCCGGATGGCTAAGTCCTTCTGTGCTTGAAACCGACGGTACGAATGTTGTACTAATTTTTGCTGTACTAAAATAAATAAATATTACGCTCTTAATTTTTAATTTTTTAACTTTAATTATCAATTTATCGAGCACTCTGCTGGGATTTTGCCTGCTATATTACAAAGAAAGTATATATATATATATATATATATATATATATATATATATATATATATATATATATATATATATATATATATATATATATATATATATGCAGGTTTGTTATCCAAGGATGTAGCAATGCGATGTAGGTACCGGAAGGTGGAGAGGGTGGACAGAAACAAACGAGGAGAGAAAACGAAAATGGAATCTCAAAACAATTTATTAATATTTCACGTAAAAACAGATTAAATACCAGGACAGTAAATACTGTCAGGTAAATAAAAAGTTCCGGCACAAGGTAATATTAAACTTTCGATAAGAAAACTTTCATTCTCAAAAGACCAAAAATTAAAGACCGAACGGTCGAAAAAACGAGATGCACCGATGGGAAAAAACCTGAATCCAACATTTTTCCCATCGGTGCATCTCGTTTTTTCGTTCGGTCTTTAATTTTTGGTCTTTTGAGAATGAAAGTTTTCTTCTCGAAAATTTAAGATTACCTTTAGCTGAACTTTTTATTTACCTGACAGTATTTACTGTCCTGGTATTTAATCTGTTTTTACGTAAAATATTAATAAATTGTTTTGAGATTCGTTTTCTCTCCTCGTTTGTTTCTGTTCACCCTCTCCACCTTCCGGTACCTACATCGCATTGCTACAGCCTCGGATTACAAACCTGCACTTATATTTACCAGCAATGCTTCAAGCAAACTACAATCTCCTTTATATATATATATATATATATATATATATATATATATATATATATATATATATAACCAAATGCATCCAAACTTTAAATTGGATGAAAAAGCTCTTAAAAATATAATACATCGCTATATATCCCCCACCAACTCTGATGATAAAATACGATTTATCATTTATTATAAAAAAAATGAAAACATCAAACTAGGTTGTTAAAAGTAACACTTCCCAAACCCAAAATACATTAGGAAGAACCAATGTAATATATCAGTTCCAATGCCCTATGGGAGAATGAATCTCCGACAACAATAAAAAAAAAACTAATTCTTACATAGGTTTCACTTCCACAATATATATATATATATATATATATATATATATATATATATATATATATATATATATATATATATATATATATATATATATATATTGTTGAATATAAGAGAAAACTCATGTCTAGATATCCTTTGGTAGATTCTTTCAATAGTCCGAATCAGGATCTTAGTTTCAGAGGGGAATTGGTTGATGAATTTGTCAATTCCCCTCCGAAACTAAGATACTGATTCGGACTATTGAAAGGATCTACCAAAGGATATCTAGACGAGTTGTCTCATATATTCAATAATACTTTCTTGCAAGAGAAGATGATGCCGAGATATTCATACATAAATATATATATATATATATGTATATATATATGTATATATATATGTATATATATGTATATATATATATGTATGTATATATATATGTATATATATATACATATATATATATATATATAAGGTATGAAACTAAAAGTAGAATGTATACTTTTAGAAATTTGAATCTAACGTGAAGTGATTAAAGCTAAATATACGGAATATAGCATGTCAGACGGTTTATAAAGACAAGAAAATTACCGTTAAAATGTGCTGAGACTGCGTCAATAGGCTCAAATACTGTAAATGCAGGAGAAATCAATCTAACAGAACAATATTTTGTATTAACGGTGAAATTTTAGTCTTTTCTCCTTTACATTTCTTCAGTGGACATTTTGTCACTGGACATTTTTTTAATCGGACATCTGCATTTTGACAAACTTTTCACACACTCTCATCTACTTTTTATAACTTTCTCAAATATTTCAAATTACTATGTTTTGGCTATTCATCACCAACTTATCTATCTATGTAATTCCTCTGATGATAAGATACTATTCTTTGAAAAGCATGGCTTAAGGAGAGAAGAAAAATACATGTTTTTTATTGAATACACTTTGCATTGAACAACTAAAGATGAAATAGATTTGTAATACGTACATTTTTAATTTCTTTTCTTTACAATATATATATATATATATATATATATATATATATATATATATATATATATATATATATATATATATATCAGTATTTATTTAACAGTGTTCAATACATGTGTTGAGCTTTCTCGTACTATATATGACATGAAAATCAACATCTCAAAAGCTGAATCGAACCGAATTAAGACAGCAGACATTACAGAAAAAAAGAGCCCAATATTCAGATAGAGCTTAATGACAACAAGAAATAACAAATGTGAATATCTTAACATTTTACTGCAGTTTCATAGATAATCCAATCAACAAGGGTTTATTAATAAACACCTCAACACGTTAATAGATTCAAATACAAATGCAAACTGACCAGAGAATCTAATTCTGAATGACCTAACATTTTTTTGTTCAATCTATATGATGTGATGTCACAACACGTCGCCATATTTTTGCTTATGTTAACATTTCTCGGGTCATCTGATCGTGGAAAAGCGAATCCTAAAATATCTAACCTTTGTAAAAAAAAGTTAGATATTTTAGAATTCGCTTCATTTTATTTTAATGAATATCAATATTTCAGAAACACCGCAATTAAGCTTTATGAAAATTGGCTGGCGATTTTGATATAATAGTCCTGAATATATGCCCAAAATACGGGTTGGATTGATTCAAGTGTTGTGAATGGATGCAGATAAAAAATATCCGTTCTTATTTATTCATGTATCGCTTTATTTCACACGTTTTCATCTGAATCGGAATTCGATCAGTCATCTCCGGTCATTGTCTGGTCGGCACAGATAACAACGAACGAACGAAGACTCTTTGATTTGTTCGTTAATTTTACCCATTTGGAACCGGGTATCGTCTTACAAGGACAATGATACAGCACACGATATTTCCAAATGACCATCCATATAAGTACACGTTAACAACGTAGAAGCAGTTCGGGATGAGTCGAAAAAGACACCTGAAAGTATACTTTATTCCATACCACAGTCGAGGCAGGCTTTTACGTACCAGGTATTAATTTCGACTCGGTTTCTTATTCCGAAACTAATCTTTTAAATATTTATGATAAAAAAAGAAGAGACGAAAAACATCATTATAAATTTGATCAAAAATTGAATTTTAAGAACTTGACAGGAGTGCCAGGTTGGGAGGGGGGCGCATGACGCTTCTATCTCGACACCGTGTGTGGCTGCAAGTTTGAATTTCATAATTTTCCCGGACCGAATTTTGACGCATCCGACTCTAATTAATGCTTCAATTACACAACGCAATATGCAAGAGGCGAGTGGGAAAGCATCGCTGCACAACGGTGGCAGGGCTTATCCGTCGGCGCCTGCAGGCTGTCAGCCTCTTAGACTGGTTTCAACAAACCAGCTGATGTAATCTGAGTTCCCTGATGGGCGTCGTAGGTTTTTTTAATTGCTAGACGTATCCATTCGATTCTTTGTTCGTAGAGATGAGGTCATGAATTAAAATACTGCGATAAGACGTTAAAAAGATAAGGAAAATGTTTCTTTTTTTTTTTTTACATGGTTCACCCTTAACAAGGCAGGCCGCCACTGTAGACGTAAGGGGCTACTGAGAAAAAAGAAAAGGGGAGAAGGTTGGGGGGTCAGCCTAAATTGGGATCTGAGCAGCAAGATGTCTGTTTACATTAGTTTTAAATTTCTGCATGTCCGTACTTTCGGGGAAGCAGGGGGCAGAGAGGGAGTTCCAGAGGCCAGCAGCACGAGGAAAGAAGCTATTTGAGTAGAAGGCCCTCCGGCATCTGGGGACCTCCACAGTGAATGAATGAATGAGATTTAGTTGATTGTCGAGTTGCGGCAAATCTGTTGCTGGTGAATGTTCAATATGGCAGAAGATTTGGTTGCTTTGTTTTACGGCATATCAACTCTGTCCGAGTTATTTAATGCCGAATCCGGTCATTTTGGTAAAAGTGTGTATGCTTCAAGTTCTATATATTGTCAAATATTTATTCATGGTGTTTAGTTTGTTTGTTTTTGTTTTCCAAATATGACAGAAGAACAAAAACGATCGGCACAGCGACTTCAAAGAGTTTAAAAATTATAACTAGTTATAGTAATGCTTAGTACCAATGCAGTGTCAAACGGTTTATTAGTCCTTTATTAGTAGGTAATATTAATGACAATATTTATGTTACTATTACTGTATCGCCGTTGGTCGGTTGTGGAATTCGTAAGACGTCACATCATATAATTTAAATACCCACCAGAAGAAATGTTGCCCGTTGGACCACCCATTCAGCTCGAGGTAGATTTTTTTTAATCAGAAAACAATGAGTTTTTAAAACAAATTAGATATTTTTTAAATAATAAGAAAAATTCTAAATTAGTCTCTTTCTGCTCGCTATATTCCCCTCTATCTCTTTCGTTCTCTCTCTCTTTTCCCCTCGGCTACTGGGTAAATATTATTTACTACTTTTGATTTTTGTTCACGTCTGTTTATAATGGACGATTCCGATCTTTTTACTCTTTTCTTTTCTCTGTTATATTCGACTGTTTATAGATAGAGGGGATAGACTTGAAGAGAGTCACAAATGCGAGAGTGATATAAACGGTATAACATAAGAACAGAGCTGACGCTACATACAGTGAGAGAGGAAGAGAGTGAAATACATGCATTTTAGTAAGAGATGAGTCGCTTATTAGAAAAAGTGTCATGGATTATTTTCAACATAACAAAATCCCCAAACTAAGGAATATTTTAGCATGTACTTTGTGTGATTAAATATATACAAAATAAACTTAGGGAAAGGAAGATCGATTAAGTCAGCTTTACTATAAAAACACACACACATCTATCTTCACTAGATGGATGAGGTTTGCTCTTCACGAATATTCATCCCATGGTTGTGAAAAAAAGGGTAAATAGAGCCCATTTTCAGAAGGAGATGATACGCTCACAAATATCCTACCAACATTGTCATACCAACAAGTAACTTTAAATAAGCCTCCTTCGCCGTGTTAAATAAATGCATGTCTATGTTATACCAAAAGCGATCGGATGTGAGAACGAACAATCAATATTTGGATCGAAAGTTATCAGTTTAATAATTTTGAGGAGAAATATCTAAATTCTGAGTATGGTATTATGTTCAAAGAATTGGCATATCAGAAAGCAGGGACTAGGGTTTATATTATAAATTTGGTCGGGCGTTGTTGGCTATAGTTTATATTTTTACATGTGTCCAAGCATCTTTATATGGAGCTCTGTCTGTCGGTCTGTCTGTTTGTCGACGTTAAAATTTGAAATAGTATATCCGCTATTAAACACTTGGATTGTAATGGCCGCATCTTATATTAGAATGTATATCTGTTTACCACGTCTCAGTTTGAAATAGCAGCTTCCTTGGTCTGAGATAATTTCACGTATCTCTATAGTAAGCTATGACTTTTTGGGTCAAATTTTAAATACCATTTAAAGTCGCTTATTAAGCTGGATGCGTGCCACCACAGACACCTCCATTCCATCACAGGTCACTGCTGGCCGAAAAGTCTTATCAGCAACAAGGCACTATACGAAAAACTCCTCTCCACAAAGGTCGTTGAACAAAGATGGTATATGTTAGGCCATTTCCTATGAATGGACACTGACATACCCGCACAGAGGGCACTAGACTTTGCCGTTACTGGCTCGCAAGCCTACCAACCGTGACTAGGACGGCACTGCACAAATCTGCTGGGCACACTACGAGCTGACCTCAAGCAGGCGGGACTAGGATCATTACGTACAGCGAAACAACTTCATTGCCTACGACAACTTGCGCATGACAAGGCCAGATGGCTTGGGACTAGCATGGAGGACTGATTGCAGCTACGGGATGTCATTTGACTACCGTAGCCGCAGAACACAGTTTTAATAAATAATAAATATTAAGCGGACGCATCTCGGGAAGCCACTGAATTATTAGAGTTACTCATGCCCCGTTGGGTCACGAACACTATTTATTCTCTTTTGATTTAATTCGAGAAAGTGTTTAACTATGACATGTATTTGAAGAAACCTTTATTGCATTATTAAACGTACCTTTATTTACGTTTATATTATCTTATTTCTTTCTCTTCTTTTTCTGATTATCATAGATCAGTCAGTCTTATGAGTCTTTATTATTTTCATATAGGAGTAAAGAGATTCAGTATTTTACCATTTAATTTACATACGTGTTTGTGGTTGTACATGCACGTGTATGTTCATTCGATGGCGACGTTTAAAAAGGTGTCACCCTTTCTTTAAATGCTCACAGGGGCATTATGAAATATTAGAGAGGGCGAGAGAAAGATATAGAAAGCTTAGTGAGATTTTTTTACTCGTTCAGTTAATTATAAATTACGGCTAATGAGAACAATTAAAACAGTTTTGTTTTCAAACATAACTCAATCCCAGAAGTAAGGGATATTTTTCTAATTATATTGTGCAAGTAAAGTATATAGCAGAAAGCCTTGGAGAAACAAACGTTATGTAACTTATGGTAAGTACCATAATAAATATTGTATTGGCGCGACATTCACCCTTAGAGGGATGAACCGGCTTCCTCTGTCGCCCGCATGAGAGAAAAAATGTTTTTGTTTATATTTTTTAAAACTTGTATTCACTCTAAATAAAGTATATTAGCACTGAGAAGTGTAGGGCTACTGTGATTAAGGCTATACTTATAGGTGACATTCTGAGTTGGGAGAAGTTCTGCAAGCAAGATGTTTGTTCACATTACATTTAAATATCTGCATCGGGGAAACAAGAAGAAGGGAAGGAACTCTAAAGGTAAGCAGTCCAAGGGAAGAAGCTTTTAGAGTAAAATGTTTTTCAGCACTTGGAGACCAGGACAGTTAAGAGGTGGGATTTTGCTGCTTGTTAGGTAAGTCGGGGGTATTTAAGTTGAGGAGGTGTAAGTGCAGTAAGTTTGTCGGAGCACATTACGTGGAAGTACTTGTAAAACAAGCACAATGATACAACATTGCGGCAATGGGACAAGGCTGGAGCTCAGTAGGTGATATTAAATGCACAAGCGGTGCTTTTAAGGTGCCATTACATCTCAGTAAAATGGGCATGCTTTTGGTGACGTTAGTTTTAGAAGGGAGGTGTTGTCGTTATCCCACATACAGCGCCTGGCATTTCAAAATGAACTCGATAACTTAGTCAGTCGACATCGAAGTTCGGACAGGGAAAAAGTGGCCAACGAATAAAGACCTTCAGACTGCAGAGGTCAGAATAAAACAGCGAGCTAATCTTGGAACAATAGCAGAATTTCAAGATAGTCTGTGTTATTTCCCTATTATGCAGTACGGCAATGTCTATGTGGAAGAAATAGGCAATTAATCATATAAGTGTTAACACAATAGACGATCATAAGTTACCTAGTTGGAATGATCTAGCAAGGAGCATGTACAAAATGGGAGGAAGTCATGCAACGGAAAGTAACATGGGACAGGTTATGGAGCATGAACTACAACCGAATGTAATTTATACTTCAATTAGTTTATAATGTCCAACTGAGTCACACGAACTTGTATAAATAAGGCAGAGAAAAGTACTTAAATTGTCACTTGTGCAAGGGAATAAAAACATTAAATACTTTCGCAGTAATCGCCTGATAGGATTAAGTATTAAAGTTGATCTCAAATATATTTGAATTGACGGTTCGGAATTATAAGCACCGAACAGAAATATAATATTCGTTAAAGCTTAGAAGGAAACTCGCACATATAATGAGGTTAAACTAGTTAACAAAAGAAAACCACTAACCAACCCCTAACCCTAACCCTAACCCTAAACCATAACCCTAACCCTAACCCTAACCCTAACCCTAACCCTAACCCTAACCCTAAACCATAACCCTAAACCTAACTCTAAACCCAAACCCTAAACCCTAACCCTAACATTAACCCTTACCCTAACCTTAACCTTAACCATAACCACTGGCTGATGAGACTTGACTTAGGAAAGCTATTGACATTCTCATAACACATTATAGAAACATCGCTAATACCGGACATTATCATATTTTCAAACAAAGGAAAAGAATAATAATTTATGAGCTAACCATCCCTGTTTGGTGGAAAATGTATTACGCAAGCACGTGAAAGGAGACTTGAGAAGTTCCAATAATAAAAAGAAAGATGTCAGGGGAAAACAGTGGAACTATTAATACTAAAATTTGGAAAACGATCAAACTAATTGCAAGACGAGTTTTTTTTTCAGAATACATTTCTATAAGGGCTCTATTTTAACATACAAACAGTCTAGAAAAATCTGCTGATGCGAAATATGAAGATTTGGCATTTTTTTATCAACAGGTGGTCTGTATTTGTCGGTGAACGTGATGTATGCTATCAATCGCACCAAGGCATTATTTGAAATTCATAGGTAAAAATAGGATAGGAAATGATGAATAAAGAATGCTTCTTTAATCTCAAAGCAAAAATTAACCTATATAAAATGTATTTAAGGGTAAATCTTAAGTTTTTAGACAATTTTTTCATTAAAATACACCGTTTTTTCGTATGCATTCAAAGAATATTCTCACATTATCAAATTATTGGGATATTTCATGGAGTTATTAGTAAAAAGCAATGTCAAACCTGGAAAAAAGAATTCAGCTTCAACAACGAAGACCATAGAATGAAAAAAATAAATAAATAAAAAATCTTACATGTTGATAAAGCTTTTGCTTTTTTTTAATCTGCAGAAAATAAGAAATAAAAAAGGACAATGAAAATTCCAAGCAATAGATCGAAATATTGACCATTTTTAACACACACAAGAACACACTTTGACCTTCAGTCACACCTGAAAGGTACGCTTAGATATTTGAAAACACGTCCATTGTCTTCGTCAGTAAATTTTACATGAGAGTACATTTTTATGTTTTATGTAGATCTCTAAGCTTTATTTTTATAGGGAACACAAACATCACACAAACATCCACGCATACACAAATGCATTGGGTGTTGTATAAAGAGGTATATACTAATAGTAGTCATATTCATGATAGATTTCACTTGTCCGAATGTAAAGATCAAAAATGTTATGTTTATTCATTTGGACATGTTTATATTCTGTGTTCTTTATCTGCTTGTATACACGACATTGTGGTAGACTTACGCTGTCTAAATTCCTTGGATAAAACATAATAATTATTTATTTTGACAATTTTTTCTTTCATATAATTCATGTTTGTCTCGTTAAGAAGTTAAGAAGTAACAATCTCAAGTTGCCCAACCTTCTTAAAAGAGACGTCGTCATTAATATTAATATTCGTTTTCTTTTGGCTTGTTATCTTAACTCTAATATATTCTTACCGTTAAAAATGGCGGTAGCGTCACTGATACGCTTCTTCTATATAAATGAAAGGGACGCGCGAGTGTGTACTTGTCTGTGTGCGCGCAAAGCAATATGAATAGAGGGGGTTACACGGCAGTAAATAAAACAATTATCAGTACTATGTTATCAGCGATGACCACTACTTTGGCAGACTCCATATCCGTTGTGATCGCCTCATCAACGGTGTCCATCACTTCAACCGCAGCTAAAGTAACGAAAGTGAAAAATGAAATCGACTGAAATTATATGAACTTCTTTGAAATGAAATATATTCTATGTTCTAATTTGATAAATGATTAATTTTAGAACACCATAATAGAGCATTCTATGTAGCCGATAATGCAAATATGTAAACATTACAGATTTACCTTATTTTGTGACGATAGCAGATGTCTTACAGATAATAATCTTCGACTGTTGACATATATATATATATATATATATATATATATATATATATATATATATATATATATATAGTAAGCTATGAAAATATATTTATGGCAATTAAGCTACACATCCCCGGGTAAATCTTCAGGCTAAAATGCATGAAGCTATTGTTGCCGGGTGTGTTTATATACACGGCTAGCTAGTTAACCAATCAGATTCTTTGTTGTTCACTCAGCGAATCGTTGGGCTTCCACGAACAAAGATCAGATTGGTGTTACTTCCTATATCCTGTTCTATTGTTCTGTTTTCTATTGATTGGCCTATATCCTGTTTCTTTGTTGTGTCAATATAATGTGTGAATTAATTTTAACACGTGGTTCCTTGTATTTCTATTATAGGTTTTAATTTTTAAATTGTTAGGTTTTTGTTTAGTATAGTTTTTTTTACTTATTTGATTATTTATTTATTAATGTATCATTAGCCCAAGGTAAATGTATTTCTGTGTAGGCAGCTGTTTGCTATCTCACTTCTACAGTTTAATAGATTTCGGGGGTATTTGAAGTTTAGGATTTCAAGTTTAGGATTTCAAATTTTTCATTCAGACATAATCTACACGGGTCGTCTAAATTTCTACATGTACATGTAGAAATTTAGAAAACTATATATATATATCTATATATATATATATATATATATATATAGAGAGAGAGAGAGAGAGAGAGAGAGAGAGAGAAAGAGAATGTATATATATATAGTGATTATTTAAATTTGAATTTAAAAATTCAGTCTTTCCCTATATAATCTATTTTTCGACGATGATCTTACGAGTGTTTCGCAACGAGCAATATGCCACAGCTATACACAATTACTCGCTGTTCTTCAGAAACCACAATGAAAGACATTTACAAGATGTTATATCGAGCACAACGTCCATAGAAAAAACGACAGAAAACAGACAACACTCACACGTGTGATCCCCACTCCGCCGGCAATAGGACGACAGAATTCCAATTAGGTTGCCATTTTGAAATTATCACACAAAGGTACGTCTTCTAGGAAACAATAACAAGGATTGAAAAAATATCAGTTGAAATAGCAGGTGGTTAATTAAGTGGTTGATTAGGGTAGATAATATATATTTGAGATTAAGGAATATATGTGGCACAATGCGTAATCTTTTGGGGAGCTAAGTGCTTCCCGTTATATTCGTATTCACAGTTGGGTTGCAAGTAAGGTGAATTCGCTGCGCTAAAAATGTCAGCTCACTGATCGGGGTATTCGGTGTAATCGGATGACAGCTAAAATATAAACAATGCTGGAGACACCAGCCAGGTTCAAAAGGTCAAAGAAAACCTGTCACCGAGATTTGTCGAAACACTAATGACGGCTGTATTCCCTCTCTCTTTCTCTCTTTCTTTATCCCTCTGTCTTTTTCTCCTTCTCTATCACTTTCCCCCTTCTCTCTCTCTCTAGAAAAGAGATTGAAAATTGAGAGACTGGTTTGAATTCTGACAGAGACGCACGCGTCTTGTCGCGCGCTCTGAGATGTTTTCGAAATATAATAAATTATATTCTTATATAATAAGTAAAATGGTTTGCTCCATTATTACATGATGTTTGATTTGCAGCACGTTAGTCCCGACCAAACAGCCGGCTAGCCAGTCCCAGAAGCAGACGACAGTGACTATCGTCAGACGATGATTGCTCACTGGCCATAACAAGATGAGAAATTGCACATACGTGCACATGTTGTCACACATCGTCCCGTCGTCACATAAAGTCCGGTAAAGATCGCCCAGCCGTCCAAAAGCAAACGATGTTGCCACATTGGTGCCGGTCCCAAGAGATACCTCTACGGCCAAAGCGAACTTTACCATATATATATATATATATATATATATATATATATATATATATATATATATATATAGTAGGCTATGAAAATATATTTATGGCAATTAAGTTACACATCCCCGGGTAAATCTATATAATATATATATATTAGTCAGATGTCTTCATAAACAGTTCAGTTATAAATGTATGAAACTCTCTATGCAATTACTATTACAACAGGCGTTACGGGGGTTAACAATGTTCAGACGTTGAAAACATGAAACACGCAGTTTCACGCGTTTATTTTTGGCGATGCTTTATAATCAAAACGAAACCAAAGTGGATATTTGAAACAAATGTTTTATCAGATGTACTGCGCGACCCGATCTAATCTGATGTGAGGGCCGGTGTCAATGCGGGCAGTTGTAAGAACGATTGAGCGACAAAGTAGAACTATGGAGTATCACAATTGTGTACTGCTTGAGACAAAGTTCTTTCGCACATAATTTTATACGAAGGATCTACTTGGCGGTTGAGACGGTTTCTAATCTTATTGAGATGCATATGTGGAAATTCCACAGTCAATTAAAAAGGGATTTAATATTATTATTATTTATCTTGTTATTTTGAGTTATTTGATTTTAATTAAACTATGAAATTTGTACAAGGTCTTTTCTGTCTAGTTGTATTAAGGCAGGAATATCCATATTGTAGTTATATGAGCCCTCAACAGATGTGTGCTGTAAAAGGCAGAAATATCCATATGGTAGGCCTGATCATAAACAAAGTCAACTCTATGGTCGCGTCGATTAGTTTTATCAGTTCAAAACATCCGATAGTGTGGACGATCGTTACTTTTAAACTATCTTCTCTCCGGTTGATTCGGGACTGCAATTTAGTACCCGGATGTGGCTTGTGTGCTGGTGGTGGCAAATAGCGTAAATCTCCAAACTTTCAGTTTACCCAGATCTACTCACAAATGTCCGCTCTATTAGTTTGTGTTGGAACCGGTCCTTTGTGGTATTATTTTGACAGGTTTTGGTGCCAGTATAAATTACTCTGTCTATGCCGACGACGTGACCGCGCTGTTGTATCGAGCAATGTCGGAAATAAGATGCTAGAAGTGAGGCTTGAAACGATGTACGCCGGACCGCTACTCATTAGTTTGACTGATGGGCCTTGCAAGATATTTGGAGTCCGGTTTGGGGCTTATCTTCAGTCGAAGAAATTGGTAGGACGAATTAAATAGATTGAGACCGTTGCAGGAGTGCAGAAGGAAGAAGAATATTTCATTAAAGCGAAAGGCTACTCGAATATCTATCGACTCAACCTATACGAATTTTCTGCTCTTCCACTTCCGTCTGTGCAGGCCTTCTTGTGGCTTGGCAAAGCGTCAATAGTACACCGCGATATCAATTAGTCCATTCGCCTGAAAACGGTATTGGAATATCGAGCGTTTTGATTCGTCAAAATTGTACGTTTCAGTTAGTATTTTATTCTTGGTTGTTATGATAAACTACTTAATTACATATAATAATTTTGTGTTATGTTTTAAGGAATTTTTATTTTTTATTTTTTAATATTAATCACAATCTTTATAAGCTGCTATATATAAGTTAGAGTTTTATATACAGGGTGGGCAAAAATACGGGTCCTATTTTTAAAAATTCATAACTTTTTTATTTATTTATTTTTTTAATTTTTTTTTAAGAATAAGTAAAGGACCCCTTCCGAAGCAAGCATGAGCCGTATTAGCCCTAAGGAACGTACCCTCATTTAGAAAACATTATTTTTGCTTAAAAAACTCAAAACAATGTAAAAAACAATACTTTAGTTTTTGTAAGTTTTAAGAAGTGTTTTTCGGCTAAAATTTGTTTTGTTTATTTCAAAAAATCTCGGAAGGATCAGTCTACACACACATAAAGTTTGGTGAGTTTAACTTTTATTTTGTGGAAGTTATTCAAATTCAAGTTATTCAAATTTAAAGATAGGACCCTTATTTTGGCCCACCCTGTATAAGTTAGAGTTTTATATATATATCAAAATAATCGTTATTGATTAATTAATTAAAAATCTTAATTAATTGCAACCCTATTTACCTACGAACTAAGTTGGTCTAACAATAATATTATTCGTTTATTAATTTGAGAATTAGAAACCAAGTTTTTAATATCGATCAATTATTATTTTTATCTAATTCTTCATGTAATCTACTTAATGCTTTATTATTTGTTACAATTGCGCGTTATGTTTTAAGGGAATTTAATTTTTTTATTTTCGATTAATTATATTCTCTTTCTGAAGTGATCTTACATTTTGTGTCCATCTATATTGACTTAGCCTTACGGACGTTTAATTGGTACTAATTTAAATTTATTAATTTTATCATCATGGTAACTCTTCAAAATATCTCTTCTTTCAATATAAATCTAAACTTTGTAACTTATTAATTTATAGATCTCCTAGTTACTAATAGTTATCCCATCTCCCGGATGTATACCTATTTGATCAGTTACATAACATATTATGTATGACAATAACCTACTAAAATAATCTGAAAACTATATCTATAATACTAACATTAATATCTATACATGAACAAAATGAATATCAAAAGGGAGTTTGATTACCCTATCCTTATTTTCATGATAATAAAATGTATCATTGTTATTAATTACATATTTAAGATCTCTATATCAAGTTATCCTATTAACTAGTTAGTTAACCATATCCTACCTATCCTTGTTTATTATAATGCATTAATTACGCGATACTTTATCGTTTGTAATAATTCATGTTATGTTTTAAGAGATTATAATTTTAATTAAAAAAATTTTTTTTTTTGATTAATAAATTATTTTATAATTAATAAATTCTGTAATTACATATATAAAAAAATGTTACGCTCTTATTTTTTGGAGTTATTTCTTAATGATCGAGCACTCTACTGAGGTTCTCTCCCACGAACCTTATATATATATATATATATATATATATATATATATATATATATATATATATATATATGGGAAAGGAAAGGATGAAGGTAATCCGACGTAATGGGAAATGAAAAAGGAAAAACCAAAATAGATGTATTTTTTATGTAGCTTCTACACAACTGACTTCACCAAGCCCGGACACTGTTCCTACTGCTCCCAGCAGAGGCTACTATTTCCTCCCATCAACCATCATATAACCCTAATATGTTCACGTGCTTGCATGACATTTTTCTTAATATTATCATCCTGAAGAAGTCTTACAAATAAAGGCGTAACGTTGATGAACACATAAAAAATACATCCTTTTTGGTTTTTCCTTTTTCATTTCCCATATATATATATATATATATATATATATATATATATATATATATATATATATATATATATATATATGTGTGTGTGTGATGGTGTGTGTGTGTGTGTGGTTGTATGTGTTTGATTGTAAATGTATACATGGCCAATAACTTGCACCGTCTGTTGTCATCTGCACACAGCTGTTTAGTTGTTTACGACTAACCAGTGAAACCCCGCCCAAATTCAAAATTCGAAAATCCGATCAGATCCAAATGCGACCAGCGACCTAGTACTGTATCCGTTGCGCTAACAGACCCACCACTTACGTTAAAAGAAATTATAACGACGCTACATATGTACTTTGTTTGTTGGCATGTATTTTACAACTCTGCCAGAGAAATCTATTCTTTATAGAATAATATAGCTTTACACTAAGTATATATATATATATATATATATATATATATATATATATATATATATATATATATATATATATAAAGATAGATGGACGAAGAGTGATAAACCTGCACGAATGTCCAAATTTATTTCAAACTTCGATTGTTCAATGCAAGGTATATTCTGCAATAAAATTATGTTTATTATTCTTTCCTTAAGCCAAGGCTTTTCAAAGATCGAGATATTATCATCAGAGGAATTATACAGATAGATAAGTTGGCAATAGAAAAGCCAAAATCTAACATTTGAAAAATATTACGAAAATGATGGGTGAAAAAAGTTCGTGTAAAAAGATATTGGGTTTGTCCAGGTGGTAATTGTCCGCCGATAAGGTCTCCAATGGAAGGAAGTTTCGATGGAGAAAAAAAAGTTTCGTGGAGGTATTACAGAAAGGCGTTCAAAATGAGGAAAAGCCAAAATTCAACATTTGAAAAATATTAAGAGAGAATATTTTTCAAATGTTGAATTTTGTCTTTTACACTGCCAACTTATCTATCTATGTAATTCATCTGATGATAAGATTTCGATCTTTGAAAATCCTTGGCTTAAGGAAAGAATAAGAAACATAATTGTATTACCGAATATACCTTGCATTTAACAATCGAAGTTGAAATATATCTGGACATTCGTACATGTTTATCACTCTTCTTTCATTTATCTTTATAATTGCTCTATCTCGTATATTGAGCTTTAACCATTTCACTATAGGTTCTATCTACTAAAAGTTTACTTTTAGTTTCATATTTTATTATATATATATATATATATATATATATATATATATATATATATATATCAATAAATCAGTATGATGATTATAGCAAACATCATAACAATTACAGACAAGGAGCACTCCGATAGGAAACATATAATGCCGGGCGACAACTGCTACTGGAGCCACACAGGAAACCTTTATAGCTATCACAGACGTGCAAACTACTCTTTTCAAACGAGAGTGCTGAGTTATCGATTAAACATTCGATCCCCAAAAGCATAATATATGCATAAATGAATAAATATCTGAACATACATGACGACGGATGCGTTATAAATATGAAAGACATTTAGACTCGTATTATAAACTGAAACAATATTACGCCTTTTAAAAGAGAGAAGAGAAAGAAAAATGAAACTCATCGCACCAAACGAGTACATAAGTACACAACACATGTTTAAAGACATAAAAAGGTTACATTGACTTCTGGAGCATGAAACACTTCCCTCAAGAGGGTTGTAAGTGCCCTGATCTACGGTTCAATGCTTAGACGCAGTCATAAGGGAATCAAACGATTTGACGCACCAGACAGCCAATCAAAAACATTCAAATTGCCTGAGCTTACTTATTTAGGAAGGCCTTTTGTTTTCATTTATATAAATATATATATATATATGTATATATATATATATATATATATATATATATATAAATATATATATATATATATATATATATATAACATAGTGTTTCGCTTTCCTTTTTTATTTTTCATATATATATATATATATATATATATATATAATGTCGTGGCTTGCCACATCAGAGCCAAGGGCAGAGTAATTCATGCAAGAGTGGGTTAAACAATGTAACATGCAATAGAGACAGTCACACTGGCGATGCGTGGTTTCAAGA
>OY744528.1:114271229-114276229 GCA_963556195.1 Sepiola atlantica | reverse complement strand
TACTGGATTCCAAGACAAGAATTTATCTAGTCTGGTGGAGTATCCGGCTATGTGCTGTTACTTGAGGAAACATAACATTGGCAATAAATGTTATATATATATATATATATATATATATATATATATATATATATATATATATATATATATATATATATATATATATATATATATATATAATATAGATACTGGACTTTATATATATATATATATATATATATATATATATATATATATTTATATGACATGAATAATTAACTTCATGTATATATATATATATATATATATATATATAATATGGATAATAAACTTTATATATAATATATATATTATATATATATATATATATATATATATATATATATATATATATATATATAACATGGCTAATTGAAATAGATTCAAGAAGATATCTTGCACATACAAAGTTATCCAGATAAGTCATGTTTAAGTATCTATATTGTGGTTATATTCATCATTATTTATAATCGACTGTTCCAATCTTTTGGTCAGAAGTTAGTTTTATTGCCTTTGATTGTTACTAAACAGAAAAGGAGAGAAAGAAAGAAGGTGTGGGTGGGTGTTTGTGTGTGGGGGGTGACGGAAGAGACTCGATAGCACCGTAAAAAATAAGTGCGGGTGGTCAAGTAACATAGAGTGAAAGTGTAAGAGTAATAGACATAGAGATAGTAAGACATGAGTGACTCTTTTTACTTTGGTATTCCTCTTCTAAACAAGACACATTGCCATTGAGACGTTAGGGGTGTCTGAGATTAGGGACCAGATTTATAATATAAGGGCATCTTAAGCGGGGAGTTTTGCAGCAAGATAATTGTTAACATTACATTTAAATTCATGCATGTTGGTGTAGTTGAAGAAATAGGTAGAGAGCTGGAGAAATGACCACGATTATAGATTATCTTCTGTAAAAAGTAAACTGTTAGGTTTTGGAAAACAACTGCTTGTGAATATTGATTTTAATACTTTATCTATATGCATTTACAGAAAGATGGCGGTGGCTAAGTGGTTAACGACACGGACTGACAACCTGGGTGTGCCAAGTTCGAATCTAGTTAGTTCTACAGAAAAACTTTCATTTAGGATGTTTATATTATTCAGGTGGTCCATCCTGTAAGTACCCGATGTCTTTCTAGAAAAAATTCTAACTATCGGGGAAACCAATGCCTACATTACGAAATGGATCACTCAATCTATAAATGATGCTGCATCCCAAAACGAATCAGTCCCAGAGTAGAAAATGGATTTACCTCCTCAGCTTCATCAGAGTTAAATAACACCTTTCTCTTTTATTGAATGTAAAAATAAGTGAATGGATCAACCTTAAGATCCCGTTTCATTGGTTATTACACAGGGATATAAAGAAAGGTGCCACTCATTTCCAAATGATTTCTCCACTTACCCCTTTTGTTATTTCTGCTGTGCTAAAAATAATGACGAAACACTGATATATAAAAATATAATGATATATCTTTATTGTCGGTGGCGGTGAACGAGTGTGCGTTAGTGTGGAACGAAGACGCAAGCCCGAAAATTTGATGGGTTGGTGTCAATCAACAATTATTTTATTTCTGACAATCCACCATGTTTGTTTTCCCCAACCAGGTGAATCAACAATTGTTTTATTTCCAACTATCAATTATGTAGTGTTATTTTTCCGGCCAGGTGCATGTCTGTATCTAGTGCGCCTCCTCCCGATGACTTATTCGGTACACTCGGACTAGATAGTTTGTACTGTGACTATAAACTAATAATACTGTTTAGCAAAGAGAAATCAAGTACCATGTATGTGTTATTTGTATGACTCGACCGAGTATTGAACCGCGGTCTCCCGGTTATTTACCGAACATTAACTATTGTGTCAAATGGGTTTACATTATTGAATAATAAACACGTATTTTATTAAAGTTGTCTTAGTGCATGGCTAGACTGTTATATGTTTTCAGACTATAGTCCAACTCTAATTAGATCAATTACATATAACATATTACATTATATTACAGATCAATTTGTATGATTTCGAATGGTATTAACCTACGATATCCCCCACATATGGGTAAAATGGTGACTCAATTTGAAGTAATTGTGTTTCGATATTAAGTAAAATCGGAAAACTCAAGCAAGCCGAATTGAATATACAATAATTTAACATTTCGAACTTTCGACCAGAAAAAAATCTTTATATTAGTGAATACGAAATATACTCTTAGTTTGAAACTATTAAAATGTTAAAAATCTTGCACTGACGCAATAAAAGTTGGAATCAAGAGCTCAAATTACATGTAATGCTTGTTTGATCTGCTTTCTTCGTATGGAAGAACAACATACGCCCATATTTATTTCCGTTTTCTATGAAATCTGATTCTTCATAAATAAACGTTTCCTGTGACCGTCAATTGATTACTGACCCGCCAGAACAAGTATTTTCTTTTGAAAACACGAGTGGCCTTCAATTAAGAAATGATCAGTGAAGCAATAAACACGTCCACATTTATATTGTAAACATATGAGTATAATAATCTCTTTTTATTCCTGGTTGTCTGTTGTTTTCGACCATGACTATCCTGTCTCCGCTACATCGTTGTGCAGTTCAAATTGCGATTACAGGTCTCGTCGAGGTAGAGGCGGCTAGCTGCGCAAATATATAATTTTGACCGTAGCTGAGGGGGCGCATATTCCGACAACACTTACTCACTGCAACAAAGCGAAATCCAGGGAAAAGGGGTGACCAAAGATAACCTGTGCTCTCTCAGAACTTCAGGTGGTGTCTATCGTCCGTCGCTAATTGATAATTAATAGATAAATGACCGGTGACCCTACAATTGGGTTCATTTGCCGTTGTGTTTTGTCTTTTATCCCGCTATGTGACTGTCATCCTTTAAAGTCAAGACTTTTAGAGAATTATTTTTGTAAGTATGCCGCACATTATATTGGATTACCTATTACCAATTAAAAGTATAGAAAGCGGTCAGTGAGGTTGAAATAAAATTATTCTCTCGTATGCGTTTACCTTCCAGCCCCTTTACAAGCCCACAACAAAGTCTATATGCCAAACCCTATCAAAGGTCTTTGCTATCTCAAGACCAATTGCTCTATAAACAAAGTAACCGTCAATAGATTTACTGATCCTGTGTGATATTAAAATCAGCACATCAACTGTTGATCTTGCAGGACGACATCCATATTGCTTGTCACTGAGTTGACTGCTTTTGTATTACTTACCGATTTTTAAATATGGTTATTCGAAACGTCTGTTACGCGCAGAGATAACAATACGTTTGGTGGATAGAACGTATTTTATTGTAAAGTATTTCACTTAGATAACGTAAATGACCATCGCAACCTTTTTCAAATGATAACGATAAAAGTTAATATTACATAATTATGATGAAACCTTATATAACGTAATTCATATATCGAATGTTTTACATATTATTTTATTTCACGCTTTACTGCATTCAGTTGTTTGTGAGTAATGCCGACACCCACTCCATTCGAAATAATTTCCGTGACTAAAATGAGAATTACCCTCTGTCAAATAAATATAATGGAAATTATAGACCAAATCTTAACATTTACGTTTCAGATTATTTATGTACAGCAATAGATTTTCACTTAAACATTTACTCAAATTTAATATATTATTTCTTTGCAGTAAATTTAGTTACAACATTTTTAAATTATCGATACAAATAATTAAATAAAATGTTTTAATTGCATAGTGCATAGGGGAATAATGGAGGTAGAGCTATGGGACTTACCTCCTATGCACCATTGAAAAATTCAGGAGTATAAATGCAATCAACAACCCTTCCATAAACTTCATGAACATTAAACCCAAATCTTCAAAAACTGCCCCCACGAAAGTAAATTTCTTCTAGTCCAATTGACTAGCAACGAGAACTCACTAAGTACGCCATAAAACCAATGATTTCTACATCATAAAATAAAAAAATAAAAATATATAACACAGCCATCCACCCCATGTCCTTTCCAAAAGTATTTTTTATACAGCATAACACCCCCAGATATATTGTACATGCCCCGACCACATCCCCCAATCAAACCCAATACAACCTAAACGCATATGCCCCTTTAACCCCATGCACCACCAATATATCATAATTCAGTAGATACCTCATCACTTTAAAACATCTTGATAAATACATGACTCTCTATAATAAAACGTCTAACCTTATTAAATTAAAAGAATTATAGATGGCTAAGACTTAACCCCCCGTCGAACACAGACGCTATAATAGAGTCATAAACATTCTATATATAGAGAGAGATGTACATGGATATATATATATATATATATATATATATATATATATATATATATATATATATATATATATATCCCTTAATCTTTACATGATTATTCGAACCTATATTTACAATTGCAACACTTAACATTTATATTAAATATTTAATATTAAAGATAATAATAATAAAGAAAAAGTAAATAATAAATTAAAAAACAAATAATAATAATAATAATAATAATAATAATAATAATAATAATAATAATAATAATAATAATAATAATAAACAACAACAACAAAATAAATTAAATCCAAATATTATTATTTGAGATTAACTAAATTAATAAATCTTAGTCATCTATTACACATCTTAACTATTGCCTCTTCTGCGGGACTTGTCTTTCTTTCTGCGAATCTCATGTTTCTATTTTTTGAATAGCAGTGTCCATCTTCAACTGACACAACCAGTCCAAATGTTGTGTTCTTTTTTAAAAATAGAGGTTGTTACTCTCGAAATGATTACAGTTTCTACCATTCCGGACCTTTAAATATATAAGATTAAGCTCACCAATGTTACAGTTTACTGTCTTTATATTTAAATTTTGAAATATAAATGAATTGATCAGAGATGTATCGTCTCTTGTCATTTATTTTTGTTCATTCTTATTCCACCTTCCGGTTTTTAAACATTGCATTGCTTCTGCCTCGGAATTC
>OY744528.1:114168729-114268729 GCA_963556195.1 Sepiola atlantica | reverse complement strand
TATAATCAATTTTGGGGAATAATAATAGAATATTTATCGGTGTATTTAAGTAGTGGGGTCAAACGCCATTTTCAGGACAAATACTTCCGTAGTAGATCACATTGCGTCAATCTTCCAGGTGGGTAGACAAATCCAATTATCTGTGGGTTTTCCAGATATTTATTTAGCTTAACACGCTACGATGTCAAACGGATGAAAGTGCTTAGTAGGGAAAATTGGCCCTAATCTTCAAAGTTGGAAGGCAAATATCATGTGTCAAGCAAGTCTATAGATGTGTCCTCGCTAAACTATTTGATGTTTTGTCGGTTGGACAGTCTGTCATCACTAATATTTGATTGAATAAAAGCATCTTATTTTAGATCCGTCCAGGCGTTTATATAAGATGATCTTTCGGTTATTCGATTTGTTGTTTACGTAGACGTTTCACGATTAAGTTTAATATGTATAACATCACTTACGTTTAAAATAGCAGTTTTGTGTCTGTCACGTTTGTTTAAATATAATATTCGTTGGTCTGTCACGTTTAATTTTGGAATGGCGCTTTCATCGCTAAACGCGCAGAATGAATGGACACATCTTAGAAATCCATCCGTTCTTGTTTGTTCGTGTTTAGTATGCCCGGGGCAATGTTTCAAATGCCAAGGTTGTTTATTAAATTGAGCTTAGTTGAGCAGGAAAACCGCAAGTTTAGGACACCCATTGTGAGTCGAACTTTTTTCCTGTTCGTAGAATTGTTGGATTACCGCCTCCTTTGAAGCGTTCAGTGAGTTTTCTTTAATTCTGCCGAGGAACTATACAGCTATATATTATTAACGAATAAGTAAGCAGAACTTAAACAACAGCGCCTTATTGTTCTGTTACCGATGCATACATCCTATCTAGTTCTTTTTCTAGATATCTGAAAAATATTTATATTTCATTCAGTCCGGTATTTTATATATTTATAGATGTGCACGTACATGATTCACACCTAAACTAATAAACCGAGCATTATGAATTTTGAACTACAGCTGCTAGGCGTAAGGGATCCAAATGTGAGCTACATTTAGTTTAATTTAGTTTTATAAAAAGATGGTATCAAGAGGTTAGAAACGCTTCGTGAAAATGCAAATACCTCGGATTTTTGTTAAATTTTAACAATATATATTAGAGATCAATTAATAAATATTCTTCAAATTTCAGTTTATTTTGGTATATTTTAAAGGGTTTTAAGGGAACATAATATGTGCACAACTTCTTATTTAAAATTTCATTTTTTTTAGATTTGCATTAAATTTGATCCATATTCATGAAACAAAAATTAAACGAGATTCCATGAATTTCAATTCTTTATAAAGACTCCTCATGCTTAAGCTGAACATTTAAGACATTTTCTAGAATCAAGATCAGGTAATCGATTATGATTAAACTTAGAATAAGGATTCTAGACATGATGTTTACTAGCATTATATCTTGATTTTTATCTTTGTAAGAGGAGATAAAATTAGTGCAAACTGTTCTGTTCAGGAATTTATTTTAACCGTCCCTGAACAGATATTTATTTAGTATATGAAAGGTGTAAACCTTTCTGTTCAATAGACACGGTGTTTGGAGAATCGATGGAATAACCGGAATTATGTTAAATATGTGTAAACAAGCCTCTCTTTGTGGGGGTCGTTTTTTAATAGCACTCCATCACTAGTCCAAATTCCTATGTGGTCCATTTCTCCGCTCCATGTTCTTTTTTGTTTTATGCTAATTATGTTTAGTTACCTGCATTGACCTGTTGTATACTGTTGCCTAGAATAAGAAGGGCCACCATTCGCAGGGTGCCAACCGGTTCCCCTATGTTTGCTATCAAAGGAGTCCCTGCCAATCATGACATTAATATCTTTCTTCTGAATCTAATAATATTTTATATCTGTTTAGTGGCATTCTTTCAATGTTTTGGTGGTGTTTATGGCAACACCAGATCCAGGTGTATGTAGAAAGACCAGCGCATTATCACCCACATTGTACGGCTTAGATGTTTACCAGAAAAAATATTCATCACTATTTGTTTCAATGACCTATTACTCAGAAGCAAGCGTTTCCGGGCCTATGTTTATAGGAACATTTTTCCTAATTTACACATATAGAAGACAATCAACAAGTCATGCCATCGATTTACTAAAAAAACATATATATATATATATATATATATATATATATATATATATATATATATATATATATATATATATATGCTGAAACAGGATAACATATCTGACAGTTAAATATAAATAATTATTGATTTTACCCAGAGCGTATTTACTTGGGAAAGGGAAGAATCTTTTTTCCGCGCATGTATGTATGAGTCAATCTAGTTTTCTTACTTCAGACTAAAGCAGCATTTCATCTGGCAACTTGATATCCGATGCTGTCTAGGCAGTTATTGACAAAAAGTTTAAACATGCATTTGTTACATGCTAAACAAAAGAAGTCCAATCAATTTCGTCGATTACATATTCTATCCGACACGCTGTTTACTTTAGTAAACGACAATTCCAGACACACACCGTATTTTTATTTGGCTCATCATCAACAATTGTTATATTTGTTACAAGCAAGAAAAATTGGAAATGGCCTCACATACAAAATATTTAAAATTACGTTTTCTATTTATACTTTGAATTGTCTTTTTCCCCGTCCACTAATGAAATGTGACCCGACTTATCAGTATATTATGAAGAATAAATTCATTTAAAAATCAATATGCATAAAAGAATTGTGTTTGTTGTTTTTTATCACCAATAAAACGAAATGATAACTTAAGTAATAAAACAATGACATATCTTAAGTCTAGCAGATTCATTAACATTAGATGAAAAGCAATATTTTCCTTTGTACAGTGACATACAAAAAGTAATATTATTGCTTTTTGTATCGATTGCTGTGAACAGAAAAAAAGATTTATATATTTTAAAGAAGTAGTACATCGATTTTTATTAAAATGGAAAATAAAGTTTAGCAAACTCCAGCCCTTAAGTTCTTTTTATTTATACACTAGCTTACCCGTGTCCGGCATTTCTCGAGAAAGTAGATTTATTCAAGAACTTCCAGGACTCAGCCCTGAACCTTCTGCTTAGTATGGTTTTTGGGCGTGAACGCAAGTCTCACAATGATGTAAAATAGTTTGGGGGAGACACCTGAACTTATGAAAGAACTCTGATTGCCAACCCAAAGATAAAGTTAGTGTTTAAGAGAAATGGGACCGTTAAAAGTAAATTTCTCAAAAAAATTAAATCGCTAAACAAAGTTATTTGTTTAGTTTGTTATCCTTACTATTTTGACTATTGCCATATTTGTTGTTATAGTGACAACGTTTCGGCCGATGCAACATCCTATCTTTTGGGGTGCATCGTTTCCAAACTGAGGAATCTTCGACTATAACGTGAATGTCGCTGTTGACATCGTGGGAAAAGTTTGTAATAGAAAAATCAAAATGAGATATAAAATCGCAATAGTCTTTTAAAAGATTTCGAAGCCTGCTTTCTATTAATTAGTTTATATTTATAAATAAAGGCGTCCTAGTTTTAAAAAGTTAAAAGAAGAGCTCTGTTTTAAGTGCGACTGTTAAAACTCAATTTCGCCCAAATAATAAAAAGAGCAATCGCAAAACAAAGTAATTTATTTTCCTTTTTTTGAAATGGAAATCTCTTCAGTCAAGGCATGAAGCAACTTGATTTAAGGATCTAACACGAACGAAAGATGATCATCGCAAAGACAATAGGGGCCTTTTGGTCTTAGTCTTGAGAAAACTAATGGCATAGGTAGGAGGAAAACAATCAGCAGGAAAAGAGTTCCACAAGCTTGCAGTTCTTGGAAAGAAGCTACTGGAGTAGGAAGCTGTATTAAAATGACGTATCAAAACAGCGAATTGATGGAGAAGACTAGACCAACGAGTCAAATGAGCTGGAACAAAAGAAGCAGAGAATAGATAACATAATTGTGAAGAACACATGCCAGTCTTGAAAAAAATAATGCCATAGGAAGGAGGAAAACAGTCAACAAGAAGAGAGTTCCACAAGCTTGCAGTTCTTGGAAAGAAGCTACTGTGGTATCAAAATAACAACTTGATGGAGACCACTAGACCAACAAGTCAAACAAGCTGGAACAAAGGAAGCAGGGAATAAATTAGACAATTCGGAAGAACACATGCCATAACTGAAAGCAATTGAGACTAACAACACCACGGCTGTTAGAAGGAGGGTCAATCATATTACAGATACGTTTCTTCACCTTCTCAAGAACTCTCAAACGGGACAGAGATTCACTTTCTCATAATAGTCTTTTTCTTTAAACTGGCAATTCATCAATCGTGTTAATCTTGACCCTCAAATGAGACAGAGATTGACCGTCCCAAATATGACAACAGTACTCCATACTCCATACATGGTCTGATAATAGATTTGTGGAGATAGAGAATAGCTTCAGGTGTGAAAAAGTTTTGGGTGCGATAAAGAACCGACTTTGAATATTGTGACTACTATTGTCATCTTAGTTTTAATATTCACAGCGTTTCGACCGATGCAACATCCGACCTTTTTCAGGTGCATCGAATTGGGGAATCTTCTACTCGAATATGAATGTCGCCAGTAACATAATAGGAAATGTTTGTAATAGAAAAATCAAGATGAAATATACGAAGCTTCAATAAGCTTTAAAGAGATTTTGAGGCCTGTTGTATATTTTTCATTTATTTATCTAAAGATGCCTCAATTAAACAATGTATGTTTTGACGGAAGTTATATAAAGAAACGAAACAAAGGTTAATCGACATTTGTAGTTTTAAACATACGTTTTTTAATAAATAAAACTGTTATATATACATATATATATATATATATATATATATATATATATATATATATATATGTATATACATAAATAGTCATTCACATAGAGACGGTTTCGCTGTATCACAGCTCTTCAGTGCGGCTAGACCAGTTAGTGCCTCAAGCCAGGATTGAAACACAACCGTCGAGCTGCCAGTCGGTGCCCCTACCCCTGCGCTATCATACAACACTGACTGAATGTAAGTGATATATCAATGTAAACATTGTCAAGCGCCGGGAGCTCAAATTAGTTTTACCCAATGAGCGATGCCTTAAAGCTAATATATACACGAGAGAGAGAGAGAGAGAACAGAATATTCCAATTATTGCATCTTCTTTAGAGTGCGCTGTTTAGCTTTATATGATTAACTTACTTATCATTGCTAACCTAAGTACTTATCTACGTCATGCTGTAAACTGAATAAAAAGCTTCACTTATGAATGTGCTAGTTCTCAGAATTGTTTTGAGATTCGAAACCGGAACCAAAAAATGTAGAAAAGCAAAACCATTAAAACTACAAAAGTATTTAAACTTAACTTTGAAAAAGAGAAAACGCGTTGCCTTCGAATTTCGAACTGTCATTTTAGCAATGAAATTGCTCTCAATAATTACCGAGCTGACAAAAATGCACAATGTCACATACTATCGGCAAAAGTTGGCGCAGCGTTTTTTATAGAAAGTTACCCCGCTACGTTTTAGACACTTTGCCGTGTTACTTACCTTAATATTTATTCTTATACTTTTTAGTTTACATTGAAATAAGACAAAAGGAAAAAGGGTATAAAATTGAAAACAAAAACACGGCAGAAATATACATGTATTTCTGGGATTGTGTCAGGGACATTCAGAGAATTTAAAAATCATGCCATATACTCTGCAGAAAATGGATAATAAATTCCAAGAATATTTTTGAATGTGTATTCATCATCGGAATTTGTGATTCTCAGTTTACAAAATATGGAATCACATTTCATAATATCTATCAATAATTAAGTAAATAATAATTATGCTTGCGTTATTTAACCAGTGCGCATGTTTTCGTCTATATTACTTAGCAATGTTGCAATAAGGTTGTGACAACGTTGGTCAATGTTTTTTTTTAATACAAGTCCTAGTTTCTCGGATTCATACGCTACCTCATGGATTTTTTTCATGGAAATCGCTCCAGACAAGGCATGAAGCCACTTGATGTAAAAAGCTAACAAGAACAAATATGATTATCGCAAAGACAGGAGATACCTATTGGCCTTACTCTTGAAAAGACTATGGCTATAGGTAGGAGGAAAACAGTCAGCAGGAAGAGAGTCCCACAAGCCTGCAGTTCATGGAAAGAAACTACTGGAATAGAAAGCTGTATTACAATGACGTATCAAAACAGTAAATTGATGAAGACCACTAGACCAACAGGTCAAACAAGCTGGAGCAAAAGAAGCAGGGAATATACATAACACAATTCTGATAATATAACATAATTCTGAAGATCACATTCTATAATAGTATTTATAGAAAAGACTGAGACAAGCAATATCACATCTGTGAGAGAGAGGGGACAGAGAAGAAGAAAGGGTGTGGGCAATCAAATTACAGATACGTTTCTGCACCTTATCAAGTATTTCATACTAAGTCCCTATTAGTAAATTTTTTTTTTCAAAATGAATTCTGTAATGTTTTTTTGTTCTCATGTTGCTTTGCTAAACGTTGCCAATACACATTTTCAAAGGGATTCGCTGTTAATACCTAATAAAAAGAAAATAGAAAAATAAAGCTGACCCCATAAGTAACCAAACTGAGTTCATTACGTTTATCATTTTTATACCTTCTCATAATATTCTTCTTCTTTCAATTGGCAATCCATCAATCGCATTAACCTTTATCCTCGTATAGCTTTTGGCCTTGATAAGTGTTGACTTTTTAGTAAAAAAGAAAAGAACATATTTTTTTTTTGCATTAATAGCGTAACTTAAGAACCATCACGTATTTTCTAGTTGTTTCTTTTTTATAATATCCTCCCCCATGTGTAACAACACACAATACTACGTAATACGTAACAATCAACTTCTATTTTTTTTTAAAGCAATTTTCGGAAGGGGGGGTGGGGTCAGATGATTTTTAAAAAATAATGTTTGGTTATTTATTTAGAACAAAATGAGTCAACCTTATCGAAATAAATCTTAAGAAATGGACAGGGGCGGACTACAACAAGACCGAGCAGGTGTATTTATTATCAACAGAAGAAGAAGAAAAAGAAGTTAAAAAGGTGAATAGATGACAGAGAAAGAGGAGTGAGTCATGACGTGTTGTTTACGCGATTTTTGAAAGAAGAAAAGTAACCGAGCTAGAGAAACTAAATGACATGGTATATAATCATCCGGAGTCTTTCTCGGTTGACATCATTGGCTAGGGGTGACTAGGGGTGATATCGGAGGGGGGAGCAGTTTAACCTATCTCATCATCTTTTCAAAAATTATTTATATTTTACAACGACATCTATAGAAATATTTGAATGCTTACGCATGCTCACACACATGTACACACCCACAAACATAAAACCACACTGATGAATCTTCAAAAAACGAAACACGTGTCTGTGAATATATATATATATATATATATATATATATATATATATATATATATATATATATATATATTCACAGACACGTGTTTCGTTTTTTGAAGATTATATATATATATAAATTATATATATATATATATATTATATATATATATATATATATATATATATATATATATATATATATATATATATATATAACTTATATTCGCTCTCCAAGGGGAAAGTATCCAGATGTAAGAATAAGGCGGTTTCTACTTAACCTTATATTCAAGATTTATCCTTGAACAGAATTGAATACTCTCGGAAACCGATTATCATAATTAAATAGGGTAAATTTCTATTACATTATAAAAACTACCAAACTGGTCGAGACAGCGAAGACCTTAGGTTTTCTAAGTCAGTTGTGACTGAAGGTTCGTGGTTCGAGCCTCGGGATCAATGTGTTGGTTAGATACAGTCACACTGATTAGTCTTAAAATGTATACACACACACACACAATATACATATATATACATGTAGATTATTGGTACAACAAAATAGTAGAATGAAAAGGGAGCGAGTTTTTTTTACATCTGCGGCCCCCTTTTAATTTTTGTTAAAATAAACTAGGTTTCCTCTGATATATATATATATATATATATATATATATATATATATATATATATATATATATATATATATATATATATATATATATTGGAGAGCCATGCATATAACTGTCCTGTTTTTAAATCTCCGAAAGAGTTACATGGTAAACAGCTGAAGATCCCCGTGTTAATATTAGATGCTTACGTTAAGGTCTCTTGCTTTTGTTTCACTGTTAGATACTTAATCCCCCTTTTTATTTTATTTACTTACTATTATATATTATTTATTTATGAATTTTCCAACAAATGTTAAGTCTACACTATTTTGGATTTAGTTAGTTTCTCTGGGAATTTAAACTGCATTTTCCTTTTTTTTTTTGTCTTTTTGTTTAAAATAACTCAAAGCTTCTTTAGACTATATATATATATATATATATATATATATATATATATATATATATATATATATATATATATATATATATAATTTTATTCTCTGTATATCCTGCTAAGCGTGATCTGCAGTGGATATCTCTCTTTACAAAACATGGTGAAAGACTTGTCTAGGTTTAATTACGGTCCTCTTGGTATTTGAGAATCACGTATGTTTCGGCCATCTTATCGACTTTTTCTCCATAGGCACCCATCTTAAATCCTGTGACTGTGTTGTCGATTGCAAGCAGCGCATGTTCATCTAAATGAGTGTAACGTCGAAATCGCGATGAATATCGACACCATCGAGTCTGGTCACACTGGAAGTTCAACTCAACAGTTTAACTCTGCTCCCTTCGTCGACAGCACACACTCGTAATCGTATAAAGCAGCAGTTCGAGCCTCAGTCCGTTAGATTTTAGAGTCGATCATTGATCCATGGATCACAGATGGCGCCAGTGAGATATATAGACATGAGTAAAAGACCGAGTTCAAACTATCGCGGTTTCACCAGTAAGATCAACGAGTTGACTTGGTGCAGGTATGGAGCACGTAAATATACTGTCCGTACATTTGCATATAGACCGAAGCTGTTAGTCGAAGCACATATCATTTGTTTGTGGCGTCATCGTAGGTGTTTTAGCATGGTAGCATTTACTCAATATTTAAGACGTACGATTCAATAACGCATATTGCCAACTTCACTTCCATATATGATCTACACATTAAAGTACTGAGTTTATAAATGTGTGATAATGTCAAGATCTCCCAATGTATTACAGAATCAATATTGTATTCATCTATTATCTCTCAAGTATAGTTTTACAAAGAATTGTACGTATCAAACTGAAACGACATCTTATAATTCGTATACCGTTTTTAAAGGGAGTTCTCAGTGGAGTCGATATAGATGTGTGTGTCCTTATAATTTGAGAGTAGTATGGCATATGATACATTTATCGTTTTGAATTCACTTGCCTACTTGGAAATTGTATAGCCTATATCCAGACCCATTTATCCCTTATACGTATGTGTTATTTATAAGACCAAAGTTGTATAAGCTAACGCATTAATAATATACACCAATGTGAGAATAACGTTAAATAGCTACGTATAAAAAAGTATAATTTGTAGCAAATATTCATGTATTAAAATATAAGTCAGAATCTGCACTCGTACATGTTTATAATCAACAGCATATAGTTCAGGTGTTGTGGCCATAACTTCGTATTATCATTTCTGTATTTCGATTTAAGTAAAACAAACTAAAATAGATTTTGGATGAAAAGTTTTACAACATTTCATTGTTTAACAAAACCAAATGTCCAAAATATTTTTTTAGTATTTATGGGGTTGTCTCGTAACAGGTACTCTAGATATTCATAATAGATATCAATGGCCGAGTAACGTTATTGTTAGAACGTTTTAAAGTGGCTCGGTTTACAGGGTTCGTATTCTGTCGGGCCATCACTCAGTAAAACCCTTGCGAAAGGTATGAATCTATATATCCTCCTTCCAGCTATTGATTTGATAATAGAGTAGACTAGACTCTCTAACTGTGGTTATGTAAAAAATAAATAAACACCAAAATATCACCACTCAACATATCCCGACATTCCAGTCGTCCTAGATGTTCCTCTGTCACATGACTAAAGCAATACCGGTTCAAGACAGGTGCTCAACTACTGCTTTAAGATATACAGGCGATTCGAGACTGCTTGTGAATTTAATATTCCCTAGAAACTTTTTTCTTCGGAGCAAATCGGATCAACCCGATCAGCGTGAATGCCGTGCCAGGTACCAGTACAGGTTAGAAAACATATATTAGTTAGTTTCAATTGCATTCCTACTAAACATTATCAGGTGGATGACTCAAAGTATCATTTTGATCAAGTGAATGCTAACAACATTTACGGATTTGAAAGCTAATTGTAGAAGAAATATGAATACTGAACCTGCTTTATTAAACTATTTATCTACAAAACATTATCAGGTGGATGACTCAAAGTATCATTTTGATCAAGTGAATGCTAACAGCATTTACGGATTTGAAAGCTAATTGTAGAAGAAATATGAATACTGATCTGCTTTATTAAACTATTTATCTACAAAACATTATCAGGTGGATGACTCAAAGTATCATTTTGATCAAGTGAATGCTAACAACATTTACGGATTTGAAAGCTAATTGTAGAAGAAATATGAATACTGATCTGCTTTATTAAACTATTTATCTACAAAACATTATCAGGTGGATGACTCAAAGTATCATTTTGATCAAGTGAATGCTAACAACATTTACGGATTTGAAAGCTAATTGTAGAAGAAATATGAATACGGATCTGCTTTATTAAACTATTTATCTACAAAACATTATCAGGTGGATGACTCAAAGTATCATTTTGATCAAGTGAATGCTAACAAAATTTACGGATTTGAAAGCTAATTGTAGAAGAAATATGAATACTGATCTGCTTTATTAAACTATTTATCTACAAAACATTATCAGGTGGATGACTCAAAGTATCATTTTGATCAAGTGAATGCTAACAACATTTACGGATTTGAAAGCTAATTGTAGAAGAAATATGAATACTGATCTGCTTTATTAAACTATTTATCTACAAAACATTATCAGGTGGATGACTCAAAGTATCATTTTGATCAAGTGAATGCTAACAACATTTACGGATTTGAAAGCTAATTGTAGAAGAAATATGAATACTGATCTGCTTTATTAAACTATTTATCTACAAAACATTATCAGGTGGATGACTCAAAGTATCATTTTGATCAAGTGAATGCTAACAAAATTTACGGATGTGAAAGCTAATTGTAGAAGAAATATGAATACTGATCTGCTTTATTAAACTATTTATCTACAAAACATTATCAGGTGGATGACTCAAAGTATCATTTTGATCAAGTGAATGCTAACAAAATTTACGGATTTGAAAGCTAATTGTAGAAGAAATATGAATACTGATCTGCTTTATTAAACTATTTATCTACAAAACATTATCAGGTGGATGACTCAAAGTATCATTTTGATCAAGTGAATGCTAACAACATTTACGGATTTGAAAGCTAATTGTAGAAGAAATATGAATACTGATCTGCTTTATTAAACTATTTATCTACAAAACATTATCAGGTGGATGACTCAAAGTATCATTTTGATCAAGTGAATGCTAACAACATTTACGGATTTGAGAGCTAATTGTAGAAGAAATATGAATACTGATCTGCTTTATTAAACTATTTATCTACAAAACATTATCAGGTGGATGACTCAAAGTATCATTTTGATCAAGTGAATGCTAACAACATTTACGGATTTGAAAGCTAATTGTAGAAGAAATATGAATACTGATCTGCTTTATTAAACTATTTATCTACAAAACATTATCAGGTGGATGACTCAAAGTATCATTTTGATCAAGTGAATGCTAACAGCATTTACGGATTTGAAAGCTAATTGTAGAAGAAATATGAATACTGAACCTGCTTTATTAAACTATTTATCTACAAAACATTCTAATCAAATAAGTTATTTCTACTTAACAGAATTATTACAAAGAATGATTATTCTATTCTTCTTTATTTTGGTCAGTATTAAATAATGAATGTATCGAAAAACTAACCAAACAGAATGGTTATGTAATACGGGTAGTTCCCTACTTAACTGAAGGTTTGGTTGTTTTGTTTTACAGCATATCAACCCTTCCCGAGTTATTTAATACCAAACTCCGGTCATTTTAGTAAAAAGATTTTATGCTTCAAGTTCTATATATCTTCAAATATTAATCCATTGTGTTTCGTTTGGTTGTTTTGTTTTAACATATCAACCCTTTTCGGGGTATTTAATGCCGAGTACGATAATTTTGGTAAAAGTTTTTATGCTTCAAGTTCTATATATCTTGTGGTCATTTTGGTAAAGGCTTTTATGCTTCAAGTTCTATATATCTTGCGGCCATTTTGGCAAAGGTTTTTATGCTTCATGTTTTTATATCTTCAAATATTTAATCATGGTGTTTGGTTTGATTGTTTTGCAGAGGAAAAAAGTTATTTTTTGTTTTTAGCTTTGCAGAAGATGATTGAGTTTTGCAAAAAAAAAAGAAAGAAAAATAATAATGACATCAATGTTTAAGTCAGGAAGTTTGACTTAACTGAAGAGTTTTCCAAAATGGAGGTAATTATAAAATAAGGTGCTAACTCCCAATTACCTATTATACTACTACATTATGTTGTAGCTTATGTAAATACTGTTAGAGTGAAAAACTACGATCAGTAAAATATAAATACCTGATACAAAATAATACGCAATTTCCAAGTTTGAAGTTATCGGTTTTCGAATTAGTTAGAAATATAATAGCATTTTGTGTGTATGCAGTTATTCATTTTGTAAACGCTATATGTACTTAAACGTTTCATAACTCACGCACGTAAATCCTTTTGTTCATTTCATATATTAAGAAGTATCACAAGTCGAACAACAACTCCCACCCAGAAGTAAATCAAATGAAAAGGAATCGTCTTTTTTATTTTGATTTTAAATGCCACTAGTCATGGTAGGAAGAAGAAAATGAATCGCGTCCATCTTTCAACGGACACTGATCAAAAGATGTCATTCTGGCCTTTTATGTTTTTGTGATGATTCAAAGACATTTTTTTTGTTTTTCAGAATCCTTTTGATGACTTATATCCGACATAAGTTTTTTTTCATCTTTTCTCCATTTTCAGTAAAGGAATAAGAGCGAAGGTGGGGTAGAGGGTTAGGGGTAGGGGTAGGGTTAGGGTAGATGGTTATGAAGTAAAAGGAAAAACAACTCCCATAAAAAAGAATTAGTCTATATTGAAATCGTTTCAATAGCCTTTCGTAAAAGATAAAAGAAGTCATTGAAAAATGAAAAAGCAAGAGTTGAAAGCCGATATCGATAGAAGAAGAAATATCTATATACAAGGTGACCACAACAAACGGTCTCACCTTTCTATGCGTTTGATTTCTTATTTTTCTGTAAGAATAAAATGTAACTTTGTTCATAACTGTTTTATTGTACGTAAAACTTGATACAAAACATGAAAGCCATTTGACTATATCTTTTATTCTAATGTATTCAGGATTACCTTCATTTAGCTCTGTGCATTTCTTTAGGTGCAAAATACATTTGTCCATAATATCCTTACAAACTGTCACCTTCTACCTGGTGGCTTCCTTTAGTTTCATAATTATCCTAGGTCTCCATGATTAACTCTGTATTTTATATATTTCTAGAGAAAAAAAAACTAGGTAGTTACGGTATTGGCTATGAGGTGCCCACACAAAATTAGTTTTGAAACTTGCCAAAAAGCCTCCAAAGTGCTGTTTCAACCAATCCTGGGAGGGGTTTGGGGTGTGAGAACTTGCTCCATTTTGCTTTAAACCAGGACTTTACAATACCGTTGTCACTACATACGTAAATTTACTAGACCAACTCGACAATCAGCTAAATCCCATCCATTCCCTGTGGTGGTCTCCAGATTCCAGAGAGCTTTATACTTTAATAGCTTCTTTCCTCGTGCTGATGGCCTCTGGAACTCCCTCCCTGCCCCCTGTTTTCCCGACAGTACTGACATGCAGAAATTTAAAACTAATGTAAATAGACATCTCGCTACGCAGCTTCCAATTTAGGTTCACCCCCCCCCCCCCCAAAAAAAAACCTTCTCCCTTTTTTCGCAGTGGCCCCTTATGTCTACAGTGGCGTATGGCCTTGTTTGAGGTGAACTATGTTTTAAAAAAATGTTTAAACGTAAAGCACTGATAAGCAAGATCTTTCTGGCTCTGTCTATTCCGATTTGAAGCACATAGTACAATGGGGGAAAAAGTGTCTGTCACTTTTAACGCCTCCAAAACAAACCTTCTTTTCTTTCACCACCAACGTTCGAATCCTCACATTATCTCCAGTTGAAATGGCTGGCTCTCTCTTTTAGTAAGCGCCTTTCCTTAATAACTTCCTATGACTGACTTTAATCCCATATCTGAAATTGAAGACTTACATCAAATCTGTTGCTAAAAATTGTTGAATTATTCTATCGATCCCAAAAGTATCTCAATCGTGTCGCAATCCTCTTCCTGTATGAAAGAGATTCGTCCTAAAATGGGGTATTGCTTTCATAACTGGACAGGTTCCTATCGGAGCACTATCTTTCTTTCTTGCTATGCCAGGATACAAAACCGACTTTGATATTTGTATTCTCTTCCCTGCAACCCCATTTACACAGTAGAGATGTTGCTAGCCTCTCTCTACTGTATCGATATGTTTATGGTAGATGCTCGACTGAAGTTCAATCCCTTGTCCTTCTCCTGTAAAATATTTACCGCAAGAACCAGCCTGGCTACAAGCACCACATCAAAGTGTAGTATCTGTTCCGATGGATACTGCACCCCATAGACTGGTATTGTCTTGGCCTTCAGGGCTTGATTTACGCCGGTCTATGGGTCTGTCCTGTGCAGTTCTAGGAGGTCCACCTTCCCAGGCTTCGCCTCCCCTCTTTGGGGAGGAGTAAGTTTATTGCTTACTGCCTGAGGCGCCCCTACCGGGGAATGCCGACGGGGCTGCCCAGGCAATTTTTAAACCCCACTTTCCCGGCCCGACTTTGGGGCACATCTTACTTGTGGGAGTAAGATAAAAACTGGCCTTGTGCCTAACTCCTGGAGAGGAGTAAATCAATACAAGCACCACAGAGGACTTTCCTTTATAACTCTCTCTCTCTCTCTCTTTCTCTCTCGCTTTCCCTCTTTCACTCTCCGTACCAAAGACAAAACGTAACTTCCATGAACAAAGTTTCTTTCCTAGAGCGTTCCGTATGTGCAACGAAATACGACGAAGCTGCTTCCCAGCCGACTTCAACACGGTCGTCTTTAAGTCTAATGTAAGCAAATACTTGTTAAGCCGCCCTCTTGGATAATGAATGCCACGATTGTTTCCAATCCTCGCACAGTAGAACGAAACGTCCAACCGACGGTCTCTGTAACTCTTATCCTCGAGTGGTCCGCGAGCCTTCATAAGCGGTGATCCATTAGTGAAATAACATATCTGGCTGCGTACTTATCCTCAATACACTTTAAACTGCCGATAAAAACAAAATCGCTTAACTGATGTTTCGTGTTCTTTTCGCTTTTGGGGAGATTCGACCTCGAAAACAAATATTCTAGAAAATATAAATGAAACCTAATTCCCCCAAATTATCTATGCTGCGCGTTAAACATTAAAAAATATATAAATTATACGGAGTCAAAATGTAATTATGTGAGTCATCGGTGTAGTCTAATCCGTCGTTGTCTCCGTAGTCGCTTGATCGGGATATCGCGTATGACCGGATCCTAGGCGGCATCTTTGGACTTCTTCGTAGTGGTTTGATCACATAGATAAATTGACGAATAGGAACAACGTTGAATGTTTTTAATATTAGTTTATTAATTCTTCAAATCATTATCACCGGCAGGTTGGTTGCGTCATAAATTTTGGAGATATTTTACCAGAGTGGCCACGAAAGAATAGAATCTTTACTCGAGCATCTGTTTCTCACAAACTGACTTAACTAAGTGTTATTTCAAAAGAATTATCTCCATCTGTCTCTCTCTCTCTCTCTCTCTCTCTCTCTCTCTCTCTCTCTATCTATCTATCTACCTATCTATCTATTTATCTATCTATCTATCTCTATCTCGCTCTCTCTATATATATCTATCTATCTGTCTATCTATCTATCTATCTTTCTATCTATCTATCTATCTCTCTATCTATCTCTCTATCTATCTATCTATCTATCTCTCTCTCTATCTATCTATCTCTCTATCTATCTCTCTATCTATCTATATTTCTATCTCTCTCTCTCTTTATCTCTCTCTATCTATCTATCTATCTATCTATCTCTCTCTCTCTCTCTCTCTTCTTGTTATCTTGCTCGACAAATCAAAGTATTTAGTATAACGGATGGTCACGGGACTCCCCACGCTTACCTACAAAGAGCGTGGTCAAAGACTAAAGCTGTACTTGCACGAGTAGCAGAGGATGCAAGGAGACCTAATTATGGGGTACAACATCATCAATGGGAATTTTAATCTACGTTTCGAGGAGTTTTTCAATCCAGCGCCTAGTCGCAGTCTTCGCGGGCATTTGTAGATGTAACATCGTCGCTTACATTCTATATTCGTGTTTCCGCTCCGTGGAACTGCCTTCCAAAGGAAGTCGTGACGATGCCTAACATATTCCGAGTTCAACGTGGACCTGGACAAATATTCAGACTGTATATCGATGTAAATCTCTGTTTAGATGGCTTGTTGCACTTTGATCCATTTTGCCATCAAATTTTACTTTATTTTATTCAATATATATATATATATATATATATATATATATATATATATATATATATATATATATATCAGATCCTGTCTTCTATCTCTATATTATTTCTTACAGCTTCTATTATTATTATTATTATTATTATTATTATTTATGTTATTATTATTATTATTATTATTATTATTAATATAGTAGTAGCAGTAGTAGTAGTAGTAGTAGTAGTAGTAGTAGTAGTAGTAGTAGCAGTAGCAGTAGTAGTAGTAGTAGTAGTAGTAGTAGTAGTAGTAGTAGTAGTAAAATATATAAAAATTGTGAGGGTATCATCTTTTACTTTACGATTGACAACTTTAACTTTAGCAAGGTAGTACATTTTCAATTATTATTTTTATTATAAATGAGTCATCAGTTATCAAGGCCAAAATTTACTCAAGTATAAGGGTCAATTAGATAGATAGATTAACAATTAGACGATGATGACTATTATGAAAAGACTGAAAATAATGAATTAAATTAATAAAATTTGATGACCGTGAGGACGATTTATGACAAGTTTTTGTTGACATTATATTTGAGATTACGATGTTGTAGTCCCCATGGAAGCAATTCTGTGTCCACCTATTCCACAGATGGGATGTTCTTGGAATTAAACTCTGTTCATGGAAATTATGTTTGCACACGGTGGAATAAATAGATTTTTTTTTACTCTGGTGGTAAAATATACAAGTTTTTACCGTGAAAGCTTTACGGTACTTCTACAGTTAACGGACTGTGCTGAAATAATAACGTTATTTAGAAAGCCATTCTTAACATAGAGAGGTAGAGCTTTGTTAACTATTCTGTACTTTCACCTAAAAAATTAATAAACAAAAGATAAAAACCTTCACCAAAATGACAATATTCGGCATTAATAAAACCGAAAAGAGTTGATATGCCGTAAAACAAAACAACCAAACCAACCTTTATGTATTTGCTCAGGTTGTTACAAGATGATGTACCTCCTATTTTAAACCGAACAATTTGATATAATGGGGAGACAAATAACATATAGTTTACTTTTACAATGTCCCTCATTCATGGCTCCAGAAGACTGTTTCTCCCAGGCAGCAACTCCATAATTTCAAATGGGTATGAGTGCTGATAAACATGGTTGTTATTTATCCGTGTCATGGGGTCACAGATGTCGTGTCTTGATTTCGTGAATCCTCTCGTTTTCATTTTACTTTAATCTACAGACCCGGAAATAAAGGGGACCCCTTTCTGGGGCTAACACTTGATCTCTATATGAGATACATAGATATTCGAATATTCCATTAAAGTTGAATAAGTAAAGAAGTGAAAAACGTGAATTTTCCTTTCCTCAATTTACCAGTTAACTATGTAATATTATATGTTTCTAATGGTCTTTTGGTCTTACAGGAATCCAGGACAAGAATTAATCTTGCATGGTGGAGTATCCAGCTAATTATCTTACTTGAAGTAACATCACTAGTAGAAGGTACACCATTACTTTCATGACCCAGTGTATCGCCATGTCGAGGGGATCTTATTTGAGCTTCGGATACTATGTTATTTTGAATATTTGGCCAGGATATACTTGTCGGTTGAACTATCCTCATTTCAGGTTGTCCTTACAACTCCTTGCACAGAGAAACCGAAGAGACTCGATGATAGTGCTTAGTAGATAATTTAAACTTTCCTCTAAATGTTTAAAGTGACTAACAAAACTATTTTTATAATAAGTTGTATCGGATATTAATTTTCCAAAAAGAAATAATGTCTCAGGAAAAAATTCCTAGAAAATAATCACCAATTTCTTGTTAGAATATATAGTCACAGGGTTGTCTAAGGAAAAAGTATCATGAAAAAGTAGTATGCGTCTGCATGTTTTTGATAAAAACTTGAAATAATATTTAAAAGAAAACTGATTCTTAAATAAAATTGCTAATTTTATTTAACTACGTCATTGCATACATATATTAAGCGGTGTAAATTAACATGATGTTCCTTTTAAATAATAGATTTAAATAATATTATCCGGCGTAAGTTTAAATGTAAATAGATTAAAGAAAATAATATCTAAGAAACGTTGCAAATAACAAATCTAAAAATGTAAGTGAAATAATGTTTACCTTAAAGCTAAAATCAAAATTATCTCACTTACGGTTTGAAGTTTTTAAGTCATTATTTAAAATTGTCTTCATTCTAATAATCTTCCTTACTGGAATAATTATGTTCAGAAAGAAACTGAGGCGTTTTACACTTTTTAGTGTAAAACACATTTTAGAAGGATAAAAAGGAGAAAATGACTATCGATTTGTACGATGTATTGCTATTTATTTCCAACATGGAATATCTGAAAAGATAACTGTATATATTAAATGTAAGTTATTTCTTTTAAAATATACGGGTAAGGAATATTTATATAGTAAATAAAACACATTATTTATGTTGAATTAATTAAATTCATAGATTTAGAGTTCGCGACACCCACTTCCAAAAATTTCATTGACACTATTATGAAAAGTCGACGAAAGGTAGAATTTTGATTCATTTTGTCGTTTAATTAGAACTTGTTTTGAATGTGGGTTGATCCAAAAGTTACAAAAATCACAGTGTCCAGAAAAAAGATTTGTTTAAAAAGAAGCGATTACTTCATATGAATAAGTTTGAATGAAAAAAAGGATAGCCAAAGGGTCTCTGTTCTGATGGATGCTACACTCTGTAGACCAGTACCCTCTTGGTCTTCGGCCCTTGATTCCGCCGGTCTCAGGTATTGTCCTGGTCAGTTCTAAGAGGACCCCTCCCAGAGGTAAGTTTATTGCTAATCGCTTGAGGCGCCCCTGTCGGGGAATGTCGACGGGGCTGCCCAATAATTTATTTTTGTAGACCAAAGTGCTCTTCCTTAATGGTGCTGACTTTTTTAATCCCACTTTCCCGACCTTGTGTCACACCTTACCGCCGTTGGAGGTAGATAATAAAAGAAGAAAAAACTAACTTGCATTTTTCTTTTTATTGCATTTTATTTTCACTAGATTCATTTAAATACCATAAAACATTTATTGTCAATACCTGACGAACACATAAATAAAATATTACATGATGACATGACATTAGATACACGTTATCATAATAACTTTTTATTAAATAGCTGGAACAAAAATGTAAACTAAATTTAATTGGATCATTCATCGGCTTTGGGTTGGGTTAGCATTTCCTATACTAAACATTTTTCACACACTCCTTCTATAAACAAAGCTTGATGCTATGTAAGCAGACATTCACATTAAATACCATAGTGGATAGAGCTTATCCCCTGACGTAAGCAACATAAGATCGCTTGTCTCGTGCATAACGGCTATACTGACTGTAATAAAAGCAATCAATTATTCGCACTGATTTACTTCGAACCAAACATTTTAGTGCTACTTGTGTTACTTTTCAACCTTGTGACATACATCAACAGTCGTATTCCTACCTTATTAGTTGCTTGGTGATCATGCCAGGCTGAGGAAACGCCTCCTGTAAATAAGTTATTTCTAACCTCGGAAAAAGAACAAGTCCAGACATAACTGTTTGAGACAGAGGAGTTTTATTCGCCTTGTTCTTTGTTCCAAATCACTGATAAGTGCGGTGGGGGGGGGCGAGAGAAAGCTAGGCCACTGTTTAATTATATCTTATGAAGGCATTTTCCAAACCACGTGTTCACACATCTCGTTTTATTTATCTTCCTCCCACAAAGTAAGATGTGACACAAGGTCAGGAAAGTGGGATTTGAAAAGCTAGCGCCCGAGAAGGTGAGCACTCTAGCCATTAAAAATTGCCTGGGCAGCCCCGTCGACATTCCCCGGTAGGGGCGCCTCAGGTAGTAAGCAATAAACTTACTCCTCTCCAAAGAGGGGAGGTAAAGCCCGGTAGGGTGGACCTCTTAGAACTGCACAGGACAGACTCATAGACCGGCGTAAATCAAGCCCCGAAGGCCAAGACAACACCGGTCTATAGGGTGTAGCATCCATCGGAACAGATACCACACTTTGATCTTGGCAAAAAGGCCAAGCACATCTCGTGCTTTCAGGGAACTGAAGACGTCTCTCACTCTCTTTGGGCCATGTGAAGTCATATAGGTTTCTATCAATTCCTACATTCCCAGTAAATCTAATCCTCGAGTTCATCAAGCTGAATCGACTGAAATTTCATTTCCTGTTATTTTCAACTAACCAATTAATATACTAGCGGATCTATTCACCCAATATTTAACACTAGGACATGCCTAGGGCAAAATAATGTTGTGCTGCCGAAACGAATACGGGCCCTATTTTTATCCTACTTGATTAGTCTAGGTTTCCTTTTATTCTTTAATTATTATTTTTTACTTCCTCTTATTAAAGTTTGCAAGTATATACATGACATCAGGATCCCTTTTATTTTGCACTTAACGCTCCCCGTTTTTTTCTCCCAAATTTGTGTTTGATATATCCCCTTCAATAATTAGCTAACAGATTGCTTGAATTGCGAGAGATGCATAATTACGAAATAGTTGCTTGGAATAAAGCTTTTAGGAGTTGCGTAATCTTATCGACTGGTAAATCTGCTTTTTTATCACCTTTAAGTAAGTGGGGGTCATTTATTTTTATAAATAATATCTATTCCCAACTCCCCACTGTATATCGTTGTATGTTAATCACTGAGCGATTTTCTTTTAGTAAATTGCGATTGAATGTGCATTGTGATTGCAATGTTTGGATGAATGATACAATCAATAGATGTCACTAACAAAGTTAGTTAAAAATAGATAAGTCCAGCTTTTGCACACACCATGTTTAGACCTTGTACCACATTTTGCATATACAGGGTGAGCCAAAAGTAGGTGGACAGTGAAAACAGTTTTTTGTCGAAGCGTAAGAGGCAGACTTCAAAGCTATGCAAATCAAGAAGGAAAATGTGTTTAACTGTCCACCTACTTTTGGCTCACCCTGTATATCTTTATGCAAATAAGTATTTCCTCTAACCAGATCTTGAAGACGGCAACGGTTGAAAGGAGACTTCAAAGAGAAGACGGTTGAAAGAGCTGTAGTTTCGAATTTTACCGATGCACAAATTATGTTCCACACGTTTTTTTAATAGTCGTTGAGATTTTCAATTTAGTTAAAATCAACATCTAGAAGCCTTACGTTCATTCTGATTCTGGTCAATCATCTAATCATTATACAGTTGTATACCGACTCCCTATGCAGATTGAAAGGAGTGCTTTAACTAAAATTAACATCTAATATCGTTACGTTCTATCTGAATTCGGTCAATTATTTAATAACTTTATTATACTGTCTAATGCCGGCTCTCTGTATAAGATGATAAAAGCGTTCGACGTAATTATTGGGAAAATAAACTGACATCTTTTTCGCACGACCTTAATTGTATCTTTGTTGTCCTATGCCAGAGCTAAGTCGTAACTCTGAGGGGCAGATTTTCGAACCTCTTGCGTCGAACAGGGAAGAGGCTGGTGTAGCCTTTGTTCTTTTCTTCATTTTTGTTGCACATGTTTTGAACTTTAAATGACGTTCACTAACGACTATTGTACTCTGCGACCTCTATGTCCGTATCGTGTTTCAAAGGTCAATCTGATATAGGTTTAAATTTCATCTGCACCTGTACCATATTGGCACCAGTTTGCCGGCTCGAGCCACTTACCTCAGTAGATGCATTACATGACAATAGGATACTTCTTATATAATACATAGAGTCTACTTAGGGACAAGTAATGAAAATGAAAGTAGTAGTTTTATAACCAAGAAAGTAATACAATCGAATGAGAAAAATGCATCAAAAATCAGAAAATGAGACGATCTAAATAAAATGTTGAATATTTATTTATTAAGGAATAAATGTTAATATAAATTATTTATTTCCCTTTAAAAATATGTCACTTAATTTTTATTTGTTTTTACTAAAGTGTCACCGATTATCTAGGACAAAAAGTCACTCGAGGATAAAGGTTTATGAGTTTTCGGTGGACGGTCAGACAGCACCGTGATGATTGGTAACGATGGTGGAAGTTTGGCTTAATTTGATTACTTAGGAAGACGGCTGAACAAGAATTTGTTTACATTGGACTTGAAAAGAACGATGTTGTAATCAGCTAGAAAGCTGCCCTGCGATATCGTGGTTCAAAGACGGGTAGTTTTAGGAAGGGAAATTCGTTCATGGAAGTTTTGTTTGGGTTTTAGTCACACACATAGAGAAGTAGAAATTTCTGACAGTGGTTGTAGCTAGACGAGTTTTTGTTGTGAATGTTTTACAGGGGGTTATAGATCGAAGCTCAGCCGAGCACTTGTACACCACTTTATCTAAAGATAGAAATACGCCTTCTTAAATCCATAGTTAAATCTAAGTGACCACGTTTACAAAAAGAAAGGACAGATGTGAAACTTAAAAGCATCTCTCTATAAAATGATAGTAAAAATCAGAAAATTTAAATGTAAAATACAATTAAATATCTTGAGGACTTAAAATAGTAGATGTTTTTAAAAGACATTTTTCATCTGCACTTTTAGCGTGTTTATTTTTTTAAAAAGTGGTCACAGAGCTTAGAATATCGTTGTATATTTCTTTTACATAGTTCACCCCAAACAAGGCAAGTTGACACTGTATACGTAAGCGAAATTGGGAGTTGTGCAGAGAGATTCTTGTTCACATTAGTTTTAAATTTCTGCATGTTGGCACAGTCAGAGAAACAGGAAGCAGGGAAGGTTTTCTAATGACCGGAAGCAGGAGGAAAAAAGCTATTGGAGTAGAAAGCTCTTAGGCATCTGGGGACCTCCACAGCAAATGGATGGGATTTAGCAGATTGTCGGGTTAGTCGACTGTATTTACGTCGAGGGGGCACTAAAGCAGTAAGTCCATCGGAGCACATTACATTGAAGTATGTGTAAAACAAGCATAAGGATACACCATGGTAGATATTGAGGAACCTATTAGATTAACAACTATATTGTGGGCCTTGTCTAACAGGGAGTTACTAGTGGGTGGTGCACCAGCGTAGATGTGACAACAATACTCCATGAATGGGCGGCTGGTGGCTTTGTAGAGATATAGGATACTGTCAGGTGTGAGAAGTTTACTAGCACGGTAGAAGGATCCCACTGTCTTTGCAGTAGCCTTGAGAATGTCTTCTATGTATTTGGGCCAATTCATGTTACCTGTGAATGTTAGGCCGAGGAGTTTGAACGTTGGACTCTCAGGTAGGGTGTTATTTACCATGACAATCGGTGGTTGGAGAGATTTCTTGTAGTTGTTGAAGGAAACGAGCTTTGTCTTAGTAGCAGTAAATGTTACCATCCATTTATGACCCCATTCCACTAAAGACTGGAGGTCACTTTCTAAAGATTCAGCCATTGTCTCGGAAATGTGCGCGTCCGTTTTACCCACATGACGAGAGAAGAGTGTGGTGTCGTCAGCAAATATACCCAGCTCAGACACAATGCACACCTGCATTTATGTCATGTTTTTTTGAATGAACGCCAATCGAGGACATCCTGGATCTTTATTCTGGTTAGGAAGGATATAATTATATTGAATATAAGTAATACCATATGAATTAATTTTTATGAGAAGACTTTTATGCCAGAACCCTGTCAAAGGTTTTGGATATATCAAACGCTACCGCATTAACTTCACATGCCTTGTCCAGTGTATGGTATATGCGTTCGGAGATGACCGTTAGGATATCCACAGTAGACCGTGATTGCCTTAATCGATACTGATGGTCAGAAAGAGGTTTAGCTTTAACGAGGTGTCGCACTATCACTAGATTGATTAAGGATTCAAAGATGTTAGCGAAAAAGTATTCAGTCTTTCAACTGAAGTGACCTAATAAAAAAATTAAAAATTAAAAAAATATATATATATATATATATATTATTAAAAATAACCGACAATTTTTGTCTGATTATTTTTAATAATACGTGTCTTAAGGAAAAAATGCTGCCTCGATAGATATATATATATATATATATATATATATATATATATATATATATATATATATATATATATATATCGGTGAAAACAAGTCAATTAACTAACCCCAAACACGACTAAACGGTTAAATACGAAAGTCTTATCTCATGTATATAAATAAGGTTCGCACAGGGTAACTAAACAACATGATCTAAGGAATGGACTGTTTTGAATTACTAGTCACCATGCGCTGTTGGCCTCATATCTACAAGCAGATCTCCCTGTATATATATATATATATATATATATATATATATATATATATATATATATATATATATATATAAAGTGGTGTACTAAAAGCGAACTTCACATCTATATATATATATATATATACATATATATATACATATATATATATATATACATGCAAAAATCGTCCCTTTAAACTTTGCCGTCTCACACTTTAATACAATTTTTTAAAGTTTTTTTTATATTTTAAAGTTGCCTTCAGATAGAAATTATGTAAAAATTAATATTGATTGTTACTTAGCTTGCGACTCGACATGGCCATTTATAAGAAGTAATAAAACGCTTTTGTACCGACATAGAGGATGTCCTTCGGTTCTCTTCCACTTCCTTTGAAAATGAGCAGGAAGGGGTCGAAAACTAAATGTTGTACACCTTTTTAAATACTTTGGTTACGAAACAAACAGGAACTACAAATGGGGGGGGGGCACTCAAAACACTTTTCTTGTCTGGACAGAGTACAACATCGACTTTGGAATCTAGTGAAAGATGATCTCTTCTCTTTTCTACAGCCCGGTACTCACAGAATAGTCGTCGTCAGTCTGTCTCTACTCTATCCTTTTTTTCACAACAGGTGCTCGACTGAGCTCCAATCTCTGCCCCCTGTAAAACATTCACTCGTCTTATTACCACCACTTTTCCCTCTGTGTGCCTATAATTAAACGAAACTTTAATGAAAAGAGTTTCTTTCCGATAACATTTTGTCTGTAAAACACGTTGTCGCAGAACTGCTTCCCTGTGTACTACAACATGGTCCAATGTCAACAAATACTTGTCGATCCGTCCTCTTACGTAATTAAATCTTATCGATTTCGCCCACCGTTTACAATCATCTCATAGAAATGGCAATCTCATTACCCACTGTCCTCGAGTAACTTTTGCCTGATATCTGCTTCTCCGACTATACCAACATGCAGAAGTTAAAATGTAATGTTAACAAACATCTCGCGGCACAACTCACCACTTTGGGTGCCCTGATAGATCTAGCTCCTAATTCGCACTAGCCCCTAACATCTTAGTGGCGATGTGCCTTGTTTAGATTAAATATGAGTTTTAAAAAGAAGTATAAAATAAATATATAAAACAACAGACGTAATTACTAAAGGAAAGAATACATTCATGCCTCAACACAATTGATAAAGAACGTGTATTGTCAGGGTCATATAATAGCCAAATCAATATTGGTTATTCTAGTTGTCACGTTTTTATAAACGCACGTGTTCGGATGTTTTAATTTTGCAAAAGCGGTCGCCATTGTGTGTATGTAGTGTTTTCTTGGGCGCACACACGAAGGTCGGAATAAAAAATGGGAAGGGAACAGTAATAAAGAAACATTTCAATTTATATATATATATATATATATATATATATATATATATATATATATATATATATATATATATATATATATATACCCATTTATTTTCACCGAGACGGTTTGTCGGAGATAAACATTAGAGTGATATACGAGGCATGATATATAAAGAAGTGAAATACATAATTACTAAATTGAAAGAATACATTTATGCCTGAATATAATCGGTAAATAACATGTATTGCCGGGGTCAGATAATAGAGAGAAATATAAAGCAATGGATTAGTAAATACTTATATTTGAGTTGAGACGTTCTGGAAGTATTGTGTGAAATCAACAAGAAGGTGGCTGATAAAATATGACGTAAAACTTTGTAAAAGCTAAAAGCGTGCTAAGATGGCAGCCGATCGGATCAGTTCCAATCGCTTGAGTGGTTGAGCTTGAAAAAGAAAAAAGAAAAATTCTGAATTCGCACATGCATAGAACTAGTATTTCTTAACTTCCAGATAGGAGAGTGTATTCTGTCGTTAGCGATTTATGATTTAGGTGGTGTAACTCGGATATGATCGAAGAAATATCTATCTGCATACTTCCGAGCCAACAAAGATAATGTGTGATTTATGATTTAGGTGGTGTAACTCGGATATGATCGAAGAAAGATCTATCTGCATACTTCCGAGCCAACAAAGATAATATGTGATTTATGATTTAAGTGGTGTAACTCGGATATGATCGAAGAAAGATCTATCTGCATACTTCCGAGCCAACAAAGATAATATGTGATTAATTTGGCGCCAAATGACATAGAAAATCACATGCAATTTAGGGTAACATCGGGTCCTCGTAGTTTCTTTATAAAATCTCTGAATTCTGCTTTAGGTCTCTTTTTCTTTATTTCGCCTCGTCCATATTCAGATTCAAAATCGTTATTTTCTTTGCGCAAATCTTTCGAATTCATACCAAGAAATTACGACTGCCATAATTGACAATTTCTCGACGAGACTAAATAATGCTTAACATCACGAAATGCGGTTGTTATATCTACTTCTCTGCACGTGTGTGACTAGGTTTACCAAACAAATAAAGCCAGGACAAAGTTATTTAGTCTTCTTCTTACCCAGGGAGCTGGCGAGGGCAATCATCTGACGACGTCGTCCCTGTTCCCTGTTTGATACATTTGGAGGACGCAAGAAAAACACCAAGAAAAATAAAAAAAGAAAAGGAAAGAAAAAGGAATGAAAAAAAACAACAGGATCAATTTACCCATCCAAGCTTGAGTAAGTGCCAGAATATTTTCTGTTGACTTCCATACAAAGTTTCTGAGACTAAATCAACCAAATTTAGCCTGTCTCTCGCCTCTCCTGAGAAACAACTGTTTGGTTTTCGATTTCAACACGATTTTTCTATCATCTGGAAGCAAAGCGAGAGAAACATAAACACGATGCAAAGCAAATAATCGAGTCGCCACAGAACGCCACCATTTCTACATTTGTCTAAACAGAAGTCGGGGAAAAATACTCGAAGAGAAAGCGTTAATAAAAAAAACGCGCCTTATACAATGAAAAAAAGGTTGAAATAAAAGAAAGGGAAAGAACTGAAACTAACGATCTCCAGTCGCGCTGTAAAACGCGGAAGAGTGGAGATGGAAACAGTTACCCTTTATTGTTCTCTTCCTGGATCCATAAACTAACAAACGTCCAAACACACCTGTGCTTTGATTATAACGATAAACAGAAAACAGTTTTTTAAAAAAAGAGAGTCGATCATAGACGAGTCATTTGCAGAGACTGAACTGTCACTTAGAAACGTGTTCAATAAATAAGACGAAATATAAGATGGAATTGTAATCAAAGAGAAATCGGAGTGCACAACGGCTGAAACGCTTGTCGGTGTACTAACGAGTTACAACTTATTAAAGCCCAAAGGCCACTCGAGGATAAGGATTAATGAGTTTGTCAGGTGGACGATGAGACAATACTGTGAGGATTGGTAACGATAGGGGTGCTTGTATGATAAAAAGCCGAAAAAAAGTTTTTTTTGTCTTTTAGTGTTGGAGACGTAAATAAGGGCAGGTAACTCTTACAACGAATTTTAAACACGATTTTCTAGTAATTAAAACTGATGGTTTTAATTGGCGTTGCACACGTGGCTACTGTGCAAGGAGAACGTCGATTAGACACAAAAGGGTTAGGGTTAGGGGTAGGGTTAGGGTTTAGGGTTAGGGTTAGAGTTAGGGTTAGGGTTAGGGTTTAGGGTATCGGGTTAGGGTTTAGAGTTAGGGTTAGGGTTAGAAAAATATTGTTCGAAAGCTAGAGCTGTTGGGAAGAGTTACCTGCCCCTTATTTATCTCTTCAACACTAAAGGGCAAAAAAAAACTTTTTTTCGGCTTTTTATTATACAAGCACCACGATGGGTGAAACTAGGCAGAATTTGATTATTTAAAAAAAAAAAGCTCGACAAGAACTTGTTAACATTTGACTTGAAAACGACCATGTTGTAGTCAGCTTGGAAGCAGCCCCGTAGTATTATGTTCCACGGACGGATAGTTCTTCGAAAGAAATTTTCTTCATAGAAGTTCCGTTTATTTTTAGGTACACAAAAGAAGAAAGGAACATCATTTACAGTGGTTGTAGTTAGACGAGTTTTGTTCTGAATGTTTTACGGGGGGGGGGCATAACTATATTCATAATAAATATCCATATAGATTACAACATGGTTTTCTTTATTTATCAATATATTTAATTGTTTCTTCTTCCATTTACCATGCTTGCGAAATATTCATCAAAGAAAAAAATAAAGCGAATATGCCTTCATTATTTATTAAAAGTTAACAAAAATAGAAAGAATCCGCATAGTCATGGCCGCCGTATCTGAAATCAGAAATTGCGAACTGGTGTAAATTTAAGAAATGGAGAATTATATTAGACCGCATAACTTTTGGTAGAATTTTTATTTTTACATTTAGTTTTATAAAAACTGTTTCGCTTTATTATGTGTTAATAATTGTTTGTTTCTTTGTAAAATAATTACATTTCATTGATAATTAATAGTGAAACTATTTTTTTTTATATTTTCAAAATAAAAACAAAAACATTCCAATTATTAAAAAAAGTTTTATTTTATTATTTGTTAAAAAATAACTTCAAAATTAAAAGATTTTTTTAAAATTTCAATTATAATGAAACAGTTTGATTTTATTATTGTTAATAATTTAAACAAATTGTCGAAAATAAATTATTAATTGCCCCCCCCCCCCAAAAAAAAAATAAAATAAAATTCGGCCTTAATATAATAGGGAATTAGTTTAAAGTAGTCTTATGACCAAAATAATTATAAGCTTAACATTCTTTAAATGAATAAAACATATTTGACTTTTTAAATTATATTTATTTAACATTTTTACAATTATATTTATTTAAATTATATCTATTAAAATTATATTTATATAAATCATATGTATTAAATATTGGAACTATTAGACTTATTTACATTAGGTTTATTGAAATAATATTTATTTAAAATTGTAACAATTAGATTTGTATTAAAATTCCATTAGAATAAAAAGAATAGAACAAGACATTATGGATTTCAGTGTTCGGACTGACTTCCTCATCTTCGCTGCCATGCTCACAACGTTTCGGCCGTTCTGCCCTCCGGCCTTCATTAGGTGTCTTGTATCGAAATCGGGAACCGTCTGTCTGGATTCTCGAACGCAATCCCTTCATTTTCACGGGGGGTACCACGCTCAAATGTAATTTTTTGGCCCTGGGACACACTCGTTAATTCTCCGTCGTTTTCAGTTCTGCTGCTGCTGCTGCTGCCGCTGCTGTTTATCGCTGTATTGTTGCTGTCGCTGTATGTTACATTCACTGCCTTTGCTCAAGATTGAACTTAGCACCTCCAGATAACTTGCAACTTTCGAAACAACGGCTTAGACCTCACGGTCATGTGTAACTAGCTTGCAACTTTCGAACCAACGGCTTAGACCTCACGGTCATATGTCACTAGATTGTAACTTTCGAACCAACGGCTTAGACCTCACAGCCATGTGTCGCTAGGTTGCAACTTTCAGGCCAACGGCTTAGACCTCACGGTCATGTGTCACTAGGTTGCAACTTTCTAACCAACGGCTTAGACCTCACGGTCATGTGTCACTAGGTTGCAACTTTCGAACAAACGGCTTTGACCTCACGGTCATGTGTCGCTAGGTTGCAACTTTCGAACCAACGGCTTAGACCTCACGGTCATGTGTCACTAGGTTGCAACTTTACAACCAACGGCTTAGACCTCACGGTCATGTGTCACTAGGTTGCAACTTTCCAACCAACGGCTAAGACCTCACGGTCATGTGTCGCTAGGTTGCAACTTTCCAACCAACGGCTTAAACCTTGCAGTCATGTGTCGCTAGGTTGCAACTTTCGAACCAACGGTTTAGACCTCACGATCATGTGTCGCTAGGTTGCAACTTTCGAACCAACGGCTAAGACCTCACGGTCATGTGTCGCTAGGTTGCAACTTTCGAACCAACGGCTTAGACCTCACGATCATGTGTCACTAGGTTGCAACTTTCGAACCAACGGCTTAGACCTCACGGTCATGTGTCACTAGGTTGCAACTTTCGAACCAACGGCTTAGACCTCACGGTCATGTTTCGCTAGGTTGCAACCTTCGAACCAACGGCTTAAACCTCACGGTCATGTGTCGCTAGGTGGCAACTGTCGAACCAACGGCTTAGACCTCACGGTCATGTGTCAGTAGGTTGCAACTTTCGAACCAACGGCTTAGACCTCACGGTCATGTGTCGCTAGGTTGAAACTTTCGAACCAACGGCTTAGACCTCACGGTCATGTGTCGCTAGGTTGCAACTTTCGAACCAACGGCTTAGACCTCACGGTCATGTGTCACTAGGTTGCAACTTTCCAACCAACGGCTTAGACCTCACGGTCATGTGTCACTAGGTTGCAACTTTCCAACCAGCGGCTTAGACCTCACGGTCATGTGTCAGTAGGTTGCAACTTTCGAACCAACGGCTTAGACCTCACGGTCATGTGTCAGTAGGTTGCAACTTTCGAACCAACGGCTTAGACCTCACGGTCATGTGTCACTAGGTTGCAACTTTCCAACCAACGGCTTAGACCTCACGGTCATGTGTCACTAGGTTGCAACTTTCCAACCAACGGCTTAGACCTCACGGTCATGTGTCGCTAGGTTGCAACTTTCCAACCCACGGCTTAGACCCCACGGTCATGTGTCGCTAGGTTGCAACTTTCGAACCAACGGCTTAGACCTCACGATCATGTGTCGCTAGGTTGCAACTTTCGAACCAACGGCTAAATCCTCACGGTCATGTGTCGCTAGGTTGCAACTTTCGAACCAACGGCTTAGACCTCACGATCATGTGTCGCTAGGTTGCAACTTTCGAACCAACGGCTTAGACCTCACGGTCATGTGTCGCTAGGTTGCAACTTTCCATCCAACGGCTTAGACCTCACGGTCATGTGTCGCTAGGTTGAAACTTTCGAACCAACGGCTTAGACCTCACGGTCATGTGTCACTACATTGCAACTTTCCAACCAACGGCTTAGACCGCACGGTCATGTGTCGCTAGGTTGCAACATTCGAAACAACGGCTTAGACCTCACGGTCATGTGTCGCTAGGTTGACACTTTCGAACCAACGGCTTAGACCTCACGGTCATGTGTCGCTAGGTTGCAACTTTCGAACTAACGGCTTAGACCTCACGGTCATGTGTCGCTAGGTTGCAACTTTCGAACCAACGGCTTAGACCTCACGGTCATGTGTCACTAGGTTGCAACTTTCCAACCAACAGCTTAGACCTCACGGTCATGTGTCACTAGGTTGCAACTTTCCAACCAGCGGCTTAGACCTCACGGTCATGTGTCACTAGGTTGCAACTTTCGAACCAACGGCTTAGACCTCACGGTCATGTGTCGCTAGGTTGCAACTTTCGAACCAACGGCTTAGACCTCACGATCATGTGTCACTAGGTTGCAACTGTCGAACCAACGGCTAAATCCTCACGGTCATGTGTCGCTAGGTTGCAACTTTCGAACCAACGGCTTAGACCTCACGATCATGTGTCACTAGGTTGCAACTTTCGAACCAACGGCTTAGACCTCACGGTCACGTGTCACTAGGTTGCAACTGTCGAACCAACGGCTTAGACCTCACGGTCATGTGTCACTAAGTTGCAACTTTCCAACCAACGGCTTAGACCTCACGGTCATGTGTCGCTAGGTTGCAACCTTCGACCCAAGGGCTTAGACCTCACGGTCACGTGTCGCTAGTTTGCAACTTTCGAACCAACGGCTTAGACCTCACGGTCATGTGTCGCTAGGTTGCAACTGTCGAACCAACGGCTTAGACCTCACGGTCATGTGTCGCTAGGTTGCAACTTTCGAACCAACGGCTTAGACCTCACGGTCATGTGTCGCTAGGTTGCAACTTTCGAACTAACGGCTTAGACCTCACGGTCATGTGTCGCTAGGTTGCAACTTTCGAACCAACGGCTTAGACCTCACGGTCATGTGTCACTAGGTTGCAACTTTCCAACCAACGGCTTAGACCTCACGGTCATGTGTCACTTCGTTGCAACTTTCCGACCAGCGGCTTAGACCTCACGGTCATGTGTCGCTAGGTTGCAACTTTCCAAACAACGGCTTAGACCTCACGGTCATGTGTCGCTAGGTTGCAACTTTCGAACCAACGGCTTAGACCTCACGGTCATGTGTCGCAGGGTTGCAACTTTCCAACCAACGGCTTAGACCTCACGGTCATGTGTCACTACATTGCAACTTTCAAACCAACGGCTTAGACCTCACGGTTATGTGTCACTAGGTTGCAACTTTCGAACCAACGGCTTAGACCTCACGGTCATGTGTCGCTAGGTTGCAACTTTCGAACCAACGGCTTAGACCTCACGGTCATGTGTCACTAGGTTGCAACTTTCGAACAAACGGCTTAGACCTCACGGTCATGTGTCACTAGGTTGCAACTTTCGAACCAACGGCTTAGACCTCACGGTCATGTGTCACTAGGTTGCAACTTTCCAACCAACGGCTTATACTTCACGGCTATGTGTCGCTAGGTATCAACTTTCGAACCAACGGCTAAGACCTCACGGTCATGTGTCGCTAGGTTGCAACGTTCGAACCAACGGCTTAGACCTCACGATCATGTGTCACTAGGTTGCAACTTTCGAACCAACGGCTTAGACCTCACGGTCATGTGTCACTAGGTTGCAACTTTCGAACCAACGGCTTAGACCTCACGGTCATGTGTCGCTAGGTTGCAACTTTCCAACCAACGGCTTAGACCTCACGGTCATGTGTCGCTAGGTTGCAACTTTCGAACCAACGGCTTAGACCTCACGGTCATGTGTCGCTAGGTTGCAACTTTCAAACCAACAGCTTAGACCTCACGGTCATGTGTCACTACATTGCAACTTTCCAACCAACGGCTTAGACCTCACGGTCATGTGTCGCTCGGTTGCAACATTCGAACCAACGGCTTAGACCTCACGGTCATGTGTCGCTAGGTTGACACTTTCGAACCAACGGCTTAGACCTCACGGTCATGTGTCGCTAGGTTGCAACTTTCGAACTAACGGCTTAGACCTCACGGTCATGTGTCGCTAGGTTGCAACTTTCGAACCAACGGCTTAGACCTCACGTTCATGTGTCACTAGGTTGCAACTTTCCAACCAACAGCTTAGACCTCACGGTCATGTGTCACTAGGTTGCAACTTTCGAACCAACAGCTTAGACCTCACGGTCATGTGTCACTAGGTTGCAACCTTCGAACCAACGGCTTAAACCTCACGGTCATGTGTCGCTAGGTTGCAACTTTCGAACCAACAGCTAAGACCTCACGGTCATGTGTCGCTAGGTTGCAACTTTCGAACCAACGGCTTAGACCTGACAGTCATGTGTCACTAGGTTGCAACTGTCGAACCAACGGCTTAGACCTCACGGTCATGTGTCGCTAGGTTGCAACTTTCGAACCAACGGCTTAGACCTCACGTCATGTGTCACTAGGTTGCAACTTTCCAACCAACGGCTTAGACCTCACGGTCATGTGTCACTAGGTTGCAACTTTCCAACCAACGGCTTAGACCTCACGGTCATGTGTCGCTAGGTTGCAACTTTCGAACCAACGGCTTAGACCTTACGGTCATGTGTCGCTAGATTGCAACTTTCGAACCAACGGCTTAGACCTCACGGTCATGTGTCACAAGGTTGCAACTTTCCAACCAACGGCTTAGACCTCACGGTCATGTGTCACTAGGTTGCAACTTTCCAACCAACGGCTTAGACCTCACGGTCATGTGTCGCTAGGTTGCAACTTTCCAACCAACGGCTTAGACCTCACGGTCATGTGTCGCTAGGTTGCAACTTTCGAACCAACGGCTTAGACCTCACGGTCATGTGTCACTAGGTTGCAACTTTCGAACCAACGGCTTAGACCTCACGGTCATGTGTCACTAGGTTTCAACTTTCGAACCAATGGCTTAGACCTCACGTTCATGTATCACTAGGTTGCAACTTTCCAACCAACGGCTTAGACCTCACGGTCATGTTTCGCTAGGTTGCAACTTTCGTACCAACGACTTAGACCTCACGGTCATGTGTCGCTAGGTTGCAACTTTCGAACCAACGGCTTAGACCTAACGATCATGTGTCACTAGGTTGCAACTTTCCAACCAACAGCTTAGACCTCACGGTCATGTGTCGCTAGGTTGCAACTTTCGAACCAACGGCTTAGACCTCACGGTCATGTGTCGCTATGTTGCAACTTTCGAAATAACGGCTTAGACCTCACGGTCATGTGTCACTAGGTTGCAACTTTCGAACCAACGGCTTAGACTTCACGGTCATGTGTCACTAGGTTGGAACTGTCGAACCAACGGCTTAGACCTCACGGTCATGTGTCACTAGGTTGCAACTTTCCAACCAACGGCTTAGACCTCACGGTCATGTGTCACTAGGTTGCAACTGTCGAACAAACGGCTTAGACCTCACGGTCATGTGTCACTAGGTTGCAACTTTCCAACCAACGGCTTAGACCTCACGGTTATGTGTCGCTAGGTTGCGACTTTTGAACCAACGGCTTAGACCTCACGGTCATGTGTCGCTAGATTGCAACTTTCGAACCAACGGCTTAGACCTCACGGTCATGTGTCACTAGGTTGCAACTTTCCAACCAACGGCTTAGACCTCACGGTCATGTGTCACTAGGTTGCAACTTTCCAACCAACGGCTTAGACCTCACGGTCATGTGTCGCTAGGTTGCAACTTTCGAACCAACGGCTTAGACCTCACGGTCATGTGTCGCTAGGTTGCAACTTTCGAACCAACGGCTTAGACCTCACGGTCATGTGTCACTAGGTTGCAACTTTCGAACCAACGGCTTAGACCCTACGGTCATGTGTCACTAGGTTGCAACTTTCGAACCAACGGCTTAGACCTCACGGTTATGTGTCACTCGGACACTTAGGAATCAATTGTTGGTACTGTATAACATATGTTTTTCATTCAAGATGATGAAATCAGTCCAAACACTGAAATCCATAATGAAAACAGCTCATATCAGAAATAGAGACAAAAATTAGACGTTGTCTTGTGCTTTTTCATGCGAATCAAAGCAGACGTGGTTTAAAGACTTTACAACTCGAGTGTAAATTATAAGTAATCTATACTAACCCTAATAAATAAAAATACGTATTCACCATTCTTGAAAAACGTTCTTTCCGTTATTTCTAATCAAGCAAAAAGAGGCAACAGTTGTTAAGTGATTAACGACATGAATTGACTGGAATGCAGTTCATTCCATAGCACCATCTTCACTTGTTGGCAATCTTCATCTAGTCATTCCGGTAAGTGCCCGATTTATTTATAAAAAAGGATCTAGGAAACCTATGACAACTACAGAATTATCCTAATCTCAACGAATTTTACGTTTTACTAATTAAAACAAATGAAAATACCGTATCTCCCACCCCGCCTAATAAACCGGTATTGTCCGGGCTTTCGGGTCTGGATTTACGCCGGTCTATTGGTTGTCGGTCCTGTGCAGTTCTAGGAGGTGCACCGTCCCAGGCTTTGCTTCCCCTCTTTGGGGAAGAGTAAGTTTATTGCTTACTGCCTGAGGCGCCCCTACCGGGGAATGCCGACGGGGCTGCCCAGAACAATTTTTAAACAGCCAGAGTGCTCAAATTCTCGAGCGCTGGTTCTTTCCCACTTTCCCGACCTTGTGTCACATCTTACCTTGTGGGAGGGAAGATAAATAGAACCGTATCTGCCACCAAATATGACGCTTATATTGACCGAAAATGGTTGACAAAATGGTACGGTTAGGGGACTCTTATATATAGCTGGACTGTCAAACTTCCGACGCCTTATACAAAACCCTGTGTAAACTTCCATCGCGTCATAAGTCGTACACGCTTTTACCACCTTTTTGTGTTTTAAGTAAACAAAACAAAAACGCGTATTACGTGCCGGGAAACTATGATAAGTACACATTTTTTAAAACACTCAATCACATTAAATGTGTTTTGTGTCAGATGAATGCTTAGTTCATCGTTGTATAGAGATTTAAAATAACGGAAGAAACGTTTACTAAAAATGGTGAGTTCATATCATTAGCTAGGGGTGGTATATTTATGTTACCGCTCAGTCCGCGCAACAAAAGAAAAAAAAGAATATACGCGCTAATATTTCCCAAGCAAAGTGCGCGTTTTATTTTGGTTGTCAGCGTCATGCGAGATCATTTTGTTGGTTTATGAGTGAATTTTTCCTATTGGGGGTGCATCTGTCAAGTTCCCAGAGCTGAAAATCAGTATGAAGGTAGATTTGTTTCCTGACCCCAAAAACGTGTATGTCACATCGACGTGTTTCCCAAGCGTGATCTAACAAGCATAAGAGATTCCTCTACACAAATTCCTTATAGATATATATTCGCATATATTTTTATGTAAAGCTAATGATGCACAAGCATACCAACACGCACGCACACACAGACACACTCACACACACACACACACGCACACACACACACACACACACACATATATATATATATATATATATATATATATATATATATATATATATATATATATATATAAAGTATAAAGGTATACTCAAAAAAGAATAAAAGGGAAATACCAGCAGAGTGCTCAATTAAATTAAATTAAGAGCGTAATATTTTTATTTTTAAATACAGATTTTAATCAGACATGGACCAGTGGTTTCTGACGAGAAAAGGGTTTTAAATTCCCTATTCCGTCTTCTTCAGCATAGTCTGAAATAGTAAATGATGGAATTTCTTCAAAAAACATTTATAACCGTTATAAAACGCTCTGGACAAAGAATTTGAAATGAGAGGCCGGCCAGACGCTAGGTCAGAAAAATAACCGTTAAGTAAGAGATTCTATATTTAGAAGTAAAGAACCAGAGAGAAAGAAAAGAAGAAAGAAAGAAAGAAAGAAAGAAAAGAGAGAAAGAAAGAAAGAAAGAAGGAAAGAAGGAAGGGAAAATAAATTAAAATGAAATTAAATTGATTTTTTTGTATTTATATATTGATATTTTAATTATATATTGATTTTTGATTTTTTATTTATATTTTATTTATTTATATATTGATTTTTTATTCATATATTTATTTATTTTTAATTATATTTATATATTTTTACTTTAATTTGACATTTATTAATTGAAACCATCGTGATTTATATATATACATATATATTTTATATAACAATAAATAGTTACCTCCCCGGCTTAGATAATTTAATTAATTAGAGTTACGTTCCTTATACTATGCTCTAAATATAAATATAAATTTTTACTTACTCTTAATTAATAATTTTTTTTATTATTATAATTTTAATTTCATTTTAATTTATTTTCCCTTCCTTCTTTCCTTCTTTCTTTCTTTCTTTCTCTCTTTTCTTTCTTTCTTTCTTCTTTTCTTTCTCTCTGGTTCTTTACTTCTAAATATAGAATCTCTTACTTAACGGTTATTTTTCTGACCTAGCGTCTGGCCGGCCTCTCATTTCAAATTCTTTGTCCAGAGCGTTTTATAACGGTTATAAATGTTTTTTGAAGAAATTCCATCATTTACTATTTCAGACTATGCTGAAGAAGACGGAATAGGGAATTTAAAACCCTTTTCTCGTCAGAAACCACTGGTCCATGTCTGATTAAAATCTGTATTTAAAAATAAAAATATATATATATATATATATATATATATATATATATACACTAGGAAGAAGACCCAACTTTTTTCGGGATTGAATAAGGATCACTACTACGTGTATTCACTATACTCATAAAACCATATTACTTTAATGGTGTGTACTGTCCCCCTCCTCCTGTTTCACTGGGAAGAAGCTGAAATGTTCGAAAACTGTTTTAATTTGTGTCCTATACATATTGTTTAAATCTAATTGAAATACGTATTTGTAGTTTCAAAATGGTTCTGCCCCTACGGGTCACTTAGAGGTGGAGCACATTGACATTCGGCACATGTAAGATAACGTAAAGATTCGGGACCATGTTGTAGTGTCTTCACCGGAGAATTGTATATATATGATATGAAGTTCATCAAACTAGGATATATTTGAAGTTTTCACGAAGGTTTGGTCCACATAGCTCCCTTAGGCTAGGAAGGGAGTTAGAAATTCGGAAGTACCACCATTGTTTTCTAAGAAGGTTTAATACATATGATTTAAATTTCATAAAACAAAGATATATTTGAAGTTTTAAGAGGGGGATGCACTCATAAATCTCTTAGGAGTGCACTTAGAGATTCGAGTTCCACTGTATTCCTCCGTAAATTTTACATAAGAATACATTTTTAGATTTCATGTAGATTCTCTAACATTTATTTTTATAGGGAACGTATAAACATCACACACATACACACAGATATTGAGTTTTATATATAAAACCCAATGTGTCTGTGCGTATGTATGTCTGTGTGTGTCTGTGTGCCCTATAGAAAAACAAACGGGGAAGATAATGGAAATATTTCTGAATCTCTAAGTGCACTTTTAATAGTGGCTATGGCAGCAGATTTCAGCTTTTTCAGTCATAGAAAGAAAACATTGTAAATACAATGTTATTTCAATGTATTCCTTCCGGTCGGCATTTTTCTTTCAAAATTATTTAACATTTCTTAAGCTTCACTTTCGGGCTAGGGAAGGTGCGAGGTTGCAAGAAACTCGGAAAGGGTGATTTTTGTAGTGCTCTGGAGGCATTCTTAATTTTATTTGGATGGTTTCAGAAACGAGTTTAAGCATTTTCATTTTGGGCACCAAGGCGTAAACCTCGTCGCTACATGGTCCACCACAGAGATTGGCTTGGTTTGTAGAACTACACAGACCCAGCTAGTAACAGCACACGTAGCTTCTCGATTGCACATTCCCTTATACAAACCGTGATTTTCCCAACCAAGATCGCGAGGACTAGCAGGCCTCACTTCTAGGCCTATTCTTGACAACACTGCCCGAGGTCCGTGAAGCAGATGTTCGTACCCAACTCGAGAATGCATTCTTAATTTTATTTGGATGGTTTCAGTAGCGTTCTAAACGAGAGAAATGAATGTAAGATTAGTATTAAATTTAGTAATTAGTATATAGTAATCCAAAAGTGCTCAACATCCCAGATAGTGGAGGTGTATTTGAACGCAGCGTTGTCCGGGAGAAACAACTTATCTGTTTTTTTTTGTTAACTCGGTGTTGGCCGAGAGCCATAATAGTAATAATTGAGTATTATATTTAGTAGTATAACTTAATCTAAAATACTCAATATCGTACACAGAGCAGGTGTGTTTACTCAGCGTTGCCCAGAAGTCATCACTATCCTATATAGAGCAATTTAACATAGAGCAAGTGTTTTTAAACGCCGTCATGCCCGGGAGGAAGATTTTCACTGTATGGTGTTATGCTATTGTAAACCAGAAAACGTTCTCTACTTTTCATTGAAACTGATTAACCAGAGTCAATGTTAGTTTGTTTTCATTGTAAAAAGTTAATTGAGAAATTTTAGAAGTATTTAAATGGATAAGTTTATACATTTGTTTTGAATCAGAAGACGATAGGGTGAAAGACTTAATGCATTGTGTAAGTGTGTGCGTTCGTGTCAGAGTGCGTATGCTAAGGACTTTGTGTGCGTGAGTTGAGAAAAGGCATTCTCAGCTGGTCCAAGGCCCAACAGAAAGGCGAAGGGAACGGGAGAAATGTCGTTGCTAGCTCTGTCGTGGATTTAGGCTCGACATGTTTATTGAAAGAAAATCTGGCTTTTTATTTACTCGAGGTGGACCAAAACGGCAAACTTCATGAATTCAGAAAAATGCATCTGATTTACTTAACATGTGTTTATTTCTTTTTATTAATTCACACGAATGTATGCGTCGAGCTACCTGCGCAGAAACGAGTTTAAGCATTTTCATTTTGGGCACCAAGGCGTAAACCTCGTCGCTACATGGTCCACCACAGAGATTGGCTTGGTTTGTAGAACTACACAGACCCAGCTAGTAACAGCACACGTAGCTTCTCGATTGCACATTCCCTTATACAAACCGTGATTTTCCCAACCCACCTCCAAGATCGCGAGGACCAGCAGGCCTCACTTCTAGGCCTATTCTTGACAACACTGCTCGAGGTCTGTGAAGCAGATGTTCGTACCCAACTCGAGAATGCTATTCATCTTATCATAATAGTTGATATTACGTTAAACCTCTTACCCCAAACCAGAGCGCTGCTACGCAGTACAACGAGGTACTACCATCGTCATGATTGGAAATCCCTCCGAGACCTTATCAGAGATGCACCTTGGTGTAAAAGTTTTTCTCTCTCTCTCTTTGGTAAAAATGTATAAAGGAGGAAACTGAATGGGCGAAAAACATGCATAGAAGCATTTGTCCTGACATGGAAATTCCATGGTACACCTACTCTCTCTAATGGTTCACTTCGAACTGTGAAGATGCTATTGCGTGTAGGCAGCAAGTTCATCCGCCGTTTCAACCGCTATAAGTCAAATACAAACGGACACAAAATTAATGGCATCAAGAAACAACTGTAAGAGTGTAAGAGTAGATATACAGAGTGGCGAGAAAACGCAACGAGATGAATAAATTAGGAACTTGTGTAATGAACAATGACCAATCAACAATTTCTTCACTATCCGTCCACAATAATACCGCTTTCACATTAACGAATAAAACTGAACTACTTCCTCAGCTGTTCGCCTTAAATTCTACCTTGGCTTCCACAAACCATGCTCTCCCTAATTTCCAACTACGGACGGAAACCACACGAAAATATCTGATTATCACCCTTACTATGTTCTGGATCTCATATACAACCTTATTCCTGCTATAGTAATAAAGAGATACTCTGTTGAGCTGGCGCCTTTCATCGACAAATTCTACATCTAATATTCTTCTTGAGTGTCTTGGAGAATTCTACCGCTCTAGAAGGTATCTGATTCCTGATACAATCCTCTACGTGTATAAGCATCAGATTCGGCCGAAGTACCACTCAGAGTACTCTTCATTGTCTGAAGAAAGAGTACTAAATCGACTTCGCTAGTGGTAGATGATCTCTTCTCTTGTTTGCAATCCATTTCACAAAGAAGAAATGTTGCTAATCAGTCCCTACTCTATCGACATTTCTATGGTAGGTGCTCGACTGAGCTTCAAGATCCGGAGCCCCTCCCTTGTAATTCCTTCTCAGCAATTCGTTTTTCTTCCAACACTGCTAAGAACTCTCCTTTTTTTATGTGTACATTAAATCAAACAGAACTTCCATGAACAAAGTTTCTTTCCAAGATCTTTCTAACTGTGGAACACGTAACCGCGAGAATGTTTCACCACAGACTGCAAGACGGTCGTTTTCAAGTCCAATGTAAACAAATATATGTCAAGTCATCCTGTGAATTAATTATAGTGCTCAATTATGTCATAGTACTGTTCCATCAGCTAACTGAAAATCTTACTAAAACTTATCCTCGAGTGGCTTTTGGCTTTTGTAAATAGTGAACCATTAGTATGAATAAGTAAATACAGCGTATGTCTTCAAATACTTTACGCACCCTGAATGTTATAACTTATGCTGAGCTAGTAACAAGGAATGTAGCTAAGTACATTTTCTTTGAGTAAAACCCTTCTTTTCTTTTTAATAAATAAGACTGTAAGTATTCTTTACGAGATTTTAAACCCCCAAGGAACTTGTTTCGCAATTTTGAGCTCAACTCAAAGTAGACAATATTGGGTTGCCACTTGTAAATGTGGTTGCTAAGCACGGAAGTCGTCGTCGTGTTTACGGGTCGCTAAGCAAGCTAATGTCGCTCACCGACCCTTCTAACCCGCCGCACTAAAACCTTAACAGAAAGTGCTTTGTTGCTGAAATCAATGACGGCTTATATTTATTCGGCAACAGTCAAAGGTCAACCAGCGTTTTAGTGCAATTCGCTAGTAAGTGGCGGTTTTACTAAATCCCTTTGTATTCTCTCTCTCTCTCCCTCTCTCTCTCTCTCTCTCTCTCTCTCTCTCTCTCTCTCTCTCTCTCTATCTATCTATCTCTCTGTTTACATATTTGCCTACTTTAGAACACCCCTATCCGTTTCTTTCTCTTTCACCCTACCCTTTTCAATGCATCTATCTTCACATCTTTAAAGACCTTCTCTCTAGTGGTTGATCCTTTCTAATCTTGCTTAATCAGTTCACATCCTGTCGCTCTCTCATTTCAAGATTAGAAATATTAAACCACAGATAAGGAATGATTTATTGTATTTTGTTGTGTCAGACATTTTGATGAATATTATCATCAGTACTAGTAATAGTAGTAGCAGTACAACTCTTGTGAGAACGTGACCGTAGTTGCACTGATATATAGTGAGGGTGCAGTGGCTAACGGTTCCAACTGTCCGACTCGGTGGGCCGTGTTCAGGTTCTGTCGGATGTATTGCCTAACTCATTAGGAGCTTTTGGCCATTTTTACGTGGTCCCGTTGTTAAGTATGTGATTGTCAAATAAAATCGGAGTCAAATGTCAACGTTCGAACGAAGCAAGCCAAAAATTGTAACATGCGAATTTCAAACATTTATCAGGAGGATACACAGTTTAAAGAAAAAAAACCTCGCGTAAATGGAATCATCGTTATTTTAAATATACCAGAGGAATTCTTTTGTTAGAGAAGTGTGAGAAGTAACGACAACGATTCCTTTCCAGGAATTTCGAACAAGTTTGTCTACATAGAGGAAAAAGAAGGAGGTGCTTTGCATATCGTATGCAGATTTAAAAAGGGCTTCTCTTCATAGGTGCATGTGTTTATGTGATTTGCATATGTGGATATCAGGGGATATAAATGAAGAAGACAGCTGGGAAGGAGAAGCTATTTTGGATTGGAGAGAGAAAGGCAGAAAGTGGGTTGCACGACATTTTATTGGAAAGTGAAAGACAGTCAAAACGTTTGGAGGAAAAGGCAGAAAGTGAGTTGCACGAAATCTGGTTCGGTTGAATTACAGTCAAAACTTTTTTTTTAATTTTATTTTTCTGGCACAGTTAGATAACAACAAGCTAACGATTAAAGGAGGTGCTAAACTTATCATTGTGGAGAGAAGATTAAACTCATTATATTTGGAAACAATGGGCTTATTTATAACCCTAAAATCTAATGTAGAAATAAAGTCGATAAATAAATCCGAGATATAAAATTATACAGAAAACCGTGCGAGAAATTAGCAACAAGCGCGATAATTCTTTGAAAAGTGTACGTAATTTTTTTCTTTTTTCCCCAAAAAAACTAAAGTTGAAATTATACAAATTATTCTATAAGAGTTTTGCCGAAACACACCATAGTATAAACCATTAAGTAGAAAACTAAGGGCGTCTGTCAGAGAGGCGCATTATTAATTTTGGTACCGCGAAGATCTGAGTAGAGAAGACATATGATTTAATTTTCAAAATCAAGGTGGTACTCATTATGGGGGCTATCAACAAGAGGACCACCTTTAGTTTCTGAGTATGTTCACAACTAGATGTTGTCAAAAGTATATTGGAAAATGGTCATGTAGGGCTCTGGAATGAAAGAATTGTTGTTATTATTATTATAGTAATGTGTATGAATATGCAAACTTGGACAAGTGAACTAGTGAAGAAGTTAAAGGTAAGATTTCTAGGTAGAGAACGATAAGAGTGTTGACTCAGATAACTGAAGTATATGTGAAATTAAATTAGAAAGTTGAGAAAAGATAGGGGCTTTCTAGATGTTTCGTAGCCGATTACTAACTGACAATTAATCGCAAGTAATTCTGACGGACGCTCGCCGGAAATAGCCAGTCTATGAACCTATGAAGCTCCCAACCAGATTTGCTTAATCGCTCATGGAGGTTAACAGGAAGGCCAATTATTAGTAAGAATGTAGTTGCTGGGCATACCATGAACATTTCATCCCTTTTATTTAGACAATTCTTCCGTGAGTGTTGACTACTTGTAAAATTCTCAATTTCTCCGTCGGACATAGATGACATCTATTGGATTCTATAGGTGATGCTAGGCGTTGCTACCATATTCTCCATTTAATGCTAACTGGAGAGCAGGACTCTTTTAATCTACAGACCTGAGTGGCCAGCACCGTAGCCAGACTCCTTTATTGATTTCAGAATGAGTACCTGTGTGCATACAGCCTCTAGTTGAATTTGCGCTCGGTCATTCCTACGTAAGTTTCGATTGACTTACTTGGAAGGACTGTTTCAATGGTTGATTTATATACGACAAACTAAACCAAACAACCCCCGTTTAGGGAAGAGCCTTTCTGTTGTCTACAGTAACAGGTGCATGTAATATGAATTATCCGCTTCGACGTTGTAATGGATCTTATAGATAGACCGTAGAAAAAGCTTTATTTAACAGAGTTTCTGTTAAAAAATTATTGCTAGCGGAATTTTCGTCCAATGATTAAAAAATATTTAGCCTACATTTGTACTGTGATTTAGCGAGAAGAGGTGTAAGCCAGATAATATGTCTATTTCCATTGGCGTTTTTAGATTTGACAGTGTCTGGTGAATGTAGAATATTTGATTATTGCGTCCTCTCCTTTTAGTAAAGTAGAGTTTGATGACAAATCAGAGACATGGCGGCTAATATTTGGGATTATATTTTGAAAACAATGAGAGGGTTACACGATTTTTATTTATATATGAAGAGTTCGAATGCAAAACGCGATAAGCGCCATTTTCAAAATTGCTGAATACCTCTACGAATAGTGTTGCATTTTATCACCTTAACACACTCCAACTCATTGAGTTGAAGTAAGATGTGGTATTTGACTAATAGTGTTGCTTTTAATAAAAAAATAATCTTTTACGGTCGAATTTTAGATTTGAAATATTCGTATTTGAAAGTTTTATTTCTCAGTTTTAAGAAATTGGATTTATCGCGTTTTGCATTCGATCTCTTCCTATTTAAGTATATGGTTTTGCTTGTGAAAGGGGTTGCGGCTCATTTAAGTCTAGAGTTACATCTAAGAATTTTACACTTTTTAGTTTGGTTCGCGCTTATTAAGTAAATACAATAAACTATGTTTTTTTTTGTATATAAGTATGTATTTAATATGGTTTATCATGAACAGGAGAGTAAATGAGATATCGTGAGTGATGTCACGGGGACATGTACGGTCTCTTTGTTCAACAGACAAAATCTGATACGAAGGTATACCTAGAACGGTCGTGCAGTGCACTCGCAACCCGCCGTAGGGGGGGGATCTCTGAACTTCGAATTCTTGTTGTCTGCCTTTACAATGACGTGGTGTCAATTTAAGATTGCGGACGTGCACGTTTTGTACCCAAAACAGGAACCGGGTAATACAACTAATATGCGATCATTTCACAAAATCATTAAGAAAAACAATTTTAATTCTTCCAAAACCTGACATGGTATATCGGTTTCTCAAAACTAATACACGACAGAAACATTCTCGGCGATCAAATGTAGATTTATAGATGTTATAGATAGTTTTCACGTAATGAACCAGCCAATTGAAAGGAAATTTGGCGAATTACTCTTATATAGAGCTTGCTCAGCAGTGCTAAGTCATCACTTTACTGAAAGTAGGTTTATATCTAACTTAATTCTTTTTGCTTGTGGGGAGTAGAAAGTGGACTCGTAACTCCCGCTTCACCCTATTTCTTTTTTGAGTCCTCACATTTGAGGAACCACTTTTCTGGCATTGGAGAGATTTTCAACTCTTTCATAATAGCATGATCTAACTGTCAATCTATCCATCGTATTAACCTTCATCCTCGAGTATTTTCTTAACCTGAATAAGTTGTTTAGTAATTAATAAAAAAGGGCTATATAAACCATATAAACAAAACTCCATAATGCCCCTTTTAAGGTACCTGGAGTTTCTTCCACGTTAAAAACCGACTATGTATCTAAATTCCCATCGTGGCGAGTAAAGTAAGGGCGGGGAATATATTTTATTTAAGTGAGACTATCAAGAAAGCAGGTTACCTGTGCCTATCAAATCCTAATTTCGAATACCGGATGTACTTTGATACTGATAAATTGTAGTCACATAAAGAAAAAAAACGACTATGATTAAAGATACACAGAATTATTTCACAGTCTGTCATTTCTAATTGAGTTTAAGTACAGAGCCGTTCATAACTCACACCAATCTACTCATGTAAACGGATATACATTTAATTTTTTATTTCCCGAAAGACAGATAGACGTGAGTGTAATATTTTAGAAAAAATGCAATTATCCGTAAACTTAATAACTGAGATAGTGATTGTGTTACACAAGTCTTTTCAAATAAAAAAAATGCTAGAATTAAGAATTACGTTTTATATTTTTTGTTTACGATTTTATTGTTTGGTTAATTTAGTCAATTTGTTTTATTATCTCCCTTACCCTCTTGTCATGTAAATACTGATTTCTAGTTGTGGTTGGAAATGTGTGACAACGATAGGCACGTAGCAGGTCGATACTTAAACGTCGCTAATAACGTTAATCTTAGATCGCAACTTTTATTCAAAATCGAATTTTGACGACAGGAATTCATGAGAATTCCAGAAATATTTAGCAATATCCTGCTTTTATAGAATATAACACCACCCTTAACTTAATGTGTCAGTACTTGCTATATATTTGTTGGTAGATTCTTTAAATGACATTGGTTAATACTGCTTTTACAAAGATTACAAAGTCAGAGGATTTCACAAAATCAAACTATAGTGTGATGTTATAATATATTCTCCCTCTCTCTCACACTTTCAATCTCTATATCTCTCCCCCTCTCTCTCTTTTCTCTTCTGACCTCCGTCCTTTTACTCTTTCTGTTTCTCTCTCTCTATCTCTCTTTTCTCTACTGACCCCCGTCCTTTTACTCTCTATCTCTCCCCCTCTCTCTCTCTCTCTCTCTTCTCTTCTGACCTCCGTCCTTTTACTCTCTCTATCTCTCCCCTCTCTCTCTCTCTTCTCTTCTGACCCCCGTCCTTTTACTCTCTCTATCTCTCCCCTCTCTCTCTCTCTTCTCTTCTGACCCCCGTCCTTTTACTCTCTCTATCTTTCCCCCGTCTCTCTCTCTTTTCTCTTCTGACCCCCGTCCTTTTACTCTCTCTATCTCTCCCCCCCCCTCTCTCTCTTTTCTCTTCTGACCCCCGTCCTTTTACTCTCTCTATCTCTCCCCCTCTCTCTCTTTTCTCTTCTGATCCACGTCCTTTTACTCTCTCCATCTCTCCCCTCTCTCTCTCTTTTCTCTTCTGACCCCCGCCCTTTTACTCTCTCTATCTCTCCCCCTCTCTCTCTTTTCTCTTCTGACCCCCGTCCTTTTACTCTCTCTATCTCTCCCCCTCTCTCTCTTTTCTCTTCTGACCCCCGTCCTTTTACTCTCTCTATCTCTCCCCCTCTCTCTCTTTTCTCTTCTGACCTCCGTTCTTTTACTCTCTCTTTCTCTCTATCTATCTATCTCTCTATTTCTCCATCTATCTCTTAATTATTTACATCATTATATACTCACAAGACTTCAGTTAGAATACATTGTGATATCATAATAAATCACCTATCTTTTCACTCCCTCTCTCTCACACTTCTGCTCCTCTCCCCCCTTCTCTCTCTCTCTTTTCTCTATCTCTTTCTTACCTGCTCTCTCTCTTCTTTCCTCTTTATCCGATATATAAATTTTGTATCGTTAAATTATTTAAATAATTTCATTCCCCTAACCATTTCCCTTATCATTCGAACTTTATTCAGTTACTCGCCCTTCCTTCAACCATCTCAAACATTCTATGTACAGTTGAAGTATGCACGGTGACAAGCTAGCATGAAATATAAAAATATTGCCAGAGTTTTAGTAATATAGGCTTACTCTGTAAACCGGGTTCGCACCTCCCGACCGTCTGAAATTGTGACTTTCCCCACACTGATGAGAGCAATAAGCTTGAAACGCTAGCGTCTGTAGGTATTAATACTTTATATATATATATATATATATATATATATATATATATATATATATATATATATGAGTCTCGATTGAAAAGAGACGAAACGTATACGTACATAGATAATAAACAATAACAAAATAAGTAGAGCACTCTAATGGTAGTACAAACACAGCATGACGTCACTTGTTTTATAATGCATCATTCCTTCTTTAATAGAAGAAGAATGCCTGGACATCAAGCCGCTTTTAAATGTGTAAAATTATCATTGTCTATCGGCTATTCAAATATTGGCCGCGCGGTTAGCGACGTTGGATTTAAGTTGAAAAATACTTGTAATCCAGGGTTTCGAATCGTACGACCGGTAGTGAATAGTCATATCTCTATGCTGATGAGTCTCGATTGAAAAGGGACGAAACGTATACGTACATAGATAATAAACAATAACAAATATTATATATATATATATATATATATATATGTGTGTGTGTGTGTGTGTGTGTGTGTGTGTGACACGTTACGTTACCTATTGGGGTCGGGTTAAATTGTTTGAATCAGGAAAAAGTGAGTTTGCAAGGCCAGTTAATTATAAAAAGTAACATGTAAAAATACAAAATGTGCATATTTCTTGTCGCTGTCTCCCTCTGTTTATCTATGTGTTTACTTACTTTTTATGTGTCTACAACTACGGATTAAACGGTATTACTTACTTTCTATGTGTCCCCTTTTTATTACTCCCGGCTGTTAATAAACAAAAAGAAATAGGCTAATATGGATGTGAAAGAAATCGATATTGTGTCAAACAACATATACTTAGAGACGGTAAGAATGATAAATAGCAATGTATTACGAGATAGGTCACTAAATGTGAATTGCAAACTGTGGGCAATTAAAATGATTCAAATTGAATATTTTTCCTCCAAATATAATTCAATCCCAAAACTGAGGAATATTTTAACATATATTTCGTGTGATTAAAACATATAGGAAAAAAATAAGACATTATCAAAATTAACCGATTCAAACATCAAATAATTATCGTATTTCATTCAAGATGTTAGTCGTTATCAATTAATTAATTAAAATATGTTATTTGTATAATGAGTAACATTTTCTTTCATTAAAAGAAAATTCCGGTGAAATTTATTTACCAGTTTTATCTTTCTGATTTTCTTGACGATACTCACCAGAAAAAAAAAATTGGTTTAAAATAACGTCTAGAAAGAAACATCCCCACACGATATCCGTCATTGGAATAAACTTGCAAAACAAAAATAGACATATGAAAAAGAAAATGCAAAACAGGAATATACTTTTTAACTCCAAATATCCCTTAAATGCATCCACTTGAAACTTATTTTGATATTCGAAACAGTTCGATGTATCAGATGTTTGTAAAGTTAAATAAATATGCATTAGTAACTGACTGTATATTTACAATCGTAAATAGAAGCCCCCTTTGTTTCTCTGGTAGATGGGAACGCACGACATGCAAAGCATATCATTCGCTTTTCAGCTAGTAAGTTTTCGTTTTCGTCTTTATTGTCACAGTATCTAACTAATAAAATGAATTAACATCCAATAGGATTTCTAAATTACCGAATACATTTAAAGAATGTTATTGTTTTTATGCATTTTAGAAATGAATTAATTTTACAAAAGAAAATTATGAAAATTGATTCTACTACACGACAATCATTTGCTTCTTCATTTTATGTGTTCATTTTACTCCTTTTTCATATAATATTAAAAATTATAATTGTAGTAGTAGTAGTAGTAGTAGTAGTAGTAGTAGTAGTGGTGGTGGTGGTGGTGGTGGTTTTAGGATTTCAACCTCAGCCCCCTATGACCTACCAGGCATGTGAAGGTGATTTATACAAAGATAGACTTACTGTAATCGAGATAGACCCGAGCGCCCTCTTTTCATTGGCTATTACACCAAGATGTAGGGGATGGCGTCACTTCTTTCTCGACATTACTCTACTTACCTTTGATCCCTACCTTATAATGCGGAGTGTTTAGAAAGGAGGCGTCAAGCATCATTTTTGGTATATGATATGACACGATTGATGACTTAACCTCAGTATCCTGGCCTATTAGCGACCAAACTATCATATCAAATATGTCAATATGCAAAATTTGGTGGAATTTTACTCGATAGTGTTCGAGCTAATAGGTGTTTATAGATTCTATTATTCATATTATATGTAACTGTATTAATAGTATTACAACTAACTTTATGATACGCCCGGCATCGCAGCGATACTAATGCGACTCTGTCGAGTATTTTTGGAGCCTATTAATCATCCACACACACACATACAACATGCTCAATTATAGTATATATATGCTTACTTTATTTGAAACTACGACTGAACTCTTTAATGACGTTACTCTTCTTACGTTTGTATATTTATTGTCCCTATTCCTTCTTTCCCTTGTGACAGATCGAAAAGATCCTCCCGAATATGTTTCGGATTGATAATTTTCATTATTTGGCTTATTCGGACTACTATTCTCATTTTAGTTGTAATTCTCACAATGATTGGCCGATCTACTCTCTGACGTTCACCGGATCCCTCTTTTCAAACATGGGAATCTTTATGCCGAACTCAGAACTTATATGATGCGAAAAAACGCACCTGAAGAAAGTCGTTGTGAAAATAAGTACTAATATGAGGCTAGTAGTCTGAATAAGTTGAATAATACGGTAGTATAAAGCTTAGTGTCTTGCTACAGATAAATATAGTACCGGTAACGCAATTCATGAATCAATAACTAGCATGATACTTGAAAAATGTCATTCACTCAGAACGGTTTAGAAATAAAGCTGAAAGATAACTATGTCGCGAGAAAGTCGTAACAATACAATGATGAACTGTGTTACCGTGACAGTTTTCGTGGTGTCTTCTATCCTCACAAGAACTTTTAGAATCGTGTCTGTTTTTTATCATAAGATGACAGAGCAGAAACAAGTTCCTCAGCTGTGCCACCATGCCAAAAGCATCGTCTCACACACCGTGAATTCAAATTACTCCGCCCCGACCAACATCAACCGCCGGTCAAAACAAGCGCTTACAATAAACACAGTTTATCTTGATAGATTAACAGATAAGTGTTTCTTAACCTTAGACTCAGCGGTGGGTCCCAAGATTAATATTTACCACACGTTGTTGAAAGGACGAGATATCCGCAAACCACACAAGAAAGAAAAGCGAAATCTCTAATCTTGGATCTTCCAATGTAAAGTAGCTCATTAATATTTATAACAGCCAAACTAATCCATGTAACATTTATCTAGCTGAAAAAAATAACTTGGTTGATATGCCTTTGTGCAAAATAGGTTATATTTTGCTAGAATAGTAACCAAAGTTTGTCATGTGACGGTAGTGTGTATTTAATATACACATAGTAAAACATTACATAGTATTGGAATCCTGCTTCTTTACCGTCCGGCCCTGAAACTAATCTTGCTAAGTAATGGTCAAGAGTTTAAGGCTGAAATAAAAGCTCATTCTTGTGCTTTTGTGTTATATAGATCGTCGCGGTCAACCATAATGAAAATATTCTATTAATCCTTTTCTTTATCGTGGTACGGGGACTGTTTTCCGATTTTTAAGACGGTGACGATGATTTACGCTTTACTAAATATGTTACATAACGAAAGTCGTTAGTTGCATGTAGGAGTGATTGACGGATGTGAAGTTAGCATTTAACCTTTAATTAACGGAAGTCAACGAAATCACGTGACTTGTTTTTTTCTGGCGACTCTTCTAGCAAAGAGAACGCGTAACCGGCGTCGTCTCAAACGAGTGGAGGCATACAATGTAGTTAGGTGTACCTAGACAAGCTATCTATCGGTGTCTCTCTTCTGTCTCTGTTTCTGCCTTCTTCTTTCGCACGCAAGTAACCCATTACTTTAAAGTGTTTCTTTCTCTCGATGTTTTTTCTCTGTCACTGTTTCTTTCTGTTTAACAAATGTATATATAAAATGAATTGCGGTCTGTATATAAAATACTTGATATTCTAATTGATTGAATCTGGATTCCCGAGGAAGATGGGCGTATAACAGTTTTTACAACAAAAACTACTGCTATTAGATTAGTTTAATAGGAAAAATGACATTTCTTAGCATGCTCTATTTCTCTAAACCTCACATGAGACGTGGCTTCACTAGAATTCTGGAAACAACTGACGTCATCTTCTTACCATAACCCTAACCCTAACCCAAACCCTAACTCTAACCACAGCTCTAAAGAAATGTTAATTCTTCCTTCGTGCGCCAAGCCTCATGCGAACATTTCATGAACAGAGTTTCTTTTTGATAACTGCCTGTCTTTGGAAAACATTATCACGAGACTGCTTCCATGCACACTACAACATGGTCGTTTTCGAATCCAGTGTACACAAATAATAGTAATCAGAAGTAATAAAACTGTCATCCCATTCATCATTTTAAATACTCTCATAATATTATTCATCATTCAACTGACAATCCATGCAGCTCAATTACCCTTATCTTCGAGTGTCTTTTGACCTTGGTAATTTGTGACTCATTAATAAAAAAATTAAAAATAATTTCAATCTCTAAATCCCTCATACGTTACCTAATCAACTTTTTAATTTTTATATAGCTGACTTTAAAGTCATGTCCAGCCAGTCCTGCCTAATAAACAATTGCGCTTGGACGAATATCTCTATATTTCAATTCAAAAACTGCCAGAGAAATATGCACAAAATCAGACACTATCTGATAGTTAGCTACATCATTGTCGATTCACAGTTTTTTACGAATCTAAATTGTAAGCTAATAGCATAGAGAATGCGCACAGAGACACGTAATTGTGTTCGATTCACTTATGTGTTTTGTCCGAGGGTTCGAATCGTGCAACCGGTTGGAAAGTTGCCTCTACACTGAAGATTCCACAAGAGTGAAACGTATACGTATGTAGATAATAATTTTTAAAATATTTATTATTAAATAATTATATATATATATATATTTATTACTATTTTATGTATCCACATAAAATTTTATAAGGAGATACAATTTGTATGTATCAATTTTCACTATTTACTTCAACAGTGCTCGATACGTAAGTAGAGCTATGTAGTAAGCTATGTAAATATATTTATGGCAATTAAGCTACACAGACTCTCCCGAGTTTTATCCCCGGTGGGGAATCTTCAGGCTAAAATGCATGGAGTTATTTTTGCCGGGTGTTTTTTATATACACGGCTAGCTAGTTAACCAATCAGATTCTTTGTTGTATTCTCAGCCAATCGTTGGGCTTCCCACGAACAAAGGTATGGTTAATGTTACTACATATATCCTGTTCGATTGTTCTGTTTTCTATAGATTTCCCCGGGGATGAAACACGGGAGCATCTGTGTAGCTTAATTGCCATAAATATATTTTCATAGCTTACTATATATATATATATATATATATATATATATATATATATATATATATATATATATATATATATGCTTCTTTAAAATAAGCATTCGTTAATTATTAATTAATGTAGTTTATTTTTATCTAGAAAAATGTTTTCAATGTTTATTGTTTGTTTTATAACTAATCTGTGAGATACAAAAAATTAACATATCCGTTTTGTTTATAGATTTTGTTCCAGCGCAATATTATACTAAAATAACTAACATAAACAAATAGTTAGTTGGGTTTTTTTAACATAACTTTGATATATTTAGGAATCGGAATCGTTAACTGTATCGGTATCGGTATCGGTATCGGTAATTTAGAGAAAAATCAGTAATTGTATCGGAATTGGAAAAAAGTTTTAGAATCGTCCCATCAGTAATTCAAATGGATAAAGATATTCAGAATTTTATTTGTACACTTTTGATAATTGTTGGATGTTCAATGAAATTGAAGAAGTGTTAAGATAAACCGTATTTAATATTTATTAATGTTACAATACGCTATCTTAAAGGATACTGAGTCCTTTCCTTGTGAAAAGTCTGGTGACATGTTTCGTTACTGTTCATGTTATATATTTTAATCACATAAAACACATGTTAAAATATTCCGTGGGTTTTGTATTGAGTTACTCAGCACTTACGACCTCTCTTTCTTGGCCTTTTGGCTAAGATCAAAGTGTAGTATCTGTTCCGATGGATACTGCACCCCATACTGGTGTTGTCTTGGCCTTCGGGTCTTGATTTACGCCTGTCAATGGGTCTGTCCTGTGCAGTTCTGGAAGGTCAACCTTCCCAGGCTTCGCCTCCTCTCTTTGGGGAGGAGTAAGTTTATTGCTTACTGCCTGAGGCGCCCCCACCAGGGCTGGCCAGGCAATTTTTAAACCCCACTTTCCCGACCCGACCTTGGGTCACATCTTACTTGTGGGAGTAAGATAAAAACTGGCCTTGTGCCTAACTCCTGGAGAGGAGTAAATCAATACTCAGCACTTACTAATTGTCTGTCTATTAAGCTCGCTCACTGTATTTTGTTTGACCCTTCGCTCTTATTTTATACAGTGGGTATCACTCTCGCTTCCGTCACTCTCTCTATTCCCTCCTTCTCTCTCTCTCTATCTCTCTTTCTCTCTGTTTATTACCAGTCAATGCTAATAAAACTAACTATGAACAGGATAATTGGAATGGCACTATAACTATTAATGATATTTAACCCATAACTGGAGTGGTAAGAAAGATGAAATACGTGAGAGAAAGCGAGAAAAAAGTATATACTGAATAGAAAGACTAATTTTGAATTTTTGATTTTTTAAACTTAGTTTTTTTTTATTCAAACAAACAGGCTTACCGCCATTCAATGGGTGACACGACGAGTCACACATTTTCGAACTCTTATAGATGGCGCACCATGTTTCCGTGACTGCGCGTCGTCAACGTTCGAGCAGGTTACGGAACGCCCGAGAGTTTACAAGGCGAAAACGAGGCGGAAACTGGCAAACGATAAATTAATGACTGGCAGCCGATAAATTACGACGAAGAAAATAAAACTAAAATACATATATAAAAATAAAGATTGTCAAATAAACCATTTTTAATGAAATGTTTTAAAATAAAATGTGTTTTTGTTTCTGCACCGGAAATTTTCAAAACATGATTTTGTTAGCTTTGTCACGCAATTGTGTTTTGTTTTTTTAATTTGTTTTCAATGTTTGTTTTAACATGTTTTGTCAAAAAAGTTTCAGTTCTTAGTGAAATCCAAGACCTGCATTTATTGTTGGAGCATCGCGAGGAATATTAGTCTGCAAGACTTTTTCCGGAACTTCAACCGACGCATAAGTTGTTATTTATCGCATATGTTTTGTTTCGCTAAAAGAGATTTTTGCTGCACAACTTAATTAGTCCTTCGGGAGATTCGTCAAGCTGACAGATATTATAGAAATTATTTTTTTTAATATTGAACGCGATTAATTTCTTCCAAAAGTTATTGGCTAATTCCTGCCGGAACCTGATTGGTTAATAGTTTCGTCAACTCTAGGGCGCTTCCGAGACCTGTCCGAACGTTGATGACGCGAAGTTACGGCAACATGGTACGTTATCTATAAGATTACCATATTTTCCAAAGAAAAAAATGGAAGGAACGGTAGTTTAAGAACGAATGATGAATGTAATAAAAAATAATAAAAAAGATAGAAACTAATTGAAAGAGTTAACAGGTAAAGAATGTAATCTGATACTGAGCTTGAGCGGTGAAAATTATAAACATATCACATGCCCTAAAAAAGATTTACTTAATAGGAAAGTTTACCAAATTATTCTCACTTCCTTGTCCTCTTTAGTCTGAAGAGGTGAACTATCTTTGAAGTGTACAACCGAAACATGTATGCACATATGTAACCAATAATGTTTTATAAATAGAAATGTATACTAAAGAACAGCTCTACTTGTTATTGAGCACTTTTCATAAATACTAGTTTCAACGAATTTACATCTAAAGACACTAATACAATACATGTACTATATATATATATATATATATATATATATATATATATATATATATATATATATATACTTCTTTGTAAAATGGTAGGAAAAATCCCAGCAGAGTGCTCGATTAATTAAGAATTAAAGTTAAAAATTAAGAGCATAATATTTATTTATTCTGGTACAGAAAAATTAGTACAACATTCGTACCGTCGGTTTCAAGCACGGAAGGTCTTACCCATCCGGCTCTCTTCAGCTTCTGTTGTCATCTGTTTTGGAAATGTGAGGTCACATGACACTCTTGTTGGGACGCGTTATTTGCTCAGTGTGTTGTGTGTGTTTGTTTAGATTTAAATTTAGTGTAATAAGACCGTTGAGATTTAAAACACGAGGGAATTCAAGATTAAAGGGAATAAAAAAGGGGGATAAAAAATCAAAAAAATATATATGAAAAAATATATATATAAATAAATATAAAAAAGCATATATATATATATATAAAAACATTTCAATACTAAGAATAAAAGAATAAAAAAAGAGAAAGAGTATAAAAAAAAGAATAAAAAAGGATTAAAAAAAAAAAAATTATAAAAAAATATAGAGAATAAAAAATGTAGAGAATAAAAAAGAGTGAGAGAGAAAGAAAGAATAAAAATAGAAAGAATAAAAACATAATGAATAAAAATAAATTAAAAATAAATTTAAAGATTAAAAAATAATAATAATAAAAATTAAAATTAAAAATTAAAAATTAAAAATTAAAATTTAAAATTTAAAATTTAAAAATTTAAAAATTAAAAACAAAAATAAAGAAAGGGTTTCTCTGAAATTCCCGTGAGCCAAATTATGAATTTGTATCATTAGCCGTTATATTTTTGAAGGTATGCGTTCTAAAAAACCGTTAATGTGTAAAAATCTTTTCCCCAGATTGGAGTGATTTTAATGAAGAAATTCGGATCTAAGGGAGGTAACTTAGTTGGAAATATGAAATATTTGAGTTTGTTAAAGTGGGTTTGTAGATTAATCTAGTGGCTGATAAATAAATTAAATATTTTTGCATTTTTGTATTTTGGTGAAAGTCGAAGTTTTTGCTCTTGGAATTTATGTGGATATAGTTTGTTTAAATGGATTTGTAGAGTAATCTAGTGACTGATAAATAAATTAAATATTTTTGTATTTTTGTGAAGGTCGGAGTTTTTGCTCTTGAAATTTAAGTGGATATAGGTTGATGAGGTGTTTGTTCGTTTTTATTGTGTTTATATTAGTAGAGGGGGGGGGTAGTTAGACATTATGTGAATCGGTCAGACCAGTTTATAAGTAATGCTTGTCTCTTGTGGATACACCCCCTAAATATTTCATCGCGGATATTTAAACAGGCTGTATTCGGATCGATGATGGCCTTTGAAATGTGGTATTTTTCAGCGTCACATAGAGGACATCTGTTTATGGCCGGAGAGAAGGATGGTTTTCTCTCAATTATTTTCCATTTGATGGTGAAGTGTGTATTTTCTTCTTTAAGTTGCCATATTCGGGTCGCGAGTGCCGTATTAGCCTTGTTTTTGTATCTGAAGGAGTTTCTGTGTGCGTATAGCCTTTGTTTGAAGTTTCCCTTCGTCATCCCAATATATTTTCTGCATTACTGGTATTCTGGTCTGTGACGGTTGCTTCATATATGATTGAATCGATTTTGCAATTTCCCTCCAGGGGGCAGTTGTTTTTGTCTTGGCATGAGCAGCCTGCGTTTGTAATTGTTTTGGGTTCTGCAGAGATAATTTTTCTTATTGAAGGGGCAGTGGAATAGCTGACCTTAACAGAATTTCTGTTAAAAAATTTGTGTAATTCATTTGTGGGTGGGAAGTGTTTGTCGAGTAATTTGAGGAAAAGTTGGCCTACCTTTGTTTTGGTATTGGTCGAATAGGGTGGGGAAAACCAGATCACCGATCTCCTTCTATTGCGGGTCCCCCGTGGTTGGTCTCGGTTGGGGGTGTATGAGATTTCTTCTCTGAACCCGCTGTCGCGGAGCGCTTTGTTGTAATATGGTGCTGCTTGGTTGAAAATTTCGGGACTGGATGAGAGGTTTGAAATGCTTTGGCTAATATTATTGACTAAATTTTTAAAGATGGTGTGGGGGAGGGGTGGCAGGATCCCTTGTGTATGTATTGGAGTGTTTCATTGGGTTTGTGGAAAGGTTTGTGTGTATTGTTTTTAAGGTTCAGTGTGGTATCTAGGAAGTTTACTTGGTCTAAATTTGTTTTAATGGTGATTTTGAATTAAAAATTGCAAAATCGATTCAATCATATATGAAGCAACCGTCACAGACCAGAATACCAGTAATGCAGAAAAATATATTGGGATGACGAAGGGAAACTTCAAACAAAGGCTATACGCACACAGAAACTCCTTCAGATACAAAAACAAGGCTAATACGGCATTCGCGACCCGAATATGGCAACTTAAAGAAGAAAATACACCCTTCACCATCAAATGGAAAATAATTGAGAGAAAACCATCCTTCTCTCCGGCCATAAACAGATGTCCTCTATGTGACGCTGAAAAATACCACATTTCAAAGGCCATCATCGATCCGAATACAGCCTGTTTAAATATCCGCGATGAAATATTTAGGGGGTGTATCCACAAGAGACAAGCATTACTTATAAACTGGTCTGACCGATTCACATAATGTCTAACTACCCCCCCTCTACTAATATAAACACAATAAAAACGAACAAACACCTCATCAACCTATATCCACTTAAATTTCAAGAGCAAAAACTCCGACCTTCACAAAAATACAAAAATATTTAATTTATTTATCAGTCACTAGATTACTCTACAAATCCATTTAAACAAACTATATCCACATAAATTCCAAGAGCAAAAACTTCGACTTTCACCAAAATACAAAAATGCAAAAATATTTAATTTATTTATCAGCCACTAGATTAATCTACAAACCCACTTTAACAAACTCAAATATTTCATATTTCCAACTAAGTTACCTCCCTTAGATCCGAATTTCTTCATTAAAATCACTCCAATCTGGGGAAAAGATTTTTACACATTAACGGTTTTTTAGAACGCATACCTTCAAAAATATAACGGCTAATGATACAAATTCATAATTTGGCTCACGGGAATTTCAGAGAAACCCTTTCTTTATTTTTGTTTTTAATTTTTAAATTTTTAAATTTTAAATTTTAATTTTTAATTTTTAATTTTTAATTTTAATTTTTATTATTATTATTTTTTAATCTTTAAATTTATTTTTAATTTATTTTTATTCATTATGTTTTTATTCTTTCTATTTTTATTCTTTCTTTCTCTCTCACTCTTTTTTATTCTCTACATTTTTTATTCTCTATATTTTTTTATAATTTTTTTTTTTTATACTCTTTCTCTTTTTTTATTCTTTTATTCTTAGTATTGAAATGTTTTTATATATATATATATTTATTTATATATATTTTTTTTCATATATATTTTTTTATTTTTTATCCCCCTTTTTTATTCCCTTTAATCTTGAATTCCCTCGTGTTTTAAATCTCAACGGTCTTATTACACTAAATTTAAATCTAAACAAACACACACAACACACTGAGCAAATAACGCGTCCCAACAAGAGTGTCATGTGACCTCACATTTCCAAAACAGATGACAACAGAAGCTGAAAAGAGCCGGATGGGTAAGACCTTCCGTGCTTGAAACCGACGGTACGAATGTTGTACTAATTTTTCTGTACCAGAATAAATAAATAAATATATATATATATATATATATATATATATATATATATATATATATATAATTATTAATAAATAATAATGATGAATAAATAATTAATTATATAAATATATGTATAAATTGAGATATTTTTGGACAAAATCAAGGTCTCGTACCCAGCAAAATTGTTTTTCTATAACAAAAAATAGCTGTTTAATTATAGTCATAACACTTAAGCATTGTAATAATTTTATAGACAAATGTATCCTCAAATGTACGGCGAAAACGAATATTTTTAATAAAAGTATCTATTTCATACCTCGATAAACGCTGCTAATATATATATAATCTCTTTCAAAACAGAATTTAACAATCGATTAAACCTTTTTTTTCAAAATACGATTAATGTATATGAAAAAGAAAACGGAAGTTGTATTCAGCAAGACGGAAACTTACGAAAAACTGTAGTCATTTCAATGAATTTTATATCGGTTAAATAAATGTTGACACGCCACAAGAAGTTTTTGAATAGTGTGAAATTGCAACATTGTATTTTAGCTCTATTGCACTTTGGCTTTTTCGTCGCCTATTTACTATTTCTTAATTCATGGTCATCTAAAAATCAAACTTGGAACATACATAGAATATTATTAGAAACACATTTTCCATAAAGAAAATTATATTGACAGGTGTACACAGTTATGTTTATACAGGGTGGGCAAAAATAAGGGTCCTATTTTTAAAAATTCATAACTTTTTTATTTATTGATTTTTTTTTATTTTTTTTAGAATAAGTAAAAGACCCCTTCTGAAGCAAGCATGAGCCGTATTAGCCCTAAGGAACGTACCCTCATTTAGAAAACATTATTTTTGCTTAAAAAACTCAAAACAGTGTAAAAAACAATACTTTAGTTTTTGTAAGTTTTAAGAAGTGTTTTTCGACTAAAATTTGTTTTGTTTATTTCAAAAAATCTCGGAAGGGTCAGTCTACACACACATAAAGTTTGGCGAGTTTAACTTTTATTTTGTGGAAGTTATTCAAATTCAAGTTATTCAAATTTAAAGATAGGACCCTTATTTTGGCCCACCCTGTATTTGTTCATTCTTGTTTAGTGTTTAAACCTTTTTAAAGACATGTAAAGCTATGATCATAAGATTATATCGATATCGATAGATACTGAATTGAAACGAAAAGCAAAACGATATTTACAAGATTTCAGCTGACGTCAGAATTTGTATGTGACGTCATAAATTCTGTTGTCAATAAAAATGTTATTTGACCTCTCTTCATGTCTCGCTGCTTTCATAAATACATAATTTATTTTTTTCAAAATCAATTATAAGACAGTTTAGTAATAGAACTGCAGGCAAGTGGAACTCCTTTCCTGCTGACTGTTTTCCTGCTTCTTATGGATTTAGTCGTTTCAAGTCTAAGGTCAATAGGCATCCCCTGGCTTTGCGTTAATCATTATTTGTTCTTTTTAGCTCCATACACCAAATGGCTCCATACCATATATAGAGATTTTAATTAAAATTCTTTAAGTGTAATAGAAAATGCTCTATCCTTTCAAAGGAAAAGAAAATGGGAAGGGCCTCTCGGAGCACTTCCCCATATACAGGATATTTGAAAAATTATTATATTTTTCATGTGTAAAGTTGCTTTGGTAATAGCAGTCTATGGCTAGGCTAACTTCTTTTGTCATCCCTTTCTCCCTTGTATTCTTTGGTGTGTGCTGATCATATTTATTTACCTGAATTTGGTCGTTGTCTTCTGTTACCTGAAATAAGAAAGAGCCAACATTCGCAGGATGCCGACTGTGGTCCTCATGTTAGCTATTAAATGCGATTCTGTCGATAATCTCGCTCAGGCCTTTTTTTCTGAAACACAATACTTTTATATTTGTTTGTTGCCATTTCCTCATGGTGTACGTGGCAACACCAGGGCTAGGCTGATTTTAACTGTGACCCTGCAAGAGAAATAATGTTTATTTATTCCATATTAAGAACGAAACAGTGCACTATCACACACACTGTACGTATTAAAGAATATTGACCAGTATTTGTTACAATTTCCTATAACTCGTAAACCAAGCTTTTCCGGGCGTATGTTTGTGCGAATCATTTTTATAATACACTCATATAGAAGATAATTCCGAAATTATGGCATCGATTTTCCAAACACTGTATCATAGCATACGGTCATTTCATGCCCGCAAATATTTTGCTTCCTTAATATACTTTTCTATGAAAGAAGGAAAGAGCTGATGATCATTGACGACATTGCTCTTAAATTTGCATTCGATTTCTTCAAGATCTTGACTGTCCAGAAAGTAATGAAACAAACTGTGCCATGCACTTAAAAACACTAATGGTCAAATACTACTCCTCCATTCTATAATTCAGACTTATGTGTATTTGGTCCCCCGATTTCAAAAATTGAGAGACCTATGTTTTGAGGCATTTCCGTCCGTGTGTGCGTCCGTGTGTGTGTCCGTGTGTGTGTCCGTCCGGATTTTTCTCCGCAACCATCCATTTAATTTCTCTGAAATTTTGCATGAAGTTGTAAAGGCCCCGAAATGGCAAAAAATGACATTTTCTGCCCCATAACTTTTCATCCATCCATTCAATTTCTCTGAAACTTGACCAAAATGTGCAGGAAATTATTCCTGATAGAAACTAAGTATCGTTGACCTTGGAAAAAATCCGGTTCGCGCCCCCAGGGGGACACAGTGCCCCTAAAATGGCAAAAAATGATCCTTTCCTCCCATAACGTTTGATCCATACATTCAATTTTTCTGAAATTTCTCTGAAATTTTGCATGAAGTTGTAACTTTGGTCAGGTTAGAAAGTGACATTCTCCGATTTTTGAAAAAAAATCTGGTTAGCCCCCTAGGGGGTCAAAAGTCCCGAAATAGCCGAAAATGACATTTTTTGCCCTATAACTTTTCATCCATCCATTCAATTTCTCTGAAACTTGGCCAAAATGTGGAGACAATTTTTCCTAATAGAAACTAAGTATCGCTGACCTTGGAAATATCTGGTTCGCGCCCCAGGGGGTCAAAAGCCCCATAAATGGCAAAAATGACCCTTTTCTATCATAACGTTTGATCCATCCATTGAATTTTTCTGAAACTTGGCCAAAATGTAGAGGCAATTGTTCTGGATATTAAATGAGCATCCTTAACATCAGAAACATTCTTGTTCGCGCCGCCAGGGGTCAAAAATGCCCCAAATTGCCTAAATTTATTGCATTTTACACTTGTCACATACAGAGGAGGACCACGCATGCGCGGCTTGTTATTTTATATTTCTTTACAAAGAAATATGATACATCTGTCCTGTTACACTAAAACTGGCGAGTAAAACCCGCGCCTTTTTCTAGCCTCTAGACGAAACCATTTTAAGTGGTGAGGGGGGAACAGAAAGCAAATAGCAAGTGAGACAACCCTCACTGTCTCAAATGAATCCTAAAAGAAATCCTCTACTGTAGATAAAAAGTCAATGGTAGGTGTTTTTTAGGTCATCAGAAATTATAATAATAATTTATATATATATATATATATATATATATATATATATATATAATATTTGTTATTGTTTATTATCTATGTACGTATACGGTTCGTCCTTTATAATCGGGACTCATCAGCATACAGATATGACTATTCACTACCGGTCATGCGATTTGAACCCCCGGATTACGAGTATTTTGCAACTCAAATCCCGACGCCTCAACCACTCGGCCATTGTTGAACAGCAAATAAACGGTGATAATTTTAACACTTTATGTGGCGGCTTGACGTCATAAGAGCGTTCTACTCTATGAAAGGAACGATGCATTTTATAGCTAGCGACGTCATGCTGTGTTAATACTACACTTACAATGCTCTTCTAGACGGGTGTTTCTAGGAACTACACATAATATATATATATATATATATATATATATATATATATATATATATATATATATATATATCTACGATTTGAACTCAACATTTCACCATTGGATTTACTTCACTTTGAAAACTTTCTCCATACTGCCTCTACGAAAAAAAATTGTTCGTCTTCTTCAAAATCTCCTTTTCATTGGACAATTTTTCAACGGACAATTACCATCTGGATAAACCACATATCTTTTTTGCACGAACTCTTTTCACTCCATTTTTAATAATATTTTTTTCAAATGTTTGAACTTTGGCTTTTCCACAGCCAACTTATCTATCTGTATATCTCCTCTGATGATAAGATTTCGATCTTTGAAAAGCCTTGGCTTAAGGAAAGAATAATAAACATTAGTTTATTTCAGAATATACCTTGCATTGAACAATTGAAGTTTGAAATAAATCTGGACATTCGTACATGTTTATCACCTTTATTTCTCCTATCTTTATAATTGCTCTATCTCGGATATTGAGCTTAAACCATTTCACTATAGGTTCTATCTACTAAAAGTTTACTTTTAGTTTATATTTTATTCTATATTTGATTATATATATATATATACATATATATATATATATATATATATATATGTGTATATATATATATATATATATATATAGAGAGAGAGAGAGAGAGAGAGAGATTAAATTACTGACGTATTTATATGTATATCAGTGTGAACACTAACGGAGCATAATTTATTTTTCCGTCGTCTTTGACATAAGGTGTACGCTAATTAATAATAAACATTGGTCAGTTATTTTTCAATTAACGTTGCCAAGATGAAAATAAAAATAAAACCGGTTTCATTACTTTTTTTATCGCACATACCTCGTATACCTTATATTCGACAGTTTCGAAATTCAAAAGCTTTGGTTTTATTTTCGTATCCGGCCCATCACGCGCCATTTAGATACAAGAAGGTCGTTATATATTCATGAGGTTTCCGTTTGTGAAGGTTATTTTGAAGTGCGCATTTGATATTATTCATAAGATTTGTTTCATTTGGTGTTGTTTACGTTTGGACATTTGTAGCTTTGGAGTGTTGTTTATACGTTCGTTTCTTTTTAGGAATTTAGCGCCATTATTTGGATCAGTCTTTTGAAAATGGTATTTCATATTGTTTGTTTGGTAATGTTTGGAAGAAAGGAGTTCCTTTATGTTGTTGTAGTTTATGAGGACAGATTTTATTGTTACGGGTAATTGACATTTAATGCAAATCGTGTTTGTGTTCATTTCAAGCAAATGGGAGTTGGTTAGACGAGCATGTTGAATTTGAAGGCTGATCAGGACAACTTATTTCCTTATGTTTACCTGGGATACACTTTTCAGTTCATGGTTGGATATTGCGTCGTTTGTTATTTTAGTCAAACATACCTTACCCGTCTAAAGCTGATTCTTGCCTGACGGTTGACAATCTCACAACTGTAATTAAATCCTTATGCTAACCAGGGCATGCCGACGGGGTAGTTCGTTGCTATTTTTGTATCAGATTTGTACCCGGTTTTCTCTCAATTTTTGGTTTTGTGCCACGTTTAACTGGAGAAGAAAGAAATTATATCATACCAATATTCAAACGATTAGCACCACTGTTGTAATTAAAGCAATTTAAAGAACTCTTCGAGTCCCACGTTACCAGTAACTCACAACACAGCTCTTAGTAAGTAATGGTTTAACTCAAGTCGAACATACCTTTCCCGTCTTCAGCTGTTTCTCAATGTCCACGCCTCCAAAGTGATCTTGCCTGACGGTGGACAATCTCACAACTAATAAAAAGTCGATGGAATTCTTCTTATACTAATTGATCATTATTAACTAATTTGAAACGTTCTTAGAAGAGAATTTAAGTTATATTCAGCCATATTTATCTTGGGATACAACAGAAGGTTGGGCAGACAAAGCACAGAAAGAACGACAAAAAGAGACACTTAACTAGAAGCGCGTTACTTTGTTACTCTTAATACTCCTTCGGACATCTTAAATGATACGTCTACTATAGATTTGTCATTCGCGTTCTGAAATCAATCGTTTGACGTCACTCTCGTTAAACTTTTTTCTCACGCAAGACCGATTCGCTCGAAAGACCTATCACATGAATGCTGATGACCCTTTATCTACAATACATCCTGTTTATGACTTCTTGTTAATTCTCTTCTGGCGAATATTTTTAAACCAAATAAAGCTAGCTGATGTGATCCGGTAATGTATTATTCAAAGTCTGATTAGGGTTCACTTTTAATTCATGCTTATTTATTGCATAGTTTCTTATAGAGCAGATATTCCTGATCGTAGTTCAATTTAAATTGCATATTCTTAGTTGTAGGTTTGGCATTTAAATAGTCTTTTAGAAACGTACATTTATTCGTAAAATGATGTTCACCTTTCTAATACTCTATTAATGACGTGAAACTGTTGCAGTGCTAACGGCAAGTGTCTGAGACGTTTATTGTTACACTTTGACGTGAATCTTTCTCAGAAAATGCTTTCAATTGCACACTGTCCTCTACCTTCTTCATCTTCAAGGCTCCCATCTCCACTACGGAATTTCTGGAACCAACATTCCTCACACCTTAGTGCAGAGTTTACTTGATAGCGAACGAGATTATGTTTATATTGGACTAACATGAATATTGATATTAAAGACTATATATTAACATGTGCGCGTTACTTTTTCGTTTTAGGGGCCAATCCCAGCCAAATAGCTTCTTGTTCACCAAATGCGAAAGACCTTGGGCTAAGTTTAGAAAATGTATTTTTACATTTCCTAGCAATGGGTTCCATAAGTTTTGAGAAACAGATTATCTTCTGAACTACTGCTAAAGTGTTTTTAGCTAAAACATTATTTTACAAAATACGTGATTCTATATGAAGTATTTACTGATAACAGGGCAATTTTTGCACTCGGCCAGATCTAGGGGTTAGTTGGTTTTGCCAACGTCTTGCTTTGTGACACATTCTACTGGTTAATTTGGACGGGCATTCAGAATGACTGGTTCGCCGACTGTTTTCAGATCAACGGAGGATATGTTGTTGGCATCATTCTGCCAAAGCGGAACTGTGCCCTCTAAGGTATTACAACGTCCTTAAGGGTCAGGTGATGTTATTGCCGACTGCCTGAGGCACCTCTACCGGGAAATGCCAACGGGATCACTCTCGGCTATTTTTTTACCCAACAAGACTGCTCCTTTCATACCATCTGAAGATACGTCCTTCTTGCACAGGGTTAGGGTTTTCCCGTTAGTAAGCCGACTTTTCTTTGTTGTAATGAGATGCAATTTGGTCTGCTCATACGAGGTACACCCTACCAATCATTACCTACTTTTTCAGGAATTAGTGTAGGTTTATTGCCTTTCGTCTGAGGCACTTTTACCAGGGAATGCTGAGGGTGTCGTTCTTTGCTATTTTTGTACCCGACAAATGATCTTTGGGGAGGTGATATTCCTTACCATCAGTCCTTGTTGAAGATTTTGCTGAAGTATGGAGGAAATTAAAGCATACCAGCATTCAAATAACTAATAGTACTGTTACATAAATAAAAAAAAACTCAGAAGGACTCGGCGATCCCCACATTACAAGGGACTATTTGATTCCCACGTTACAACTCATCCACAAAACCGCCATTAGTAATAAACAGTTCGGTACTCTCATAGGAAACACACCATGTTTCCGTGAATTCGCGTCGCCAACGTTCGGACAGGTCTCGGAAGCGCCCGAAAGTTGACGAAACTATTAACCAATCAAGTTGCAGCAGGCATTGGCCATTCAGGCTACAACAAGCAGTCGAGAACTTTTGGAAGAAATAAATCGTGTTCAATAACAAAAATAGCGTTCATAGCAAAAACTACTCTGTCGACCATTTTCCTTCCATTTCCTCGACGACTCCCTCCTTTTCGTCTTATATTTCGTCGATGTCGTCGTCTGCGCTAAGCTCAACGGAAACAGTACCCAGGAATACTTTTGGACCAGGTGTAACCATAACCCTAACTATAAACCTTATCCCAGAAACTGTCATAAAAGACGGGAAAAATAGAAAAAATATTGGAAAAACAGTTGTTTCGTAAAGAAAAGAAAAAAAATTGTTCTTTAAAAACAGTTTTTTCGGTGTTTTATATTAACAAGAAAAAACACATTGACAAAAATGTAATAAAAAAACATTGAAAAAAAATTATTCTTTAAAAACAGTTGTTTTGGTGTTCAATGTGAACAAGAAAAAACACATTGACAAAAATGTAAAAAAAAACATCGAATAAAAATTGTTGTTTAAACACAGTTGTTTCGGTGTTTAATGTTAAAAAGAAAAAAACACATTGACAAAAATGTAACAAAAAAACATTGAAAAAAATTGTTTTTCAAAAACAGTTGTTTCAGTGTTTATGTTACATAGCACCCAAAGGGGCGCTGCACCAAACGGTATTTGTTACATAGTCACTGAAAAAGGGCGCGGCACTAAAATGGGATTTGTCACATAGTCACTATGCCTGCCTGAATCGCGGCAGTTCTCACCAACCACTTAAACAAGTGGTTACGGTCCCAAAAAGGCATTTGTTAAATAACGCTTGTGAATTAATCTTCTCGCGTAACCGAACACAATATGAAAGTTTATGAGAAGATTATTAAGCGGTTTCAATCTTTTTTTAACACTTTCTGTTAGGCACTTTCAAGCGACATTTTCTTAGGGCGATTTTAAGCCTTTAAACTGTCAACCTATTACACATTAATTCTCGTTAAAACAACTGTTCTTTAAACATTTCAAATTACGGATTTTTAAACATAGTTCATTCAACATAGTTCGTTTGGCATATCTTTCGATTTTTAGTTTTTTTCGCTTTACAGATAATGTTATGCACAAAAAAGTTACTTTACATTTTCGTTCGCCCCCTGGTCGTGATCACCGTTGATGTCGTCGGTTTCGTGGAGTCTCATTGGCTGTGATCGGTGTTGATGATATTCGATCTGTGGATAAATTTTATCGACAGGCAGAAGAGAAACGCGGAAACGATTTTCCTCAGAGAGATTCAATCTTTTATTCGTGCGTTGCGAAAAAGGCTTTGTTTCCATTCATTCTCTCGATCCTCATTCATTATTCTCGCTGGGGGATGCGACGATAATTGCTACTGGATCTCTCAGAGATCCAGTCATCATGACGAGCAATTACATTCTCGATTTCGCGCTCTCACTTCCTGAGCGCTTAAGATAGGTCGACCGCCCAGCTCGCTGCAAAACCAGTAACTCATTTTTAAACCTAAATTTCTCACGAAAAGAAGGAGTGACGTCATAGTCCTTTGTTCTGTCATACAGATCATCACCAGAACTGGGTTGTCCTTTATTGAACTTCACCTTTGAAGTTGGCCAAGTCTCACCAGTGTTTATGAATCTCGGGATTACCCAATCTGATGACAAATCTATCTGTCCCAAAATGGATGTCCCTTCGACCTGCACCGAACGCGAACTTCTCACAATAAAAACTAGTGGACCTACATACTCCCAGGCACACGGGGCCCCTCATAATATAACATTTAATGTTTACAAGAAAAAACACATTGACAAAAATGTAACAAAAAAAACATTGAAAAAAAATTGTTGTTTAAACACAGTTCCTTCGGTGTTTAATTTTAAAAAGAAATAACACATTGACAAAAATGTAACGAAAAAAACATTGAAAAATAATTGTTGTTTAAACACAGTAGTTTTGGTGTTTAATGTGAACAAGAAAAAAAACACTTGACAAAAATGTAACAAAAAAAACATTGAAAAAATATTGTTGTTTAAACACAATTCTTTCGGTGTTTAATGTGAACAAGAAAAAACACATTGACAAAAATGTAACAACAAAACATAGAAAATTTTTTTTTTAAACCAGAAACATTTACTTAAAATATCAAACATAATCATCTTTTGAAACTTTCTGGTGTACAAAAAATGAAATATATATATATATTTAACAACATTTGATTAACACTGTTTTCTTTTGAGAAAAAAACAATAAATAAATAAACATCTAATTAATAACAGTTATTTAGCTATGGTTTGTGCGTTCTTTAATTTTTATATATGCCTTTTATTTTAATTTCTTCTTCTGAAATGTTCCTCTGCCAGTCTTCAATTTAGCGTTTGACAGTTTTCGCCTCATTTTCGCCTCGTCAACTCTCGGGCGCTTCCGAGACTTTCCCGAACATTGACGGCGCGAAATCACGGAAACATGGGCGTTCTCTATAAGAATACCAAGAGTGTAACTCAAATCAAACATACCTTGCCCGTCTTCGGCTGCTTCTCAGTGTCCACGTCTTCGTAGTAATCTCGCAACTACAAAGACAGTAGAATATTTCTAATACTAACTAATCAATATTAATTACTTCGTTTTTAGAAGAGAAGTGAAGCTATATTCAACCAATTTATCTTGGGATGCATAACAAGGCGGAGGGATATAAAAAAAAAGAACGACATTAATAAACACTTAACTAGAAGTGCATTACTTCGGTAATGATACTGCTCCTCAGAACATCTCAAATACGTCTGCTTGATACGGATTTTAAATTCAGACTCCCGTCTTCACCTTCTCAAATCGCTCGTCTGATGCCACTATCGTTAAACTTGGTTCTTCTGTGCAGGACTGATTTGCTGGAAACACTAATCGCCTGAACCTTAATGACCCACTGTCTATGACATCTCCTGTTTATGACTGACTGTTAATTTCTCCTGACGAATATTATTCAACCAAATAAAGCTAGCTGATGTGCTCACCAATATCCAACACTACTATGGAATATAAATACTTGTTTAATTACCTCGTTATAATACTTTCTAGTACAGTAGCTTATTTCTAACTGCAGGTTTGTGGAACTCTCCTCCTGCTGACTATGTTTATCATACCTCGAGCCTTGGTAATTTTAAGACTAATGTAAATAAGCACCTCCAGTCTTAGCGTTCATCATCTATTGTACAATTTAGCTCCTTACATCAAGTGGCATCATGCCTTGTATTGAGTTACTTCATATATAATACTATACGACAATATATATAATACATTTGTTATTCAAGGGTCATGACCAAAAATAACTGTGATATCGTCGCTTATATATATATATATATATATATATATATATATATATATATATATATATATATATATATATATATATATTACAAAGTTAGACTATTTTTTTACTACTGGGTAAATTACTTATGAAGGCCACAAACCACGCAATGATAAGGGTTAATGAGATGGTAACAAATATAAATATAACAGTATGGGAGCACTAACTTTGATCAATGATATAAACTGCATTTAATTAATTATGGAGCGGTCAGTAACAAACATTTACTGACATTGGATTTGAAGACGACCAAGTTTTAAATTAGCAGGGAAGTAGTCAAACAGTAATGGTCAATCCTTTTTAGAAACGCCCAAGTTTCTCTATAAATACCTGTCAAAGTAATCAAGTATGGTATTTTCTTCATTGTAATCAAGTATGGTATTTTCTTCATTGTAATCAAGTATGGTATTTCTTCATAGTAAGCAAGTATGGTATTTTCTTCATAGTAATCAATTATGGTATTTCTTCATAGTAAGCAAGTATGGTATTTTCTTCATTGTAATCAAGTATGGTATTTCTTCATAGTAAGCATATATGGTATTTTCTTCAATGTAATCAAGTATGGTATTCCTTCATAGTAAGCAAGTATGGTATTTTCTTCATTGTAATCAAGTATGGTATTTCTTCATGGTAAGTATATATGGTATTTTCTTCAATGTAATCAAGTATGGTATTTCTTCATAGTAAGCAAGTATGGTATTTTCTTCATTGTAATCAAGTATGGTATTTCTTCATGGTAAGTATATATGGTATTTTCTTCAATGTAATCAAGTATGGTATTTCTTCATAGTAAGCAAGTATGGTATTTTCGTCATTGTAATCAAGTATAGTATTTCTTCATAGTAAGCAAGTATAGTATTTTCTTCATTGTAATCAAGTATGGTATTCTTTCATAGTAAGCAAGTATGGTATTTTCTTCATTGTAATCAAGTATGGTATTTCTTCATAGTAAGCAAGTATGGTATTTTCTTGATAGTAATCAATTATGGTATTCCTTCATAGTAAGCAAGTATGGTATTTTCTTCAATGTAATCAAGTATGGTATTTCTTCATAGTAAGCAAGTATGGTATTTTCTTCATTGTAATCAAGTATGGTATTTCTTCATAGTAAGCATATATGGTATTTTCTTCAATGTAATCAAGTATGGTGTTCCTTCATAGAAAGCAAGTATGGTATTTTCTTCATGGTAATCAAGTATGGTATTTCTTCATAGTAAGCAAGTATGGTATTTCTTCATAGTAAGCAATTATGGTATTTTCTTCATTGTAATCAAGTATGGTATTTCTTCATAGTAAGCAAGTATGGTATTTTCTTCATTGTAATCAAGTATGGTATTTCTTCATAGTAAGCAAGTATGGTATTTTCTTCACTGTAATCAAGTATGGTATTTCTTCATAGTAAGCAAGTATGGTATTTTCTTCATTGTAATCAAGTATGGTATTTCTTCATAGTGATCAAGTATGGTATTTTCTTCATTGTAATCAAGTATGGTATTTCTTCATAGTAATCAAGTATGATATTTTCTTCATTGTAATCAAGTATGGTGTTTTTTCATAGTAAGCAAGTATGGTATTTTCTTCATTGTAATCAAGTATTGTATTTCTTAATAGTAAGAAAGTATGGTATTTTCTTCATTGTAATCAAGTATGGTATTTCTTCATAGTAAGCAAGTATGGTATTTTCTTCATAGTAATCAATTATAGTATTCCTTCATAGTAAGCACATATGGTATTTTCTTCATTGTAATCAAGTATGGTATTTCTTCATAGTAAGCAAGTATGGTATTTTCTTCATAGTAATCAATTATGGTATTCCTTCATAGTAAGCAAGTATGGTATTTTCTTCATTGTAATCAAGTATGGTATTTCTTCATAGTAAGCAAGTATGGTATTTTCTTCATTGTAATCAAGTATGGTATTTCTTCATAGTAATCAAGTATGGTATTTTCTTCATTGTAATCAAGTATGGTATTTCTTCATAGTTATCAAATATGGTATTTCTTCATAGTAAACAAGTATGGTATTTTCTTCATTGTAATCAAGTATGGTATTTTCTTCATAGTAAGCAAGTGTGGTATTTTCTTCATTGTAATCAAGTATGGTATTTCTTCATAGTAAGCAAGTATGGTATTTTCTTCATTGTAATCAAGTATGGTATTTCTTCATTGTAAGCAAGTATGGTATTTTCTTCATTGTAATCAAGTATGGTATTCTCTTCATAGTAATCAAGTGTGGTATTTTCTTCATTGTAATCAAGTAGTGTATGTCTTCATAGTAAGAAAGTATGGTATTTTCTTCATTGTAATCAAGTATGGTATTTCTTCATAGTAAGCAAGTATGGTATTTTTTCTATTGTAATCAAGTATGGTATTTCTTCATAGTAAGCAAGTATGGTATTTTCTTCATTGTAATCAAGTATGGTATTTCTTCATAGTAAGCAAGTATGGTATTTTCTTTATTGTAATACAGTATGGTATTTCGTCATAGTAAGCAAGTATGGTATTTTATTCATTGTAATCAAGTATGGTATTTTCTTCAATGTAATCAAGTATGGTATCTTCTTCATAGTGATCAAATATTGTATTTTTCTCATTGTAATCAAGTATAGTATTTTCTTCATTGTAATCAAGGATGGTTTTTTCTTCATAGTAATCAAGTATGGTATTTTCTTCATAGTAATCAATTATGGTATTCTTTCATAGTAAGCAAGTATGGTATTTTCTTCAATGTAATCAAGTATGGTATTTCTTCATAGTAAGCAAGTATGGTATTTTCTTCATTGTAATCAAGTATGGTATTTCTTCATAGTAAGCATATATGGTATTTTCTTCAATGTAATCAAGTATGGTATTCCTTCATAGTAAGCAAGTATGGTATTTTCTTCATTGTAATCAAGTATGGTATTTCTTCATGGTAAGTATATATGGTATTTTCTTCAATGTAATCAAGTATGGTATTTCTTCATAGTAAGCAAGTATGGTATTTTCTTCATTGTAATCAAGTATGGTATTTCTTCATGGTAAGTATATATGGTATTTTCTTCAATGTAATCAAGTATGGTATTTCTTCATAGTAAGCAAGTATGGTATTTTCGTCATTGTAATCAAGTATAGTATTTCTTCATAGTAAGCAAGTATAGTATTTTCTTCATTGTAATCAAGTATGGTATTCTTTCATAGTAAGCAAGTATGGTATTTTCTTCATTGTAATCAAGTATGGTATTTCTTCATAGTAAGCAAGTATGGTATTTTCTTGATAGTAATCAATTATGGTATTCCTTCATAGTAAGCAAGTATGGTATTTTCTTCAATGTAATTAAGTATGGTATTTCTTCATAGTAAGCAAGTATGGTATTTTCTTCATTGTAATCAAGTATGGTATTTCTTCATAGTAAGCATATATGGTATTTTCTTCAATGTAATCAAGTATGGTATTCCTTCATAGTAAGCAAGTATGGTATTTTCTTCATGGTAATCAAGTATGGTATTTCTTCATAGTAAGCAAGTATGGTATTTCTTCATAGTAAGCAATTATGGTATTTTCTTCATTGTAATCAAGTATGGTATTTCTTCATAGTAAGCAAGTATGGTATTTTCTTCATTGTAATCAAGTATGGTATTTCTTCATAGTAAGCAAGTATGGTATTTTCTTCATTGTAATCAAGTATATTATTTCTTCATAGTGATCAAGTATGGTATTTTCTTCATTGTAATCAAGTATGGTATTTCTTCATAGTAATCAAGTATGATATTTTCTTCATTGTAATCAAGTATGGTGTTTTTTCATAGTAAGCAAGTATGGTATTTTCTTCATTGTAATCAAGTATTGTATTTCTTAATAGTAAGAAAGTATGGTATTTTCTTCATTGTAATCAAGTATGGTATTTCTTCATAGTAAGCAAGTATGGTATTTTCTTCATAGTAATCAATTATAGTATTCCTTCATAGTAAGCACATATGGTATTTTCTTCATTGTAATCAAGTATGGTATTTCTTCATAGTAAGCAAGTATGGTATTTTCTTCATAGTAATCAATTATGGTATTCCTTCATAGTAAGCAAGTATGGTATTTTCTTCATTGTAATCAAGTATGGTATTTCTTCATAGTAAGCAAGTATGGTATTTTCTTCATTGTAATCAAGTATGGTATTTCTTCATAGTAATCAAGTATGGTATTTTCTTCATTGTAATCAAGTATGGTATTTCTTCATAGTTATCAAATATGGTATTTCTTCATAGTAAACAAGTATGGTATTTTCTTCATTGTAATCAAGTATGGTATTTTCTTCATAGTAAGCAAGTGTGGTATTTTCTTCATTGTAATCAAGTATGGTATTTCTTCATAGTAAGCAAGTATGGTATTTTCTTTATTGTAATCAAGTATGGTATTTCTTCATTGTAAGCAAGTATGGTATTTTCTTCATTGTAATCAAGTATGGTATTCTCTTCATAGTAATCAAGTGTGGTATTTTCTTCATTGTAATCAAGTAGTGTATGTCTTCATAGTAAGAAAGTATGGTATTTTCTTCATTGTAATCAAGTATGGTATTTCTTCATAGTAAGCAAGTATGGTATTTTTTCTATTGTAATCAAGTATGGTATTTCTTCATAGTAAGCAAGTATGGTATTTTCTTCATTGTAATCAAGTATGGTATTTCTTCATAGTAAGCAAGTATGGTATTTTCTTTATTGTAATACAGTATGGTATTTCGTCATAGTAAGCAAGTATGGTATTTTATTCATTGTAATCAAGTATGGTATTTTCTTCAATGTAATCAAGTATGGTATCTTCTTCATAGTGATCAAATATTGTATTTTTCTCATTGTAATCAAGTATAGTATTTTCTTCATTGTAATCAAGGATGGTTTTTTCTTCATAGTAATCAAGTATGGTATTTTCTTCATAGTAATCAATTATGGTATTCTTTCATAGTAAGCAAGTATGGTATTTTCTTCAAAGTAATCAAGTATGGTATTTCTTCATAGTAAGCAAGTATGGTATTTTCTTCATTGTAATCAAGTATGGTATTTCTTCATAGTAAGCATATATGGTATTTTCTTCAATGTAATCAAGTATGGTATTCCTTCATAGTAAGCAAGTATGGTATTTTCTTCATTGTAATCAAGTATGGTATTTCTTCATGGTAAGTATATATGGTATTTTCTTCAATGTAATCAAGTATGGTATTTCTTCATAGTAAGCAAGTATGGTATTTTCTTCATTGTAATCAAGTATGGTATTTCTTCATGGTAAGTATATATGGTATTTTCTTCAATGTAATCAAGTATGGTATTTCTTCATAGTAAGCAAGTATGGTATTTTCGTCATTGTAATCAAGTATAGTATTTCTTCATAGTAAGCAAGTATAGTATTTTCTTCATTGTAATCAAGTATGGTATTCTTTCATAGTAAGCAAGTATGGTATTTTCTTCATTGTAATCAAGTATGGTATTTCTTCATAGTAAGCAAGTATGGTATTTTCTTGATAGTAATCAATTATGATATTCCTTCATAGTAAGCAAGTATGGTATTTTCTTCAATGTAATCAAGTATGGTATTTCTTCATAGTAAGCAAGTATGGTATTTTCTTCATTGTAATCAAGTATGGTATTTCTTCATAGTAAGCATATATGGTATTTTCTTCAATGTAATCAAGTATGGTATTCCTTCATAGTAAGCAAGTATGGTATTTTCTTCATGGTAATCAAGTATGGTATTTCTTCATAGTAAGCAAGTATGGTATTTTCTTCATTGTAATCAAGTATGGTATTTCTTCATAGTGATCAAGTATGGTATTTTCTTCATTGTAATCAAGTATGGTATTTCTTCATAGTAATCAAGTATGATATTTTCTTCATTGTAATCAAGTATGGTGTTTTTTCATAGTAAGCAAGTATGGTATTTTCTTCATTGTAATCAAGTATTGTATTTCTTAATAGTAAGAAAGTATGGTATTTTCTTCATTGTAATCAAGTGTGGTATTTCTTCATAGTAAGCAAGTATGGTATTTTCTTCATAGTAATCAATTATGGTATTCCTTCATAGTAAGCACACATGGTATTTTCTTCATTGTAATCAAGTATGGTATTTCTTCATAGTAAGCAAGTATGGTATTTTCTTCATAGTAATCAATTATGGTATTCCTTCATAGTAAGCAAGTATGGTATTTTCTTCATTGTAATCAAGTATGGTATTTCTTCATAGTAAGCAAGTATGGTATTTTCTTCATTGTAATCAAGTATGGTATTTCTTCATAGTAATCAAGTATGGTATTTTCTTCATTGTAATCAAGTATGGTATTTCTTCATAGTTATCAAATATGGTATTTCTTCATAGTAAACAAGTATGGTATTTTCTTCATTGTAATCAAGTATGGTATTTTCTTCATAGTAAGCAAGTGTGGTATTTTCTTCATTGTAATCAAGTATGGTATTTCTTCATAGTAAGCAAGTATGGTATTTTCTTCATTGTAATCAAGTATGGTATTTCTTCATTGTAAGCAAGTATGGTATTTTCTTCATTGTAATCAAGTATGGTATTCTCTTCATAGTAATCAAGTGTGGTATTTTCTTCATTGTAATCAAGTAGTGTATGTCTTCATAGTAAGCAAGTATGGTATTTTCTTCATTGTAATCAAGTATGGTATTTCTTCATAGTAAGCAAGTATGGTATTTTTTCTATTGTAATCAAGTATGGTATTTCTTCATAGTAAGCAAGTATGGTATTTTCTTCATTGTAATCAAGTATGGTATTTCTTCATAGTAAGCAAGTATGGTATTTTCTTTATTGTAATACAGTATGGTATTTCGTCATAGTAAGCAAGTATGGTATTTTATTCATTGTAATCAAGTATGGTATTTTCTTCAATGTAATCAAGTATGGTATCTTCTTCATAGTGATCAAATATGGTATTTTTCTCATTGTAATCAAGTATAGTATTTTCTTCATTGTAATCAAGGATGGTTTTTTCTTCATAGTAATCAAGTATGGTATTTTCTTCGTTGTAATCAAGTATGGTATGTTTTTCATAGTAATTAAGTATGGTATATTTTTAATAGTAATCAAGTATGGTATTTTCTTCATAGTAATCAAGTATGGTATTTTCTTCGTAGTAATCAAGTATGGTGTTTTTCTTTATACTAATCAAATATGGTATTTTCTTCATAGTAATCAAGTATGGTATATTTTCATAGTAATCAAGTATGGTATTTTTTCATTGTAATCAAGTATGGTATGTTCTTTATAGTAATCATGTATGGTATTTTCTTCATAGTAATAAATTATGGTATATTTTTCATAGTAATCAAGTATGGTATATTTTCTTCATTGTTATCAAGTATAGTATTTTCTATATATTATAAAGTATGCTATATTTTTCATAGTGATTAAGTATGGTGTTTTTCATAGTAATTATGTATGGTATTTTCTTCATTGTAATCAACTATGGCATTTTCTTCATTGTAATTATGCATGAAAGTTTTTTCAAAGTGATCAAGTATGGTATTTTTTCATAGTGATCAAGTATGGTATTTTATCATTGTAATCAACTACGGTATTTTCTTCATAGTAATTATGTATCGTATTTTCTTCATTGTAATCTAGTATTGTATTTTCTTCATAGTAATCAAGTATGGTATTTTCTTTATAGTAATCAAGTATGGTATTTTCATATTCCCAAAGACTCAGATATTCTAGCGCCAGAGATTAAAATATTATTTGGTTCAATTTTGTACAGCTTTTCAAAGTTGACATAATTTACGGATTTTGCGTTTTTTACATTATCTTTCACAAACTACGCTAAAATTCATAGTTATCTGATAGACCATAAAGATTGAACGAAAGAAGATTCTAAATGTTTTCATCATCGGTCTCTCAGTCAATGTGTATGTCATGGTCAAGTTTGAAATCGTATTTCACCTCTTAAAGCTTATAGAGATTTAATGGGCGTAACTTATTTTAATGCGTCCACCCATTTCTATTAGATTCTCTGTCCATCGGTTCTTTGGTCTTCACGATTAAACTCTAACAAACATTTTCATCGTTGTTTTAACGTCTGAGTTTGACGTAGCATTTCTATTCTCCACTCTATAATAAAGACCAATGTGTATTTATTTATATATTTTTATGTGAATAAAAATAATACATCCGTTTCGTAACACAAAGGTAAGCGAGTAAAAAAACGTGCTTTTTAATAACCATCGGATGAAACGATTTCAATTTGTGAGGGAAAGCGAGAAAACTAATAGTGCGTCAAACAATCCCCATTGTTTTTAATGACATCGAAGAGAAATCCTCCAATCTAAATAAAAAGTCAATGATAGGTGTTTTTTTCTTTCTTTAAGGCATTAGAAATGATAAGAATGATTTATGTATAAATAATTAAATTGCTAACGTAATTCTATAATTTTATATGAATATTTGTGCGTACACTGGCGGAGCATAATTTCTTTTTCCGCCATTTTTGACGGTGGGTCTACGGTAATCGTAATAGTTGTCGTATATATATATATATATATATATATATATATATATATATATATATATATATATATATATATATATAACAGGTAAGTTTACATCTACAGGTTTAAAATCCAGAGAATCATTAGTCGGTTTATATAAACGTGCTCAATAATAAATAATGATAATAATATCAATAATAAATAGAGTTATTTACTAGATGTACAAAAAATATTTATACAAATATTATTTGGCTACACATTTTCTTAAAGATTGCCTTTAGTGGAATGAGAAAAATCACTTTCTGAAACTGAACACGTGATCGGCTTTAAGAAACACAATTAAAATTACCTTAGTAGATAAAATGCTATATCATGTTTTGATTAGCTATATATATATATATATATATATATATATATATATATATATATATGTATTATTGTAAAAAAAACTACATACAATACATAGTTTAAGCAAAATAAATTGTTCTGGACTATTAAAATAATTTCCAACGTTATTGATAATGTTTAATCATGCCTTTATTTATGTTTTTATTATAGCTAATTCATGTTGTGAAACATTACGTAAATCATATATCTATGACGTCATCCCTGAGCTATAATTATCTCATGGTAATGTTTTCAGCTCTATTGATAAGAAAGTCCAAATATGTCAGTCAGTTAGTAGAACGTCAGACTGAAGATAAGCCTTTCTTGCGTTTGGTAGAAGTTATATTTTGTAAATTTGTTTTGTAGTGTTGTAAATGGCCAAAACGTTTTCGGAGTCGCCGGTTAGTACGGTCGGATTTTCGTAAACACATAATTCTTGTGTTTTCGCATCACAAATTTATTTTAGATTGCAGGACCAGTGTCCCAGCGTTGCCCGGGATAATAAAAATAATTATTTAGTTGAAAAAATAAATATTAGAGTAGCAAATCTGAAAAATAATCAGAAAATAACTTATATCGTTGTAAGTAATTTAGGTGATTTCGCCATGCTTTGACGAGTATAAATCATTCGTAGACTGCGACATATTGGGGGTTACCAATCGAGTGCTTATTTTGGAGAGATGTGTTTTTCCCCACACTAAATAGCGACCTGTTATTTCATTTATTAGATTTCAAAGGCAAGAAAAAACACTGAGAAAAGTTTAACGCGAGATAAAAGTTTTACAAAATGAGAAGTTAGATAAAAATAATTCTTAAAAAAGCAACGTCATTTCGCTTCGTCGTAAACTTTTACTTACAAATTTGTGACAATTTTATTTATTGAAAAAAAAATTCCATTTTTTTCTGTCAGTGATAAAAAAATCTTTCTAGACATAGCCAATTTTTACCATGAACACAATTCAAGAAAACAATTTTTAAAATGTGCCATTGTTTGAACATTAAAAAAATGTACTCACTTCTGATAGTATCACGCAAATGTTGGCCATGTGTTCGTGAATTCTTATCCAGTTCAATCGGAATATTCACAAAAACGTTTTTCATATATAAAATACAGTCATTCAAAATGGCCAAACGAATGCAGTCCGGTATTCCTGTATCCTGTGGAAGGGGACTATTTTTTTAGATGTAAAACCTTGTATATTATTTAGACAATAATAAGAAGGACAAAATGAAATAATTTTGGTGATTTAACCAAAATGGTCTTCCGGTTTTAAGTAGTTAGTAAAAATAGCAACTACCTGCTTTTGGAAGGTTTTTTGAAAGTCAGATAATTCGGAAAAAATATAACAAATATTAAAATAATTAAGAAATTAATGCATAATTTCTGGAAATACCCATAAAGGCTTATGTCAATTGGATTGTGGAACAGATTAGCATATGAAGTTAAAAATGTATAATAGCGAAAACGGCAGGGGAAATCGACTTTAATATGTTTTGAGGCATGTCTGTCCGTCCGTCCGGATTTTTCTCCGCAACCATCCAATAAATTTATCTGAAATTTTGCATGAAGTTGTAACTTAGGTCAGGTTAGAAAGTGACATTCTCCGATTTTTGAAAAAAAATCTGGTTAACCCCCCAGGGTGGGGGGGTCAAAAGGCCCCGAAATGGAAAAAAATGACATTTTTTGCCAAATAACTTTTCGTCCATCCATTCAATTTCTCTGAAACTTGGCCAAAATGTGGAGGCAATTGTTCCTAATAGCAAATAAGTATCGCTAACCTTGGTAAAAATCTGGTTCGCGCGCCTAGGGGGGCAAATGCCCCCAAAATGGCAAAAAAATGACCTTTTTCCCCATAACGTTTGATCCATCCATTCAATTTTTCTGAAACTTGGCCAAAATGTAGAGGCAATTGTTCTGGATATAAAATGAGCATCCTTGCCCTCAGAAACATTCTGGTTAGCGCCCCCAGGGGTTAAAAAGGGGGTAAAAAAATGCCTCAAATTGCCCAAATGTATTGAATTTTACACTCGCCACATCGCGTCACATACAGAGGGGGACCACGCACGCGCGGCTTGTTAATTATATAGATTGCAGTTGGCCCAACAAAGTTTTCAAAGCTATTTACATGCAATCATTTTATAAATAGGGATTATTAACATTACCTTAACAAACTTTAGTCATAACAATTTTATTCAATTACTAATTGAATGAGAAAACGATCTTTATGATAATACGCGAGCGCAATTCATGTTCGTACACGCATTATCACGTTTCACACACATAAAACATTAGATTTAGCAAAGATAGTAATTGGTGATTAATCTGATGTCACTAAAGTAACCATTACGACTTTACCCATTTCAAAATGAATTGTTCCAAGATCAAATTATGTCGACTAAAACAATACGTTTCAAAAATTGACGTTCGTTTTTTGGATTTTCATGATGTTTAAGCTGATAATTATGTTTACAGTAAGATCATAGAATTTCTTTTTTAAAGAATTTCTACAATTGTAAATAAATACCAAAGAGTTATTTTTCGTTATTTAAAGAATATTTAGCTGAGAATGAACATTATTCTTATGGAATAAAAAAAGCGTAATAATTGTTCTTTTAATAGTATTGACCTAATAGATATTTCTAATTTCAAATGGAATAAGTAGTAAATCATACAGATTGATATCGAAAGTACCGGGGAATTTCCACCGAGTTCTGCTAGTACCGTAATTAATTTATTTGGTAAAAAAAATGAACGACATAGTTAAAAGAATAATAATATACAAAAAAAATAAGAGTTAAAGTAAGAATATTCCTGGAAAGCGCACACAGTATGTATGCGTGTGTGTTTGTCTATGTGTGTGTGTCTGTGTATGTGCTTGTGTTTATGTATGTGTGTTTGTGTATGTGTGTGTGTTTGTTTTCGTACTGGTCGAGCTTGGTTGGGCTCGCTGCATGGGAAATAACGTTGCCCACTTCAAAGTTAGGCTCCATCAAGAGTTTTATGTACGGAATGAAACATCGCGATATAACAAGCAGATGCTCGATTAGCTCCAACCCCTGCTTCCCCCCTGTAAAACATTCACAACAAGAACTCATCAAGCTACTACCACAGCAAAGAATGATCTGTCCCCTCTCCATCCCTCCCTCCCTCCCTTTCATTCTCTTTGTGTACCAAAAACACAAACGGAACTTCCATGAACAAAGTTTATTTCCTAGAACATCCCATCTGTGGAACACGATATCACGAGTCTGCTTCCCAACCGACTACAACATGGTCGTGTTCAAGTCTTATGTAAACAAATACTTGGCCGCCCTCTTGGATAATCAATTCTTCTTAAGTAATCTTCGGCCCATTCCACCCATTCCACCCATTGTTTCTAATCATTTTGTGAAAGCGATTATTGTCCAACTGACAATCTATTTAACCCCTATCCGGCGTTGATAAATCTGCGATGAAACTTCAATGTGACGGACCAACGGACAGACAGACAGACAGACAGAGTCTCTGAGATAAACGCTTAGACGCATCTAGCAACTCAAATCTTTTTTTTTTATAAAAAACATTTAAAGAAGCAATAAATTGCGAAAAACATTTTTGATTTAATGACATGCATTACAATGACATCCTGTTTCAGCTCTGCGCCGCCCTATCGAATAACGGTGAGGCAGAAATGACCAACCAGGCAGTCACCTACGTAGCCCATCTATTTTATTAAAGAGAGCTGTTCAATCATCTGAGAGCCGGTATGGAATTAGTCAAGTTTATTTTCCCTATAACTTATTTGATAAGCTTACCTTACATTGGCGTCGGTTTCAACGATATGTTTCAAGGAGATTCAATTTTGACCGGCGTTTTTTTGTTGTTCTCTCTTGTTGTTCAGTTATTTGTTTTTTTGTTTCGTTTAAAACTTCACGTAATAATTATTAATCGAATCTTTATGAAAATTTTTCCAAAGGTTAATATTTGTATTTGTGTATTAATGCTTTCATTGACAGCTCGGTAAAAACACTATGCGAAAAAAAACAATGCACAATCCTAATTCGACATTAATAAAAAAAAAATGTTTTAAATTATATCATCGTATGTTTTACTTTTATTTTTCCATTTTTTAAACACAGCTGTATCAGTTTCAGTAAGTTTAGATTATTTTATACTAGCATGGCTACCTGGCGTTGGCTGGATACATCAGTAACAAAATGGAAGAGTTAAAAATCTGTGTAATTTCTTTTTTCTTTAATTTCTCTCTCTCTCTCTCTCTCTCTCTCTCTCTCTCTCTCTCTCTCTCTCTCTCTCTCTCTCTCTGTATGTCTGTCTGTCTGTCTCTCTCTCTCTGTCTCTCTCTCTCACTCACTCTCTCTCTCTCTCTCTCTTTTAATATATATGTATATATATATATATATATGTTTGAAAAAAGAAAAACGGAAAACAGGTAACAGGTATAGAACATCTTCAGAAAAAGACGTTCGATAATACGAACGAAACCGGTCAAATCTCTTGTTTTTTTTATTTTTCTCCTGCATTCTAATCTGTTTTCCGTTTGTCTTTTTTTTCAAACATTTTGTCTACCACAACATTTCATTTTCATGACTTACCGTGTACCTTACCCCATATATATATATATAGAGAGAGAGAGAGAGAGAGAGAAATATAGATATATACATATATAATTATTTCCACAATCAGACAACGCCGCAGCCCACAACCTATGAAAAGAAACAAACCGGAAGTCCTAGACTCGAGTTTCGCCCTCCTTTGGGCTCATCAGTAGAACACATCCGAACTCAGGATTCGAAACCCGAGTCACTTGCATGGTAAGCGAGTACTCTGCCACTGAGCTACCTCGCCACATACAAGAATGTCTATTAATTTACACAGATTAAGCGAACCGCGGCGATGACCGACTGTGGAATTTACCTACTCTTTTCAACAAGGGGTGTAGTCATCCAACTACTATGAACCCAGGCCGATGTCTCACAAGTAGGATTTTATACTCGCTGGGACGATGTCATCCAACAAGCTAACCAAGCGAGCAAATAAATATTAGATTTATTGAATGTGAGATGATATATATAATTATTTCCACAATCAGACAACGCCGCAGCCCACAACCTATGAAAAGAAACAAACCGGAAGTCCTAGACTCGAGTTTCGCCCTCCTTACATATATATATATATATATATATATATATATATATATATATATAGAGAGAGAGAGAGAGAGAGAGAGAGAGAGAGAGAGAGAGAGATATCCCACCAATTACCTAACAATAAATTATTTTTTTAAAAGCGAATTCCTCCCAGAAAGCTTTTCTTATAAGCAACCCCACAGATCGAAAATGGCTGACGATAGCAAGAAAACGATTTATAATTAAAACTCAAGTAAACCAAGAATGTGTTTACCTGTGTAAGCTCCATCAGCTTCAAACTTACGGTACCATGTTGATCTGAACTTCTGTGATATTATATATAAATAAATATAACGCTCTTATTAAATAACTGAGCACCTTCTGAATTTCTTTGTAGCTAAAGTTATTTTGTTCCGAAATGTAAATTAAACTAAAAGAATGATATCATTATGAATTTAATAATCGTAAGATAGAGGACTAAGTTAAGTTGACAACAAACCATCATTCTGCATAATTCATAACTCTGGCCCCAGCCTATTTGAGTACTCTCGACTGTTTGCCGGGTAGCGGCCGTGTTTGCTATTTAGATGTTAATTTACTTCCTATTTGTAGACTATGTGTGATTGAGCAGCAGTAAACGCCTCGGCTACTGAGTCAAACATGACTTTCGTACTGATGTTCGAACTGTGTAACCGGCAGGGATTGTCTCCTGCCATGCTGCCGATTTGGCATGAAACACATGTGTATATAGATTTAATTTGAAAATTATATATATATTTATAAATAATTATATATATATATATATATATATATATATATATATATATATATATATATATATTATATATATATATATATATATATTTCATTTTTTATTTATAGATATATATATAAATAATTAAATTCGAAAGTTGGGCCCATTTCTCGCACAACTTATTCATTAGACTTACCATATTGTTTATATACCGTTTATATATAGATGAAATATCAGAATCGCAGGGTTAACTAATTTGCATATTGGTTTTGCAAAAGTTTATCTTATTAATTAACTATTATTTGGTATTCTTTTTTAAGTAAATGATTTGTTTAATGTTAATATAACAAATGTTCTGTTTCGCAATATTGTTTTATTTTCTGGACAAATATTTAGCATTTGTGTTCAAACGTTTTCCAACGCCGTTCGCATGTTTCAAACATCAGTCGCTCTCAAGAAAAAGCGACCGACTCAATTTTTGCAAATTGTCAGTTAAACGACAAATGTGTTTCTTCTATATTTTCTTTTTTTGTTCTTAATGTCAAATTTAAATGGTAAATAAATGTTTCGAAATTACAAAAATGTTAACGTTTCGTGATTGAAAAGTGTATTGGCTTAAACTAGCAGGGCTACTCGGTATTGCCAGAGGTAAGGGTAATATAATTTTGATCAATAACAATTAATTTCCTACTGTTTTAACACGCGAGGTAAATATTACTGTACGAACCGAAAACAACTAATCGAAGTGAACTTATCGCCCAAAACCCTAAACTCCAACAACTACAACAACAACAACAACTAAATAAATAAACAAATACGAGGGTTACATCTGACTAAAAAAAGAAATAACCGAATAAAGTAAAAATGTAAAAACGCGAGATAAGTTTTACTTAATAACATAAACTAATCTCATCTAATCTCTCTTTTTCTCTCTCTCTCTCTCTCTTCCGCTTTCTTTCTCTCCTTTTCTCTTTTTCTCTCTCTCCTGTTAACGACGCCGTATTATTGTTATTGTTTTTTTTAATTATTGTTTGAAGAAATAGTTTCGTCGATAGTAAAAGAGTAAATGAGATGCTGAGAACAGATACTACACTTTGAATTATTTATTTGCACAAAATATAAAAATTTGAATTACGAACAAATTAGGCGTAAGGCGATCAAATGTGTGGAGAAAAGGGTGGGTTTTGGTCATATTGATAGTGATTTGATTTTGTTAAGCATGAAAATGAAAACCAATTCGGTTCGAAAAATTACTTTTTCTGGTTTTGTGTGTACGTTTACAGCTACTTGATGTAGGAAGCTAACAAGAACGAAATATGATTATCACAAAGACAGGAGATGCCTATTGGCTTTAGTCTTGAAAAGACCAACGCTATAGGTAGGAGGAAACCAGTCTACAGGAAGAGAGTTCCACAAGCCTACACTTCTTGGAAAGAAGCTACTGGATTAGGAAGCTATATTACAATAAGGTAACAAAACAGCAAATTTATGGAGACCACTAGACCAACGAATCATACGAACGGGTGCAAAAGAAGCAGGGAATAGATCACATAATTCTGAAGAACATATGTCATAATAGTATTTATAGAAAAGACTGAGACTAGCAACATCACGTCTGTGAGAGAGATGGCGCAGAGAAGAAGATAGGGTGTGGTCAATTAAATTACAGATACATTTCTGAACCTTATCAAGAAACTTCAAATGGAGCAGAAGTCACAAGTATGACAAGTGTACTCTATACATGAAGCTATCGTCCTAAGCATTACATCCTTCTTTTGGGAAGGTAATGTAGTATATGGTCTGATGTCATGAGACCATCATCCCAGGCATTACCCCTTCCTTGGGAGTTGGTTAGTATATGTCGGCCTGATACCATCATCCCAGTTATTACATCACACTTTTCTTGGATAGTTTTGTAATATCTGTTTTGTGGTTATGATACCATCCTCCCAAGCATTGCCTTTTACTTTGGAGTAGTATATGTTCTGTTGTCATAAAATCATTCTCTCAGATGTTACCTCTTCCTCTTGGGGCGTAACGTACGCCAACAAGAAATTGTCACAAGTGACTATTCATTAGCATACTAAACACTTATATATATATACATTATATATATATACTAGCAAAATATGAAATTGGAATGAACATATAGTTGCTCATAGTATAATGTTCTTAAAATTTTCTTAAAATTATCTTAAAATGTTCTTAAAATGTACTTACAAATTGCGGTGCAACAAATTTCGTATTTGTTACTTTTCTTGCACTGATTAGAGAAATAAGATTGGCACTGTATCGTCTGTAGATATTAATAATTTAATATTTAATTATGAATATATATATATATATATATATATATATATATATATATATGTATATACTACGTTAGTAAGAGCATAATATATTTATATATATTCCATGAGAAATGCCAGTTTACTGAAATCATATGCCCTTAATAGGGTTAAGATGAAAGTCATATACACTAAATGTACAAAAGCAAGGAAATTCCCAAATTTGTACACTTTTATTGTCATTAAGGGTATGACTACATATCAACCAAACCATTTCATTATCACATCACTACAGTATAAATATCTATGCATGACCGAATGAAGTGTGTCAGGTGCGCTGAAGAAAAATTCCTACCAGTAAAATACATAGCACTGTTGTGCTCGCATACTCTTAATGACAATAAAAGTGTAAAAATTTGGGAATTTCTTTGCTTTTGTACATTTAGTGTATATGAATTTTATTCTTAACCCTATTAAGGTCATATGATTTCAGTATACTGGCATTTATCATGGAATGTCACTACTTTTGTAAAGGCCATGCCTCAATACAATGGTCATTTTTAAGGTTTTTTTTAAATTTTCTGGAAAACTAAGGTATATGGTGAACTGAAATTTAAATGCCCTCAACTAGACCCTAGAACCTCTATCTCTGCCAAAAATCAGCTGAATCCATTGAATAGTTGATGAGATACAGGGTGGCACATACGTACGTACGTACGTACACACGGATAACACAAAATCATGCCTGACCTTTCTGGATCTCTGGTTAGCCTTGACTAATGATGCTGAAATTCTACACACTTATAGAACCTATCAACTAAAAATGTTGTGCAAAGTTTTAACTAATTTGGTTTATTGGTTTTCGAGTTATGATTGATCAAAGAAATGAGATTTCTAGCATAGGCCGTTTTTGAAGTCTATTAAGGGATAGAGCGCTCTCGCGCCTCCCTTGATTTAATCTATATATTATATACATTATATTATATATTTTATATTATATATATATCATATTTATTTTTTGTATTATACATTTACGTGCCGATTAGATATCCGTACCGGCGGTTTCTGGGAAACGTGGTGGTCCTTACTAGAATACAATTACAAATTTCCTCACTATTTTTAATATTATTTTTTATTATCTTAAATCAATTGCTATTGTTTTGTTTCGACGTTTTTGACATTTTTGTTACCTGCTATGCAAGAGGCGCCATTAGTCATTTCGGTGAAGAATGGGTGATATCCAACCCCATTGGATTGTCTACTTATTGCCCAGAAACCGCCGGTATTGATAACTAATCATCAAATAATTGTAATGTGCGTATGACTGTTTGTGGTTTGTCATGTAGTCGTTTTGCTATGTGATATAATACGTGATTCGGATGAATCAGAATTTTACAACTGTTACGACCAGTTTGATCTGTTAGGTATTGGTTTTCCTGATTCTTTGTAGAAAGGTACTGACAGTAGAGACCACGTGAAGTTTGCCAATATCCAAAGTGAAAGTGGTGTTATACATACGTCACACCGATTCGTCAGTTTGCTCCATTTTCCGCTTCATTGTCATCATCTCCCTTGTACTTAATGAAGACCTGTTATCGTCCAACGTCTACGTTATCAAACCGAAAAGAACTTGTCAAAAGAAAACAAAAGATTCAATAAATATAATAAAGTTTACTAGATGGTTACATACTACGATCAAACAAATACTACAGAAATGCAAGTGTCTATTAAAAGTTCAATTTTATACACGTTAAACGGTTAATGCAAACATTTAACTCGTTGCCGTCAAATACTACATAGTATGTTTGCACTGTAAAATTCAAAACGCCTTTGTGGATATATCTGAAAAACCAGTGTGTAATCAGATGTCCTGCAGAAAGCAGGCTCGATGCGTTTCCTTTAGTAATGGCGATATGAGGCGCTCATAGAGCCAAATCAACTCACGATGGTCTCCGATGCGGCGCATCATTTATAGACACAGGCGGTTGAGGAAGTCCCGCGTGGCGGAACCAATCGCTCTATTCGTTTGCGCGGCGATTGATTGGAATTATGACCTACGCCAACTTCTCTTGTGAGTCATAGAACAAAATAATATCGAAGAATTCTATGCAGATGTGTATCATATTTTAACAACAGTGGACATACATATTTTGACAGCACCGTTTTATTTTTTCTCCCGTTTCATACAAATCGTTTTTGTACCTGTTTATTATGTAAGCCGATCGTTTATCAATACCTGAAATCTATTTTGACATTAAAGCACCTTTCCTTCAACAATTGCGACACCACAATAGAAAATCACAGTCAAAATGAAAAATTTAGGAAAGTTCAACACAACCTTGGCAGAATACGAGTCTCTTTTAGAAAGAGTAAATGCATTTATATATACACACTATGATCCCTAAATACATTTGTTTATGATAATGAAACATTTAGCGTTGTCTGTTCTCCCACTCTTCTCTACACTATCCCAGTCTGATGATACTAAACCCGCAATGGTATATTCGTATCCTCTCAATGATATATACTAGTCTTTTTCACTCGTTACTCTTCATACAGTTTTATTCTACGTTTATGCTAGTTTCTTCCTAACGTTGTATGTTCCCCTGATTTTTCGATGTGACGCAATAACTGATATGTATTTCAGCATCACTTATTTACTTATTTATTTAGATCTATATGGCATATTATATAACTTCGTTGTCATCTCTAGTTTCGTATTATTATACTGGGATAGTGTTAATGAGAGATATTTCAAAATTGTCGGTTATTTTAGGCTTCCGAAAGTTTAAAAGTACGATTTTAATAAATAAATGTTTGCAGAAATAGAATTATTTTAAACGGACCAAAAATCCACGCAAGTCTAAAGCATCAGCAAAAAGACCAACAATTTCCACAATACGCAAATCTGAGTACAACTGATGCTCCGCCAGACGCTAGAATATGCACACTAGTTCGCGAGTTTGTGTTAGTGTGTTCGCAACATAGTCTCATTTTTGTTGACTCATAGAATAGAGCACTGTTATATACTGATGTGATTTAACTTACTTATTATTGAAGTTTGTGAAGACATCCCGGGTTATCTTCCAATATACACATAGTATACACACTGCTGAGCTGTTTTCAAATTTCTCAGAGAGTAAAGAAATTTGAAATAAGTCACAGATCGCAGAACAAATCAAATCATATTTATCGATAAAATAGCGTAAAGTGCAACAAGCCATGTAAATTGCTAGTTAGAAGATGTTTACATCTATATATTGTCTGAATGTTTTGTCCAAGGCGACTTTAATCCTAGATATGATAGACATCGTCACTACCGCTGATAGGCTATTCCACGAAGCAGAATGCTGTCGTTTTCTAAGGACACGAAAACGGCTATGATACATCGTTTGCTAAGTTCCGTTGAGACTATGACTTGACTCTAAGGCGAAGTGTGTTTGCAAAACTAGTGAATTTTTTTTTTTAATAAATCCAAAATTTATCTTTCTGTGCGCCATATCTCTCTCCCTATTGCTTTTTCTCCAAATCGCGGTTTCTCTCTTTTTCTGAAGAGTTATAGATTAAAAAGTGTTATTCACTGTGGTTATATTCTTTAATGTGTGTAATGAACTATTCCAACCTTTTTTATCGTGTCCTTTCTTTATTATCTTAGAATTTTAATAAATAAAGGAAGAGAGAGTGATAGAAGTGAGAGTGGTAAACACCGTATAGATAAAGGGCGAAGGGATAAAACGCACACAGCGAGAAAGGGTGAAAGTGATACATAGTTAATTATAAGAGATGAGTCACTTTACGAGTTAAAATTTTAATTACGGCTAATTAGAACGATTGAAATGGGCATAACTCAATCCCAAAACCGAGGAATATATTAGCATGCATTTTTAGTGATTAAAATATATAGAGCGAAATACCTTAGGGAAACAAATGTTGATTCACCCAGCTTTATATATATATATATATATATATATATATATATATATATATATATATATATATATCAGCCCCTCCCTGTTCATCTCTCCAATCCTAAGGCAAATTCACTAATATTCTCACACCTCCCTATTTCACTGCTGCCTAAATGGTACCCACTCAAAGCTTTCCATATTCATTTCATTCTTTGCCACCACTGATTTCTCGCAGCCCGGACCCTCCTCCAGCGCTCACAGTAGCCACGGCTACTACTTTTCCTTGATCACTCCATCATGTCAACCCAAAATTTCGATGTACTTGCATGATATTTTTCTTCAAATTATCACCCTGAGGAAGTCTTACAATAAAGACAAAACGTTAGTGATTATATAAAAAAATCTCTTGTTTTTTGTTTTTTTCATTTCCCATTACGTCAGATTACTCTCATCCTTCCTTTCTCATATATATATATATATATATATATATATATATATATATTCATATGTATGCATATATATATACATATATGTGTGCGTATGTAGAAACAAGAAATGGTTCATGTTATACCTTAATAGTAGCTCTTAATTAATGTTAATCGTATGTAAAACAAATTTCTATAAGTACATCAAAAAACAGTGTCATTGGCATACAATTGTGTCTCTTCCTTAAACACATAAATATTATTCATATACAATACCTAAAATATGTTCGATATTTTTGTATACTTTTGTATGCTTTGAATATAAAGAATGTGTATGGGTTTGATGAGGGCAGAAACAATTGTATGTCAATAATAAACTGTTTTTATGTAATTATGGAAATGTGTTCATTTCATTAACTAAAGATTTTATAACATTAATATATATATATATATATATATATATATATATATATATATATATATATATATATATATATAAATATTTATGATTTTTACCTACAGATCCATGTGTTTCATGCTTACGCAGTCTTCAGTGTAGGAGATGGTAATTATTGCCGATAATATATATATATATATATATATATATATGGATTAAATATATATATATGGATTAAAAATTAAAAGTTCTTGAAGCATCGTTAGAATGTTAAGTAATGAAAATAGATAAACAAATATTATTGGAGACCACGTTTAGAGATTCAATATTTTAATAAAAATCATTAAAATGTTTTGGGTTTTTTTCTTTTTTTCTTATTAATTGTGCACAGGTGTCCTAATTGATACCTGGAAACGCTGCGTGTACCGTGAGGACGTTAAAAACTATACCCATACTGAAATTCATGTACAGCCCCCTCTCACTTCCAACCAATGTTGAATACATAACACTACATGTTGTTAAAAACTTATTGCATGGAGTAAATAGGGCCACTTATTTAATCCTGGGTAACGCTGAGTTTTCCTGCTAGTGTGTAATAAACCTTGGATGTGGTTTAAACCTGTTAAAATTACACCGACCCCAATCCGTTTTCTTACTTACGGAGGTGAGGTAAAGAGGACTTCAGTGTTGACCAACGCATATAGTAACAATAACTTTGGGTCATATGTTGCCTTCGTGCAGTGACAGGTAAATAGTATTAGTTATTAATGATGGACTGGAATCAATCTCGGTGTTTGAGTCACGGCAATAACAGTCTGAATATAAAAAGAGGACAATAATTCTCATAGTTTGGGAATTGTTTAGATGATGATTTATAATTTGGATATTTTGGGTTATTCTATCTAAATTCACAACGTTTTTTTGCCGATGTAACCTCCGACGTTTTGCAGCGTTATGCCTTTAAGAAAAGAGATCAAGGATCGACGATCCCTGGATCACAAAAAAAATCGGTGGAACTTCGTTTTGTTCGTTTGGTACAAAGGTTTACTTCACCAGCTTGCTAGTTATGGAATATCTGGAATCGTTTTCTCAATCATGAAATCCTTCCTCGCTGATAGGTTTATAAAAGTAGTCGTCAATGAGTAGAAGTCTCAAGCACATGGTTTGAACGCTGTTGTGCTTCAAGGATCAATTCTTGGTACAAGCGTCTTCGTGTCCTTCATAAATTGTCTACCAAATTACATTCTAAGATCAATCGTCGACATTTATACAGATGACACAATCATCTATGACAACACTTTGAAGAGCATTAATGATCAAGATTATTCTGATTCTATCTTCTGACCTGGAGCACGTAGTGTAATAGGAAAACTGGTGGCTCATTACTTTAATACATCTAAAACCAAGCCTCTTTCCTTTCAGTACCAACACTCGGATACTCACTTTACCCCAATTTAAATGAATGGCTCCCTCTCTTTTGGAAAACTTACATTAAATCTGTTCCTAAGGTCGCTAAGGTCGCTGGACAAATGGCTGGATCATTCTACAGCTCAAGAAACTATTTCACTCCTGACGCAATTCTCTACCTGTATAAAGGTAAAATACTTGCCAAGATAGAGCAGTCTTACCTGCCTTTATAGACTACAAAACCGACTTCAAAATCTAGTTGATATATCCTCTTCATTCACAACAAAAACTCGTCCAGCTACAACCACTATAAATAATTTTCTTTCCTTCTTCCGTGTATCTAAAACTTAACGGAACTTCCATGAGCAAAGTTTATTTCCAAAAAATTCCTGTATGCAGAACAGAATACTACGACGTGGCTTCCCCGCTGACAATAACATAGTCGTTTTCAAGTCCAATGTTAACAAGTTCCGGTTGGGTGATCCTCTAAAATAATCAAATTCTGCCCAGTTTAAACCATCGTTACTAGTGTTCACGATGTTATCTCACCGTCCACCTGAAAAACTCATCAACTGATATCTTTCAGTGGCCTTTTGGCCTTAATAAATATTCTGCTGCTGTTGTTGTTGCTAAAAATAATATACTTTTCTTTTATTTTTACCTCCCGGACGTTGTTGTGATGAAAGTTCACTGACACAACGTGTAACCAGTTAGCGTTTGCGTAGGTGTGGGTGCGTATCTGTAGTTTGCAGTAGATTTCAGTGGATTTGGGCTAACGGCGTAGGTGTGGGTGCGTATCTCTAGTTTGCAGTAGATTTCAGTGGATTTGGCGCAACGGCGTAGGTGTGGGTGCGTATCTCTAGTTTGCAGTAGATTTCAGTGGATTTGGCCCAACGGCGTGGGTGTGGGTGCGTATCTGTAGTTTGCAGTAGATTTCAGTGGATTTGGCCCAACGGCGTAGGTGTGGGTGCGTATCTCTAGTTTGCAGTAGATTTCAGTGGATTTGGCGCAACGGCGTAGGTGTGGGTGCGTATCTCTAGTTTGCAGTAGATTTCAGTGGATTTGGCCCAACGGCGTGGGTGTGGGTGCGTATCTCTAGTTTGCAGTAGATTTCAGTGGATTTGGCCCAACGGCGTAGGTGTGGGTGCGTATCTCTAGTTTGCAGTAGATTTCAGTGGATTTGGCGCAACGGCGTAGGTGTGGGTGCGTATCTGTAGTTTGCAGTAGATTTCAGTGGATTTGGCCCAACGGCGTAGGTGTGGGTGCGTATCTCTAGTTTGCAGTAGATTTCAGTGGATTTGGCGCAACGGCGTAGGTGTGGGTGCGTATCTCTAGTTTGCAGTAGATTTCAGTGGATTTGGCGCAACGGCGTAGGTGTGGGTGCGTATCTCTAGTTTGCAGTAGATTTCAGTGGATTTGGCCCAACGGCGTGGGTGTGGGTGCGTATCTCTAATTTGCAGTAGATTTCAGTGGATTTGGCGCAACGGCGTAGGTGTGGGTGCGTATCTCTAGTTTGCAGTAGATTTCAGTGGATTTAGCGCAACGGCGTAGGTGTGGGTGCGTATCTCTAGTTTTCAGTAGATTTCAGTGGATTTGGCCCAACGGCGTGTGTGTGGGTGCGTATCTCTAGTTTGCAGTAGATTTCAGTGGATTTGGCGCAACGGCGTAGGTGTGGGTGCGTATCTCTAGTTTGCAGTAGATTTCAGTGGATTTGGCCCAACGGCGTAGGTGTGGGTGCGTATCTCTAGTTTGCAGTAGATTTCAGTTGATTTGGCCCAACGGCGTGGGTGTGGGTGCGTATCTCTAGTTTGCAGTAGATTTCAGTGGATTTGGCCCAACGGCGTAGGTGTGGGTGCGTATCTCTAGTTTTCAGTAGATTTCAGTGGATTTGGCCCAACGGCGTGGGTGTGGGTGCGTATCTCTAGTTTGCAGTAGATTTCAGTGGATTTGGCGCAACGGCGTAGGTGTGGGTGCGTATCTCTAGTTTTCAGTAGATTTCAGTGGATTTGGCCCAACGGCGTGGGTGTGGGTGCGTATCTCTAGTTTGCAGTAGATTTCAGTGGATTTGGCGCAACGGCGTAGGTGTGGGTGCGTATCTCTAGTTTGCAGTAGATTTCAGTGGATTTGGCCCAACGGCGTAGGTGTGGGTGCGTATCTCTAGTTTGCAGTAGATTTCAGTGGATTTGGCCCAACGGCGTGGGTGTGGGTGCGTATCTCTAGTTTGCAATAGATTTCAGTGGATTTGGCCCAACGGCGTAGGTGTGGGTTCGTATCTCTAGTTTTCAGTAGATTTAAGTAGATTTGGCCCAACGGCGTGGGTGTGGGTGCGTATCTCTAGTTTGCAGTAGATTTCAGTGGATTTGGCCCAACGGCGTGGGTGTGGGTGCGTATCTCTAGTTTGCAGTAGATTTCAGTGGATTTGGCCCAACGGCATGGGTGTGGGTGCGTATCTCTAGTTTTCAGTAGATTTCAGTGGATTTGGCCCAACGGCGTGGGTGTAGGTGCGTATCTCTAGTTTGCAGTAGATTTCAGTGGATTTGGCCCAACGGCGTGTGTGTGGGTGCGTATCTCTAGTTTGCAGTAGATTTCAATGGATTTGGCGCAACGGCGTAGGTGTGGGTGCGTATCTCTAGTTTGCAGTAAATTTCAGTGGATTTGGCGCAACGGCGTAGGTGTGGGTGCGTATCTCTAGTTCGCAGTAGATTTCAGTGGATTTGGCCCAACGGCGTGGGTGTGGGTGCGTATCTCTAGTTTGCAGTAGATTTCAGTGGATTTGGCGCAACGGCGTAGGTGTGGGTGCGTATCTCTAGTTTGCAGTAGATTTCAGTGGATTTGGCGCAACGGCGTAGGTGTGGGTGTGTATCTCTAGTTTGCAGTAGATTTCAGTGGATTTGGCCCAACGGCGTAGGTGTGGGTGCGTATCTCTAGTTTGCAGTAGATTTCAGTGGATTTGGCGCAACGGCGTAGGTGTGGGTGCGTATCTCTAGTTCGCAGTAGATTTCAGTGGATTTGGCCCAACGGCGTGGGTGTGGGTGCGTATCTCTAGTTTGCAGTAGATTTCAGTGGATTTGGCGCAACGGCGTAGGTGTGGGTGCGTATCTCTAGTTTGCAGTAGATTTCAGTGGATTTGGCGCAACGGCGTAGGTGTGGGTGCGTATCTCTAGTTTGCAGTAGATTTCAGTGGATTTGGCCCAACGGCGTGGGTGTGGGTGCGTATCTCTAGTTTGCAGTAGATTTCAGTGGATTTGGCCCAACGGCGTGTGTGTGGGTGCGTATCTCTAGTTTGCAGTAGATTTCAGTGGATTTGGCCCAACGGCGTGGGTGTGAGTGTTACTTGCTTGTGTCGACCGTGACAAAACTAAAACTTCTCTCTCTCTGTTTTTTCGGCCGGACTATCTCGTATATAGATATTTTGCAGTCATTTTTCCATTGTATTGTAGCGAAATATTTTTGTAAATTCCAACAGCAATAAAACCAAATTCCGACACAAACTTTAGTAACATTCTAAAGAAATGTGAGGACGCTGGCAATGTATCGTTGCTGTCAATTTCTTCCTTATCTAATTCGTTCCTGTCGATCTTCGAATTCCGTACAAATCCGATCTGTATTTTGGGTTAAATTTCTGTAATTCTAAAATTATCGGTGGTAGAATTTTATTTTGAAATGCGCAGTTTTCAAATTTATCTTTCTTATCATAACTATTGCAATTGAAACAGTTTTATCTTTATTTTTCTTTCCTGTCTGACCTCATAACGTTTACGTCTTCATTTGCACCTTTTCGAATTTGGGAATCTTCTCCTCGAACTCAGGAAGCTGTACGAAATTTCGATCTGAAACCTTTACTTAATCTACGAATTACATTGTTCTCATTCCGTTAAACATTCGTGTCCATGTGGAGAATTATAGCCTAAAACTTTATCTTTTCTAGATGTTTATTATTACTAATTATTGAATAGTTACTATTATCTTCTGATGCTTATTGATATTGTAATATTCTTGTTGGTGTTCTAATCTACTATTATGATTATTGTTCTAATCTACTATTCATGATTATTGTTCTAATCTACTATTTATGATTATTGTTCTAATCTACTATTTATGATTATTGTTCTAATCTACTATTCATGATTATTGTTCTAATCTACTATTCATGATTATTGTTCTAATCTACTATTTATGATTATTGTTCTAATCTACTATTCATGATTATTGTTCTAATCTACTATTTATGATTATTGTTCTAATCTACTATTTATGATTATTGTTCTAATCTATAATTTATGATTATTGCTCTAATCTACTATTTATGATTATTTTTCTAATCTACTATTTATGATTATTGTTCTAATCTACTATTTATGATTATTGTTCTAATCTACTATTTATGATTATTGTTCTAATCTACTATTTATGATTATTGTTCTAATCTACTATTATGATTATTGTTCTAATCTATAATTTATGATTATTGTTCTAATCTACTATTTATGATTATTGTTCTAATCTACTATTTATGATTATTGTTCTAATCTACTATTTATGATTATTTTTCTAATCTACTATTCATGATTATTGTTCTAATCTACTATTTATGATTATTGTTTTAATCTACTATTTATGATTATTGTTCTAATATACTATGTGTTGATTATTTTTCCCCATATAGTATTCAGTTCTATACTAAGTCTACTTAGATGGATGGTCACCATTTTTCTCACACACATCTTACTCGGCACTTTTTTTCTTTCCTTATACGTTTTTTATTTCGTCCCAAAAGGAATCCTAGTCTTCTATTTTTCTTTCTATGTTGTCAGCCATATCTGAGGTTTTAATTTCTCCACGTATTACGGAGTTCCGACATTCTGCTAGCCTAGCGTTTAATGCGCACATGAAGAAGCCCGAATGTGGCATCGGCCGAAACGTTTCAAATATAACAATCAAGATGACAATAGTAGTCTGAATAATTCAAATTATGCAAAAAATCTCAATGATTCACAAAATGTGAGAATATTATGCAATATCTTTTTAGAAATGAACGTCGTGTCGGTTACAGACAGACACTAAGGATTTCTTATTTGTATAATAATCGATAATAGCAGTCGTATCCACAGTAGTAGTAGTAGTAGCAGTAGCAGTAGTAGTAGTAGTAGCAATAGTAGTATGATTTAAGTATTGATTAAATAGATTAGGAAGTTCACGTTTATTTTCTTTCTTTGTGTATTGTTTATAAACTTTAATAACATTAGCAGATGAACAGCGACCCTCTCTTCATCATTTTGAAATCTTACAGTAAACC